>CAWUFW010010032.1:0-731882 GCA_963921515.1 Calotriton arnoldi | reverse complement strand
GTAATAGTTGGAATAAAGCATTGCGCTGTAATGCTCATGCTGTGAAACTGATGCTCATATAGCAGGCAGGTGGCATATATAGTGAGCAGATGCCATTCACTGGCTGTCTGTGATAGTTATAGTTAAAACCAATTATCCATAGGAAATCCGCGACATTCTATTTGAAATAACGTTGGCGTCGGTTGACGAATCTTCGCGAAAGTTTCCAACTTGTTGGGGCGCTCCGGTCCGCTCCTATCCTGAAAGTCTTGGGGTGATACGTCAAGCGGGGGCCGAGAAAAAAGGGGGGTCCCAAAACACATTTTCCCCATTCATTTTTCCATAGGAACCTTTAGTCACAGCTACAGCCCGAACTGCTGAACGGAATTACACCAAATTTGGCAAAGAGGTAGCCCTTGGTTCAGTGTCGTGCCTTTTGCTTAAATGGTGTAAATCCGTTCAGTAGTTCCTGAGAAAATCAAAAGTAAAGTCACATATATATCTGGGCGGAGCCTAACCACACATGTCATCGTGAGATCTGATTGGCTGTCAGCACTTCATCCTGGAATTGCTGGCAGCCATCTTGGGACCAATATAAATGATAGTACCTCATTGAAATGCATTGTAGTGAATAGAAGATTTTGAGGGTCACCAAAAGGAGAACTATAAAGGGTGATAACAGGCTTTAGTTACATTAGAATTTATTTGTTGATGGTACCATACTAATTTTAGGAATTGTGGTGTATTCTAAGGTGATTTTACCATGTGAAAAACCTTCTGCTGGGATATCATGAATCATGTTTGAGAGAAAACTATTTTCTCATGCTTGTCCCATGGAGGTTTGGAAGGTGCTCCAGAAGCTAAAATGAGAGCATATTTTCTGTAAATTCACTTTATCTTTCTCACTCATGTGAGAATGAAGTCTGACATTCTCAGTAAAACATGTACATCCAACAAGGGCAGAGACTGTCAGTTGATTCCTTTGTGTTCTACTGCAGCTTCCCAGAGTGTTCTAAAGAACAACTAGAGTGCTAACAGCCTTACTTATGACAAAAGTATGGCACACCTGAAGCCATCTTGATTGGAATAAACTGGTAACACTTAAACAATTTAATTTAAAAAGGAACAAAATGATGGGGTTCATTTTGTCATAGAAATTATGGTTAGTGCTGTAGAAAGAAAAATTAGGACATGTTTCAAGTGTGATCTCAAATATCTTCCTGTTATATTTCAACAGGAGCAGCCTGCCAGTTGATGCCTTTGTGTTCTACTGCAACTTCCCAGAGTGTTCTAAGAACAACTAGAGTGCTAACAGCCTTAATTATGACAAAAGTATGGCACACCTGAAGCCATCTTGATTGGAATAAACTGGTAACACTTAAAACATTTAATTTAAAAAGGAACAAAATGATGGGGTTCATTTTGTCATAGAAATTATGGTTAGTGCTGTAGAAAGAAAAATTAGGACATATTTCAAGTGTGATCTCAAATATCTTCCTGTTATATTTCAACAGGAGCAGCCTGCCAGTTGATGACTTTGTGTTCTACTGCAGCTTCCCAGAGTGTTCTAAAGAACAACTAGAGCGCTAACAGCCTTACTTATGACAAAAGTATGGCACACCTGAAGCCATCTTGATTGGAATAAACCGGTAACACTTAAAACATTTAATTTAAAAAGGAACAAAATGAGGGGTTCTTTTTGAAATAGAAATTATGGTTAGTGCTGCAGAAAGAAAAATTAGGGCATGTTTTAAGTGAGATCTCAAATCCTCTTCTATTTCATTAAAAAATTCTGACATGCAGACTGAAACAATCACTTTCAATACCAGCAGCAGACTACCAGTTAACTCCCTGGTGAGCAGTAGCTTTACTCCAGTGATCTAATGAGCAACTAGAGTGCTAACATTCTGAATTTATGGCAGATGTGAGACACATCTGAATGCCTTCTTGATGGAATCAAAGTAAAAACTGAAAGCATTTCCTACTGAGGAGACTGCAGTAAATGAAGAAATTAGGAAACTTCATAACAAAGAAGTCTTCCAAGATGGCCACCAGTGAAAAAGAGCCCAAATGTAGCACAAATATTACCCAGATGTAGCCCACATATAGCCCAATGACAAAAGTGTGCAAAACACTTTTTATTTTTAGTTTTTTTGCAGTTTTATGTAGTGCAGACTGGTCAGGTATTGGAGCATTGCATCTTAAAACATGACCCCCTACACTACAAAAACACCACTGCACTACCTTAAACCCTAAAACACTACCCCCAGCACGACCCCCTACACTACACAAGCACCACTGCACTATCCTAAACCCTAAAACACTACCCCCAGCACGACCCCCTACACTACCCAAACACCACTGCACTACCCTAAAACATGACCCCCTACACTACACAAACACCACTGCACTACCCTAAACTCTAAAACACTACCCCCAGCACGACCCCCTACACTACACAAGCACCACTGCACTACCCTAAACCCTAAAACACTACCCCCAGCACGACCCCCTACACTACACAAACACCACTGCACTACCCTAAACCCTAAAACACTACCCCCAGCACAACCCCCTACACTACCCAAACACAACTGCACTAACCTAAATCCTAAAACACTACCCCCAGCACGACCCCCTACACTACCCAATCACCACTGCACTACCCTAAAACATGACCCCCTACACTACAGAAACACCACTGCACTTTTCCTAAACCCTAAAACACTACCCCCAGCACGACCCCCTACACTACACAAGCACCACTGCACTACCCTAAACCCTAAAACACTACCCCCAGCACGACCCCCTACACTGCCCGAACACCACTGCACTGCCCTAAACCCTGAAACACCAGCCCCTGCATGACCCCCTACACTGCCCGAACACCACTGCACTGCCCTAAACCCTGAAACACCACCCCTAGCACGACCCCATACACTGCCCGAACACCACTGCACTGCACTGCCCTAAACCCTGAAACACTACCCCCTTCACGACCCCCTACACTGCCCGAACACCACTGCACTGCCCTAAACCCTGAAACACCACCCCCAGCATGACCCCCTACACTGCCCGAACACCACTGCACTGCCCTAAACCCTGAAACACCACCCCCAGCATGACCCCCTACACTGCCCGAACACCACTGCACTGCCCTAAACCCTGAAACATCACCCCCAGGAAGACCCCCTACACTGCCCGAACACCACTGACCTAAACCCTGAAACACCACCCCCAGCACGACCCCCTACACTGCCCGAAAACCACTGCACTGCCCTAAACCCTGAAACACTACCCCAAGCATGACCCCCTACACTGCCCGAACACCACTGCTCTGCCCAAAACCCTGAAACACCAGCCCCAGCACGACCCCCTACACTGCCCGAACACCACTGCACTGCCCTAAACCTTGAAACACCAGCCCCTGCACGACCCCCTACACTGCCCGAACACCACTGCACTACCCTAAACCCTGAAACATCACCCCCAGCACAACCCCTACACTGCCCGAGCACTACTGCACTGCCATAAACCCTGAAACACCAGCCCCAGCACGACCCCCTACACTGCCCGAACACCACTGCACTACCCTAAACCCTGAAACACCAGCCCCAGCACGACCGCCTACACTGCCCGAACACCACTGCACTGCCCTAAACCCTGAAACACCAGCCCCAGCACGACCCCCTACACTGCCCGAACACCACTGCACTGCCCTAAACCGTGAAACACCAGCCTCAGCACGACCCCCTACACTGCCTGAACACCACTGCACTGCCCTGAACCCTGAAACACCAGCCCCAGCACAACACCCTACACTGCCCGAACAACACTGCACTGCCCTAAACCCTGAAACACCACCCCGTGCATGACCCCCTACACTGCCCGAACACCACTGCACTGCCCTAAACCCTGAAACACCACCCCCAGCGCGACCCCCTACACTGCCCGAACACCACTGCACTGCCCTAAACCCTGAAACACCACCCCTGCACAACCCCCTACACTGCTCGAACACTACTGCACTGCCCTAAACCCAGAAACACCATCCCCAGCATGACCCCCTATACTGCACGAACACCACTGCACTGCCCGAAACCCTGAAACACTACCCCCAGCAAGACCCCCTACACTGCCCGAACACCACTGCACTGCCCTAAACCCTGAAACTTCACCCCCAGCAAGACCCCTACACTGCCCTAACACCACTGCACTGCCCTAAACCCTGAAACACCACCCCGTGCATGACCCCCTACACTGCCCGAACACCACTGCACTGCCCTAAACCCTGAAACACCACCCCCAGCACGACCCCCTACACTGCCCGAACACCACTGCACTGCCCTAAACCCTGAAACACCACCCCCTGCACACCCCCCTACACTGCTCGAACACTACTGCACTGCCCTAAACCCAGAAACACCATCCCCAGCATGACCCCCTATACTGCACGAACACCACTGCACTGCCCTAAACCCTGAAACACTACCCCCAGCAAGACCCCCTACACTGCCCGAACACCACTGCACTGCCCTAAACCCTGAAACATCACCCCCAGCAAGACCCCTACACTGCCCTAAACCCTGAAACACCACCCCCAGCAAGACCCCCTACACTGCCCGAACACCACTGCACTGCCCTAAACCCTGAAACACCAGCCCCAGCACGACCCCCTACACTGCCCGAACACCACTGCACTGCCCTAAACCCTGAAACACCACCCCCTGCACGACCCCCTACACTGCCCGAACACCACTGTACTGCCCTAAACCCTGAAACCCCACTCCCAGCATGACCCCCTACACTGCCAGAACACCACTGCACTGCCCTAAACCCTGAAACACCACCCCCTGCACGACCCCCTACACTGCCCGAACACTACTGCACTGCCCTAAACCCTGAAACACCAGCCCCAGCACGACCCCCTACACTGCCCGAACACCACTGCACTACCCTAAACCCTGAAACACCAGCCCCAGCACGACCGCCTACACTGCCCGAACACCACTGCACTGCCCTAAACCCTGAAACACCAGCCCCATCACGACCCCCTACACTGCCCGAACACCACTGCACTGCCCTAAACCGTGAAACACCAGCCTCAGCACGACCCCCTACACTGCCTGAACACCACTGCACTGCCCTGAACCCTGAAACACCAGCCCCAGCACAACACCCTACACTGCCCGAACACCACTGCACTGCCCTAAACCCTGAAACACCACCCCGTGCATGACCCCCTACACTGCCCGAACACAACTGCACTGCCCTAAACCCTGAAACACCACCCCCAGCGCGACCCCCTACACTGCCCGAACACCACTGCACTGCCCTAAACCCTGAAACACCACCCCCTGCACAACCCCCTACACTGCTCGAACACTACTGCACTGCCCTAAACCCAGAAACACCATCCCCAGCATGACCCCCTATACTGCACGAACACCACTGCACTGCCCTAAACCCTGAAACACTACCCCCAGCAAGACCCGATACACTGCACGAACACCACTGCACTGCCCTAAACCCTGAAACATCACCCCCAGCAAGACCCCCTACACTGCCCTAAACCCTGAAACACCACCCCCAGTAAGACCCCCTACACTGCCCGAACACCACTGCACTGCCCTAAACCCTGAAAGACCAGCCCCAGCACGACCCCCTACACTGCCCGAACACCACTGCACTGCCCTAAACCCTGAAACACCACCCCTGCACGACCCCCTACACTGCCCGAACACCACTGTACTGCCCTAAACCCTGAAACACCACTCCCAGCATGACCCCCTACACTGCCAGAACACCACTGCACTGCCCTAAACCCTGAAACACCACCCCCTGCACGACCCCCTACACTGCCCGAACACTACTGCACTGCCCTAAACCCTGAAACACCACCCCCAGCACGACCCCCTACACTGCACGAACACCACTGCACCGCCCTAAACCCTGAAATACTACCCCCAGCAAGACCCCCTACACTGCCCGAACACCACTGCACTGCCCTAAACCCTGAAACATCACCCCCAGCAAGACCCCCTACACTGCCTGAACACCACTGCCCTAAACCCTGAAACACCACCCCCAGCAAGACCCCCTACACTGCCTGAACACCACTGCACTGCCCTAAACCCTGAAACACCACCCCCAGCAAGACCCCTACACTGCCCGAACACCACTGCACTGCCCTAAACCCTGAAACACCACCCCCAGCACGACCCCCTATACTGCCCAAACACCACTGTTCTGCCCAAAACCTTGAAACACCAGCCCCAGCACGACCCCCTACACTGCCCGAACACCACTGCACTGCCCTAAACCCAGAAACACCATCCCCAGCATGACCCCCTATACTGCCCGAACACCACTGCACTGCCCTAAACCCTGAAACACCACCCCAGCAAGACCCCCTACACTGCCCGAACACCACTGCACTGCCCTAAACCCTGAAACACCACCCCGTGCATGACCCCCTACACTGCCCGAACACCACTGCACTGCCCTAAACCCTGAAACACCACCCCCAGCGCGACCCCCTACACTGCCCGAACACCACTGCACTGCCCTAAACCCTGAAACACCACCCCTGCACAACCCCCTACACTGCTCGAACACTACTGCACTGCCCTAAACCCAGAAACACCATCCCCAGCATGACCCCCTATACTGCACGAACACCACTGCACTGCCCTAAACCCTGAAACACTACCCCCAGCAAGACCCCCTACACTGCCCGAACACCACTGCACTGCCCTAAACCCTGAAACATCACCCCCAGCAAGACCCCTACACTGCCCTAAACCCTGAAACACCACCCCCAGCAAGACCCCCTACACTGCCCGAACACCACTGCACTGCCCTAAACCCTGAAACACCAGCCCCAGCACGACCCCCTACACTGCCCGAACACCACTGCACTGCCCTAAACCCTGAAACACCACCCCTGCACGACCCCCTACACTGCCCGAACACCACTGCACTGCCCTAAACCCTGAAACACCACCCCCTGCACGACCCCCTACACTGCCCAAACACCACTGTACTGCCCTAAACCCTGAAACCCCACTCCCAGCATGACCCCCTACACTGCCAGAACACCACTGCACTGCCCTAAACCCTGAAACACCACCCCCTGCACGACCCCCTACACTGCCCGAACACTACTGCACTGCCCTAAACCCTGAAACACCAGCCCCAGCACGACCCCCTACACTGCCCGAACACCACTGCACTACCCTAAACCCTGAAACACCAGCCCCAGCACGACCGCCTACACTGCCCGAACACCACTGCACTGCCCTAAACCCTGAAACACCAGCCCCATCACGACCCCCTACACTGCCCGAACACCACTGCACTGCCCTAAACCGTGAAACACCAGCCTCAGCACGACCCCCTACACTGCCTGAACACCACTGCACTGCCCTGAACCCTGAAACACCAGCCCCAGCACAACACCCTACACTGCCCGAACACCACTGCACTGCCCTAAACCCTGAAACACCACCCCGTGCATGACCCCCTACACTGCCCGAACACAACTGCACTGCCCTAAACCCTGAAACACCACCCCCAGCGCGACCCCCTACACTGCCCGAACACCACTGCACTACCCTGAAACACCACCCCCTGCACAACCCCCTACACTGCTCGAACACTACTGCACTGCCCTAAACCCTGAAACCCTACCCCCAGCAAGACCCCATACACTGCCCGAACACCACTGCACTGCCCTAAACCCTGAAACATCACCCCCAGCAAGACCCCTACACTGCCCTAACACCACTGCACTGCCCTAAACCCTGAAACACCACCCGTGCATGACCCCCTACACTGCCCGAACACCACTGCACTGCCCTAAACCCTGAAACACCACCCCCAGCGCGACCCCCTACACTGCCCGAACACCACTGCACTGCCCTAAACCCTGAAACACCACCCCTGCACAACCCCCTACACTGCTCGAACACTACTGCACTGCCCTAAACCCAGAAACACCATCCCCAGCATGACCCCCTATACTGCACGAACACTACTGCACTGCCCTAAACCCTGAAACACTACCCCCAGCAAGACCCCCTACACTGCCCGAACACCACTGCACTGCCCTAAACCCTGAAACATCACCCCCAGCAAGACCCCTACACTGCCCTAAACCCTGAAACACCACCCCCAGCAAGACCCCCTACACTGCCCGAACACCACTGCACTGCCCTAAACCCTGAAACACCAGCCCCAGCACGACCCCCTACACTGCCCGAACACCACTGCACTGCCCTAAACCCTGAAACACCACCCCCTGCATGACCCCCTACACTGCCCGAACACCACTGTACTGCCCTAAACCCTGAAACCCCACTCCCAGCATGACCCCCTACACTGCCAGAACACCACTGCACTGCCCTAAACCCTGAAACACCACCCCCTGCACGACCCCCTACACTGCCCGAACACTACTGCACTGCCCTAAACCCTGAAACACCAGCCCCAGCACGACCCCCTACACTGCCCGAACACCACTGCACTACCCTAAACCCTGAAACACCAGCCCCAGCACGACCGCCTACACTGCCCGAACACCACTGCACTGCCCTAAACCCTGAAACACCAGCCCCATCACGACCCCCTACACTGCCCGAACACCACTGCACTGCCCTAAACCGTGAAACACCAGCCTCAGCACGACCCCCTACACTGCCTGAACACCACTGCACTGCCCTGAACCCTGAAACACCAGCCCCAGCACAACACCCTACACTGCCCGAACACCACTGCACTGCCCTAAACCCTGAAACACCACCCCGTGCATGACCCCCTACACTGCCCGAACACAACTGCACTGCCCTAAACCCTGAAACACCACCCCCAGCGCGACCCCCTACACTGCCCGAACACCACTGCACTGCCCTAAACCCTGAAACACCACCCCTGCACAACCCCCTACACTGCTCGAACACTACTGCACTGCCCTAAACCCAGAAACACCATCCCCAGCATGACCCCCTATACTGCACGAACACCACTGCACTGCCCTAAACCCTGAAACACTACCCCCAGCAAGAACCCCTACACTGCCCGAACACCACTGCACTGCCCTAAACCCTGAAACATCACCCCCAGCAAGACCCCCTACACTGCCCTAAACCCTGAAACACCACCCCCAGCAAGACCCCCTACACTGCCCGAACACCACTGCACTGCCCTAAACCCTGAAACACCAGCCCCAGCACGACCCCCTACACTGCCCGAACACCACTGCACTGCCCTAAACCCTGAAACACCACTCCCTGCACGACCCCCTACACTGCCCGAACACCACTGTACTGCCCTAAACCCTGAAACACCACTCCCAGCATGACCCCCTACACTGCCAGAACACCACTGCACTGCACTAAACCCTGAAACACCACCCCCTGCACGACCCCCTACACTGCCCGAACACTACTGCACTGCCCTAAACCCTGAAACACCACCCCCAGCACGACCCCCTACACTGCACGAACACCACTGCACCGCCCTAAACCCTGAAATACTACCCCCAGCAAGACCCCCTACACTGCCCGAACACCACTGCACTGCCCTAAACCCTGAAACATCACCCCCAGCAAGACCCCCTACACTGCCTGAACACCACTGCCCTAAACCCTGAAACACCACCCCCAGCAAGACCCCCTACACTGCCTGAACACCACTGCACTGCCCTAAACCCTGAAACACCACCCCCAGCAAGACCCCCTACACTGCCCAAACACCACTGCACTGCCCTAAACCCTGAAACACCACCCCCAGCACGACCCCCTACACTGCCCGAACACCACTGCTCTGCCCAAAACCCTGAAACAACAGCCCCAGCACGACCCCCTACACTGCCCGAACACCACTGCACTGCCCTAAACCCAGAAACACGATCCCCAGCATGACCCCCTATACTGCACGAACACCACTGCACTGCCCTAAACCCTGAAACACTACCCCCAGCAAGACCCCCTACACTGCCCGAACACCACTGCACTGCCCTAAACCCTGAAACATCACCCCTAGCAAGACCCCATACACTGCCCTAAACCCTGAAATACCACCCCCAGCAAGACCCCCTACACTGCCCGAACACCACTGCACTGCCCTAAACCCTGAAACACCACCCCGTGCATGACCCCCTACACTGCCCGAACACCACTGCACTGCCCTAAACCCTGAAACACCACCCCCAGCGCGACCCCCTACACTGCCCGAACACCACTGCACTGCCCTAAACCCTGAAACACCACCCCCTGCACAACCCCCTACACTGCTCGAACACTACTGCACTGCCCTAAACCCAGAAACACCATCCCCAGCATGACCCCCTATACTGCACCGAACACCACTGCACTGCCCTAAACCCTGAAACACTACCCCCAGCAAGACCCCCTACACTGCCCGAACACCACTGCACTGCCCTAAACCCTGAAACATCACCCCCAGCAAGACCCCTACACTGCCCTAAACCCTGAAACACCACCCCCAGCAAGACCCCCTACACTGCCCGAACACCACTGCACTGCCCTAAACCCTGAAACACCAGCCCCAGCACGACCCCCTACACTGCCCGAACACCACTGCACTGCCCTAAACCCTGAAACACCACCCCCTGCACGACCCCCTACACTGCCCGAACACCACTGCACTGCCCTAAACCCTGAAACACCACCCCTGCACGACCCCTACACTGCCCGAACACCACTGTACTGCCCTAAACCCTGAAACCCCACTCCCAGCATGACCCCCTACACTGCCAGAACACCACTGCACTGCCCTAAACCCTGAAACACCACCCCCTGCACGACCCCCTACACTGCCCGAACACTACTGCACTGCCCTAAACCCTGAAACACCAGCCCCAGCACGACCCCCTACACTGCCCGAACACCACTGCACTACCCTAAACCCTGAAACACCAGCCCCAGCACGACCGCCTACACTGCCCGAACACCACTGCACTGCCCTAAACCCTGAAACATCAGCCCCATCACGACCCCCTATACTGCCCGAACACCACTGCACTGCCCTAAACCGTGAAACACCAGCCTCAGCACGACCCCTACACTGCCTGAACACCACTGCACTGCCCTGAACCCTGAAACACCAGCCCCAGCACAACACCCTACACTGCCCGAACACCACTGCACTGCCCTAAACCCTGAAACACCACCCCGTGCAAGACCCCCTACACTGCCCGAACACAACTGCACTGCCCTAAACCCTGAAACACCACCCCCAGCTCGACCCCTACACTGCCCGAACACCACTGCACTGCCCTAAACCCTGAAACACCACCCCCTGCACAACCCCCTACACTGCTCGAACACTACTGCACTGCCCTAAACCCAGAAACACCATCCCCAGCATGACCCCCTATACTGCACGAACACCACTGCACTGCCCTAAACCCTGAAACACTACCCCCAGCAAGACCCCCTACACTGCCCGAACACCACTGCACTGCCCTAAACCCTGAAACATCACCCCCAGCAAGACCCCCTACACTGCCCTAAACCCTGAAACACCACTCCCAGCAAGACCCCCTACACTGCCCGAACACCACTGCACTGCCCTAAACCCTGAAACACCAGCCCCAGCACGACCCCCTACACTGCCCGAACACCACTGCACTTCCCTAAACCCTGAAACACCACCCCCTGCACGACCCCTACACTGCCCGAACACCACTGTACTGCCCTAAACCCTGAAACACCACTCCCAGCATGACCCCCTACACTGCCAGAACACCACTGCACTGCCCTAAACCCTGAAACACCACCCCCTGCACGACCCCCTACACTGCCCGAACACTACTGCACTGCCCTAAACCCTGAAACACCACCACCAGCACGACCCCCTACACTGCACGAACACCACTGCACCGCCCTAAACCCTGAAATACTACCCCCAGCAAGACCCCCTACACTGCCTGAACACCACTGCACTGCCCTAAACCCTGAAACATCACCCCCAGCAAGACCCCCTACACTGCCTGAACACCACTGCCCTAAACCCTGAAACACCACCCCCAGCAACACCCCCTACACTGCCTGAACACCACTGCACTGCCCTAAACCCTGAAACACCACCCCCAGCAAGACCCCCTACACTGCCCGAACACCACTGCACTGCCCTAAACCCTGAAACACCACCGCCAGCACGACCCCTACACTGCCCGAACACCACTGCTCTGCCCAAAACCCTGAAACACCAGCCCCAGCACGACCCCCTACACTGCCCGAACACCACTGCACTGCCCTAAACCCTGAAACACCAGCCCCAGCACGACCCCCTACACTACCCGAACACCACTGCACTGCCCTAAACCCTTAAACACCACTCCAGCACGACCCCCTACACTGCCCGAACACCACTGCACTGCCCTAAACCCTGAAACACCAGCCCCAGCACGACCGCCTACACTGCCCGAAAACTACTGCACTGCCCTAAACCCTGAAACACCACCCCCAGCAAGACTACCTACACTGGCCGAACACCACTGCACTGCCCTAAACCCTGAAACACCACCCCCTGCACGACCCCCTACACTGCCCAAACACTACTGCACTGCCCTAAACCCTGAAACACCAGCCCCAGCACCACCCCTACAATGCCCGAACACCACTGTACTGCCCTAAACCCTGAAACACCACCCCTGCACCGCCCCCTACACTGCCCGAACACCACTGCACTGCCCTAAACCCTGAAACACCACCCCTGCACGACCCCCTACACTGCCCGAACACAACTGCACTGCCCTAAACCCTGAAACACCACCCCTGCACCGCCCCTACACTGCCCGAACACCACTGCACTGCCCTAAACCCTGAAACACCACCCCCAGCATGACCCCCTTTACTGCTCGAACACCACTGCACTGTCCCAAACCCTGAAACACCACCCCCAGCATGACCCCCTACACTGCCGAACACCACTGCCCTAAACCCTGAAACACCACCCCTGCACGACTGCCCGAACACCACTGCACTGCCCTAAACTCTGAAACACCACCCCTGCACGACCCCTACACTGCCCGAACACCACTGCACTGCCCTAAACCCTGAAACACCACCCTCAGCACGACCCCTACACTGCCCGAACACCACTGCACTGCCCTAAACCCTAAAACACCACCCCCAGCACGACCCCCTACACTGCCCGAACACCACTGCACTACCCTAAACCCTAAAATACTCCCCCAGCACGACCCCCTACACTACCCGAACACGACTGCACTGCCCTAAACCCTAAAACACTCCCCCAGCACGACCCGCTACACTACCTAAACACCACTGCACTGCCCTAAACCCTAAAACACTACCCCCGCATGACCCCCTACACTAACCAAATACCAATGCACTACCCTAATCCCTAAAACACTACCCCCGCACAACCCCTACACTACCCAAAGACCACTGCACTAACCTAAACTCTAAAACAATACCCCCGCACGACTCCCTACACTACCCAAAGACCACTGCACTACCCTAAACCCTAAAACACGACCTCCCTACACTACACAAACACCACTGCACTACCCTAAACCCTGAAACACTACCCCCAGCAAGACCCCCTACACTGCCCGAACACCACTGCACTGCCCTAAACCCTGAAACATCACCCCCAGCAAGACCCCTACACTGCCCTAAACCCTGAAACACCACTCCCAGCAAGACCCCCTACACTGCCCGAACACCACTGCACTGCCCTAAACCCTGAAACACCAGCCCCAGCACGACCCCCTACACTGCCCGAACACCACTGCACTTCCCTAAACCCTGAAACACCACCCCTGCACGACCCCCTACACTGCCCGAACACCACTGTACTGCCCTAAACCCTGAAACACCACTCCCAGCATGACCCCCTACACTGCCAGAACACCACTGCACTGCCCTAAACCCTGAAACACCACCCCCTGCACGACCCCCTACACTGCCCGAACACTACTGCACTGCCCTAAACCCTGAAACACCACCCCCAGCACGACCCCTACACTGCACGAACACCACTGCACCGCCCTAAACCCTGAAATACTACCCCCAGCAAGACCCCCTACACTGCCTGAACACCACTGCACTGCCCTAAACCCTGAAACATCACCCCCAGCAAGACCCCCTACACTGCCTGAACACCACTGCCCTAAACCCTGAAACACCACCCCCAGCAACACCCCCTACACTGCCTGAACACCACTGCACTGCCCTAAACCCTGAAACACCACCCCCAGCAAGACCCCCTACACTGCCCGAACACCACTGCACTGCCCTAAACCCTGAAACACCACCGCCAGCACGACCCCCTACACTGCCCGAACACCACTGCTCTGCCCAAAACCCTGAAACACCAGCCCCAGCACGACCCCCTACACTGCCCGAACACCACTGCACTGCCCTAAACCCTGAAACACCAGCCCCAGCACGACCCCCTACACTGCCCGAACACCACTGCACTGCCCAAACCCTGAAACACCACTCCAGCACGACCCCCTACACTGCCCGAACACCACTGCACTGCCCTAAACCCTGAAACACCAGCCCCAGCACGACCGCCTACACTGCCCGAAAACTACTGCACTGCCCTAAACCCTGAAACACCACCCCCAGCAAGACTACCTACACTGGCCGAACACCACTGCACTGCCCTAAACCCTGAAACACCACCCCTGCACGACCCCCTACACTGCCCAAACACTACTGCACTGCCCTAAACCCTGAAACACCAGCCCCAGCACCACCCCTACAATGCCCGAACACCACTGTACTGCCCTAAACCCTGAAACACCACCCCCTGCACCGCCCTCTACACTGCCCGAACACCACTGCACTGCCCTAAACCCTGAAACACCACCCCTGCACGACCCCCTACACTGCCCGAACACAACTGCACTGCCCTAAACCCTGAAACACCACCCCCTGCACCGCCCCCTACACTGCCCGAACACCACTGCACTGCCCTAAACCCTGAAACACCACCCCAGCATGACCCCCTTTACTGCTCGAACACCACTGCACTGTCCCAAACCCTGAAACACCACCCCCAGCATGACCCCCTACACTGCCGAACACCACTGCCCTAAACCCTGAAACACCACCCCTGCACGACTGCCCGAACACCACTGCACTGCCCTAAACTCTGAAACACCACCCCCTGCACGACCCCCTACACTGCCCGAACACCACTGCACTGCCCTAAACCCTGAAACACCACCCTCAGCACGACCCCTACACTGCCCGAACACCACTGCACTGCCCTAAACCCTAAAACACCACCCCCAGCACGACCCCCTACACTGCCCGAACACCACTGCACTACCCTAAACCCTAAAATACTCCCCAGCACGACCCCTACACTACCCGAACACGACTGCACTGCCCTAAACCCTAAAACACTCCCCCAGCACGACCCGCTACACTACCTAAACACCACTGCACTGCCCTAAACCCTAAAACACTACCCCCGCATGACCCCCTACACTAACCAAATACCAATGCACTACCCTAATCCCTAAAACACTACCCCCGCACAACCCCCTACACTACCCAAAGACCACTGCACTAACCTAAACTCTAAAACAATACCCCCGCACGACTCCCTACACTACCCAAAGACCACTGCACTACCCTAAACCCTAAAACACGACCTCCTACACTACACAAACACCACTGCACTACCCTAAACCCTAAAAACTACCCCAGCACGAACCCCTACACTACCCAAACACCACTGCACTACCCTAAACCATAAAACACTACCCCCAGCAGTACCCCCTTCGCTACCCAAACACCACTGCACTACCCTAAACCCTAAAACACTACCCCCAGCAGTACCCCCTACACTACCCAAACACCATTGCACTACCCTAAACCCTAAAACACTACCCCCAGCAGTATCCCCTACACTACCCAAACACCACTGCACTACCCTAAACCCTAAAACCCTAAAACACTAACCCCAGCACGACCCCCTACACTACCCAAACACCACTGTACTACCCTAAACCCTAAAACACTCCCCCAGCACGACTCCCTACACTACCCAAACACCACTGCACTACCCTAAATCTACCCCCAGCATGACCCCCTACACTACACAAACACCACTGCACTAGCCTAAACCCTAAAACACTACCCCCAGCATGACCCTCTTCACTACCTAAACACAACTGCACAATTTGCTACAGGCGTTGCAACGCAGGCCTGTGGTGCTTACTGGAAGTACCTGGTGGGCTAGTTGGGCCCCAGGGACTCTCAGGATTCAAGGTGACCTAATCCCCCAACTTAAAACGCGCCACGGGGCTCGTTTGCACAGTGGTGAAGGGAGGGGGCGGGGCTTCAGGTGACATGTGCGCAAACACGCCCTGTGGTGCGTTTTAAGTTGGGGAGGTAATTCTCTTTGAATCCTGGGGGCCAACTAGCCCACCAGGTACCTTCAGTAAGCACAACAGAGTTGCGTTGCAGAGAGGTGAAAAAGGTGCGTGGCCTCGGAACGCCTCTCTGCAACTCAGCTCTGTGGTCCTAACTGTAGGTACCTGGGGGCTAGTTGGGCCCCAGGGATCCTCAGGATTCAAGGGGACTTAATCCCGCAACTTAAAACGCGCCACGGGGCGCGTTTGCACACATGTCACCTCAGGCCCCCCTCCCTTCACCACTGTGCAAACGCGCACTGGCTCTGGTTAGTCAGAGTCAGTTACCACCAGTACCCGTCTGAAAAAGTTGTGGGCACAGGATGATTTTGCAACAAGGCCTCTTTCTGCTCCTCTGTTGGTTCTTTCTGCACATCTTTTGCTTCTTTCTGTGCGTTTTTTCTTCTTTCTTCACATGTCCTACCTCTGTTGGCATAGTTAGAAACTAGCATTTAAAAAACCTTTGAAATTCACTTAAAAAATCATAGGTTTCAGGCACGTTATAGTTAGAAATTAGCATTTAAAAAACCTTTGAAATTCACTGAAAAAACCATAGGTTTTAGGCACGTTATAGTTAGAAATTAGCATTTAAAAAACCTTTGAAATTCACTGAAAAAACCATAGGTTTTAGGGACAGTTATAGTTAGTTGGACATTGCACTCGTACAAAACCCGTGAAATTCCCCTGTTATAGTTAGTTCAGCTAACTATAACTCGCGCCTCGCAATGCACTGCTGATGACGTCACATATTACATCACTCATGACATGGTCAGTGACATCACTGATGACATCACTGATGACATCTCAAATGACATCACTGATGACATCATCCATGTGATAATTTCAAGCATCTTCTCACACCCTAATATAACTTTTGATACACCCACTCTAAATTACAGACTGCCATTCTCAAAACCATAGACACTCCAACACCAAAAACTACATACCCACTCACTGATTCTTAGGTCTACACACACATCCACTCACTCACCTGTACAGTCACTCATACTTACAGTCACTCAGTACAGGACTATCATATGCACTCATACACCTATATAAACACTCACACACCGCCACTCATCCATAGAGGTACTCACACACCTAGTCAGTCATGCAAAAAATTAATCACACACCCATTTACTCACCTATACAGTTATACACACACCAGCTCACTTACTCATACAAATACTAGCACATTCTTACGCTCTTATACAATAACTGATACAAGCACACACGCATCCATACAGCCACTCTCACAATAACACACTCTCACTTATAGCCATTTAAATACTCTAACACACATATATACTGCCTTTTACATATGTAGTTACTCGCACATGTACCTCTGAGATATACATTCACTCACTAACACACCCATACACACACTCACCCACCCAAGCAGTCCATCACAGATGCACTCTTGAAATCATGCACCCAGTGAATCACCCACTCACACATCTATGTATAGAGTCACACACACCCCACCCACACAAACACTCAGGCAGCCATACAGATACTCAGAGAACCAATCAATAACCCATATAGACACTCATGTAGCTATTCGCAAATCCATGCATCCACTTACACACCAACAAACAGACGAATACAGACATTCACACAGTTTAGTCACTAACCCATGCATTCAGTAAGATACGTTTAATCACTCACTTGTAGAGTCAGTCACTCACGTACTAAATCATCCATTCAGACACTTATACACCCACTCATTCTTCAATACGCCTTTCCCTATATATATTAAACATATTTAAACTTTACAGAAACACACAGTCACTGGATGATGTCATCAGTGATGTCATCAGTGATGTCATTTGAGATGTCATCAGTGATGTCATCAGTGATGTCACTGACCATGTCATGAGTGATGTAATATGTGACGTCATCAGCAGTGCATTGCGGGGGCGCGAGTTATAGTTAGCTGAACTAACTATAACAGGGGAATTTCACGGGTTTTGTACGAGTGCAATGTCCAACTAACTATAACTGTCCCTAAAACCTATGGTTTTTTCAGTGAATATATATATATATATATATATATCTATATGTATCAAAAGTTCAACTCCACAGGATAGGAATGAGACGGCACACCAAATTCGATTCGGGTAAATTTAATCACCAAACAACAACGCGTTTCAGCTGCAGAACTGACAAAGGCCGTTCTGCGGCTGAAACACGTTGTTGTTTGGTGATTAAATTTACCCGAATCGAATTTGGTGTGCCGCCTCATTCCTATCCTGTGGAGTTGAACTTTTGATAAATTGTGGTAGCTGTCGCCACGGCTGGCACCGGCACTCGAAGGCTGGCGAACGGCGTTTCCAGACAGCACCTGGGGTGCAATATATATATATATATATATATATATATATATATATATATATCCTCCACTGAACGGCTCAATTTCACTGGTTTTTCCAGCACTCTCTGCGGTGCGATACCCCTCGGCGCAGCCCAGCCTTAATGAATCCAACAACCTTTTCGAAGAAAAGAAAGCGGGTCGCACACACGGAAAAAAATACAGATATACATTTTACACTCAATAGAAATAAAGCTTTGCTTTTTATTATCGAGTGAGTCCGCGGAATCCGTGACAAATCCTCGGAATTTTGTAATAATAAAACAGCTCATTTCAGGAGGATAATTGAAAAGAAACATTAAAACATGTTTAAAATATTTTCAGCCTAATACTATAATGTAATTATAAAGGTCATACACCTCTAAAATAATTGCTTAGTATTTAGTCGAATCCGCAGATCACACCCACAAGTTTGCTGCTATTACGTGATTGGAACAAAAACCATAGAGTTGGGACCAGACAAACCGTGGGGTTCCACAGGAATTCCACAGATTCCAAACGTTTTTTTTAAATACAGTTATAATACATATACAAAAAATATTAACAGTATTCAGTTGTTTTTTGAAGAAAAAAATTACTATTATTAATTATATTTTACTATCATTGTTAGTCTTCTGGCAAAATGTTTTGAACTTGATGTACTATATTAATTCCTACCTTTTTGCATCATTGTCACTGCTTTCATGTTACAGTTTTTGTATAACTTATAATACTTTCTCGTACTTTTCTAAAAATGCTATCACTTTTTTTGTCATATTTTGCATTGAGTTATACAGTCTTTCTTCAATGTTGTGTAAACTAACACTAATCCAGGAGACTGGGCACTGACTCTGATTGTAGCAGACCTCCTGTAATCAATCTTCTAGATAATTAGAAAAATAATAATAATTGACTAAAAAAATGAGATAGATATTATACCTAGTAAACATAATTAATTTTAAAAATGATAGTAATTTAGTAAAAAAAAGAAAACCTTACAAAAATGATATAATAATAAAAGTTAAATTTAAAAAAGCATAGAAATTCACTGAAAAAACAAAGGTTTACAGGGACATTATAGTTAGGAAATAGAATTTTTAAAAACCTTAGAAATTCACTAAAAAACAAAGGTTACAGAGACCTTATAGTTAGGCTAACATTTCAGTTTCAAAACCAGAGAAATTCAGCAGTTATAGTTAGCTGAGCTAACTATAACTTACTCCCCGCAATGCACTGCTTATGACCTCACATATCACATCACTCATGACATGGTCAGTGACATCACTGATGACATCTCCAATGACATTACTGATGACATCATCCACAGAACCACTCACACACCCCCTTACTCCCCCATATAACATATACATGGACACCCACACAATCACTGACATACCCATACACACACCAATATAAACACTCACACACCTACTCACTGATTCATAGAGCCACTCACACATCAACTCACCCATACAGCCAATAACGCAATTACTAACTCACATGGAGAGCCACTCATGCATCTACTCACTGGCCAATACAGCCATTCACACATCTAGTCATACAGAAACACATACACATACACACCCACTCATATACCCATACAGCCATTCTCATATTGAATCCTTACCCATTCAAATACTTACATACCTACTCACTCACCCACAGTCACTAACACAACTACTCACTCACCCATATAGTTACTCATATATCCACTCACTTATTCATAGATAAACTAACACGTGTACTCACTCATCTATACAGTCACTGAGACAAGCACATACTCTCCCACACAACTTCTTTCACATTCACTTACTGACCCATACAGTCTCTTGCACACCCATTCACTCACCCATAAAGCCAGTCACACACCCATTGAACCACTTACACACCCATTCATGCACCCATACAATCATTCATGTACCCTCTTACTGACTCATACAGATACTTATGCACCTGCTCAGTCACCCATTCAATCACTCAAGCATCCTCTCATTCACCATTTACAGCCACTTACACACCCACTCTCTCATCCATACAGATGCGCACACAGCCACTCACTTACTCATACACTCGCTGAACACCCACTCGCTCACCCAAACAAAAACTCACACACCAACTTACTCATGTATACAATCTCTCACAAACTCACTCGTTCTTCTAAACACCACTCCCACAGTCACTTACCTTAGTATATATGTTTGACATTCATTTACTTATAGACAACATTCAGAATCACTGGATGATGTCATCAGTGATGTTATCAGAAATGTCATTTGAGATATCATCAGTGATGTCATTTGAGATTCCATCTGTGATTTCACTGACCATCTCAAGAGTGATGTAATATGTGAGGTCATAAGCAGTGCATTGTGGGGGAGTAAGTTATAGTTAGCTCGGTTAACTATAACTGCTGAATTTCTCTGGTTTTGTATGAGTGAAATGTCAGTCTAACTATAAAGTCTTTGTGACCTTTGTTTTTCTCAGTGAATATATATATATATATATATATATATATATATATATATATATATATATATATATATATATACACCAATAACATAAAATCTATTTTTAAAAAAAAATTGTACCAATGACAGCCAAGGACAACATTGACATCTTTAGCGACTTAGTTGCACAAGACCTTGAGAAACTAATACATATAACACCACGCAACAAGAACATGACCAAAAGCCAGTGGGAAGCTATCAGAAACCTACAGAGTGACCAGGATCTGATAATAAAACCGTCAGACAAAGGGGGCAACGTGGTCCTTATGACCAGAACTATGTACACCAGGGAGGCCTACTGGCAACTGAACAACAGACAATGCTATTGCAAAGTGGATAAAAAATACCTGAGTGAATTACAACACAGGTACCATGGTAGACTAGATGACTGGCATGAGGGAGGTCCATTGACATGGGATGAGAGGAGGTTTCTCAGGAATGAAACACCGACAACACCCACATTTTACCTTCTGCCCAACGTCCACAAGAACGCACAGGAACCCCCTGGTAGACCAATAGTCTCCTCCAAAAACAGTCTTTTGGAAAAAATGTCAACTTTTGTTGACCACTTTCTATTCCCCTTTGTGAGAAAACTGAATTCCTACCTAAGAGTTACCAGTGACTTCCTAGAAAAGATCAGGGACATAATCATAAATGACAACCATTGGCTGGTAAGTCTGGACGTAGAGTCGCTTTACACAAGCATCAAACATGAAGACGGACTCAAGGCATGCAAATTGTTTCTGAAGACACGTGACATCCATCTGTTGGAACATACACACATGCTTTTAGAGATGATCGATACATGTTTGAAAGAAAATGTATTCATGTTTGAAAAAGATCATTACAAACAACTGCAGGGGACTTCCATGGGCACCTGCTTCGCGCCCAGCTATGCCAGTCTTATGGTAGGCTGGTGGGAGAAGCAGGTGCACTGGAACGACCAAACTGAAAAATGGATTTACAACGTTAAGAAATGGTTAAGATATATCGATGACGTGTTTTTTGTGTGGGAAGGGAGTGAACTGAAATTGAATCAGTTTATTGATCTACTTAATGAAAATGATGTTAACTTGAAATTCACCAGACACTATAGCAAGGAAACCATAGATTTCTTGGTTTTGAAACTATCTATTGAGGAGGGAACTATCTGCACCAATTTGTTCAGGAAGAAAACCACAGGGAACTTGATCCTGCATGCATCAAGCAGTCATCCACCAAGTTTTAGATGGGGTATACCCTATAGCAAATTTCTTAGAGCAAAGAGAAATTGCAGCACAACCACAGCCTTTGAACAGACCACACAGGCCATGAAAGTGAGGTTCAGGGAGAGAGGTTACCCAACTAAGGCACTCAAACAGGCAGAAGCCCGAGTAAGGGGACTCCAGAGAGACGAGATCCTGCCCAAGGTTAGCAGTATTGCTGATAGCAACCATAAGACCCACTAACCAGTCCGGTTCATCACTAGATATAGCAGCCAGGCAGAACAACTACGCAAAATCTTGAAACACAGGTGGGGGATCTTGAGACAGGACCCCATATTGAGAAACAAGATAGGACCCAACCCTTCCATGTCCTACAGGGGAAGCACCTCACTAAAAGACATGCTAGTGCATAGCCATCTACAAGCCAAGGAATCTAATTGGCTGAAACAAGCCAAAGGCTTCCGGAAATGCGGAAACTGCAAGGCTTGTAGACACAGCAGTAATGTAACAGAATTACTCTAGGAAAGGTCAAAGCCCCTTGGAAGATTCCGAAGTCCGATTTTGTCGTTTATGTCATAGTATGCCCATGTAACCTATGGTATATCGACTCTACAACTTTCCCTGTAAAGAAAAGGATCCTGGAACACTGGAGGGCAATAACAAATAACGATCACAGTTATAACACAGCAAGGCACTTTACAGCTAAGCACAATGGAGATTGGACTAAGCCTGGGTGTAGTTTGCGTAGTAGCACTTCACGTAGCTACGTGAAGTACATTTTCAACTACACGTAGCTATTCACATTGCGTAGTGCGTAGCTGTGTGCTTGACTGCACTGTACAATAATTGCCAAAAGCATCTTGTACAGTGCAAGTTAAGATAAACTAAATATCTCTGTCTTTATATGCTAAAAATGCATATAGTTACTACACAAAAGTGAAAAACAATAAAAAATAACAAGCAGTGAGAGAGGTGATGATTTTGGGATCCTCCCTAACCTAGGGAGAGAAGAACCAAGCAGATGCCTTGAAAACAAAAAACACATCTTTTGAACAATTCAGTGGTGGTCCCATCCTCTTAGGACCACCCCAAGCACAGTTATTGGCAAAAATACAATCCCAACCAAAGGCCCTGCAATGCATTATCGGACGAGATTAGCAGTGGGCAGTGAATATTATAGTATCCAATATCAAAATAATTCTACAAAGAGCTGCAGTTCCACTAGTCGTTACTAGATGTCCCTCACGAGTCAAATGCAAAAGCTTCATGAAAGGGTTTCAATGCTTTTGCATTTGACTCGTGAGGGACATCTTGTAACGACTAGTGGAACTGCAGCTTGATGTATTAATAATTTCAATGCTTTTGCATTTGACTCGTGAGGGACATCTAGTAACGACTAGTTGAACTGCAGCTCTTTGTAGAATTATTTTGATATTGGACATTATAATATTCACTGCCCACTGCTAATCTCGTCCCATAATGCTTTGCAGGGCCTTTGGTTGGGATTGTATTTTTGCCCATAACTGTGCTTGGGGTGGTCCTAGGAGGAAGGGACCACCATTGAATCGTTCACATGATATGCATTTTGTGTTCAAGGCATCTACTTGGTCCTCCCCTAGGTTAGGGGGACTCCAAAATCATCACCTCTCTCATTGCTTGATATTTTATTGTCAAAGTTCATTTTTGTGAATTGGTTATATGCTTTTTAGCATAGAAAATTGCTTTATCAAAGCATTTGAAGGTGTTTATTTTACTGCTGCTACGCTACGTCAATTAGCACAGTTATTCACTCTGCTACGTGCAATTTGTGTAGTACGTAGTAGCACAAACTTTGCATGCTTCGTGAGCGTAGCGAAGTATTATGCCCAGGGTTAGATTGGACCAAGGCCAAATACTTTGGCCTTGATTGCGTGAACCTGAATCCAAGAGGTGGTAACAGAATAGAGGCCCTGCGCAGATTAGAGTCACGCTTTATTTTACAAGCTGGTAGCAAGTTCCCAGGAGGGTTGAACTTAGATGAGGAGATGCATTCCCATTTGTAAAAGAATAATGATAACTGAGGTAACAGTCTCAGTTAGCCTCACGCACCCCCCACCCCCATCCATTCCTAATCCTTCCCCCTCCTTCTTTCCCCCCCTCCGCCTACAATCTGCCAAACTTTATTCGTAACATTTCACAGGTGTATATGTATGAGCACCAAGTTGCAACATTATGGGTGTATTGCATAAATTTGCTTAACTCCTTTGTTCAAGACCGAAACTCATGATTGTTGGATGCCTAAACCAATGTGTCGTGGATATGAGTATTGTCATCTACTATCAAGAGATCAAACTTGAATGATGTTACTATTTATTAACAGGCGTTATTTGTATCTTTATTACAGGGGGACAACGTCAGTGGTGTACAAGGGATTAACTCACCCATGATAAACGTTGATGTACCCAGAGTTGATGGATGACCTCCGTATCCTTCCTTCTCTTTGATATCATAAATTTTAGTTGCACTATTGGAACCGATAACCCCATAGCAGTTCAATTAATTGACTGAAGCTACAGTACTATACCGGCATCACCCCACGGGGACCATTGAAGCAACACAGACTAGGCACTAGGGTGTACAAACAGGCACTATACCCTCACGTTCACACACACACGCCTCGAAACCGGGAGGCACTCGAGCACCTTACCGCTGACATCCCCCACGGAAGACAATGAATTCCAGGACACTGGAGTACACTATAACATGCACCAATACCCCAAGAACAATAGCAAACTAGATGTGAAATTAACATCTGTTCTATTGCAATAAGTGAATCCAATATGTTGCAATTTTTCACTCACAACAATTGTAAATACACATTTTTCTATGTCTATTGTCACGTGGTATGTGTGACCACAAGCAAATCTTTTAAATGGTGTATGACCCAGGATGGGGTCAGGTGATCAAGAACACGGACGTGGTCGAAATGCGTACTTTTGTCACAGAAAAATAAAATCAGCTAACCTGATCGAGTGGGCTTGTGGATCTGTTTTGTTTGTATCCCGTTACGTGTGGAATATATATATATATATATATATATACATACATACCGAGTCAAAAGAAAAAACATTTAAAAAAGATAAGGGAGCAGGGTAGAAACACCCTGACCCCCTGAGCCTCTTGGGGGGGTTCCACAGGGACCACCCAGGGCCCAAAAAGCATTTTGTTTTTACATTTTCAGTGGGAGTCGTGGTGGATCCACAAATCCCACCAAAAGTTTTTAAAAAACGAAGTGCAGGTTGCCACGCTTCTTTTAATTAGGCCCCCGGGTGGGCCAGGCCCCGGGGGCAATTAGAAATAATAATGCGGGGGCCTATGCGGGCCCCCGCAGCCCCGTGGACCGCCACCTCCCCGGTGCTATATGTAAATTAAAATGCATGGGTGTCTCCAGCCCCCCATGCAGCCCCAGGGACCGCCACCTCTCTATGGCTATTTTTTGTTATAATACATGGGGGCTACATCCCCCCATGTAGCCCCGGGGACGGTCACCTCCCCAGGGCTAATTGTTTCAAATGCGGAAGGGCCACGCAGCCCCACCTGCAGCCCTGAGGACTGCCACCTCCCCGAGGCTATGTGTAAATAGGATGTGTGGGGGGGCTCTAGCCCCCCATGCAGCCCCAGGGACTGCCACCTCCCGGCGCAACTATACTTAAATGCAGAGGGGAAACATGCCCCCTGCTACCCTGGGCACCTCCACCTTCCCGGGGCTATTTTTAAGAAGGAAGGGGGGGCCGCATGGCCCCCCTCCTGGAGCCGTAAATGGCCCAAGGGACCGCCAACCCCCAGGGCCGGCTCCAGCAATGTCCTGGGTGGCCACCCTGGCACATTGCAGTTTGCTATGGGAGGGCGGGGGCACTGCTCCCACCCTCCCATAGCAAACAGTGTGCTCCGCTTTGGACAAGCGAGAGCATTTTGCTCTCACTTGTTCAAAGTGGGGCACACTTTCCTTTTCACACCCAAGAAGCTGCATGTCAGCAGCTCCCTAGGTGTAAAAAGCAATGCCGGCTCCCACAGGAGGTGGTTGCCAACAGGGATCGAGGGGGCTTCAGGCTCCCCCTGCAGTCCCCAATGAGATGGCCATGCCACGGGGGATGGGGCCCCCGGGACCGAAAATGACCCGGGAGGGGGGCTGCTCAGCCCTCTTCCCTTGAAACAAAATTAAAAGAAAAAAAAGAAATGCATGCGCTGTTCGACTGCAGGTGAATGCACACGTGCATTAAAATGCCGGCTTCCGACCGCGTCCTCGTAAAGGACGGATCGCGGAAGGCCCCCGCCGTCGGCAGGAATAAGTAAGTGTAACGAAGGAACATATCTCATGCTACCTTGAATTTTGGCTCACGCATGATGTGTGCAATGAGTCTAACTTTGATTCACTTATTAAATTTAGAATCCCTGACGGCCCGAAGCGCAGTAATTAAATTACCCATCACCGAACCAACTCGGGTGAGTAGATATTCTGACAATTTATAAGACATGGTTAATGTTAAGACCCTAATCAATGTAGAATACTGATATATCCTTATTCACTATAGATTGTATTGAAGATACAACGTGAATAATTCACTCACTACTACCCATGGGTGAGTAGATTCTTTGTAAACTGTTTTGCCTTGTTAATTGGTTGAGTCAAGACATATGATTTAATTTCAAAACCCACCCTGTTTTTTACCGATAGGATCTCGGTAACCATGGTTACCTACAGCCCCATTGGCTATCCGAATAAGGGTAAGCCATTTTCCTCTGTACCACATTCATTGTACACAACCACTCATCATGTAGATGGTAATATCCATTCAATGTGTCATTAATAGGATTACTCCCTCTGGACATCACTGAAATTACCCAGAATCTAACTAGGAAGATTTCTAATTCTGGCACCCTTGTGTGCTAACTGGTAAGCGATTGCCCACTGACCAAGCCCTTGCACTGTACTCCTTTGGCCCTTTCTAAAACATGTCCTCCATTTAGTCCCCAGAATTCCTGTCCTGAAGAGACCCCGTATCACGAAAGGGTCAAAACATCATTGGCTAGTTGAAAGAGAGAGCCTAAGAAAATCAAAATACCGATAACAATTGAATGTATTATAATTGTCAAGAGCTCCTCTTTGTGTAAATACCAATAACCACTACCTCCCCCTTCCTTAACACTATATTATATCACTGTCTGGTTATAGTCACCTCACTGAGGTTCACAAAATCACGTTGAAATGTGAAAATTTATATAATGTAAATACTTAATTGAATAATTCTTTTTTTTTTTTTGTACTTTGAATACTATGAATGCAAAATAAATTATACTCATTTCGGCTGAAGTGAGAACAGTTTTGACAATTGTCCTGTGGGCGTCTATATCTAACTATCTAAAAAATATTGATTGACTGAATTGAATTAAGGTCCCATTCTACATGTGTTCTCTTGCCTTTGATTGATTCACGCAAGCCATATTATTCTTGCAGAAACTTTATTATTTAGGTAAATGAGTTCCTTGTGAACACTTTCTTTGCTTAATAGCAACACCCAGTTAGCAAGGAGGTATGGGTCGCTCTTGTTTTCTGTGAATAATATAAATGAGAGGAAAGCAGAAAAAATGCCAGAAAACCCTTTTTGGGCCACACAAGACATCAGTAGATCCATTGTGGTGCTCACCGTGGCCCCCCGTGTAAATCTGTGATGGATCCACAGAACTTGCGCGTTGCCCAAAAAATATATCTATATGTACTCTAACATTCTCTGTGACCCCAATACAGACACTCTTACACCCATTGACAGACCGATACAGATACTCTCATACTCATACACTCTCACACCCACTCATATACCCATGCAGACACTCACACACCCAAGCAAAATGTTTGGAAGTCAGGCCCCCTTCCAAAACTTTATGGCAAGGATTGGGGAGCAGAAGATGTAGGGCTGAGCATAGGAAATGGGGCATATGAGATCATTTCAGAGGTATTTTTCTTGTAGCTCAGAGTCCATGTTAAATATGAGACTTATAAAAGAACAAATGTATAAAAAAAACAGAAAAGGGACAAAAGAACACTGCTCCCCATCACTGGGGTGATATGAGCCCCTCACACTTCTATGTCCCAATGCAAATGCACCTGTGTACTACTGATAGCTGTGACCCTGAGTAGTAGGCTTTCTCCTGTGCATTGTTCACCCTTTCTCCACCATCACTGGTTATCACTCCAATCTTGAAACAGGCTCTATATCCATTTCAAACAAAAAAAGAGCACTCGGCTCTCAAGTTAAGAAGGGAAAGGAGCCCCATGCACAATTTGTAAAGCAGGACAGTCACAACCATTATGTAGTGAGCCCCTCACTCCCCTGAACCCCATTGACGCATCACTAATGATAGCTTTTACCTCACAAAGAGAGTTGTCTCTGCCCTTGTTAAAACATGGGCCCCCATCATGCCTCACTGGCCTCCCATCATCTCTTTGTCCAAACTAAGATTCCTCATCTACTTCAATTTCCCCTCCCTTGGGTCATTGCTCTGAGACTCAAAGCAACACTGGCACAGCAAGGGTGCACTGGTCCCTAACACAAACAAGAAAGGATAGTAACACAATCATTGGTGCTGTTTAGTTGTCCCTTTGGTGTGATGGGCCAACGAAACAAACGGGATGCATTTTTTTTAAAACATGAAACGTTCCAGTTTTATTTTTTCAGATTGGGCAGTGGTCCGTGGTAAAGTGTGAATGTTTTCTGACCATATTTCGGTCGCAAAACATTTGTACATACCAATGTGAATTAGCATTCGGAGGGGACTCCCTAAACACGCCCCTTCCAAAAACTGATTCACAAACCCAAATTGTGATTCGGTAAAAGGCTGCCAAATTGCAATGAGGGCTTTGTACATTTGAAAATGCTTATTTGCCTTCGTGACCACAAAAAGGCTTTGTACATGTGGCCCTATGTTTTTGAACGTTTTGCATTTACATGTCAAATCATTACATGCAGTGCAAATGTCCATTTATCCAAGGACTGACATTCCAATGTGGCACCGGCACGCTCACTGACACCCCCTGTCAATAGAAGCCAGCCTCTTCTCGGAGGTGCCTATTGAGCATGCCATCACTGCTGCTGTAAGGCTCCTGAATCCAGGGCCGGACTGGCCATAGAGGGCACCGGGCGTTACCCCGGTCGGCCGCCAGGGTGGGGGCCAGTATTGTACCACTGCGGGGCAGTTTTTATTACCGGGGCCGTCCAAGCTGTTTGCCAAGGCCGGTTTCAGTTCCCAGTCCGGCCATGCCTGAATCCTGCTTCCAAGCAAGCAGAAGAGGCAAAGCCACTTCTTGCATGTGCACCATTTCCGGTGCGTTCCCCTGTTACCCCACCGAATAACAAATCTAAGCTGTTGACCAGTCTGAGGCTCACATGCTCCATTATCCACTCTAGCTGCTCCAAAGTTTACAAACTAGACAACTCCCCTCTCTGCATAATTCGTTTCAATAGAAGACAAAATGGTTGTCACTCGTTCAGCTTAACAAAGTGTTTTGCATTGTGTGGTCAATGCACCATTTGCTCCAGTCTACTTACTTTTCCTGTCAAATAAAGATATCACAACCTACAAAATGTTGATCAGAAAGAAAGCAGAGGATTTAAATCTGCAGCATTTATCTATATTCCAAGCACCGCTGAAGACTCCTTTCTGGTCCCTCTAGCAAAATCGGCTCCTGATAGCGTGGCTTGCCTGGAATGTGTTTCATTACTTTTTAGGGCAGTAAAAAGCCCCACTGAGAACCGAATATTGAACATTTGAAATTGGTTAGGCGAAAGAGTCACAGACATTCTGCAGGTCTGCAACATTGTGAAGACTGCCCACTTCTCACCTTAGCAAAACCCTAAGCACACATGGAGGCGAGCAGGATTTCATGTGTGATGTGATTATGAACAGGAAAGGGAGACGAGGGTGGTAGAGGATGAAATAGAGAATAAAAGAGAGAAGGATGGGGAAAGAAGAAAGAGATTGAAATATGCAAACTCCGTTAAAAACAAAGCCTCCCTTGTCTGCTTTGGAGCACTAAGTCCCCACCCACACCAGGATGGTGACAGATGGAGGGTTTATGCATAGTAATTCGAGGATTTGTAAAGTGGAAAAGCAGTCTATTTGCACTCCAGCAAAGTTTATTTGTACTTCAACCTTGATGCATAAAAAGAGACATGCTTTATTGTAAGTGTCATGCACAGATGCGCTCTTTGCAGCTCGCTCCTAGTAAGATACAAAGAAAGACCTTTGTTTTCTGAAGCTCTAATTTCCACACAGTTTATCTCCCCTGCCACGAAAACACTCTTCCCAGTTTAAGTACAAAGCGTGCAATCCTTTGCAAGTGCACTGCGAGGTGAAAGAAAAGGATTTTCTCTTTGTTGAAAAAAATGTGATTTGATCACACTGCTTCTCGGTTAAATTCCTTTCTGAACCTTTGTGCTGTAAAATAGATATGGGCTAACAGCATTTCTCAGCTATGAAGGCCTCTTTTCCAAAATACTCTTTGTGCATCACCAGCCTGCTCTAGTCATTGATTCTGAAATCACACTGCTCTTATGCCCAGTGCTCTACACTACCCACACTTTTGCCTTCTGTCTTTTACTGCATGACACATCCCCTTATTTCTGCCCATCTAGTTAGCAATGTTCTCATACCTTCGAATGGAATTTATTTCCTACACTGGAACTAAAATCCTTCCAAGCAACAAATGCATCATTGTTCACATGATTCTAGGCCCAGGACTAGTTTTAATTATGCTGGAGTAATCGGAGAAATTTTTGCCACAGAATTACCTATAATAAAGCAATTGCTCCTGTTTGCGTAATTAAGAGCAATTTATGGGAAAACAATCCCACCGTGAGGGCACATTTAGGGATCGCGAGCGCTCTCTATTTGTTTTCTGCTATATTTAGGGGCCGATTCCGATTCGGGCAGGAAATCTCTCCGACCGAGCCGGACCCGGAGAGATTTCCGACCGAATCGGACCCTAGCAGCCCGACCGAACGAGTACGATGCGTCCATATGCTATTGGACTCGATTCGGTCGGACTCCCATTGAAGTCAATGGGAGCCGGACGTACAACGCGTACGCGGGCTCCCATTGACTCAATGGGTGCGTCGCAAACAAGGGCGCCCCCTACAGCGGGTACGCGTCGCAGCGACTCGCGCCGTACATGCACAGGTAGGGGGGACCCATGGGTCCCCCCTGTGTGCGACTCGCGCGGCTACGTGTACAGGGGGGTCCGACACGGACCCCCAAAGTCCGGCTCCGACTGCTCTTTGGAGCCGGATTGCGCGACTCGGTCGGACTGCTCGAGGCGCGCATCGTACTTACCCGGCCGGGGAACGTCTCCATTGCGCGGTGCGAGTCGCGTCCGTGCGAGTCGGTCGGAGCGGTCGGCTTTCGCGAACGAGTCGGTTGGTGCGGTTGGGTCTCGCGAATGAGTCGGTCGGAGATTTCGCATCGTACTCGCTCGCCCGGACGCACGTACAAATCGGTCGGGAAATAGGGCTCCGAATCGGATCCGGTAAAGCCGAATCCGATTCGGAGCCCTACCGGCCGAGATCGGAATTGGCCCCTAAGTGTTACTTCTTAGCGCAAAAGGCATCCTCACATCCATTTTGGACGTAAGGATACATTTTGTGCTAAGAAAATAGCGCTAAGTGCTGGGACTAAGTATGGGGAAATCCTACCCCAAGAGCACATTTAGCGTTATTTCTTATCAAAAAATGCATTCTCACACCCATTTTAGATGTGAGTAGGGCATTTTGCACTAAGAATATAGCGCTAAAAGCCCAGGAGTAAGTTGGGGGAAAACTACCCCAAGTGCTCACTTAGGGCCCGATTACAACTTTTGGTCATGCAAGGGTGGCGGCTCCCCACCTCCGCGCCCCCGCACCACCAAGAGTCGCTGCCACCCACCCGATTACAAGTTTTTTGTGGTCGGGTTGGCGGGCGGCGTGGCAGTCCTGCGGCGGTCCTGTTAAAAAGGCTCATTGTGAGCCTGAAACAGCAGTGCCACGGGACCGCCGCGGGACCGCCAGGGCGCATTCCTGCACAGGAAGAAGTACACCATGTCGTGCATTTCTTCTTGTGCAGGAACTGGGGGTGCAGAAATACAGGAGGGCACAACATGTGTCCCCCTGCATGTACCCCCGTGCACAGGGGAAGATGGGGCCCCCAGCCTTTTCATGGAGGAAGAACCTCCATGACAGTACTAGCAGTTAGGAAAGTCGTAATATGCTTGGTGGTGCCTCAGGGCACCAGCAAGCATATTGCGGCCCTCAGATCGCAGCGGGGCCAACAGGGAATGGCAGTTCCCTGGCAGCTGCGACAGGGCAATTGCTGTCGTACCTGCGAAGTCCTAATAGGGCGATCCAACCGCTGGTGCAGCGGTGGCTGGACTGCCACCGCCGCCGCCCCCGCAGGTCTGGTGGTCCTCGGAACACCAGACTCGTAATTAGGGGCTTAATGAGCACAAAGGGCTGCTCACACCCGCTATTCATGTTCTCTTGCATTTAGCGCAAAATGCATTCTTGCACCCATTTTGAATGTTAGGGGGCATTTTTGCATTAAAAATAGCGCTAAATGCAGAATTACTCTTCTCACATAATTATGTGTAATCTTGCAGAATTTTTAGGTTATTCCACATGATTATGCTACACTGAATTACGCAAGTTACACCCACCCCTATTGATTTACAAGACTTTTGTCCGTGAGCGAGTGCCTTATTCCTGGAATTTCAAGAGTATATCAGACTATGGTCCTAATTTAGAGAGCCATCACCAGCTTATCCACATGCCAGGTCAGCGGAGGCTTCCGGTCCCTTAGAAGAAGACCACACACCAGATTTATAGATCCCTGCCTGCGAGGCATAAATTTCAAAGCATTCGGAACAACCGTTGCTGTTGCGATTGCTCTGAAGGATGATTAGTTTGAGGAGTAGTCAGCACATTTGATTCGTCTGGTGGGGAAACATTTTTACTTTTCAATAATAAACTCCCAGAGCAACAGTATGTTTAGAAAAACCAACAAATCTGTGGACGGATATGTATGGAGGCTCACTCTGTATGTGGGAGTATTGATTGAGTTGCCTGCCTGGAACCACCATACTTTGTGTACTGGTCTAGGGCAGGGAAGTCTAGTGACAGTCTATCCACCCTAAAGAGAAAAGTGTGACTTTCACTATGACCTGGGGCCAAGTGTTGTTGGATGGATTTACAGGTGAACGGTTCCCACTGACATAAGTTTCTAAGGCTCCACAGGACAAACACCCAGTAGTTCACCCATCTCTAAATGGGGTAGGGTAACTTGAAGTTTCATAGGGCAGATGAACCACTAATTTGTGCCAGTTCGCATGCTCTGCCAAACTCTAAATAAGTGCCTCAGTAAAGAGTAGGACTCAACTACTTAAGAACATCAATTATAGGTAGCCAGAAGTAGCAGCAGCTACTCTTGTTTCCCTTTTGCTCCCCTTGGCACTGCCCTGCTCTTGCCTTTCTACCAGTTCATCAGCAGATAATGTAGGCTTGTGCTGACTAAAGCTGTAATGCTATTCGAGGGTCAAAGACCTATTGGATTAGCCAAAGCCACCATGCATGTTGAATTCGTATTTCAGCAGCTGTTTGGTGGCAGAAACAGGTTGCTAGGGATACCAAAGAGGTGTTCATAAAAACAAAGATTTAGAGAAATGGTTCTGTGGCACACCTATTAATTCATTAGTTTTCCCATGAAGCTCTTCACTGTGTATTACAATGAAAATACAGAAGTTATTAATTTGGCGTTCAATCATTGTATGAGATAAATAATTGAATGTGGCAAAAATATGAGACTAGATTGCACTTTTCTGATATATAGTCCCTCAAGCATTATTGTGGAAGCACTTTCTGTGAGGTGGAAGGATACACCCAGAGACCCAATAGCATGAAGGTGCGACTAAACTCCTCCCCTGGGCTGATCCAAGACAATGTCTCAAGCTAATGGTTGATGGGGGCTCACTCATGCAAGCAAATGGGTTGATAGAATGACCCAAACCCACTCATTCCCTCTCTGTGTATTAAACATTAGAGGTTGGCTTTGTTAGCCATTAAAACGCTGCCTCATTCTTTGACTGACAGCAATTAGGCAACCACTCGCTAACAAGACACATGGGATTGCTACCCATAAACCAACAAGCATTTGCAATGCAATAGGTCTCGCATTTATATTATTTTGAGCTATTGACATTGTAAATGACAATGCTTTTTTTTTTTTTTTTTTAAACATAAATAAAAGGCATTGTCATTTACAATGCCAATAGCATAAACTTTTGTAAATGCCAGACCTATTGCATTTAGACGAGTTTGGGCTATTGGCATTGTATTCGTTTGGTAAGTATTGTGATCCTGTGCAGATGATTTGGTGTTCTTGGAGTGCCCCAGACTGGGGGGTCGATTTCGATCTCGGCCGGAAGCGCACCTAACACTATTCGTCCGGAAAAAAAACAAGCCGAACGCGTGTTTCCCGACCGATTCGAACAGTCGTCCGAACGAGCAAGTACGATGCGCATAACTGCTCAGATTCCGACCCAGCCGAAAGGTACCCATTCCAGCTCCTGTTCCCCGCCCGAGCCGGATCCGTAAACGCCGATTTGAGTCGCACGGAAGTAAATATACAGCACCTTCCGGCCGGACTAGTACGATGCGCCTTCCGTACACGCCGAACCCGTCGCTGCGTCCGGCACGTCAGAGCATCCGGGAGAGCTGCACATAAGCTCCGATTCGTGCCACAAGACGATCCACGGCTACGAGACGAACAAGCCAGCGACGAGTACGAGTCGAAGCCACGAGAAACCCGAACGAGACGACCCAACCATAAATCCCATCGCGCAGGTCCTACCAATACTCTACATCTATTACCGGAACCGGTACGGACGCGTACGGCGCAGACGGTAAGCCAGACACCCACTACACAAACAAACGACACGTACCCGACATATGTCACACACACATAGGGATGAAGAAATGACGTACACTAGAAACAGCCAAACCATAGGGGCGGGATGGCTATCACCAATGCCATACACACCCATAGCGGCCTGATGGCTACCACTACCACCACCCCTACTCATGGGGGCCTGGATGCCTGTCACTACTACCATCCCCACTCATAGGGGGATGGATGCCTACCACTACCACCACCCTACTCATGGGGGCCTGGATGCCTACCACTACCACCACCCTACTCATGGGGGCCTGGATGCCTGTCATTACTACCATCCCCACTCATAGGGGGATGGATGCCTACCACTACCACCACCCTACTCATGGGGGCCTGGATGCCTACCACTACCACCACCCCTACTCATGGGGGCCTGGATGCCTGTCACTACTACCATCCCCACTCATAGGGGGATGGATGCCTACCACTACCACCACCCTACTCATGGGGGCCTGAATGACTACCACTACCACCACCCCTACTCATGGGGGCCTGGATGCCGGTCACTACTACCATCCCCACTCATAGGGGGATGGATGCCTACCACTAACACCACCCCTACTCATGGGGGCCTGGATGCCTGTCACTACTACCATCCCCACTCATAGAGGGATGGATGCCTACCACTACCACCACCCTACTCATGGGGGCCTGGATGCCTACCACTACCACTACCCCTACTCATGGGGGCCTGGATGCCTGTCACTACTACCATCCCCACTCATAGGGGGATGGAAGCCTACCACTACCACCACCCTACTCATGGGGGCCTGGATGCCTACCACTACCACCACCCCTACTCATGGGGGCCTGGATGCCTACCACTACCACCACCCCTACTCATGGGGGCCTGGATGCCAGTCACTACTACCATCCCCACTCATAGGGGATGGATGCCTACCACTAACACCACCCCTACTCATGGGGGCCTGGATGCCTACCACTACCACCACCCCTACTCATGGGGGCCTGGATGCCTGTCACTACTACCATCCCCACTCATAGGGGATGGATGCCTACCACTACCACCACCCTACTCATGGGGGCCTGGATGCCTGTCACTACTACCATCCCCACTCATAGGGGGATGGATTCCTACCACTACCACCACCCTACTCATGGGGGCCTGGATCCCTACCACTACCACCACCCCTACTCATGGGGGCCTGGATGCCTGTCACTACTACCATCCCCACTCATAGGGGGATGGATGCCTACCACTACCACCACCCTACTCATGGGGGCCTGGATGCCTACCACTACCACCACCCCTACTCATGGGGGCATGGATGCCTACCACTACTACCATCCCCACTCATAGGACAGGTAATGCATGACACAACCAGCATACTCCAACATAAGGAATGTCAGAAAAAGACACCCCCCCAACATCATGACAAGAGTGTGTAGTCTGTGTCAAATGCCTACAACACTGAACATGACATTGAACATACAATGTGACCCCCATCACATGTGTCACACATAAATGTGTGTGGCCTCCACAATGCAAGCAGACCATGACCACTGTGGGAATGGGGTCTAAACCCCCATCATCACAGTGACCAAAATGTAAGTGTGGGGTCCACAGCTGAAGCACATATTGAACATTGTGGCAATGGGGTCTAAACCCCCATCATCACAGTGACCAAAAGGTAAGTGTGGGGTCCATAACTGAAGCACATTTTGAACATTGTGGCAATGGGGTCTAAACCCCCATCATCACAGTGACCAAAAGGTAAGTGTGGGGTCCATAACTGAAGCACATATTGAACATTGTGGCAATGGGGTCTACACCGCCATCATCACAGTGACCAAAATGTAAGTGTGGGGTCCATAGCTGAAGCACATTTTGAACATTGTGGCAATGGGGTCTAAACCCCCATCATCACAGTGACCAAAAGGTAAGTGTCGTCATGGAAAAAGCTGCAACTGCCAAACAGCATGGATGATTCCTGGTCACACAACAACAAACACATCAGTGGCAAAGTAGTGGTTGTGTTCCATAGCAACATAGATTGGGTGAGGCAAACAGTGCAGTGCAAATAAAACATACCTTTGGCCATGTGCAGACAAACATCACCCATGTGGGCTGACATTGTCAACATTTATCAAGTACACAATGACACAAGGGACCATCATAATGCAGACCCACATATCTGCACCAATGGACACACAAATGTAGATATCCTGTGGAGACTGTAGATGTGAGGTGAACAAATAACATACCATGGCAGCAATGGGACATACAAACCATGCTTATTGTGCTGACTGATGACCTAGGAGTCCCAGGGACAGCAGGGGAAATCCTCCAAACAACATACAGCCAATGGCACACTAAAGATATGCCAATGCAGTGGTGCAGATGCACAAACACAAACAGGCAGCCTCACACTGCATATCAAACACAACAGGTGATGGGGGGTGTGCCAGTGTCCCCAGGCAACCACACAACACATGAGGAGGCCTGAATTCCAATTACACAGATGTGTATACAGTGCCATACAAAAGTAACTCATGGATCGGATTCCCCATGTGGGCAATCAGGCATTGTTAGATGAGAGGGAGCCCAAATTACACATGTCACACAAGCTTGTAGGAACAGCAACTAACACAGCAAGAGACAGACCCACCACAGCACTACCCCCAGGGACCCCACATTGTGGTGACACTAGCCTGCATGACAATCCCACTGTGATGACAAAGGTAGATGTCGTTCACACTGTGAACCACAGCCATGTGTCCTGAGCAACAAACTACCATCACACCTACACAAGCACAAATCAATCAGCACGGCCTGTCAGCCAAGGCCAATATGGAGGTAGGGGTCTAGCCGTGCAACAACTCACATTTGCACACACTCAACACCACACACCTTGATCTCCACCAATGTGCAGCAGTGAAGCTCACATGGACTGGTGACATTGCACATGCACCCATGACAATCCCAGGGGTGGTGGTGGGAACTAAGGTGCAGAAACCCATCACACATTTCCAGTCAACAAGACTCGTGAATGTCTGACACACTGCACAGTACGCTGTACATGGGCATGACGTGAAATCCACCCCAATCAATGGGATCCCGGCCACAGTCACACACCAATGAAGAAGCCAAGGTGACCCACAAAGAACACACATAGACAACTTCCAACATTGCAGCTCTGACCCTGAGGAGTGGCGGCAGTCACACACACAACGTGTCACAATCACTGAAAGCTACCATAAACTGTAAATTACATGACTTGTGTAACCAACAAGTGCCAAGGGGAATCCTGACTGTGTCCCATCTGCGTTTGCCCACATCCCCAGCCCTGACAACAAAGACAACTAGGGATGACAACCTGATGAACATTAGTTTGCCATGCACCCACATCCCGGAGAAACCAGGTCCAAGATGCTGGATGAACACAGGACAACTCAGCAAGCATCACAAACAGGAACATCCGTAGGGACACAGCCTGTGTAGGAAAAGGGAAGGGAACACACACAGACATGCTCACACAACACACAACACGGGCCCAGGCAATGTCACGGGATTACACACTGCCATGAGGGCACTCCACTCCTGTGGAAGGTCCGCTGTGCCAAACCTTGTCTGTGCACGACTCAAACATGTCAGCAGAACACTCGGTCAGTGAGTCAACAACTACAACACACTGAAGGCTCTGCTCACATCAGCCTGGGTACGGGAGTGTCACGTCAGTCATCTGCATACACCCAAAACACGTGTCAAGCAAGTTGCACTGTATACACAGATGAGTCCTTCAACATTGATGTGGTAAACTGCATGTCCAGTGGAGATGGGCACACAGTCAGGGAAATAGAAACATTGAACAGTGGTAAGCCCACCAGATGTGCATCAGTGTAAGCCAAAGATGTTAATTTACAAATGCAAAATGTACATCCCTGTGTCAAATGCTGAACATTACACCCTCAGACTGCAGCAAAGGATGCTATAGATCCAGACTACATTAGGACACATATCCCATGGACCACATGGAGTCCATCACAGCAACACTTCATTTTCCTGATCTGAACACTATTACAACTGCAAATGCATGATGATACTCATCTACATCATGTACATCCAAAGAAAAAAACACAAGTAAACAAAAAGAGGCTTTATTCAGCAAATGTGAAACTAAAATTTTAAGTCCAAAAGAAACTAAGGCCAATGGCCAGTCCAAATACACAGTCCCAACAGGGTGATATGTGACAACTTGTCACCCATTGCTTGCCTGCACTGGTACGGACAGGGGACATCCCCTCGGAGGGGCATACAAGGGGCAGGCCAGGCACCGCAGGGACAGGATCAGGGATGCCAGAAGGAGGCAGTGAAGGGGTGGTGGGTGCAGGAGTGTCACCGGCAACTGCAGTGGAGGTGTCTGACTCAGTGGGGGCCGGCACCACTGTAGGGCACAAGTCAGATGGTGTGGGTGCTGCAACCACTGCAGTGGGCCGGTCAGATGGAGTGGACTGGGTCCCCACTGCAGTGCCCGAGTCAGACGGGGTGGTTGTGGACTCCACTGCAGTGCATAACTCCAAGGGAGTGGAAGGGGGGCAGATGAGGTGGGCAGGACAGAGGGGGGACCCGGTCTCCACACCAGTGGCACTAACTGGCAGAGCGTCTGGTTTGGGGGTGGAAGAGCAAGTGGTAGGGGGAGGGCCTAAGCAGTTTGGGGATGCGGTATCGGTGTGTGGGGGAACCTGGGGCAGGGTGTGACGGTGGAACCTGTGGAGTGGTGGCCTGGGGGATGGAGGAGAGAGACTGGGTGGTGGAGCTGCGTGGTGGTGGTGGTGGGGTCTTGCCCTTCCTGGTCCGGGGGGACTTCCGAATGGGGTCCTCAGTCTGCCTGCGCCTGGGGGAGGGTGTCCGGGGCGAGTGGGCACTCCCCTCTGTGTGGGTGTACTTCCTCTTCCCCCGGTATGCTGGATCAGCAGGATCGGAGGGGAAGAGGCCGAGGTCACAGAGGAAGAGCTGCTGTGTAGGTGGGGTTGCAGGTGAGGCAAGGGAAGGGGTCTTGGAGGGAGAGGATTTGGAGGACTGCGGAGTGACTGTGGATGCCTGTGTGTGTGTCTGTTCCCCATCCCCTGTGTGTGTGGTGTCAGTCCCCTGAGAATGCTTGTGTGCACGTCTTGCCTTTCTTTTGGGTGTGTCTGTGCTGCTCGTGTCTGTGTGTTTGGGTGATTGTGCAGGTGTGCATGTGCTTTGGACAGGTAGGGTGCCAGGAAGTGTGGATGGGGCAGAGGTAGGAGGGGTGAGGGACTGTTGGAGGAGGGACACTGCTGCCATCAGGGAGGAGTCCATGGACCTATTGCTTCTCTGTAGGGCAGACATACCCGTCGAGATGCCCTCCATGAATGACACCAGCTGTGTCAACAGAGTGGTGTGTGCATGGAGGACACTCAGCATTGCTGTCTGCCCTACATGGAGCTGCCGAAGTAGGTACACAGACTCCTCACTCAGGGCAGCAGGGGACACAGGGGCAGGGGTGCGGTGCCTGGTACGAAGGAGACACGCTCCTGAACACGGGAGCCTCCACGGACCTCTGGAATCGGAGCCAATGGGAGGGCGGTGGTGGTGGTGGTGGTGGCGGGGCCAGACAGACTAGCTGGGGTGTGGTGGCTGCTGACACCCGCCTCCACAAGGGAGTCATCCTCCGAGCTGCTGTGGTCCTCAGCTGAGGTGGATGGTGCTGAGGACTCCTTGGTGTGGCTCCCCTCGCCCTCCGTGCCACTGGGTCCCTCCGACCACTCGTCGGCTGCTGACCCAGTCTGGCTCTGCAGCTCCTCCTGGTCCGTGGAGCTGTCCCCTCCTGTGGTCGTGGATGTATCTGCAAACAATTAGGGAAACATACAAACATCAGTCACCTGCACTGACCGCACACACCACAGTAAGTACAGCACATTACAGAGCAAGCCCTGGCATCCTTAGTTGAACATTGCCAAAAGTCCTCACACAGATTCGGAGAAGCCAATTGTCAGTCTGATGGTCAACCATGGAACTCACACCCCTCCTGCCCTTGCACCCATCTGTCTGGTGCCTGTCTGATGGTAATACCCCAGTGTGGACACATGCACCACCTACACAGTTGTTGGACATTGCAGAGAACACGGTGAAGTATGTGAACATGCACACATCACATCTCTTGCCACTGAGTCAGTGCAGGTGTCCGGATAAAGGGATGGCCAGAGTCTAAACAGAAATGCATGTGATGCATACCAGCACCAGACACCATGATGCACCCATGTCCGGATAGTCAATGCCACAATGGGGTGCATGTTGCACATGTCACTCCCCTGCAGGAACACTCATAGGAAGTTTAATGCCATGACACAGGCATGCGTGCAAAGTCATACATCACTGTCTCCAGTCACATGGCCATGGCAGCCAGCCAACAACAGTCTGCACTGTGTCACAATCCTAGGACATGGGGAATGCAAGTTATGTAACTGACAAGTGCACATGTCCATCCCCCACAAACCACATCATCTGAACTCGTATTTGTCCACGTCATACCAATTGGACATATGGGAGAGATGAAACACAACTCTCAGAACCTGAGCACCTCACAGTGTGCTGTGAATGAAAAACAGCTGCCTGAAAGTCACAGTCGCATACACCTGTGTGCACAGTCAAGTGATCAAACACCTATAAGTCACAGAAGTATCGTCTCTCATGGTCACATCTCAGATGGCATGCTGAGCCCTAACCAATAAACATACCAGTAGTCCTGACAACGAAGCCACAGCACAATGACACAGAGAGTGTCCGGGTGTGAGGGGCACTCCCCTCTGTGTGTGGTGGTCGCCTCTTCCGCCTGGACTTCGTGTCAGATGGATCTGTGGGGAAGAGGCCAAGCTCACAGAGGAAGAGCTTCTGGGAGGGGGGTGTTGCAGGTGAGGCAAGGGAAGGGGTTTTGGAGGGAGAGGTATCTGAGGACTGCGGAGTGCTCGTGGATGCGTGTGTGTGTGTCTGGGCCCCATCCCCTGTGAGTGAGGTATCAGTCCCCTGACTGGGCTTGCATGTGCGTCTGGATTTTGGCTTGTGTGTCTGTGTGCTGCTTGTGTCTGTGCTGGTGCGTGCCGGTGCCGGTGTGTGTGTGCTTGGGACAGGTAGGGTGCTGGGGATTGTGGATGGGGCAGAGGTAGGAGGGGTGAGGGACTGTTGCAGGAGGGACACTGCTGCTGTCAGTGAGGAGGCCATGGACTGATTGGTCTGATGTAGGGCAGACATGCCAGATGACATGCCCTCCATGAATGACACCAGTTGTGTCAACAGACCCGTGTGTGCATGGAGGACACTCGGCATTGATGTCTGCCCTACATGGATCTGTTTCAGCAAGTCCACAGACTCCACACTCAGGGCAGCAGGGGGACAGAGGCAGGGGTGCGGTGCCTGGCATGAAGGAGACACGCTCCCCTACACAGGAGCCTCCACGGACATGTGGGATGGGAGCAGATGGGAGGGTGGAGATGGTGGTGGTGGCGGGGACAGACTTGCTTGATGTCGCCTCTGGTCTGCTGACACCCGCCTCCACAAGGGAGTCCTCACTGGAAGTGCTGTTTTCCCCAGCTGAGGTGGTCGTAGCTGAGGTCTCCTCAGTGTGGCTCCCCTCACCCTCCGTGCCACTGGGTCCCTCGCTCTCCCCTGCAGTGGACCCAGTCTGGCTCTGCCGCTCCTCTTGGTCCGTGGAGCTGTCTCCTCCTGTGGCCGTGGATGTATCTGCAAACAATCAGGATAAACAGAGCAACATTAGTCACCTGTACTGACCACACACACCACAGTAAGTACAGCACATCACAGAGCAAGCCCTGCCATCATTTGCTAGACATTGCAATAAGTGCTGACACTGATTTGAAGAAGCCCATTGTCTGCCTGACAGTCAGTCATGCCACACATATCCTACCTGTCCATGCACCCATCTGTCTGGTGCCTGTTGGATGCCACTAATCATATGTGCACACATGCACCACATACACAGTTGTTGGACATCCAAGAGAACATATGGAAATGTGTCACTCCAAACACATGCCATCTCCTGCCACTGACTTAGTACATGTGTCAGGAAAAGTGATGGGCAGAGTCTCTGTTGATATGCGGGTTTTGCTTCCATCACCAGACACAATGAGGTCCTCATGTCCTGATAGATGATGCGACAATGGTGTGCATGCAGGACATATCACACTACTGCTGGATCACCCTTTGCGATTTGAATGTCATGGCACAGGCCTGTCTGGCAAGTCAGTCATAACTGTCTCCTGTCACAGGGGCAGTGCATAAACACAACACCAGTCTACACTGTGTCACAATAATGGAAGTTTTTGGAATGCAAGCCCTGTAGCTGACAGGTGCACATGTGCACCCCTGGCCACCCACATCATGAGGACTAAAAATCCCACGTCAATCAAATGAGACATTTGAGTGACTGCAAACACAAATCCATACACATGAGCACCTCGCCGTCTGATGAGAATGAACCAAAGCTGCCTGCACCTCAATGTTTTATACAACATTGTGCACAGTCAAGGGATCAGAGACCTATGCATCAACCAATGTGCAGATCCCATAGTCACAACTCAGATGGCTGGCCACCCCAAATTGTTAAACACTCCAGGAGTCCAAAAGCAAGGCCACACCACTGTGACACAGGCATAACCTGAGTGCACTCTTCACAATGCCCAATATGTATGCTGACACACGGGAGTGGGAGAACAGAGTGCCTTCGATGTATGGAGTAGGCATTACAGTCCTGGTCCATGTGCAACATGGTATTACCCTGAACACTAGGCAGTTGGCTATGCATGTGTCACACACATGATGTACATACTTCTGAGGCTCCTACCTTGGTCTCTGCTGCAGCATGGGTGTGTGGCACATACCCCAGACATGTGGTGAGTCAGAGCAGCAATTGGAACACATATTGAAGCCATACCCAGAGTACATGTCAGATCACAGGCATTGTGAGCAATTGTACCACCCATGCCGCCCACCACAAAGTTCCTGTAACTGATGCAGTCCCCAACTTGAACCACATGTAACTGCAAGTACACAGTACCCAAGTGACCTAAGTCACAGACTGTAAGGGCCACACCTGTGTATCAGATGAGGAGGGGGCATGACACAAGTGAGGGACATGAGTCCAGGATGACATGACAGTTGTACTGTGGAAGTGGAACCAGGCTAAAGGAGTGCATAGAGCATGTTAGTCATAGTACACAGTTAAGGCTAGCACTTACCCCCTCCTTGCTGCTGTCTGGCCTTCAGCTGCCCATCCAGGTCAGGAAGACCACCGCCAGGATCCGGAGCATGTGGGGGTCAGGGTCCGGTGTCCGTCCCTCCTGCGAGGAGGCGACAGCTTCAGCTGGACCCTTGCGATCCTCCGGGTCCAGCCCCGAAGGTCCTGCCACCTCTTCTGGCAGTTGCGGATCCTGCGCCTGTAGACCCCCACAGATTGTACTGCCCGGACGATGGTCAGCCAGATCTCCTGCTTCTGATGGGCATCAACCTGTGAGGATGACAAAGTGAAAAGGCCATTACTACACATGCAACATTTCCGTGCATCACACAGTTGGATATACATGTCTCAATCACAGGGGCATATGATGTACACAGGTAGTGCAACTATGGCTATGAACAGTTTGCCAGCAGTTACTAAATGGTATCATTGCCTGGGAAGTCAAACCTTGTTGGAATGCACTGTTACTGCACTATACCTGTTCAGTGCATGTGACTACACACTTTGGGGGTGACAACTACTCAGTGAGCATGCTAGCCGCTGGTGTACACACTGTAAGTCTTGCTAGTCAGACAACATGCACAATTAGTAAGGCAGTGGACAGCACACTCACCTGCTCCCCTGGTTTCCCATACAGCTTGCTGTACTGTGGAAGGAGGCTGTCCAGCAGGGCCTGGTTCTCCTCAGTGCTGAAGGCTGGGGCTCTATCCACAGTATGTGCCATTGCAGTAGCCAGAGGATGCAGAGACAGCAGCAGTGGTAGTGGCAGATGTCGTCCTGGAGCATGTAGTGCAGGCAAGTGAGCTCTCAGGGGAACAGCCAGCATTATATGTGTGCTGCAGAGGCAGATACTGTCCCATGTGTCCAAAGTGATAGGTCCAAGTCGTTTGCATCTTCTGAATCTGGCCAATCCATGGAATTGCACCACTTATACACGCCCACAGCATCCTTCAAAAGTTCAACTTCATGACACCCATGAATTTGCAACATTGTTGTGGGTGGCCAACTGAATTCACTGCATCCGACTCGTAAAAGCTTCGTAAACGCGTCCGTTACCATGTCAGGCCAAAGCCAATGCCTGCGCACCGATCGGACCATTGCTGTACAACGCGTATTTCGAAAAACAACACGCATCCGTCCACATCATATCAATGGCCAATGCGTGCGCACCGATCAGTCCATTGCTGTACAACGAGTATTTCTAAACCCAACACGCATCCGTCCACATCATATGCAATGGCCAATGCGTGCGCACCGATCGGTCCATTGCTGTACAACGCATATTTCGAAAAACAACACGCATCCGTCCACATCATATGCAATGGCCAATGCGTGCGCACCGATCGGTCCATTGCTGTACAACGCGTATTTCTAAACACAACACGCATCCGTCCACATCATATGCAATGGCCAATGCGTGCGCACCGATCGGTCCATTGCTGTACAACGCGTATTTCTAAACACAACACGCATCCGTCACATCATATGCAATGGCCAATGCGTGCGCACCGATCGGTCCATTGCTGTACAACGCGGATTTCGGAGCACAACACGCATCCGTCCACATCATATGCAATGGCCAATGCGTGCGCACCGATCGGTCCATTGCTGTACAACGCGTATTTCTAAACACAACACGCATCCGTCCACATCATATGCAATGGCCAATGCGTGCACACCGATCGGTCCATTGCTGTACAACGCGTATTTCTAAACACAACACGCATCCGTCCACATCATATGCAATGGCCAATGCGTGCGCACCGATCGGTCCATTGCTATACGACGCGGATTTCGGAGCACAACACGCATCCGTCCACATCATATGCAATGGCCAATGCGTGCGCACCGATCGGTCCATTGCTGTACGACGCGTCCCTGTACAAGTCACTCGCATATGTCACCATGGTTGTCACTGGTGAACGTATGCCAGTCAAAATTACTTGCCAGGGACTCAGGGGCACACCTACAACACCACAGCCTGTCCACACTGTATCCTAAGGCATGTAAGGCTGCATTACCTGTGTGTGTATGGGGGTCAACATGTGTTTTCTTTGGTGGCACTTGGGGGCAGCCACTCCCAGGCTGTGCACGTGTTCATGGGAACATAATCCTTTGTGTGTTGTGCACATGACCACTGTGATGTGCAACTGTTCAGTTCAGAGCATGTGGCATGGTCACATTTCCAGGTTGTGTATGTGTATGTCATGTCACATACACCCTGAGTCCCATGTGGGAAGGTATGTACGTCACAGGGTGACCCATTGCCACAATTGTGATGGCCCTCCACAGTCTGTGTGCATGTTGTGTTTCAGATATCTCTGATTCCATGTGCACAATGGGAGACAGTCTCCACATCCACGTTGTTTGTGCATCTACTTTGATGTTGTGCGTGTGTGTGTCACAGACGTCCATGTCTGTCCTGCAGAGGAAACAGGGGCCACTATCTGTGGGAGTCATGGTTGTTTTGCTGACGTGTACATGATACCCCATGTCATGCCAGTGTCCATGTGGCAATACAGGGTCCCTGGGAATCTACCTGTCAAAGAGCTGTGATGCCTGTGGCACATCTGTCCTCACTTGTCACTGTGGTGTGTGTTTGGAACGTGACAGCAGTACATGGGTACTGTGACACAGCCTAATGATTTCCCATAGCACAACCTGGAACTTGTTGTCAACACATGTTGAACTGTGATGTTAGATGTTGGCCATGTAGGTGCCATATATGTCCAGACAGAACGGCACACACATCAAGTACTTGTGTCTCGTAATGATGTATCATGTGATATTGAGTATGGTCAATGCCACATATGTGGGGTGACTGACAATCTTTCTTTGTTCACCTATGCACTGCAGGGCACCAGCTGTCCATAGACCATTCCCTGACCTTGCAACCATGGTTGAACGTGACTGCATCCGACGGTACCGCTTCAACAGACCGCTGATTGAGGAATTGGCAGTGCAGTTGGCCCCACATTTGCAACCTGGCCGGCCATACCCTAAAGCGCTGACCCCCAAGGTGAAGGTGATGGCAGCCCTACACTTCTTTGCCACCGGTACCTTTCAACACACTGTGGCGTCTGCCGGTGGGATGTCACAGACCATGTTCAGCCGTGTGCTACGCGATGTTTTGGAGGCGATGTTGAGATACCTGAACCAGTACATCTATTTCCCTAAACGTCAACAACTCACTGACGTCAAGAGTGACTTCTATGCCCTGGGGAGGATGCCACATGTCATTGGCTCCATTGATGGGACACATGTGGCTTTGGTACCACCACAGGCACATGAGCAGGCATACAGGAACAGGAAACATTACCATTCTATCAATGCTCTGGTGGTATGTCTTGCAGATATGAGCATCTCACATGTGTGTGCACGTTTCCCCGGTTCTGCACATGATGCCTACGTGATGAGGAGTAGTCGCATCCCGAGGATGATGTCACAGATGCAGAACCAGCGTGCCTGGCTTGTCGGTGTGTACTGAATTTGTACCATTGTGTGTGTTCTGCAATGTTGTATTCCACCCTCTTTTCAAACTCAGCTAATGTGTAATTGTCTGTATGTAGGTGACTCCGGATACCCTAACATGCTGTGGTTGCTGACACCCCTCAGGAACCCTGTGACACCAGCCCAGATGAGCTACAATGAGGCACATGGTCGGACCAGTAGAGTGATCGAGCGGACATTTGGTCTCCTGAAGAGACGCTTTCGCTGCCTGGACAAGACAGGAGGGGCCTTCCCATATGCCCCTGCAAAGGTGTGCAAGATTTTCATCGTCTGCTGCATGCTACACAACCTGGCAGTGCGGAAGGAGTTGCCTCTCATCCTGGATGACGATGACCAACATCCGCCACCTGTGGAGGATCCTGGCCTGGGCCACGATGCCAGTGATGATGATGATGATGAGGGTGATGTCCGCACACAGCTCATCACCAACTTCTTCAGCTGAATGTGAGTATACAGAGATGTCATGTCAATGATTTGAGTTTGCATGATATGTGTTGGTGGTGCTCTGTTGCTGTTTGAGTGTGGCCATGTGCTACTTGACTGGATGCGTGCAGCGATGTGTCCTTACAGGTAGTCTCTACTCCCCAACAGTGTTGACATGCTAACTTGGTTTTGTGTAGGTATCTTGTGACATGTATTGGGCATGAGTATTGCAGTTCTGTCCTGTTCTTCAGTGCTTTTGACCGTGTGTCATGTCTGTCCTTCACAGGGTACTTTCAGAGTTGTTTGGTCAACTCGGATCCCCCGACACCATGATTCAGCTTCCAGGGTGGAAGCAGTCGTTTCCCTACAGGTGATGTGACACACACCCCTGGACTTTATTTCTTCTACACTTGTTGACTGTGTGGCCACTGCCACGTGGGATTACCTTGCATCTGTAGTGGAAACAACATGTTGCAAATGTGTAATAAACCTGTGCTTCACTTTGGGATGTGCGGTGTCTGTGGTCACACATCTGACTGACATTTGCTTACTGCACCTGTGGGGCTAGTTAACACAGACTCTGAATAGGTGTGGTGTCTGTGCATTCCACTGTATTTCCTGGCAACATCAGTGTAGGCGATGAGTCAGATGGCCCTGGTGTGTATGTGTTGTGTAGCCCTAGTGGTGTGTCTCCCTCATATGTGTCACGTCGCCATGACTCACATGACGGTGTTGAACTTGCTGTAGCAGTTAGCATGCACAGTGTCATTTAGCAGATCATCATCTCCATGACAAAAACAACGTTGGAACCACAACAGAGGCAAGTATGGTGTATTAGTGAGTTTATTTACATACATGTGTGAGTATAGTGCACAGGATGGTGGGTACTGTACATTGGGATTGGAATCCAAAGTTCCCAGATGAGTTGGAAGTGTTGGTAGCAGAAATGTCCTGAGTAAAGTCCACAGTCATCTGATACATTAGTCCAACTTAAACTCGCCATGTCATGTGGGAGAGTTGGGTTGCATTCGACAGGGTGAACAGTTTGCACACAAAGGAGAATTTCCAGAACAGGTGTTGGGTTCCTGGGGGATGTACATGGCCATCGGCCTCTCAGTTGTCCTTCCTCGGACGACCCCTCTTCTTTCTGGAGGGACCCTCACGTGCAGGCCGCTGCGGTGCAGGGGACTCTCCACCAGAGTCATCCTCCCTCCCTGTAGCAGTTGCAGTTGTTGCGGCACCAGATGTTGTGGGCACACAGGGAGGTGTGGACATGTTGGTGCTAATCTGGCAGAGGCATGTCAATATGTCCCTCTGCACCGCTGTCAGTTCTTCCAATGTGTCCCACTTGGACTCCATGCCAGACATGTGTGTCTCCACACGGGACATGTGTGAGTCCAAGCGGGCATGATGGGCAGCCTGCTGCTGTTGAATGTCCTTGAGGATCCCCACTACCTGGCTGACCTCTCCGGTGCTATTCTGGTACGCATCAGCAATGCGTACCAGTTGTGGGTCATCATGCAGTCCAGACCCCTCTGCAAACAGCGACCACTGCCTACCACCCCTCCCACCACCCCTGGCCACACGTGCGGGACCTGCGGTGGCACGCACAGGTGACCCTAGGCCCCCTTGGGGGTTGGTACTGGGGTTGATGTCCATTGCTTCACGGTGGGCTGGGGTCCTTGTGCTGTTGTCATTCAGTGTCCTTGGTCTGTCCGTGTCGGCGGGGGTGGTCTGTGTGTTGGCAGATGTTGGAGGAATAGGTGCAGGGGGTGCAGATGGTGGTCCTGCTGGTGCTGCATGATGACTCACACCGGAGGTGCCAGGTTGGTCTTCGCCATCCAATGAGGGCAGAGGCTGTTCCACACCAAAGAGCTCAGGGGCCAAAGGAGCCTGGGACAGGGACACCTCCTCATCTGCTGCTGTGTCCCCATCATCACCTGTTTTTGGAAGAGACAAACAATGTATGTTATGTTTCTGCAGGCATCAATGATTCAAACACATGACAGTTGTGACTGTACCTCTGGATGCGGGCCTGTACATTGCATTGTCCTAAGTTGTCACAGTCAGAGGTTGATATTGGTGTGGCTCATTGTCCTGCCAACCTGATGCATTTCAATGTGGATGTTGAGGTGTGTGCATGTATATGTAATCAAAAAGGACTAGCCTATTGTGACTGTTTTAAGACTCAGGACTGTATGAAGAAGGGGAAAAAACATATAGTTTTTGTAAAGCCCTCACCCACCAACCTAGTTGATGGCATGCTTCATCATCGGGCCCACCCAGTGACACCGAATGTGTCCCGGATGTGCTACAACGCCTGTGTTACAGCAGAGCTGGTATATTGCTGAGTGTGCACTGTGAGTGATGTGAATGTGAAAAGTTAAAAAACTATACAGGGGTCCCAGTGCCCAAGGAGGCTTATAATTTAATATCTGGGCCACTGTTAGTGTTTAAAAACAAGGCATAGGATGCTTAGTGGAGCAAATTTAGGAACTCCTACATCCGGGTTTTTGGTCTACATGTTTCAGCCAGGCCTATCGTTAATACTGGCTTTCCTCAGGACCGAATAGTATGTGTAAGTGCGTCTTACACTGTAAGTGAGTATGTGATAAAATGTGTTGCACGCGCTAAGGTGCCTTATGAATGGGAGGGGATTCCTCTCCAAGCAATTACTGGACGTACAACATATAAGACAAACAAACATACAGAAGAGAGTATGAGCATTGTTGCATAAGTCACATTTATACACATTTGCCGGCGATAAAGTGCATAACTGGCGAAAAAACGCGGCAAAAGTGGAACCGTACTGGTGGTGCGGTTTGAGTGAATTAACGTACTATGCGCTAGAACGTGTGGTGGACTAGGAGGCGAAGATACACATGCGTGTAAAATGTGGTCACGCTCCAAATGTAACCTCACGCTAGCGTTTTGTAGCATATGCCCCAGTGGAGGAATCCGGCAGAGATTCTGATCCTGTAAAAATAATAAATAAAGGGAAAGGGCCCGTGGGCCGTAAGAAAACATAAAGGGAAAGCTTACCCGGTGAGTGTAGAGTTACATGATCTACTCACGCCTTTATGGATCAGGACCCATGGGAAACCTGTTGTGCTGTCACGGATCTCCAAAGGTGGAGGTCCTTGCCGTGCAGGAGCTTTATCCGTTGTGGCATGCTCAGGTGTGGCAGATGAATACTCGCACTGTGAGTAGCGTCCATAGGGAACTCCGCACGCGCGGTGGGCGTTGGTATGGGAACAGAACGCTATCAGCCCGGTGAGCGTCCCTAGGAGGGAAGAAAAGAGAAGAGAGACTACGCGCGTATGGTGGGCGTGTAGCACTGCAAATACTAGTAGAAAAGGGGAGTTGAAATTTAAAAATTAAAGTAATGGGTGAGTTTAATACCCAACACAGCAGCTCGACAATCTTAGAGCGCTAGGGTGTGTGCATGACCAGCATTGGTGGTATTTGGTTGACATCCGGACCTCCTTCGCCCCCCAGCCCAGTTATCCCACTATGAAGCATGCCACCCTTGCAGTGGGTGCAGGTTAACTCTCAGGATGTCAGTCAGTGGTGTCCTGCTGTTGGTTGGTGCCCAGTTCCCAGCAGGGCCTGGTACTCCCCACAACAAAGCACCATTGTCAGACATCTTAGAAGTGGCTTTTCACTCCCTGTCAGGTGTGCATGCTTCAGTGTGAGCTTGCTGGGCCATGTGGGTGGGGGATGTTGAGCTGTGACTACCACTCCCATCATGCTATTGCCTACAACCCCCTTCCCAGCATGCCCATACTTCCTTCCTTTTGACTCTGCTTCCCTGTGGGGTAGTGTGCCTGTGCTGACTGGATGGCTGACAGTGTTGTCCTGGCGTTTGTTTGGCACAAGTCCCAAAAGTGTCCCTGTGCTTTACACAGCATAACCCAGTGTGGTTGTTCTTTGTGGGATATTTAATTAGAGTGTGAGGCATTGCATTCTCCCAGGTGAGTTGTGTGGAGTTTGTGTTAAGGGGGTGTGTGAGAAAAGCTGCTTGTAACTATGGTCAGAGCTGTCAGTCCTCCTTCCCACCCAGCCAGATATCCCACCATGGAACGTGCTTCCATTGCAGGGAGTGCAAGTTGGCTTTCAGGATGTCAGTCAGTGGTGTCCTGCTGTTGGTTGGTGCACAGTTCCCAGCAGGGCCTTGTGCTCCCCACAGCAGTACCCAGTGTCAGCCATCTTGTCAGTTCTTTTCCACTCCCTGTGAAGTGAGCATGGTTCAGAGTGGTGTTGATGGGCTAATTGTGAGGGTGACCAATATCTGTGACTACAACTCCCATCATGCTATTGCCTACACCCCCCTTCCCAGCATGCCCATACTTCCTTCCTTTTGAGTCGACTTCACTGTGTGTGAGTGTGACAGCAATGGCAAGATGGCTGACAGTGTGGTCCTGTTGTTTGTTGGTGCACAGTTCATAGCAGGGCCTTGTGCTCCCCACAGCTGAGGCCAGTGCCAGACATCTTTGAAGTGGCTTTTCACTGCCTGTGATGTGAGCATGGTTCAGAGTGGTGTTGATGGGCCAATTGTGAGGGTGACCAATATCTGTGACTACAACTCCCATCATGCTATTGCCTACACCCCCCTTCCCAGCATGCCCATACTTCCTTCCTTTTGAGTCGACTTCACTGTGTGTGAGTGTGACAGCAATGGCAAGATGGCTGACAGTGGTGTCCTGCTGTTTTTTGGTGCACAGTTCCCAGCAGGGCCTTGTGCTCCCCACAGCAGTACCCAGTGTCAGCCATCTTGTCAGTTCTTTCCACTCCCTGTGATGTGAGCATGGTTCAGAGTGGTGTTGATGGGCCAATTGTGAGGGTGACCAATATCTGTGACTACAACTCCCATCATGCTATTGCCTACACCCCCTTCCCAGCATGTCCATACTTCCTTCCTTTTGAGTCGACTTCACTGTGTGTGAGTGTGACAGCAATGGCAAGATGGCTGACAGTGGTGTCCTGCTGTTGGTTGGTGCACAGTTCCCAGCAGGGCCTTGTGCTCCCCACTGCTGAGGCCAGTGTCAGACATCTTTGAAGTGGCTTTTCACTGCCTGTGAGGTGTGCATGCTTCAGTGTGAGCTTGCTGGGCCATGTGGGTGGGGGATGTTGAGCTGTGACTACCACTCCCATCATGCTATTGCCTACACCCCCCCTTCCCAGCATGCCCATACTTCCTTCCTTTTGACTCTGCTTCCCTGTGGGGTAGTGTACCTGTGCTGACAGGATGGCTGACAATGTTGTCCTGGCGTTTGTTTGGCTACAAGTCCCAAAAGTGTCCCTGTGCTTCACACAGCATAACCCAGTGTGGTTGTTCTTTGTGGGATATTTAATTAGAGTGTGAGGCATTGCATTCTCCCAGGTGAGTTGTGTGGAGTTTGTGTTAAGGGGGTGTGTGAGAAAAGCTGCTGGTAACTATGGTCAGAGCTGTCAGTCCTCCTTCCCAGCCAGATATCCCACCATGGAACGTGCTTCCATTGCAAGAAGTGCAAGTTGGCTTTCAGGATGTCAGTCAGTGGTGTCCTGCTGTTGGTTGGTGCACAGTTCCCAGCAGGGCCTTGTGCTCCCCACAGCAGTACCCAGTGTCAGCCATCTTGTCAGCTCTTTTCCACTCCCTGTGATGTGAGCATGGTTCAGAGTGGTGTTGATGGGCCAATTGTGAGGGTGACCAATATCTGTGACTACAACTCCCATCATGCTATTGGCTACACTCACTTCACCAGCATACACAGAATTCCTTCCTTTCAGTGAGCTTCCCTGTGAGGTGGTGTTCTAGTGGTGGCAACATATCTGACTGTGTTTGTTGGTTAGATTTGTGCCACTGCCTTGCTCTATTTGTTGTTAGGTTTGTACATGTCATGACACAGTTACATATCACTATGAGATGGCATGTATTGTGTTTATCTAACTAACATACACATCTTGGGATGATTATCTTTTGGTTGCTGTGTATTTGCTAAGGGTGCATGGTTTGCCTATCCCCTTGACAGTGATGTGTGTGTATTGTCACACAATATTGGGTATATTGGTTGTGTACTCACCAGGCTCTGGGATGTTTGATAGTCCATGTACGCTCTCTGGTGGTAGGATGGCCCGCACCTTCTCCTCCCAGGGCCTGAGGTATACTGGTTTGGCAGGAGGGCCACTGCCGGTGCGATGACTCAAGGTGTAATCCTTCTTGAGTAGGTCCTTGACCCTCCTGCGCACATCATACCACCTGGTGAGTAAAGAAACCAATAGCAAGCTTCTATATAATTAAAAAAAAATGTTTTTTATATTCTAGGTACACTAAAACAGTAACCACATTACATACCATACAAAAAAATCAACACTTAATAAGGAAATATATAGTATTTTTATTATTTATAAATCTTTTTTAATTCATTTTGTTAATTTTGTTTATAAAAAATGTGTATTATTCACAAAGAAAGTCACAAAAAGATATATATATAACAACAACATTAATAGATACAGAGATTATGTATAAAGAAAAATAAAATAAATTCTCACATTGACACAATAAATACTTATTTCCACATTCTTGACATATTAGATGGAGCAAACAATAGATGAAAACTTGATAGAGGCAAGCGGTAGATGTAAACTACGCGCGTTTCGGCACTACTGCCTTCATCAGGGGACCGTCTATTGCAAGTAAGCTATGTGAAATATAAGACAACATAGTGGTTACCAATAAATATCATATATACAAACCTAGAATATTGTTTGTAAATTAATAACTAAACAATATAGTCAAAGATAATTATAAAAACGGCAAATTCATTTATTCATAGAGACATTTCATACCTATATGATATACAAATTTATTCAATCTTATTATCGAAACTTAATTTAATACTAACAAAATAAACACCTTATAAATTTCACAAACAATCTCAAAAAGAAAAAGACAAAAAATGTATATATTCAACATTATACATCCTCACAGAAAAAGATAGAAAGACGAATCAAGACAACAAGATAATTATTTGAAGGAAAGAAAAAGAAAAAGAAAAAGGAAAAAAGAAAACGAAGGAAAAACGGAAGAAAGAAAAGAGAAGAAAATAAAATAATAAAAATAAAATAATAAAAAAATGAAAAGATGAATAATGATAAAAGGACCAACTTTGTAAGTATAGCAAGTCTATAAACTTATAATTAAGCTGCACACTATATTTCACATCATACCACCTGTTCTGGATGTCTTCCTTTGTGCGCAAACATGGTGATTGTGCGTTCACCATGTCGACGATCCTCTCCCACATCTTGGTTTTCTGCGACATGGGGGTCTGTTGGACCAATGTACCAAACAATTGTGGCTCTACCCTGAGGATTTCATCTACCAGGACTTCCAATTCACTGTCTAGGAACTTTGGATTCTTCTTTGGGGGCATGGTGATGGGTGGTGGTGGGTATTGATGTGTGTGTGTGAGTGTGCAAGTGAGGGTGGGTGAGTGTAGGTTTTGCTGGGTGTATGTGAGGGTGCTATTTGTGAGGTGCTAATGGTGTGTGGCTTGTGTGATGGATGAGTTGTGAGTGTGTCTGTGGTTGCTGTCTGATGGTGTTCTGTGCTGGCAGGTCAGTTGAATTTGCAAAGGATCATGGTAGGGATTTGTGGCCTTTATATGAGTGGAGTTGTGGGTGTGTCCTTGTTCCATGTTTTTTCCCCCTGTATTTATTGACTTTGTCATTGCTTGTTTGGCCCTTTTTTAAAAAAAAATTCCTTTGTAGTTTTTAGGTATGTAGGAGACGTTCTTCTGACCGAGTAGGACGCTGCAGTTGGCTCGTGCGGGCTTCTCCGAGTCTTTCAAGCTGTGTTCCTGATGGGTTGCTTCGGCTCGGTTTTGTATGCGTGTCGGTCGTACGGCTTGGGCTCCGTGCGACTCGGTCTGGTTTTACACGGATTGCATCGTACTGCGCGGGTCGGAGTTCGCGGGTACGTTTCTGTCGGGTTCATTCCTGGTGCGTGTCGGTCGGTTCTATTCGCGTAATTTCCCGGCCGGATAGCTGGTTTCCGTGCGGTTCGGTCGTTCGGCTTGTGTTCCGTACGAGTTGGTCGTAATTCACATGCATTGCATCGTACTACGCGGATCGGGCAGCGCCGTTACGTGTCGGTCGGACTACATTCCCGTACCGAGTCGGTCGGTATATTTTCCAGCCCGAATCGGAATTGGCCCCTGGGTGTTTGGCCTGGGGTGACGCACGGAGGATCGGGAGGAGGGTTTCGATGCGGAGTTGGGTTAAGGGGTGGACAAGGACACGCGAGTGGGAGCAGCGAGGGGGGGGGCGCTGCTGAGGGAGCCTTGGCTTGGGAGTTGGGTATTGGTGGTTGGATGCAGGAGCGAAGGGTTTTTGGGTGGGACAATAGCGGTGGATGGCGGGGTATGAGGGGGAAGCGATGGTTGAGAAAGAGTTGGAGAGAGAGAGACCTAGAGAAACAAGTGGAAGGGGCACCTGAGGGGGGATGAGATGTGGCTAAGTGCACAGTGTGAAAAGGTACAGGAAGGTAGCATGTGTGAGTAGGCAGTATAAAGAGGAGACAGATAGTGTGAGTGAGGGATGAGAGAGGGCAGTGGTATTGTGAGATGAGACTGGGGAGTGGGAGTGGGAGAGAGAGATGAGAGGGGAAGTGGGTATGTGCATTCCACCACACAATAAATACGAGCGAGCCCTTTGTAAAGAGTAAACACTAAACCTACCTACACATGAATATTCAAAGACCACAAAATAATGAACTATTAAAAATAACATTCTAATTAAAAAAATGTAGCGAGTCTACATTTCTGTACGCATAAATGTGACAGATAAATGCGGCGTTTGCACAGTTTAACTTTTCTTTGTTTCTGAAGAGCAAAAATATTGTTGCATGTGGGCAAACCCCTTCGCAGACAGGCACCCTCACCAACTTTTTACACCCTAAAAACGGGTTTCTCCTGATCTTTGCGGGAATAATTCTGCAACTATTTCAGGGCGTCAAACTACCTGAAAAGGGGTTTGTAAATACGCAAGCATTCAAGTTTATTGCGTTTTATTGCCCACGTGCGAAGTGCGCAAATTGCTTTAGGAGTTGAAAGTTTGCTTCTTTTAATGATTACGGTTGTATAACCAAATCACAGGAACAGGTTGGTATTGTAAGGGAACTATACAAGAAAGCACATGTTGCTCTTGTGAGTTTCTGGGTGTTCACCATCATTTACGGAAATCTCCTACAAACACTTCCATAAGAATAGATTTGCTCACGGCAATGCAATTTCCACCAAAGTGCCAAAGTTTTAACATGATCAAATCCCGTTTACAAGATAGGTGCCACCCACCACATTTTTTTCGAATTATCATTTTCCTGAAGAATTAAGTGTTTTTTCTATTACAAACTCAGGTTTATTATTTTTTTTATTTATTGAAATATTTATGTGGTTTTATATTGCCATTGGTGTTTTTTAGCTCAAAACGACCCTCGCGGCACTATAAGGTTTCTGCGGGTCCAAACGAAGGATTAACTACCATGACTGTAAAGCTGTGCGGCTGTGCAAATGGGAGCACTTTGCAGCCCCGTCAAGGGTATTAAGTAAGCGCTATGTAAAGCATACAATGTAATTCACAAGGTAATCTCTATTGGGCTTCAGTGTTCAGCTAAGAACAGGCCCCGGGGGCTCTGTAACCACGCACGCCCTTTTACCAACTCCAGAACAGTTACAATGAGACCGAATTAGCATCGAGGGTTGGAACAGAGTCACTCACATGAAGGGATTCTCCAACAGGTGCAACCGCAGCCAACAGTTGAGATTTCCCCTACAGACCGCTGCCTAAAAACACACACGGTTAGCATAGGGGTGGAGTCAAGTCTCCCGAAAGGTGGGCAACTGAAATGCAGGCTCGGTAGAGTCCGAATTTAAGGCGATCCGAAAAACCCTTTGGGATTGGACACCCGGCGTCCTGACGGGGAATATCTCCATTTCCCTAAGAGGACGGCCTCTGCTTCCTGCTGTCTCGGAGTCCGAGGCACACAATATTTCTTTGCCTTCCTATTTGTCTTCAAAAGGTCCTTTTATGGGCTATTCCCAGCTGCAGCCATGTCTGTCTGGCTGTTTCCTCACTGCTGCTTGCTGCCGTCCCCATGAGGACAGCCGGGCCGGCTGGACGGCTTTATATGGAAGTTCACGGTGGGGCCAGGAGGTGGGGTGACAAAAAAAAGCTGATCGCCCAATACCGCTGCCAGAGAGCTCAGGCCGAGGCTGAGGCCAGGAAGCTTGCTGTGAGCAACAGAAGACGAGTCCAGTCCGGGTGGGCGGGGCCTAAGGGAGACAGGGCGAACACCAACCCCACCTCATGCACATCTCCTGTCCAGGCGCGTGCACATCTCCTGTACCCCTTCGGAAAGGAAATCGACAACAATAGATCTCGCCAAGCGAGCAGCGCATGCGCTGTGTCGCTAGGCGAGACCTAAAAAAGTGGATCTGGTTTTTGTTGTACAGGAGAAGCTAGAGAACTGACCAAGAAGCAAAATAGAGTCGGGAAGGACAACAGAGTCCCAAATCTAGGGACTTCTATTCTTTAGCCTAACGCTACTGTCACGCCTTCAAATCATGTCTCTTCCTAAAATCATTCACCATGCAGCCGATAGGCCAAGGAACCGAAGATGCGTAGTGTCATGCTATGCAAGCACAATTATTTAATCTGCAGCTCAAAAGTAATCATGCTTTAGAAATATCAGCCCTGCTCACCACATCACCGCCTATGAAATTCTCTCCTCAATATTTTCTTGTATGTCACTAAATGTTCTAACAATATATAGCATAATATTTGGGGTTTTTTCCTCTGCTTTTTTTCAGTTTGCATGTTCCCCTCGCCATGAGTTAAAAGTATGCTCTATTTACCATTTGTCCTTGGTTTTTATCCTGGAGTTTACATTCAGCCTTGCCTTCAAAATGGCCATTGTGTGCCCAGGCTCTTTAAACACCGTCGATCCTTTCCCTCCTGTTAATGCAGGCCCTTGCATTTTTCCATCCATTCACTGTACATTTCAAGAGCCTTGAGTTGAAGGTCGGGATGCCAAAACAAAACACATGAACGTAAATGTGTCTATTCATTTGCAAGGCCTCTCTCTGAACAAGTTCGTCTGTGTTGGAAGCTGCGTGCCTGTCACTCCCCATTAGCGACCCACTTGTGATGCACGTAAAAATTTGAACAAAGGCTTTCACCCACTTGCTAATAACATTTTATTTTTCCATTGCAAATCTCCTTAAAAAGTCCACCGTAAATGAACAACATTTGTTTTGATGTAAAGCTTCCAGGTGTACATATATGTTGTGGCGCATGGCAGCAATCACTGCAGCGCAAAGAGGAACACGACTTTCTTCACAAACATCGACCTCGCCTTTTTAAAAACCCCGGGGTTTCTGTGGGTTTCAGGGGCAGCTCCTTTCCACCAGTCAAAGCGTTTTGCTTTTCGGAACCAACATTGCAGTTGTTCGTTTAGTCTCAATTTACTTGTCCCATATTTCATTTAGGTGGGTTTGTTGCTTGTGTGTGAGGAGGAATCAATAATCCCATGTACTAGTAAAGGCAGGTGATTTTTCAAGTAATGAGCCTTCAGTGAAAAATGGTCCATGCCTCCTCTTTGAGCACAGAGCGTTAATACAGCTCACCGACTCCTGTGAATGCAGTACCTCTATTCAAAGTATAAAGCGCTATATGCCAGGGCCAGGTCACAACTTCCTTTCCAGTAGAAAAAGGGGTGAGGCAAGGGTGAGGCAAGGGTGCGTAATGGCTCCAACACTGTTCTCCCTGTTTATTAATGGGATTGCAAAATTCTTAGATAAAACCCCCACTGATGCCCTGAGTTTAGCAGGAGTAAGAATCCCCATCCTAATGTTCGCGGATGATACGTTGCTAATCGCTAAGACACCAAGCGGCTTGCAGCGAGCGCTGTCACTCTTTGAAGAGTTTTGTCAACTACGGGGCTTGGAAATCAACGTGTGTAAGTCTAAGTTTATGGCATTCAACCCTCATAGTTCATTCAGAGGAGTGATGGTGATGAATGGCCGGCCCTTGGAGCAGGTAAAAGATTTTACGTATCTAGGGGTCATAATGCAGGGGTACATGAGATGGAGCAAGCAATTGGATATAGCCGCATTAAAACATCGCCAACTTGCTGGAACACTGATAACTGAGTTTAATGAATCTTTAACTAAACCAGTTAGCCCAGTTATAAATGTATACAACATAAAAGTAGTTAGTGCAGTGTTATACGGGGCAGAGCTCTGGGGTTTTATGAATTTATCAAAATTGACAACAGCGGAAAATAATTTTTTACGTAAAATAATAAACCTTCCGCAAAGCACCCCAGTGCGCCCACTGCTCCATGATCTGGGTAGGAAGGCATTGGCTGACATTGCTAGACTACGCCCCTTGTTGTATTGGCGGAGAGCATGGTCAACACCCGAACTGAATTCCTACGCCGCGGGCTTTAAGGATGTAATAAGAGCAGATTCACAAAAGAGAAAGATCAAATGGCTACAGGAAGTCAAACACATCCTAATAAGCATTGGCTTGGCGTCTTTATGGGAAAACCCAGAAAAAACTCAGTTTCCCACTAAAGCAGAGCTGAAGGAAAAGTACTGGGGCTGGGTGACTGACAATACCATTAGATATAGTGACTCCACGACATTAATGGGCCAGTTCCTAGACGTGAAACCCTTACAAAAGCTGGAAGCATATTGGGATATTATAACCAAGCCATTAGATAGAAAGCTCTATTTACAACTTAGAGTAGGCACACTACCCATAAAATCGTTCACTGCAAGATGGTATTTGTCAAATGATGTTACCTGCCCTGTTTGTCATGCGCACCCGGAGTCATTGGCTCATTTTCTATTAGTTTGCCCAGCATATGTTATTCCGCGGCGCGTTTGGTTGGCACCAATAGGCAGATCCCTGGGTACTCGAAATTGCAATGTAGCATTGAGATTATTTCGAGCTGACACAATGCCATCACTGGTGATTGCACTGGCAACATTTTTAGGATGGGCATGGACAATTAGACTAAGGGCAATTACTGTACTGTAGTATTTTAATATCTGTGCAATACTGCTTTTTAGCTTTTAGGCTGTTGTACAACGTTTTTAAATTTCTTCTTTTTAACCACTGGTGCCATCTATTTTGCTTGACTTAAGAAGGGTATCTATTATGTAGTTTTATGCATAAAAGATGCTTGAGCATATCATATATTTAGCACCTAGGAGTTTTTTATATATTTATTGTTAGGATTCTACTCTTTATACAAATTCGGTCATGTGTATCTTTTTTTATCTTGTATTTTGCTTTGATGACAAACTGTCGAATAAAGCTATAATGACTGGCTATATGCTATGTTATATAATGTCATGTTATTCCAGGCGCGGTCGGTTCAGGTAAGAGCAGTGAGGCGGGGGGAGTCGACAGACGGCGGAATAGGGTAAATAAAAAAAATAAAAATAATAAAACCACTTACCTTGCGCTTGCCTCATCGCCGAGTTGGCAATAGGGCGAGCTCAAGGTAAGTGGTTTTAATTATTTTTTTATTTTATTTTCCCCATTCCATCTTCTGTTGACTCCCCCCCCCCCACCCCGCCCCACCGCTCTTACCTGAACCGGCTGCGCCTGTCTTATGCTGTTGTGTCATGAGTATTCATGTAGTGAAATATATCATTTGTGCGGCACTATAGCCATTTCTTGATCTTGACACTCTAAGGACTTCATTTACAAGGCCCCTGTGCCACCGGAGTGTCACTTTTTGCAACGCTTCGGTGGCGCTGTGTCCTGCTCCATATATACAAGGCAGTGCTAAGCCACTTTGCATGGCTTAGCGCAGCCTTGTAAATATCATTCCCTCTGACGCAGTTTTCTGTGTTAAAGGGGTGTGCAATGGGTGTTGCTGTGGGCGTTCCCAGCAACACCCATGGCTTTCTGACACAGCCCCAGATTTACAAGGAATCTTAAATCTGAGGCAGCGCCAAAAACTTATGCCTCCTCAGGGGAGGCATAAGGGTGGTGCAATGAGAAGAAATACTTTCATTTCTGCTCGTTTTTTGCCTTTCTAAGTGTGCTTCATTCTGCAGCACACATAGAAGGAGCAAAACACCATTCATGATTCTTTTTGTGCAGTAAGGTGTCTGTTACTACACAACAACAATCACCCCTGCAACCAAGCACCCTTGCACCATGTTGCAAGGGTGTCTGCATTGGCGCACAGCTGCTATTTGTGTACCGGCGCAGGGGTGAGTACAGGAATGCGCCATATTCTTGTAAATACAGCAAATTTCTGCACTTAGACAATGATGCAGCTTGGCACAGCAAAATTGCTTACAGCACAGCGCTGCGCCAATATCTTGTAAATATGTCCCTTACTGTGGGTCTGGGTGACATTCTGGGGCAGTTTTATGAGATAGTCACGCAGTGCAGCAAGTCAGCTTGCTGTGCTGCACTGTGACAGCGAAAGGGCAGGAATGTGCCATATTTATAAGAATACGGCATATTCCTACCTTTTCCCCTGCTCTGGTGCCCTTTTGGCAGCCTAGCGCAAATGCGGGCACCCTTGCACCATGGTGCAAGTGCGTTTTTGTGCAGAAAGGGGCCCCTAGTGCACAGTAAGGCAACGCAGCGATTTACACTGCATTGCTTTACTCCAGATTTATGGAGCCACTCAGGGCTATGCAAAGGCTTCATAAATTGCATTTCAGGTTTGCGCCGTACATGTACCATGTTGTGTGGTGCAAATGTGACACAATCTGGCTCATAAATATGCCCCCTATCTTCTACTGGCCTGGGTGCATCACGGTCACTTGAAATATTTACATTCAGACGGAGCGGGCTACTTGTTATTGTGTCTCAGAAGTTTCACCAGGAACATGGTATTCTCAGGGCATCATTGGTTGTACTTGGTGGAAGCCGATGGACCCTAAAAATAATGAAGTCAAACTGTGAATTTTATAGCAAAATTATCAAATAAATTGCCTAGAAATACTTTTTTAAAGCAGTTCTGGACGGGCCTCATTAAATATGACACTTTCTGGGAAACAGCGTTTACATCGCATGCGTTACAACGCATGCGATTACAACGCAGTCGTTACAACGACCGCGTTGTTACAACGCAAGCCATTACATCGCAATTCGTTTCTATGACTTGCTGTAGGGGGCGCGCTAAACTAAGGAATAGTTATAACTTACTATTCCAACACCTTCCCTACTGTTGCACACGCTGGAGTTGGAATAGTAAATTATACCATTCCTAAGTCCAGCGCCCCCCCTACAGCAAGTCGTAGAAACGACTTGCGATGTAATGGTTTGCGTTGTAACAACGTGGTCGTTGTAACGACGCGTTGTAATCGCATGCGTTGTAGCACATGCGATGTAACATCGTATATTCCACTATCTCCAAGGTGAGCCAAGGGAGTTCCAGTGGTGCGTTTCAGGAACTCAACCGCAAAGAAAAGTTTGACAAACTGGGGCAAAGGATGCCTTTATCAACACAGGTTCAAATGACCTGGATATGCAACTTTAGGTGACCTACTGTGATCTCTCAGTATCTCTGCTGTATTTTCCTTTAATGGGACCATCCTCTTCCGCACTTTTCCCCATCATTCTTGGTTCCATAACATGACTAATAATCTACTTGGAAGGTGAAGGATGTTGAAAGGAGAGCAGCCATCCCTTATGTTGTTTAGTGTGACAGTTGCTGGCCTTGCAGTGTCAATGATTATAATTAAGGCTCCCAGTTTTCTGTTTGTACTTATTTTTACAGATAAACACAGACAGAAAACTATCTTTTTTCCTGTGTGTTTTAAAAAAAAAATATCTATAAAACAAATATTTGTTTGGTTTTTGAATGATTCTAAATGCTAACTGGCATAAAGTCCAAGCCAATACTTTTGCAGATTGAGAAATAAGGGAGTCAAAAGAAGTGAAGTTTCTTAATGAGACTTCAACATCTATACATGTTTTTATACCAGTGTATTGATTTATCATTAAAGGGTATTCATGTCATTGAAACCTGTCAGGTGTTCAAGTATAAGGGTACCTACAGCCTGATCACAGCCAACTTCATCTCCAGCATGACTGGCAAATGGGGTATGGATAGCAATCTAGGATCCATGATGGAATAACTGCCATCAATTTGAAGAGGGGCAACCAAGACCTCAGATAACGAAACAACCCTATCACTATGACACTAGCCCTTGCCTGCCTGATATTCCTGAACATATGCAGTTACAGGAAAAGTAGGGAAAACATCCATTAATTTTTCTTGTTAATAGAGTATCACTCCACAAGCCTTGATGTCTGGGACACTGGAACAAAAGAGATGCACCACTCTATTGCCCCTGTTGATATAAATAGGTCCGGTGCCATCTTACACAACTTCCTAAACTTGTTTTGAAATACTTCTTTGTAGATACAAAGTTCTTGAGACACCAAATCACCGGGCTGAGGTCTGTGCTGCCAGATTGTATGGCCCATGACATGTTACTCTTTAGACAGTTATGGGGCTGGTGATGCAAGCTGTTAGAATCTGCTAAGGGCTGTATATGCATCCCCATCTGCTGAGATTGGCACTCACTACAGATCTCTGTGCAGAAAATAATGCATCACATTCAACTGCTTTCAATTTGAGGGTGCCTCGAGTTCCTAGTGTGTGCACCAGTACTACTCAGAAAGGTTGTCAATTAGTGCTATTCTTCTATATCCACTAGTGTCTTTTATGATGACTCTTGGTCCCCTGGTATCAGAGGCAACAAACTTTCCAGTTTCCATGGAGAAAGACAATAGTGAAACACTTTCACAATTGTCTCCCCACATGGCCCATGATTTGCTGAATTGATTTGATTTGGCAATTTATAAAGTGCAAACAAATGCCCAAAGGTGTCAAGGTGCTAAAGCGGTTAGTCTGAAGGAAGGCAAGAGCATCATCCTTAAGCTAGAGTTGCATTGCGAGGCAAAAAGCCATGTCTTCAAGGCCTTGCGAAAAGGAAAATGAGATTCTAGGAAGAAAGGGATTGAGGTAGGGTATTCCAAAGCCTAGATGCAGCCACAGCAAAGGCTCTCCTTCCCCATCTTGCCTTTCGAAATCTAGGAATGACCAACAGATGTTTTCCAGCAGAACGCAATTGTCTAGAAGGAACATAGAGTTGAAAGAGATGCCTAACTCCCTCAGGGCATCAGTTATGAAGTGCCTTATGAACAATGCATAGGGCCTTGAAGGCAATCCATTTAGCTACAGGGAGCCAAGGCATTTTCTGAACAGCAGCAGAGACTGAATAATATTTAGGAAGGTCCAAAATGAGTCTTGCTGCAGCATTCTGGACAAACTGCAACTTGTCAATGGCTGTTTTGTTAATGTCAAGGTAAAGCGCGTTGCAATGATCCATCCTGGACATAATCAGTACTAAAGCCACTTCTTCACGCGTGGGGAGAGAAAGAAACAGAAACACCTTCCTAAGAGTCTTAATCACCCAGAAACAGGATGATACTGTCCTGTTGACCTAAAGATTAAAGGACAGATTGTTATCCACCAAGACCCCAAGATTTTTAGCAGAATCAGCAGTGCTTGGACATTGATCCAGCATTTCTGGCCACCAAGAATGGGTCCATATGGATTGTTTATAAAAAAAAGATCAGGACCTCGGTCTTGTCCCCATTAAGTCAGAGGTAATTAGTTACCATCCAGGTGGCCACAGCCTGCATGCAATTGTTAAAACTGGTGGCGGAGGCTTCTATGTCCTTTGTGATAGACGCAATTATTTGTGTGACATCAGCAGAGGATAAAGCCTGTAGCCCAATGGAACTAATCAATTTAGCCAGCGGGGAGACATATATATTAAATTGAGTTGGGCTTAGTGATGAGCTCTGGGGGACCCCACATAGAGTAGCTATGTGTTCAGAGTGGAACTGGTCCACCCACACAGTCTGTAGTCCTGTCCGTCAGGAAGGATGACAGAAGCTTCAAGGCTAAATCTGTGACCGTAATTTCCAGTAGGCAGTCAATCATCCTGGTGGGAGAGATGGTGTCGAAGGCTGCGGATAGATCCAGTACTGCAGCCCCATAGATAAGTACCATAGATCATACCATAGATCAGTACCATAGATCAGTACTGCAGCCTGTCCAGCAATAACCATGGAGCGGTTGTTATTGACTGCAGATAGAAGTGCAGTCTCAGTCCCATGGTTACTCCTAAACCCATACTGGGAGATGTCCAGCAAATGCTTGTTTCAGAAAGAACATAGCCCATGTTTTCTGAAACAGATCCCAAATAACCTCTAGGATCACTGAAAGACCGAGGTGTGGTTAGGCCAAATTAATTTGAAACCACAACTCCAAAACTCCTGAGGTGTCTAGCATGGCTTCAATATCACCTCCACTAACAGGCTGACCTAGGGGAATGGATTAGCTTATCCTTCCAAAACTAGGTGCATCATGATGCTTTGAATCCTTAAGAACAATTGCTGATAAACATTCCCTACAGCTTTATCAGGGGTATTGTTAGACCAGGCATCCTTGGCATGTTTTTCACCTGTCTTTTTTGCTCCTGACCTGTTTTTGACCATGTGCTGCATTTCGTTTTTGCTGGTTCTAGAACTCTGGGCACTTTACCACTGCTGATCAGTCCTAAAGTGCAAATACTCCCTGTCTAAATTGTGATTATGATTGGTTATCCAAGATTGGCATTTTTGATTTACTGGGAGGACCCTAGTAAAGTGCACTGTGTGTGCCCAGTACCTGTAATTCAAATGCTACTAGTGGGCCTGTAGCACTGATTGTGCCACCCCATGAGTAGCCCTGCAAACCTGTCTCTGGCCTGCCACTGCAGTGTCTTTGAGTGCAGTTTTAAACTGCAATGTCGACCTGGCAAGTGCACCCACTTATCAGGCCCAAGCTTTCCCTTTTACTACATGTAAGGCACCTCTCAGATAGGCACAAGGTAGCCCCAGGGGCACAGTGCAGTGTATGTGAAAGGTCGTACATGTACTGGTGTGTTTTACATGTCCTGATAGTGAAATACTGCCAATTTCGTTGTTCCCTACTGCAAGGACTATCTCTCCCATAGGTTATCATAGGAACCGCCTTGTAACCTCTTACAAGTGTAACTTTCAGTTGGTGAAAGATGGAGATTTGGAGTTTGGGGTCCTTGAACTCACAATTTAAAAATACATCTTTTAGTGAAGTTGGTTTTTAAATTGCGTGTTCGAAAATGCCACTTTTAGAATGAGGACTAAGGGCCATATGTAGGTAATTTTTATTTACCGATTCCTAAATACCGAATTTTACCGATTCGGTATTTAAGAATCGGTAAATAGTATGTAGGTAAACATTCGGTAAATTTTACCGATTCGGTAATATCTCGGTATTACCGATTCGGTATTTACCGAATCGGTAATAGGAATACTTTCCCATTCATTCCTATGGGCCTGGAGGCCCATAGGAATGAATGGGAAGCCATTCACTATTACCAATTCGGTAAATACCGAATCGGTAAAGGGAGAACATATTCAAGGGTGGCAGGGTGTCAAATTGACACCCTGTTGCACCCCTGAATCGTGCATGTGTGCACATGTGGTGCACATACATGCCCTAAGGGCATGCATGTCTGCCACATGGCACTTTCAAAAAGCACAAAATTGCTTTTTAAAAGGTATTCAGTATTTACCACCAACCTGTAGTTGGTGGTAAATAACGAATCCTTAAACCAAAAATGCACTCACTTGAGTGCTCCCTACATAGGATTTAAGGAATCGGTAATTTACCGATTCCTTAAAATAACGAATCGGTAAATTACCGATTCCTTAAATCCGGCCTCCTACATCTCAATTGCCTAAATACCGGTCGGTAACGGGAGATTTACCAAATTTCGTCCGTTACCGACCGGTATTTAGCTACCTACATATGGCCCTAAAAGAGGAGTTTGTCCGGGCCGTCGTATTCATGTGCTGATAAAGCAATTAAACAGACTTGAGCCCATAAACTGAATTGATATGGACTTCATGCATTTATTTGCAAAGTCATTCTTATGTTTAAACAAATTTGATCCAATTTATATCATAAGTCAGACAAGCGTGGATACGCATCAATTTGTGCACATTCAGGCACATGCATCAAGAAAAGCTTTTGCGAGTCCTTAATTGCGATTATTAAGGAATCGCAATTAAGGACTCTCAAAAGCCTATGCATGTAGGAATCGCTATTAAAATAGCGATTCCTAAACATTCCTTAATTGCTACTCACAAATTGTGAGTCGCAATTAAGGAATGGCCTCCCATTCATTCCTATGAGCCTACAGGCCCATAGGAATGAATGGGAAATTGAATGCGCAATTTGCGAGTACCAATAGGTACTCGCAAATTGCGCATGCAATTTCAAGGGTGCAAAGGTGTCAAAATGACACCCTGTTGCACCCCTGTAATTGTGATGTGTACCCATGTTGCGCACACACATGGGTGTGTGTGTAACCTGAAACCTTGAGAAATGCACTTTAGTGCATTTTTCAAGTTTTTGCAAAATACAGACCAGAGTAATTTCTCTGTATTTTGCGGCCCCAAATAGCGAAATCGCTATTTATAAAGCTTTAGCATTGCATTTAAGGAATCGCAAATTGCGATTCCTTAATGTAATCGCATTTAAGAAATCGCAATAAATTGCGATTTCTTAAATTGTGAGTGCCTAACACTTTGATGCATCGCAAAAGGCCTTTTTGCGGGCGCAAACGGCCGATTTTTGCGAATTACACCGTTTGAGCTCGCAAAAAACGTTGATGCATGTACCCCATTGTTTTTGGCACAAAGTTAATTTCAATGCTTTTTCACTTTTTGTTTTATGGTTTGCTTCATGAGCTCAAGTCTGTTTAATTGCTTTATCAGCACATAAATACGACGGCCAGGACAAACTCCACTTTTAGTCTAATATCAAGGCCCTGTCCTGCCGATTAGGTCCAAACCCCTTCCTGCTATATACTTTTAGAAAGAGGGCATTTCTTGCTTTTGCATTCTGTGCCTGTTTGCCTGTGAAATCCATGTCAGGTTTAGACTGGCAGTTGGACTGTTTGCGCATACACTCTATGCCAGACAAAGGAAGCTGAGGTGTGCCCTGCATATCCTGATGGCCCATCACCAGGCTGATTGGTATTCCTGCGCTAGAGTTGCGGGAGGAGTTGACACTGACACCTGAATAGGGCTCTGCCTGTCCTCACACAAAGCTGTCCCCTCCCCTCTTTAGCGTGTATGGAGCCATGTCAAGGAAAGGGAGGGTCTTGTGCACTACCAAGACTTTCCTTCGAAATTTGCCTACTTCAAAGGCAGAAACTGGTATAAGGACTGGAGGTGTGACACCACAATTTAAGAACACTTCTGGATTAAGAGGAGATTCTGCCAAGAAGAAGAGCTGGAGAAGCTGTAGGAGGGGAACTTCCACTCTGCTTGTTGCTGTTCTGGGCTGGCCTGCTGCTTGCTGCTTCTGTCTTGAGCAGTGAAAGGACTGGACTTTGCTTTTTTCATCCTGCTTGCCAAGGTTCTCCAAGGGCTTGTGTGTGTTTGCCTCCTGTTAAGCAGTCTCAGCGCCATCAAAGACTTCACCTGCCGTCCCTGAACTCCTCTGCTGGGAGTTCTGACCTGCCAAGTGGTGCCAATTCCAGTTCTGGGTCCCTGGAAGTGGTTTTGCTGCAAAGAAGCCTGAAAATCCACACCGCCCTTCCGCGCCTGTTTTTCCTGCCGCAGTCTTGCTGTGCGGTTGAAAAACCAACGCATCACCGTGGTGCAGGCGATGAAATGGCGCAGCGCCTGCCATGCAGCTGAAAATATCACCACAGCCTGAGTCCTGAGCACCGTGTCTCCGACGTCTGAGGCACCCACTCTGACTCAGGCGCAGGCCCTGCTGTGCAGCTGAAGAAATCGACGCATCACCTGTTCGTGGCTGGAAAATCGATGCAGCGCCTTTTTCACTGCTGCCATATCGAACCCAGCGCGTCCAGATTTTCAACGCATCGCACCTGTGCGCCAAGTTCTTCACAGACGTAGCCCAGCAGTAAGGAACCGAGGCCGCGTGTCCGGAAACTGACGCATCAACTCCCCTGTCAGTAAGGAATCAACGCATAATCTCCCCTCTGAGTAAGGAATGGATGCATCACCTTCCCTGCGCAGCAGTAAGGAATCGATGCATCACCTGCCGTGGCAGTAAGTAATTGACGCATTGCTTTGTTTTTCGGTGCTTCATCTCCCTTGTGCCTGTTTTTGTCTTTGATTTTGACACATCCTAAGAACTTTGTCATAAAAGTGGTGCATCCATAGTTTCCTATGGACCGAACTGTTTTGAACCTTTTAAAAGTGATATATTTACTTGTATATGTTGGATTTTTGTCATTTTGGTCTCGTTGGATTCAGACAAAGATTGGTTATTATTCTAAACTGGTGTAGTGTCCATATTTTGTGTTTTCACTGTGTTACTGGGTGTTTATATTCAAATGCTTTACACATTTCCTCTGAGATAAGCCTGACTGCTCATGCCAAGCTACCAAGTGGGTGAGCGGGGGTTATCTTAGCTGTGTAATCGACCTTACCCTGACTAGAATAAGAGTCCGTACTTGGACAGAGTGCAAGACTCTGTAAACTGGAGACCCCCATTTCTAACAGGTATGATCTGGTGAAACTTCGTATAAAGACACTGATTGTCTTTAGAACCAGGACCATGTTCTCAAGCAGGCCAAAAAGTGGCATACAACTTGTAGCCTTTCTCCATCTCTAGACTGGGGAAGTTGCCTGCATCAACAGCTCCTGGGCCCTTTGGTGTAACTCTAATCTGTTTACCTCTGGTCCTTGAAGAACTAATGACTCTCACTTCTGAAGCCAGGGGATTGCCTAAACCTTTAGGGCATTAGCTTTATGGGTCACCTCTTACATCCAGATGTCCAAAAGTCATAAAGGTAAGCCCACCTAGAACAACAGGATCTGTATCTTTACTAAAAGATTCAGATTGCCCTGAACCTTGGAGTAGTTAGGACTGATGTTACAATTTGCTTGCTGTTGCTAGGGCTCAAATTCCTGATGAGTCTAGTGAGAATGAAGGTGACCTGTCTTTTGCCTTCAGGGGACTCTCAGGAGGACCAAGATCAAAACTCTTGCATGTGTTCATCGTCTTTACCTTCTAAGGGCTATAGAGTACCAGGCTCTTTTGCAAGACACTTGCCTTTAATTCCATATGCATATGTTCCTCCTATTACCAGCTGTTGTTCTATCAGTTTGTGCTTCTGTCATCCAAATGAAATCAAATGCTTTCAAAACCAAGAGCACTCTGTACTATGGCATAACACTGAATGAGGTTAAGTATCAATCTTTCTATTCTTTTTCAAATAATGAATGTTAAATCCAGGCGGCTCCTCCACTAGGGTGGAGGAGCTGCCGCCCACTGCTTTCATCATGTGAGAAGCAGAAACATAAAATGGTAATAATTACCATTTTATGTTTCTGCTTCTCGCACTGAAAAAAGCAGAAGGGTTTGGTTGTGGGTGGGCGGGGCTGCTCTGCGAACAGGGCAGGGGAGGAGTGGTGTGCCCACTCCTGAGTGCACAAGACTGGTTTGGTCGGCCCTTTGGGGCCGACCAAACCAGTCATGTGCACTCTGCCCTTCTCCATGCAGGTTGCAATGCAGCCTACATGGAGAACATGGCCGGGCCATTAGCCCCTGGCTGGGTGGCGTCCCGACCAATCACAATGCTGCTTGCAGCTTTGTGATTGGCTTAGGGGTGGGAGCTTGGCTGCCAGCTACCTGTTCCTGCTGGAGGCAGGAGTTCAGGAGCAGAAGCAGAGATGATGCGGGACCTGGCAGGCGGGAAGGTAATTTTCTTTTTTTTAAATTATTAAATTAACCCCCTTGCATGACCCCCGTCCCCACGCGACCGGCCACCGTGACCCCCCCACGAGTCATGCCGGCCGCGACTGGTTAAATCTATTTTAGAACAGACTTATGGACAGTATTTTCCCATCCACAGCGATATGTTCGACACGATCCTTTCTAGCAGGGGTTTAGGCGCTGAAAATCTTTTTAGAATTTTATGTGTGATTAATTGTGCTTTTAAATTGCTTTTAATAATCAAAAACTGCTGCTTTTTCCTCATTTGTACAAAAGACTCGTTTTTGCGCATTAACTTTTTGGCACCAAATGAATTCGCTGTTCATGAAGAAGCTTTGGGGGTGCTGATATTTAGAAGCGCTTTCACCTAGCAGCATTTTTGCACAATTGTTTGATTCTTTATTTGGAGGCAAGCCCATCTGAGCCTGTCGATGCTCAGCCCACACTCAGCGCCAGCCACACTGCCCGTTTCACCATGCACAGCAAGGACATTTCATTCATTGCCTCTGAACTTCTCTCCTTGAGGCATGATTCACCCTGTCCTGGTAGGTCTAAGGCACCAGAGCAGATACTTCCTTCCAGCTGTCAGCATTGCACTGCAGCGTTGCCTGGCCATGCCAAGTAAGGTCACAGGTACATTGTTGCATCGTTAACATGGACCTAACAGTAGACCTGGAACATGCGATCTACTCTGCAATATACGTTCACTACACAAAAACGCCGTACACATCCATGACATATTGAGCAAGGATACAACTGACATATTCTTCCTCATTGAAACATGGATGCCTGAAAGCTCAGCGCCGGATGTAGCAATAGTTGTCCCTGAGGGCTATTCCTTCTTTTATTGTGACCGAATAGGCAAAAGAGGGGGTAGCATTGCCATTATTTATAGACATACTTTCAATTGAGTTAGCTTTGATACTAGTGAGCTGCTGGGGGCGGAATCAATGGGTTTTCCCCTTGCCCACTCCACAAACACAACCCTGTCGGGTATATTAGTTTATCGCCGAACTGACCCGGCTGGCGAGTTCTTGTCCTCCCTTGATGAGGTCATATTGAAACTTATGTTAAAACACTCAAACTTTATGATCATTGGTGACCTCAACATACATGTGGACTCTGCTTCTGACCCTCATGCTCAACTCCTGTTAGGTAACATGTCCTCATGGGTTATGCTGCAATTTGTAACTCAGCCCACTCAAATTGCCAGTCATATTCTGGATACCATTTTTTCCAATAGTCATGTACTGGTATCCAACATTATACACCTGGTTTGGCCAGACCATTCTCACTTTTGCTTTAAGTGGAAGACTCACCACAGCCCATGTATACGCAGGACCAACTGCAGCCTATCCTGCAGAAACTGGGCCACAGCCACTCCCTCATAATTTAGTCTTTCCTTGAGCAATCATCCCCCACTTATGTGTGGCGACATTAACATAGACGTCGTATGAGTCAATGCCTGCCTTACACAGATATGTCCGACACCATTGCTCCCATTAAATCGCAAGCAGCTATCTCTACCGCAAAATGACAATCAGCACCATGGCTCAACAAGGAGCTCAAAGAGCTTCATAAGCAGTGCAAGAGACTAGAAAGAGATTGGAGGTGCCAGTACCTTCCATACGATAAACTAATTTACAAGAAGGCTTTAAACAATTACCATCATGCAATTAGGAAAGTACATTCTGATTTCTTCGCAGCTCAGATTGACTCCTCAAATATTAAACCAGGTGAGTTATTTATAATTGTTAAAAATTTTACTAACCCTGACACCTTACTTCAGCTGCTAATGCCCTCTCTCAATCTATGTGCACAATTGTCTAACTGCTTTGATTCTAAAATAAAAACAATCATTGACTCCCTACATGCTATGCATCTGGGCTGTGGGTCTATCGGGGGTCCCATGGTGCAGCCAGAGGCACTGCCTACATTGAGACATCATTTCCTTCAGGAGTTAGGTCCTGTCTCCTTAAAGGACTCTGTCCTTGCTCTCACCACATGCACATCAGGGTCCCCTGATGATCCCCCCACATTTTAGTTTCCAATAATGCAGCAATTAATCTAAACCAACTGCTAAATCTATCGATTTTGATGGCCACAGTCCTCAGCTGTTGGAAACAGGCCAAACTAATTCCCCTGTTAAAAAATCCCACAGCCGACAAAGCTAACTTGTCTAACTTTTGACCAATCTCCTTGCTGCCAGCATTTGCCAAGATACTAGAGAAACTTATTAACCAGCAACTGTTATATTTCATACAGGTACCCCGATATAGGTCCAGGTAACATCATAACCCTTCACCTACATTCTCTCCTATACTACATACATAACGGATTTGAGGGTCTGACCTTTTGCCTAGTTAGAATACTATACACAGTACGTAGGGTTTTCCCTGAACATTGGCCTCATAAATTATGCATGAGGATTCTTAGTTTCTTGGAACACAGCAGGACCACCATCTCCTGCATAATAACTGTGTATAAAGATCCTTCCCGACGTCATCCTAAGTCCGACACTGGCACAGCAAGGTAGAACCCCTGGGGATACCTTAGGGTATATAAACATCACATCTTGCTGAGATAGGCATAGGAGATCAGGACTTCCCGGCCGACACACTGACGCAAGACGCTGAGGTTCCTGAATGCAGATACTCCAGCTCGCAGTGGTCTGACATCCCTTGCGGGGTGTTCAGCTCGAGACCAGAACGGGGTCCCGCAGTCTCACATCAGGTAATGGGGTTGGCTTTATCCTAGAGGGATTCATGGCTCTACACCTACCCACATGCTAGGTACATTTGGGTACATCTAGTTAGGGTGCATTGTAGGAGTACGCATTTTATTGCCATGTATTTTATATACTTGCCTGTAGTTATGATTTTAGCAAAATGGTAGAAACCTACCATCTGTTTACTTTCTTAGTGCTGCTACTCATTTATATATGCTACTGTCTACTGGTGATTTCAGTACACTTATTTTACGCACGAATAACGACTGTTCAATAAATGCTTATTGAAAAACGTCCCAACCGTTTATTGTGTATCTCTCTGAGAACAAGTAAGCACGAGTGACCGAGCGAAAAGTAAGTTACTGTTTCCATGGTCCTGAGGGATCAGGGTTGTCATGTTCGATAGTTGCCAAGAACTATTCTCTCCTTGGTAAGAGGAGGTTATAGTGGCATTGGTGCTAGCTGGTACACAGGCTAACATACCCGGTGGGGGTGTCTGGAATCAGTCTGGACACCAGTCCCGCAGTGTATGTTATCTAAACGCGCAGATCCTATATAGGTCTTATAGGAACTACACGACATTGCGCCACCAATGTTGGTATTACCAAAGGGGATGATGGACGGAGCGCTTGAGCAAATTAAACACTCACCCCCAGTCACCTGATCTGGGTTTAATCCATCATCATTCTTTAGCTCACTCCACCACCCCAGTTCAGACATGGCCATATGCAAATCAGTCTGACCCTGTGCCTCATGGGAACAGTCCAGCCCGAACTGCCAAGCCATGTCTTCCCTGGACCGGAAACAAGCATCCTGGGACCGGTTTCTGGCTATTCAGCCGTCATCAGCCAGGCTAGCTTGAATCCAGTGGCAAAGTGAGCAAGGGACCCACGTCTGGGCATACCCTGCCAACTTAGGGCGAACAAAGCGATACCAAAGGGGATGATGGACGGAGCGCTTGAGCACATCAAACACTCACCCCCAGTCACCTGATCTGGGTTTAATCCATCATCATTCTTTAGCTCACTCCACCACCCCAGTTCAGACATGGCCATATGCAAATCAGTCTGACCCTGTGCCTCATGGGAACAGTCCAGCCCGAACTGCCAAGCCATGTCTTCCCTGGACCGGAAACAAGCATCCTGGGACCGGTTTCTGGCTATTCAGCCGTCATCAGCCAGGCTAGCTTGAATCCAGTGGCAAAGTGAGCAAGGGACCCACGTCTGGGCATACCCTACCAACTTAGGGCGAACAAAGCGATACCAAAGGGGATGATGTACGGAGCGCTTGAGCAAATCAAACACTCACCCCCAGTCACCTGATCTGGGTTTAATCCATCATCATTCTTTAGCTCACTCCACCACCCCAGTTCAGACATGACCATATGCAAATCAGTCTGACCCTGTGCCTCATGGGAACAGTCCAGCCCGAACTGCCAAGCCATGTCTTCCCTGGACCGGAAACAAGCATCCTGGGACCGGTTTCTGGCTATTCAGCCGTCATCAGCCAGGCTAGCTTGAATCCAGTGGCAAAGTGAGCAAGGGACCCACGTCTGGGCATACCCTGCCAACTTAGGGCGAACAAAGCGATACCAAAGGGGATGATGGACGGAGCGCTTGTTCCCATGAGGCACAGGGTCAAGACTGATTTGCATATGGCTGGGTTCAAACTGGAATGGCATGGTGAGCAAAAACGATGGATTTAGGCCCAGATCTCTGTACTGGGGTGAATGTATGACATTGTTCTGCATTCTGTCCATCAACTGTTGTTTTTGCATTTGTCACCCCGAGTGGGACGGGTATGCCCAGACGTGGGTCCCGTGCTCTCCATGCCACTGGAATTAAGCTATCCTGGCTGAAGAGGGTGAAACCCCGAAACCGGTCCTAGGATGCTTGTTTCCAGTCCAGGGAGGACCTGGCTTGGCAGTTCGGGCTGGACTGTTCCCATGAGGCACAGGGTCAAGACTAATTTGCATATGGCTGGGTTCAAACTGGAATGGCATGGTGAGCAAAAAAACGATGGATTTAGGCCCAGATCTCTGTACTGGGGTGAATGTATGACATTGTTCTGCATTCTGTACATCAACTGTTGTTTTTGCATTTGTCACCCCGAGTGGGACGGGTATGCCCAGACGTGGGTCCCGTGCTCTCCATGCCACTGGAATTAAGCTATCCTGGCTGAAGAGGGGTGAAACCCCGAAACCGGTCCTAGGATGCTTGTTTCCAGTCCAGGGAGGACCTGGTTTGGCAGTTCGGGCTGGACTGTTCCCATGAGGCACAGGGTCAAGACTGATTTGCATATGGCTGGGTTCAAACTGGAATGGCATGGTGAGCAAAAAACGATGGATTTAGGCCCAGATCTCTGTACTGGGGTGAATGTATGACATTGTTCTGCATTCTGTCCATCAACTGTTGTTTTTGCATTTGTCACCCCGAGTGGGACGGGTATGCCCAGACGTGGGTCCCGTGCTCTCCATGCCACTGGAATTAAGCTATCCTGGCTGAAGAGGGTGAAACCCCGAAACCGGTCCTAGGATGCTTGTTTCCAGTCCAGGGAGGACCTGGCTTGGCAGTTCGGGCTGGACTGTTCCCATGAGGCACAGGGTCAAGACTGATTTGCATATGGCTGGGTTCAAACTGGAATGGCATGGTGAGCAAAAACGATGGATTTAGGCCCAGATCTCTATACTGGGGTGAATGTATGACATTGTTCTGCATTCTGTCCATCAACTGTTGTTTTTGCATTTGTCACCCCGAGTGGGACGGGTACGCCCAGACGTGGGTCCCGTGCTCTCCATGCCACTGGAATTAAGCTATCCTGGCTGAAGAGGGGTGAAACCCCGAAACTGGTCCTAGGATGCTTGTTTCCAGTCCAGGGAGGACCTGGCTTGGCAGTTCGGGCTGGACTGTTCCCATGAGGCACAGGGTCAAGACTGATTTGCATATGGCTGGGTTCAAACTGGAATGGCATGGTGAGCAAAAAACGATGGATTTAGGCCCAGATCTCTATACTGGGGTGAATGTATGACATTGTTGTGCATTCTGTCCATCAACTGTTGTTTTTGCATTTGTCACCCCGAGTGGGACGGGTATGCCCAGACGTGGGTCCCGTGCTCTCCATGCCACTGGAATTAAGCTATCCTGGCTGAAGAGGGGTGAAACCCCGAAACCGGTCCTAGGATGCTTGTTTCCAGTCCAGGGAGGACCTGGCTTGGCAGTTCGGGCTGGACTGTTCCCATGAGGCACAGGGTCAAGACTGATTTGCATATGGCTGGGTTCAAACTGGAATGGCATGGTGAGCAAAAAAACGATGGATTTAGGCCCAGATCTCTGTACTGGGGTGAATGTATGACATTGTTCTGCATTCTGTCCATCAACTGTTGTTTTTGCATTTGTCACCCCGAGTGGGACGGGTATGCCCAGACGTGGGTCCCATGCTCTCCATGCCACTGGAATTAAGCTATCCTGGCTGAAGAGGGTGAAACCCCGAAACCGGTCCTAGGATGCTTGTTTCCAGTCCAGGGAGGACCTGGCTTGGCAGTTCGGGCTGGACTGTTCCCATGAGGCACAGGGTCAAGACTGATTTGCATATGGCTGGGTTCAAACTGGAATGGCATGGTGAGCAAAAAAACGATGGATTTAGGCCCAGATCTCTGTACTGGGGTGAATGTATGACATTGTTCTGCATTCTGTCCATCAACTGTTTTTTTTGCATTTGTCACCCCGAGTGGGACGGGTATGCCCAGACGTGGGTCCCGTGCTCTCCATGCCACTGGAATTAAGCTATCCTGGCTGAAGAGGGGTGAAACCCCGAAACCGGTCCTAGGATGCTTGTTTCCAGTCCAGGGAGGACCTGGCTTGGCAGTTCGGGCTGGACTGTTCCCATGAGGCACAGGGTCAAGACTGATTTGCATATGGCTGGGTTCAAACTGGAATGGCATGGTGAGCAAAAAAACGATGGATTTAGGCCCAGATCTCTGTACTGGGGTGAATGTATGACATTGTTCTGCATTCTGTCCATCAACTGTTGTTTTTGCATTTGTCACCCCGAGTGGGACGGGTATGCCCAAACGTGGGTCCCGTGCTGTCCATGCCACTGGAATTAAGCTATCCTGGCTGAAGAGGGGTGAAACCCCGAAACCGGTCCTAGGATGCTTGTTTACAGTCCAGGGAGGACCTGGCTTGGCAGTTCGGACTGGACTGTTCCCATGAGGCACAGGGTCAAGACTGATTTGCATATGGCTGAGTTCAAACTGGAATGGCATGGTGAGCAAAAAACGATGGATTTAGGCCCAGATCTCTGTACTGGGGTGAATGTATGACATTGTTCTGCATTCTGTCCATCAACTGTTGTTTTTGCATTTGTCACCCCGAGTGGGACGGGTATGCCCAGACGTGGGTCCCGTGCTCTCCATGCCACTGGAATTAAGCTATCCTGGCTGAAGAGGGGTGAAACCCCGAAACCGGTCCTAGGATGCTTGTTTCCAGTCCAGGGAGGACCTGGCTTGGCAGTTCGGGCTGGACTGTTCCCATGAGGCACAGGGTCAAGACTGATTTGCATATGGCTGGGTTCAAACTGGAATGGCATGGTGAGCAAAAAAACGATAGATTTAGGCCCAGATCTCTGTACTGGGGTGAATGTATGACATTGTTCTGCATTCTGTCCATCAACTGTTGTTTTTGCATTTGTCACCCCGAGTGGGACGGGTATGCCCAGACGTGGGTCCCGTGCTCTCCATGCCACTGGAATTAAGCTATCCTGGCTGAAGAGGGTGAAACCCCGAAACCGGTCCTAGGATGCTTGTTTCCAGTCCAGGGAGGACCTGGCTTGGCAGTTCGGGCTGGACTGTTCCCATGAGGCACAGGGTCAAGACTGATTTGCATATGGCTGGGTTCAAACTGGAATGGCATGGTGAGCAAAAAAACGATGGATTTAGGCCCAGATCTCTGTACTGGGGTGAATGTATGACATTGTTCTGCATTCTGTCCATCAACTGTTGTTTTTGCATTTGTCACCCCGAGTGGGACGGGTATGCCCAGACGTGGGTCCCGTGCTCTCCATGCCACTGGAATTAAGCTATCCTGGCTGAAGAGGTGAAACCCCGAGAACCGGTCCTAGGATGCTTGTTTCCAGTCCAGGGAGGACCTGGCTTGGCAGTTCGGGCTGGACTGTTCCCATGAGGCACAGGGTCAAGACTGATTTGCATATGGCTGGGTTCAAACTGGAATGGCATGGTGAGCAAAAAACGATGGATTTAGGCCCAGATCTCTGTACTGGGGTGAATGTATGACATTGTTCTGCATTCTGTCCATCAACTGTTGTTTTTGCATTTGTCACCCGAGTGGGACGGGTATGCCCAGACGTGGGTCCCGTGCTCTCCATGCCACTGGAATTAAGCTATCCTGGCTGAAGAGGGGTGAAACCCCGAAACCGGTCCTAGGATGCTTGTTTCCAGTCCAGGGAGGACCTGGCTTGGCAGTTCGGGCTGGACTGTTCCCATGAGGCACAGGGTCAAGACTGATTTGCATATGGCTGGGTTCAAACTGGAATGGCATGGTGAGCAAAAAAACGATGGATTTAGGCCCAGATCTCTGTACTGGGGTGAATGTATGACATTGTTCTGCATTCTGTCCATCAACTGTTGTTTTTACCAATGTTGGTATTGGCACTTATTTAACAGTCAAATCTGAGTAGTTCAGTCGTGCTATTCTCAGAGACCCCTACTCACATTTCCCCTGAGACGTCTTGAGTGGGAGGGAACAAAATCCGCCGCAGCTGAGTAGAAAACTTCCTATGTATTGGCTGTTGGTTTAATCAAGCTTGAAGGATACATTGCTCCTAATTGTGCATAACACCTTATCTCAGTTCCCTTGAAACGCTCTCCTTTCTAAAAATAATGACTGAGCAGGGAGACGTAGAGGAAGGTAATGCACTAAACTTCACAACAGAGGAAGATGATGCAGATGCAATACACATTGCAGAAAATGTTAGAAATTCCAACACCCTAAAACTAGTAGCATATCGTGTTACTATTAGGGGTGGGCAAGTGACCTTCGTGATTGAGGCACCCGAATCATATAGAACAGAGGTATTCTATTCATGGATTAGATTCCCGCAGGCAAATGCGTTGACAAAAACATTTCACTACTATGTCGAAGATGACATACCGAACGAATACAGTCCATATGAGGACATTGAAATTCCACTCACTTACCACGAACATTTTTATTGGTTTAAAGGCGCCCTCCTCCATACAAGAAATAGAGTAAGACTCGGCCCACTCGGACGAGACGGAGCAACATGGCCAGTATTAGCGGCCTACACACCACATCCTGACATTGATACTATGCCAGGAGGATACTTACTAGTACAGCATAAAGAATTAATAAGACTTTACAGAAACATGACACAGTTTGTGATGAGAGCACTCACACTTCAGCCAACACCGGCTACACAACCAGGACCAGTCCAAAATAATACAACCAAAATTACACCACAAACACTGCACGCAGTGATGGGCAAAATGCCCACTAAACGTGAACAAATGCCCTTGAGGAAAGCACAAAAAATAACACAGCTGGAGGCAGTGTTTCCACACACTGGTCCTAAGGAAAAGCATAGAATACTGATGATTTGCTTGCCAATGGGGATAGCTCCCTCTATAGAAGATTGTACTTCTTGGGGTACAGTTTTCGCTGCAATATATACCAGGACTCATGGTATCCCTTCTTTAGCGGTAATACCAGATGTATTAAGACAAATACAGAACGAGTATGGAGCAGAACCTGCTCTGAACTTAGGGATGAAGTTGTTAAATAACTTTGCCAAGGTATCTGCGATAATATTGGCAAATATTAAAGATGAAGCAGCATCAGTGGCAATACGCCAACATCTGAGATATTTCACTCCATTACAACAGGAGACAGAGCTACCTAAAATAATTAAAACTGCTTGTGCGGAATTAGGTAGAGCCATTCTGGGAGCTAGACCTGTAAAACCTCAACTGGTGGGAGGTACAGATAAAGACCAGGCAAAGCAAACACCGGTTTCTTCAAAGAAGAAATTGGACAATAATAAACAGCAAAAGAACAGATCTCACACCAGGGGAAGGTCTCCTTAACAGGAGCCCCCAGAAAGGAGATATAATCTTAGGAATAGAGATAACATTAAAAAACCTGACAGGTATCAGGACACTGATATACGTTCCTCTTGTTCCTTTCAGGGTTCATCAAAAAACTCAGAGAGGGAAGGACGGTCAGAACAGAGACAAGAAGAGCATACAAAGCCCAGAGACAGGCAACGCACTTCGGACTACGCTTCAAAGAAAGAAGAAAAACCCAAAGCAAAACCTCAATTTAAAAAGAAGAAGGTAGCAGGTCTCAAAGTTGGCCATGGCCAGAATTCTGAGGGCTCAACTTCTGAACGTGGAATGGACTCTGACGATGCTAGACAGCACAGCAGAAGTAATAATAGCTCGCCGGAACCTGATGGAATTTCTGGTGACAGTGGAGTTGAGTGAGTATATCACGGTGGAAACACCTGATACTAGGGTGAGTGTCCCACACAAGTTACATGAAATAACACTCCAAATGGAGGGAGACAAGCCCAGACAAGTGAAAGGTCTCTTTTGGGAGAACCTGACTTCTGGCTACGACATCCTATTAGCAGAAAGAGATTGGCCGCCTACTATTGTTATGAAATACCCAAAAGGAGAAACTGTGATTTTTCCAGCTTTCTCTGACCTAGTCCCCGTACACCTAAAACATACATATGCACAGGAGTGGGTGGTAGCCCTTGCTCCAGCATTATACTGCAACCATGTTGGGTGGGATGAGGAGTCACCCCACCATGTAATTCCAATTAAAACAAACCCAACTCCACAAAGACAGTATCCTATAAAACAGGAAGCTAAAAAAACAGGTCAGGGAGATCCTAGATCAACTTGAATACCAGGGTGTAATTGAACCATGCACCTCGTCAATGAATAATCCTTTGTTTCCTGTAATGAAACCCGACAATTCATATCATCTAGTTTTAGATTATAGACACCTAAACTCATGTACGAAGACATTTGCAGTTCAGAATGCACACAGTGCCGCATTAATGAATAACATTGTGAGAAAAAAATACAAAACAACATTAGATATCTTAAATGGATTTTTCTGGCAAAACATAGCGCCTGAAAGCAGATATTTGACAGCCTTCTCAGCGCTACGGTCCCAGCGTCAATTTTGTCGACTCCCCAAAGGGTATAAGAACAGCCCGGGGTTATTCTCAAGGAGGGTAACAGAGTTACTACAGAATTTGGATGAGGAAGCATTATCCTATGTAGATGATATTTATCTGATGGATGATGACTTAGAGGAACACTTGACCAGGGTGAGCACCATAATTTTGGGTTACGCCTCTGAAGGCTACAAATTTAATTTAAAAAAAAAATCAAAAATAGCCCACCTCAATATCCTATTTTTGAGATATGAGCTTTCAAGTGAAGGCAAAAGCCTGGCAGCCCATTTTTTTAGAAAAGTGCGCGCTGCTCCAGCCTCCAAAAACATCGAAAAATTTACAGTTCATACTGGGATTTCTGAATTTTGGCAGAGCATACATTTTGGATTACGCAGAGAAAGTAAAACCTTTCTACGACCTCATAAGACCTGACTTTTCAGTTAGACAATGGACACAGGAACACACAAATATACTTCATTCCCTACAAGCTGATATGAAATCATCAAAACACTTACAGATATGCGTAAACGTATGCAACCCGGTGATCCGCGTAGTCGCAGGTCAATCAGGGTACACTTACTTAACCTTCAATGAAGGCGAAACAGTACCCATTGCATATAAATCGCATTTGTTCACAAACGCTGAAATGCGTTTTGCACCCACAGAACAAATTCTGACAGCGGTACAGACTGCTGTAGTGAGAGAAAGAGCACTGGCTCAGGGGAAACGAATAATTGTCGTAACCCCGGTACCGGCCTTAGAGGCTGCCACAAAGGCAGGTGTTCTAAATGCGAAAGCATTACATCCAAGATGGATACAGTGGGCTAATTCTCTCACTGCAACAGATATAGAATACAGATATGACCCTAGTCTAAAAACACAAGCATTCCTGCAATACAAACAAGAATATCCTCTACCAAATGAAATAATGCCTCTAGATCGGTATGAATACATTATTTACACCGACGAATCGGCTCAACCGGCCATTGGAAGCAAGCAACAATACAGTGCAGCATGCACTATTGTAAAAGGTCAGATGTAGGATGGCAAGTTCCGTCCAAACTGGACAAAAACGCAGTCTCTCGGAGACTGCACGGCTCAGTTGGCAGAATTAAAAGCACTACTACTGGCACTGATAAATACGGATCCAGAATTCCCCACACTGATCGTGTGTGATTCCTTTTACTGTGTCCAGTCATACAACGAATACCTCCACTATTGGGGACAAAATGGGTTCCGAGATTCAAAAGGTGGCACAATCAAACATAGGAAACTATGGGAACAGGAAGCAGAATTGAAGAACGAACTACCAAGAACTCACGTGAAACACACGCTGAGTCATCAACGTGATGGCGTTCACGTTGAAGGGAATTCATTGGCTGATGAAGCCGCAAAGGGGGCAGTACGCACTGCATCCGTAGCTGCAATCACTCGTTCAAAAACAAGGGTAGATGGTAGCACAATGGTAGCTGTAATTGCTTCACACAAAAACAGCAAAACACTACCAAAAGGTTTTCCACTCAAGTACTCCTACAAGTTAGATGCAAACAACATTCCATTTGCTCAGATTCCTGGAGTGGGGGATAGAGTAATACCAAACATGGATCGCAGGTTAGGTTTAATCTTGGCTGCACACGAGGGTCTGGGTGCTGCGCATGCAGGAATTACGGCAACAGTTTCATTATTGAAACCACGCTATTGGTGGCCAGGGTTGACAAAGCAGGCCAAAGACTTCGTCTTAAAATGCAATATCTGTCAACAGATAAAAGGGTCCATTGTAGCTCGCCCAGCGCAGACACCTTTGTTAAAATCAGACAGACCACTCACATGCATTTACCTGGACCACTGCGGCCCCTTACATTCTGATGGGGCTTACAAGTATATCATGGTTGCAGTGGATTCCTGTTCAAGATTCTTATGGGTATGGCCTCAGCGCTCGGCTGACGCTTGAACTGTTATAAAAGATTTGCAAGTCTTCATAGGGACATACGCAGTTGGCGCATTACATTCTGACCGTGGCCCCGCGTTCAGCTCTCGGGCTTACAAGGAAGCCATGGGAAGTTTGGGTGTAGCATTGCGGTACTCCTCTCCGTACCATCCAGAGGGAAATTCGGTTGTGGAGAGGAAAAACCGGGACATAAAGCAATCTATACAGCTAGGGTATTAGGCTCAGGTGGTAGTTGGGTCAGTCACCTATATGGGGTCCAGCGGACCCTTAATAACCAGCCAAGAAGCTCTCTGGGAGGTGCCACTCATTACGAGGTTCTGTTTGGGACAAGACTGTGGGTACCTGATCTCGATTGTGAAAGCACAGTGGCTGATGAAAAACCGTTTGACATCAATAAACGTTTGGCTGTTAAACAGGATCTGAATGAATCCAGAACCTCCTTAAGTGACGTCGAGATAAAGAAAAACGCCACTGGGGAAGTCAAGTCAGCCACGGCAAGACCTGCCTGGATTCCTAAAGTTGGGGATCTGGTCAGAGAAAAGATTGTGGACAAGAATGAATTCGGGCCATCCTATCGAAAGCCTGTACCTGTCCTGGCAGTTGAAGGATCAAGAACTGTACTTCTACCGCCCCTTGCCGGAAAAGAAAAGAGATTTGTCTCAATAGATCTGATCAAACCACACTATGTGGCTGATACTGAATAGTAGGCCTCGTGGGCTCCTGAAGAGCTGACGTCCTCCTCTCGCTACAATACAGGAAGTTCAAACAGAAAGATTCATAACATTTGAAGAGTCACCTTTACAAAGCAACGGAATCGATAACAATGCAATGGAACTAGTTCCCCTTGACACAAACTATCCAAATCAAAATGAAAGACAAATTTCAATTCAACCGGACAAGGATGTCTACGTCAACATGCCGTGACAAGAGCAATCGACAAATTCAACCAAACCTGCGGAGCTACCAAAAATAGATCGAACTGCATCTGGCTATTTCATCGACTTCGATACCTTTTCATTGGATCCAAGTGAACCTGAAACAATGCCAGCCCAAATATCTCGCAAACAACGGCCGCAACAAGAGCAATCGACAAATTCAACAAAACCTGCAGAGCTACCAAAAATAGATCGAACTGCATCTGGCTATTTCATCGACTTCGATACCTTTTCATTGGATCCAAGTGAACCTGAAACAACGCCAGCCCAAATATCTCGCAAACAACGGATCAAAGACTTTTTTTAACTTTCTCAGAAAAACTTATTTAGTATCACCTTGGCTAGAGCTTTGGATAATCACCGGTATACAATTTCTTCTTTTTTGGATAGGATCAGTAATTGTTTTCAATTTACTCATCAATGGAACTTATCTTCAACAGAGCTCTGCAACGTCAAAAGTAAACTTAATTTTAAAACCTCTTGTTTCATCTCATCATGAACAAAGAGACTTGTCCTTCATGAACATTTCAGCAGTTCCTATACCGGATGGTATAGTGTGGGACAAAGTAAATTATGATATATTTGGACCGACCAAGCTTTTAAAGATTCCACATTTGTTTAAAATTTCACTGAACGATATCATTACCTCCAGTACATTTTCTGATGATTGGGATTTTGAAACTGTTAACAGCTTATTGTCTGATTTAGAACAATCTGCCGCATTTTTTAGCACTGAAATGTTAGAAGACACATCAGATTTTGACATTGGTCACATGATTGAGGAGGAGGAGTTTGCCCGCGGTCAGCAGTCCGAGCGACTGGAGAGGAGTGGAGAGGAGTGAAGCCGGAGCCGAGCTGTGACCGGAGCCGGTGCCGGTGAAAAGAGCCGGTGACTAGAGCCGGAGTCGGGGTTGAGCCGAGTCGAGAGGGCAGGTGTGGCGGCAGCTCACTCTCCCGCTCCCCCCGGTCCTCACTTTTTTCACATCGAGCGAGCGGAGCTGGTGACTAGAGCCGGAGCTGGGGTTGTGTCGAGTGGGAGCTGAGTCGAGCGATTGGGGCGAGCTGGTGTGGTGGCAGCCCACTCTCAGCCCGCTCTCCCCGGCTCTCACTTTGAACCGAGGCTGACACCAATCTGCCAGCCAGCCACACGCCACACACCACAACAGGGGACTCCAGGTCCCAGTCTCACAAGCGCCAGGGAGGCGCCAACATGTTGAGCCAGCGGGTGCCTAAAAGTGGCCAGGGCGTCCCGCCGGGCTGGGCCACACATCTTGGTTCTGTGTTTCAGTGCCATCAAGATCGGTAAGGGCACCTTCTTTTAATTATTTGCCGTGACATTGTCTGTGAGCGTTAATATATACAAGATGGGCAAAAGAAAATTGACATTAAGTAAAGCTAAACCAACGGGAAAAAATACTCCGATTACAAAGTACTTGAAAAATGCTATGGGCCTTATAAACAACGAAATAGTCCAAGTAGAGGAGCAGCTGGTTGCCACACAAACAGCGCTAACCGCGGCCCAAAGAGAGGTCCACGCGGTTGTTGAGATTGATGCCCGTAAAAAGGTTCTTGAGACTGGGACATTGGGGTCAAGTAACAGCAGGAAAGGCAATAGTCCTCTTCTTGAAAACGTAGATGTTGATAATGTACTAGGGCCATGTGTATCAGTACTCCCGCTAGAAGTAACATCGGTATCGGATTCTTCTGATCTAATCTCTCCCCCAGCTAAAAAGAGTAAACAACAGAGTAAACAGCAGAAAATAATCTTGCACAAGTCTAAAACCAAAAAGAAAAGGGGGAAGAGTATTACACAGGTTGGAAAAGTCTCAGGGGATGAAGAACTGCCATATAACAGAAAAGGCATGGAAACTTTGTTCAAAAGGCTACATGGGAAAATTGATAATATGGAGCGACGAATTATGACCAAAATTAGTCAAATGCAAAAGGACATTGGTCATTTGACTGGCCTGGTAACAAACTTAACATCACATAATGTGTGCCAGCTTATACCCTGTAGTAATCCTAGCAATACTGTAGCTGAGAAGATATCATTAGATCAAGTCCCCACAAGTAGGGAAATCCCCGATAAGGCTCACCCGCCACCGACCGCCTGTATAGGTGAAGTACCTCCTAGCGCCTGATTATTGAGGATAAAAAATTCTAAACCCCATATGAATAATGATAAATCCATCAGATTTTCAGAAGATGTAACACGACCCATGAGGGATTACGATGGCATACTTAGCCTACCCCCCCCAAGCAACCCCTTATGTTATCATCTTAAAAAACCTTCCTAAATTGCATGAGAATTTTGTTGAATCTTGGGATACGTTGAAAAATCAGGTTGTGCACTGGTTCTCTACACATACATGCTGTAGTTTATCTACTCTTACTAAAGAAATAATCATGTTGAGAAGAGTGAGCTGGGTGGGTGGAATGGAGAAAACTTGTGAAGGTGATTGTATTGTAGTAAATTTTCGAAGCCCCCATGTGGTGGGTTTCTTATTAGAAGAACTAATGACGACTCATACCTGGCGACTCCACCATTTTGATAATGGTATCACTGCTGTCCCGCTTGGCTATTTCTACAGACCAAGAAACGAGCCTCCTTATACAGCTAGTACAGCCTCCCATCATACAGGAATACATATGATACCGACCATGACAAACAGGTTTGCCCCTCTGGGAGACTGTAGTGAGGTCGATTGACTTGGTGAAGCAGTTACATATACTGCGGAAAGTAACAAAGATGTCCCTGAAAATTGTACTCCTGGGATTAAGCCGACCAGTTGTATATTAGATGAATCATTAAAACTTATGTCGTGGAACATTGCAGGGATAAAAAATAAGCTTTATGAAAAGGATTGGCTCTATAGCATACAAAACTGCTCCCTTATTTTATTACAAGAAACTTGGGACACAGAAACCTTTTTATAAATGGTTTTAAAACTATTTCTACTGAAGCGATCCCGTCAAAGTCAGGGAGAGCTAGGAGGAGGCTTAGCAGCCCTTATTGCAGTGACATCTCCTTGATAATTAGGAAAACTTTTATAAAGTCACAGTTTTTCCAGTTCTTTCTTTTTGGCGTTATGTGAAAACAGTATTTCATTGTCGTGATAAATTTTTATAACAATATTTTTGATAACACGAGATTTGGCATAATTAATACAATGGAAGACGAGCTGGATGTTTTTCTGAAGGAAGTGGGTGGGGAATACTTTCTGATGTGGGCGGGCGATTTTAATAGTGATCTGTGTAAAGTTAAAACTGCAAATCAATGTGGCTATGAAGATGATTATGGTGAACACACCTTACATTTCCCACATAACCGATATGGTGATACTATAAACCAGGTTATGCATAAACACAACTTAGAAATAATGGAATTGGGTGAATATGGGGGAACCTTTGTTACTCATACTTATGAAGGAGCGAGGTCGTCCTCTTGTATTGATCACTTTTTGATATCAGGTAATTGTAGGAGGTATGTTGAAAAATGCTATATACAGGTTAGTATGTTTAGTTATCATCACCCCCTTCTTCTAATATTGACCCCAAATTTCAACCCTAGGGAGAAGGTGCACATGTCTGCAGAAGCGATTAAAACCCAAGGGGAAAATGGAATCTCTATAAAGTGGGCAGGTGTTGATCCGAAAGCGTTTACGGATAGCTTAGTCCAAAAAATGAACAAAATATAAATATATGCTTGGATAACCTGTCCACCAATGCAGAGATTGTAAGTGCCTTTCAAAATATCACTACTGACATATTTAAAGATTTAAAATATAGGAATTAGAAAATCAATGACAACCATCCTAGATGGTTTAACAAGCAATGTTCCAAATTAAATAAGGAATTGAAGGAAGCTTTAAGATTAAAACCCAGGAACAACGAAACAATCTCTAGTTTACGGAAATACTACAAGGTAGCCTTGAACACAAGAAAACAAGAAATTAGGAAGAGTGCGTGGGAAAGTTTGATACAAGCTGCTGAGACAAAGGACTCGATCTTATTTTGGAAAACTATAGACCAACCACTGTTTAAAGAAATTACATCTGCTAAAGTTGAAACCTTAGTGAGTCCCGCAGAGTGGTTAACATACTTTGAAAGTATATTCGACTCTGCAAATGAGCCTAATGACTGGAAGAAATATCAAAATGTTATTTCTTTGAATTCTGTAAAGTTAGATTTTATTACTGTTGAGGAAATTATTACTTCTATTAAGAATAGTCCAAGCGGCAAAGCCGCAGGTCCAGATGGGGTTCCTATCGATATTTTCAAACATGATATCGACTTATGGTCCCCGATTCTGGACAAATTTTTTAATGCTGTTTCCTGTGGGGTACTTCCTATTACTTGGGTGGAGAGCACAATTGTCCCTATTTTTAAGAAAGGGGATAAAGGAAGTGCAAAATGCTACCGACCAATATCCCTTCTTGACTCTACTTTTAAACTAATGGGCAGAATATTGCTAGATAGATTAGAATGCTGGGTAAAAGAAGAGAACATTTTGACCAAAGCCCAGTATGGTTTTAGAAGGGGTATTGGGACGGTGGAGCAGTGCCTGAACCTTGAATTGTTAATAGGAAACATACTATTTCTAAAGAAGGCCAACTTCATCTTTGTTTTGTCGACCTTACCAGCGCATTTGATTTAGTGAACCATGCGAAGTTATGGCAAACGCTGGAAGGGATGGGTGCCCCACAGGATATTATTAGTTTTTTATCCCAGTTATATGCTCATTTAACCGCAAGAATACGCTATGGCCCGAACGGGGAATGTACTTCAAATTTTAGAGTTTCACGTGGAATATGACAAGGTTGCGTCCTTGCGCCTCTTTTATTTTCTTTATATATCAATGGTGTTGACCTTGTTTTACAAAATGTTAAGGCTGATGCCCCTGTTGTAGGCAAGTGTGCAACACCAGTTTTATTATACGCAGACGACGCAGTCCTAATATCGAGGACGGCAATTGGTCTGCAACGCTTGATAAATAACTTTACTATTTTTATGAGCGGAAAGGACTTAAAAATAAACCTGAGCAAAACCCTGGTCATGACTTGCGGGAAAAATAGTGCTAAGATCATGAATCATCACATCGATGGAGTACCCATTGAGAGAACATCCACATTTTCATATTTGGGGCTCTTATTTAATGCAAACGGAGCATGGAGTACCCATATTAATTTATGTAAACTAAAATTCATAAGATCTAGTGAGTCTATTTTTAGATTTTCTCGCAAGATTGGCAACAAACCGGTATGTGAAATTCTTAAGCTATATAGTAGCAAATGTATCACGGGGGTGTGCTATGGTGGCGCATTATGGGGTAGATCAGATGCTAGCTCACTACAAACGCTTGAAAACAAATTTTTAAGAAGAGTCCTATCGGTACCGAATTCTACGGCCACATATATAACCCATAAAGAGACAGATGTTCCATATTTAAATGATACAATCAGTCTGGCCGCACTCACCTTATGGTATAGAATCTGGTCCAAAGAGGAGACACATTTTACTAAAGATATTATTATGGACTGTCTCAGACTTGATTTTTGTGGGAAAATACCTTGGTTAAAACATATTCATAGCCTTCTAATTGAATGTCAAGTGGCAACTGATTTTCATGATCCTGAAAGTATATTAAATTTTAGTAAAAGGGACCTAAAAATCAGATTGTTAGATTCTATAGAAACTGCAAGAGAGGCTGAAATGAGTACAAAATCATGTGTAAAATCTTATTGTGATTGAAGGTCCAATTTTAGTGGGCATACAGCCGTATCTTATTTTTACTAGAAACTTACAACAGAGATTTTACCTAACCAGACTTAGATTGCGTACTTTGCACTTCCAGATCGCTTTTCCTAAAATGGGTAAGTGGTGTCTTCACCTACCCAAATGCCCGTGTGATGGTAAATCACTGCAAACAACCCTGCACTTTCTTCTTTTTTGTAATTTCTACAGGGATATTAGAAAATGTATTTTACGTCCGCTTTTATTGATAATAGTTTGTACTCATATAAAACTGCCTTTTATTATATCTGTAAACTGGACAATGCACAAATATGTAACGCAGTAATGTGCTATATCCAAAAGGCTATAAAGAGAAGAAAGGATCTTTCATATCTGGAATCGTTACATTATGAAATTGAATAGTTTTTACATTATGAGGCCGTCTGGAAATATTCATTGTTTTTATTTTTCTCTGAACTCTTGTCACTTCTGTTTTTAATGAGAAATATCTTTTTATGATGAATTGAATTTTATGTAGAATGCTTTTATGGATATATTGTATATACCGAATAAAGCTTGATTTGATTTGATTTGACAAAATGTATTGTTATCAACATTATGGTCGTCATTTTTTGCATAAATCTAGCAAACCTAGAAATGTTTTCACATACCACCAATGGCAACATTGCCCTACACCACCGAAAAGTAGTTCAAAAACGGTTGCACAGAAGTTCTCATATTTTTCAGGGGTTAACACTTCTGACCCGACCTCGTATTATTATAAAGTTGCGCCTATATCTGCACAGAAAAATATGTTAACAAACACCTCACAGATTTATTCTGCTTCCTTTATTACCCAGCTGTCTGAACAGGGTTTCGACTTATGGATGGACACTGTAGATTTAAAATCAATCTGGGGTTCTATAAACTGGCAAGTCCAGGGAACAGAAGCACTATTTAGAGCATGCCTCATTCCACAGCAGATGATTTTTTGGAATGACACTGTGCAACAGACGGCCTGTCTTGGACTAGCCAAGAGTCAGGACTTGAACACACCTCAAATTCCAACACCGTTAAACACCGAGGGGAATTTTACATCAGATAGAGGGGCTAAGATGGATGACATATTGCAAAACAATAGATCAGACCCCAATTTAGAAGCGATGTTTGGTTTGGCCCACAGACACGAACAGATGTCAGGAAAGATTCAGGGGTACCGCCGAAGGGTTTAGTATCCATAGGCCAGTCCCACGATATGTACAACGAGAACATCCGGGGGTAGTGACATCATATAGTGTTGGGAAGTTATGCCTCTATTGGCTAAAGACCTCAACACTACCCCAGGTGAAACAACACTTGTTCTTACTCACAGAGGATGTGGGCCTACGGGATTTTTTATTAGGTCCCAGAAAAACACGTCAAAACGTTTTTTATATGCTGTCTATAACGAAATCTGAAAAATCTCACAACAAGAAGCAGCAGAGAGATTAAGAGAAATAGATAGAATTAACCTAGAAAAGGCTTTAGCCGTAGTTGACAATGGCATGACTACATTAACATCCAAGATATATTCACCAGGTAACATTGTATCTTCTGCTATCGAAGTATTAGAACAGGATTTGTCCATATTGCAACACGAACAGTCACAGTTACGTTCTATTATTTTGTTGAGCTGGACGCTGCAGTCATTGCGCGCTGGTTATGTGCCTTGGCGTTTTATCAACAGTATGTCCTTGTTTTCTGCATACAATCTAACAGAAAAACAGATGAAAACAGCACAGAGGGGAGCAAAATATACAATGCTGCGTATTGAAAAGCTGGATAAGTTACCCTTTACTGTGACAGAGTGGTTAATCCACGGCCATATAACATTACCGGTCGCAACTTTCCAGTTTCAGTATTGCCTAGAACAGCAACAGGCAGGCAGATATGAAAAAATGGGTAAGGAATTCATCAAGGAATCCTGGGATTTACCATACAGATTTCGATGCAGGATTGGGGATCTGGAAGTGCTTCTAAGCGGAACTAACTGCGAGAACGCGTTAAGTGGATCTCTCATATGCAAGGATATTATGCTACACGGGGCTTGTAATGCGTCTGTGGCGAACTTGTCCTGTCATTTAAGAGGTACCCTGGCAGCTGTGATTAATCCGGTGTTAAGGCTTCTCTCGATTGGGAGTTACTTGATGCTGAATGATCAAGGTTGTTGTGGGATGCTTCCGGGTATCGCATATCTAGTCACCGTGAGCTCAAGGGTTACTTGCTGTATGCAAGTATTGTTTCCACCAACACATACAGTCAGGGAGGCGCCGTTATGGCCTTCGCTAAATGTTTCCTTTATACGGTTTGATACTCTGAGCTGAATGAAAGCCATGCTTTTACAGCATACCGTGCCCTTAACCTCCGCCCGGGAGACTTTTGATCTCCAGACCGCAAGGTCCTCGGCAGAGATACAGGCACTTATACGTACAAACTGCCCCTTCCATTTCACAGAAATAGAAAGTCGTATCTTTAACATGTCTGGGTATTGTACACCTATTTAAGACCATAGGTTCAGGAATGTTAAGCATCTTTCAGACGGTCCTCGGAGTTATACCAAACTTTATACATTCCGTATTTGGAAGCATTTTTGAAGGGCTTCCGCTGATCCTGTTTCTAATAGCAGGAATCCTGATTGTTACCTTTCTGCTATGCAATGGACGTCCCAGCCACCAAGGAGATAGCAACAGCACTCCTGGAGCACAAATACCGTGATCGCATGGTACAACATCTGGGCACACCTCGCCTACGGGAACTGAGCGCTTCTTGGTTCCTGTCATTTAGACCAGTCTAGATGGACTGTGTCCTACCTGTTCTCCGATGCCTATTCTGCGGAGAAGAATGCGTGTTGGACCTCTGTCTGACACTTCCATCGGTTGCGCCACCGGACGCTGATGCTTTACTGGACTCCATAACGGCCCATGTTCTGCAGTGTCCTCAGCGTATTCCCATGTTCTTGGCAGCATTCTTAGAGCCACCACAGGTAGTTTCTGCTCTTGCTGGTATTGACACCGGCTCCTCCAATACTCAGGCCTTGGATGTGGCGCAGGCTGCACCGGCATCTGCTGCAGGCAGTACGGAAGATCATCTGTGCTCAATTGACATTCTTTGTGAGGTGTTACAGGGATTGTCAGCTGCGTATGCAGACAGCAGCAATGTTGCGTCTACCAGCAGGGACACAAACATTTGGCATGTCGCTCGCTGGAAAGATTTGGCTTTTTACCTTTTTACGAAATTCCAAATTGAAACCTTTTGACCTGCATGGCTTTCAGATGCTTGTAGTTGTTTGGACTATATAAACGGACACTTTAGAGCCACTACTTGAATGATTTTTTGTAGAACACTTTTAAAGGGTTCTTTAATGCTTTTAACTTCTCTTAAAAATGTTTTTATTATTTGTTGCATACAAACCTCTAAACGCCTTGGTAGTACGCTAGAATTTAGTTATGTCGTCCAGTCGGATGAGGAGTGGGTGTGATATTTCATATAGGTACCCCGATATAGGTCCAGGTAACATCATAACCCTTCACCTACATTCTCTCCTATACTACATACATAACGGATTTGAGAGAATGACCTTTTGCCTAGTTACAATACTATACACAGTACATAGGGTTTTCCCTGAACACTGGCCTCATAAATTATGCATGAGGATTCTTAGTTTCTTGGAACACAGCAGGACCACCATCTCCTGCATAATAATTGTGTATAAAGTTCATTCCCGACGTCATCCTAAGTCCAACACTGGCACAGCAAGGTAGAACCCCTGGGGATACCTTAGGGTATATAAACATCACATCTTGCTGAGATAGACAGAGGAGATCAGGACTTCCCGGCTGGCACACTGACGCAAGGCGCTGAGGTTCCTGCATGCAGATACTCCAGCTCACAGTGGTCTGACATCCCTTGCGGGGTGTTCAGCTCGAGACCAGAACGGGGTCCCGCAGTCTCACATCAGGCAATGGGGTTGGCTTTATCCTAGAGGGATTCTTGGCTCTACACCTACCCACATGCTAGGTACATTTAGGTACATCCAGTTAGGGTGCATCATAGGAGTACGCATTTTATTGCCATGTATTTTATATACTTGACTGTAGTTATGATTTTAGCAAAATGGTAGAAACCTACCATCTGTTTACTTTCTTAGTGCTGCTACTCATTTATATATGCTACTGTCTACTGGTGATTTCAGTACACTTATTTTAAGCACGAATAACGATTGTTCAATAAATGCTTATTGAAAAAGCGTTCCAACCGTTTATTCTGTGTATCTCTCTGAGAGCAAGTAAGCACGAGTGACTGAGCAAAAAGTAAGTTACTGTTTCTACGGTCCTGAGGGATCAGGGTTGTCATGTTCGATAGTTGCCAAGAACTATTCTCTCCTTGGTAAGAGGAGGTTATAGTGGCATTGCGAGCTAGCTGGTACACAGGCTAACATACCCGGTGGGGGTGTCTGGAATCAGTCTGGACCCCAGTCCTGCAGTGTATGTTATCTAAATGCGCAGATCCTATATAGGTGTTATAGGAACTACACGACACAACTCTCAAGTTATATAGAACAGAATAAGTTGCTTCACCCCTCTCAGTCTGGCTTTCACCCCGGCTTTAGCAATGAGACCACTCTGCTGGAGGTTGTTGACTCAATCATGCTAGCGTTGGATCGGGGGAACCACGTGGCCCTGGTTCTCCTCGATCTAGTTGTGGCTTTTGACACTGTCTCCTATACTATTCTTCTGCAGCGTTTGAGCGACATAGGGGTTGCTGGCCCTGCTTTAGCATGTTTCGCTCTTTTCTGACTGACAGACATCAATCTGTTTGGATGGCTCCATTTTCCTCTGAACAAAAACCCCTGGTATTTGAGGTACCCCAGGGGTCTGCCTTGACCTCCACGCTGTTCAATATTTATATGACCCCACTAGTGACCCTTGTAGAATCATTCAGCGTACAAATATTTTCTTACGCCAATGGCACACAATTGCTCCTCACCTTAGATAAACAGTTCTCAATGCACTGAGCAATTTCAAATCTTGCATCTCTGCAGTGTTCTCATGGATGCGTGCCACATAATGCAACGCCGGAAAAACAGAAGTCTGGCTTTTTAGGGTCCCTCCTCCTGGTTGGGACAATGGCATCTGGCCGAGCGGGTTCCCGCCCCCACCAGACCCTGCCACAGTGGCACGCAATCTGGGGGTGAAATTCAACAGTGCAACCAGCGTTGCCCCTCTGCTGGCCAGTGCAGTGGTTTCCTGTTTCGGACTGTTAAAAAGCATAAAATAGTTTCTTTACCTCCTTCCTTACTAACAACAGAAAACAGTAATTCAGGCCCTGATCACTTTTCGGTGGGCAATGCCAACTCACTCTATTGGAACCTACCAGAATTTCTCCTGAAAAGATTGCAGCTGGCTCAAAATGATGCAGCATGACTGCTGCTGAAATTTTCTAGGAGAACGCATACCCTCCCCTTTCTGAAAGAACTTCATTGGTTGCCCATTAAGGAGCAGTGAGGTTTAAAGGTCTAGTCCTCACTCATAGAGCGTTTTATCATTCTGGCCCTCAACACCTGTCAAAAAGAATCACTCACTATCACCCACCTAGATCTCTTTGTTCCGCTACTTCTTTGTTGGTGGCGGTCTCCAAGATCAAAAGAAAAAATGGGGCGGCAGCTCCTACTCCCACCTTGCAGCCAAGGATTGAAACATTCTAGGGCCGCTGTGGATAATCAGACCTTCAATCGCCATATAAAAAACCTGGCTCTTTGAATCGGCATTCTGATCTCTGACCCGATATGATCCATCCTGCTTAATAGCGCCGAGACACGCATTGAGTAGCTGTTGTACTTTACAAATTCCAGAGATAGATAGATAGATAGATAGATAGATAGATAGATAGATAGATAGATATTGGATGCTACATATACCTTCCCTAATCATAAATCCATATTCTTATTCATGGATTAGCTGTGTGAAATCTCATGTCAAATTTGCTAGTTTGAGAAGAAGAAAATCCTCCTGTGTTCCTTTTGACAATTCTCCATTGTACTATTTCAACGGAACACCACTGTAGCAAATCGGTTCCACTCATTTAGCCCACCCAGGAATTTTTGCTGTTGGCTACACTGTTTTTGGCCTTTTAGTGTATGTCTCAGTACCTGAGTCTCACTCGTGCTAAATTCACAGTAATTGGACTGAACGTGTTACCCGTCAGTCTCCACCTTTTTTATAAGGCTGATACTGAGCAATTAGGGTTAGATGCTCTGGGCTTGTTACATGAGAATTTGTGTGCACACACATGTGCATACGTGTCTGTGCTACAGGTGCAAGACTGCCACCTTGTGCAGCTCACCATCTGCGCACAGGTAGCCATTTCGCAGAAGGGACTATTCAGAGATTGATGCTGACCTGAAGTTGGCCTTATAATGTGAGTAGTCATTTCTAGTGTAGGTCTGTAGTCTTACTGAATGTCTGTGGTGCTTTCACTGTGTACACATTGTACGGGGAATCCATTTCACTCCACATCACACTTAAAGATTTGTCATATTTCCCTGGCTCAGCTCAGAATAAGATTCCAGGCATTTGTACCCCCTACTGGCCCAAGTTAATTGATCTGTCCCCAGCAGAGGGATCAAAGGCCTACCAGCACAATAGCATAATTAACCGTGCTTGACTGAGTTCCTGGAAAATGGAAGGCGTGGGGAGGAAATCTGTATCTGTTAATTAGATTTTCACACTGCTCCTGGACTGGCACAGCTCAGGCTCACTGGAACAAAGGAGTGCCAGATCTCTGGCGCCAACACAGAAGGGACTTGCCTTTGATGTTTTGGTCGGAAAGGGATGAGTCAGCTGAATCATCAAGTTGCAGAGCTGATGCTCTCAAAGGACCCCTTGAAGTCACCATAATAGATTGTCCCAGAATGCTGTGTAGGAGGGTTTGGATGGAGGTAGAGGGAAGATGTGGCATCCTAGGATTGGTCGGGGTGCCTGGCATGTAAAACTTTCCACCCCTACTTGAAAACCCTTCGCACAAGGTAGAGACATTTGGGAAGATCCTGGTCCAGGGAGCAGCGATACTGAAAGAATGCCCAGCTGGAAGGAGAAACCACCTGATGCCCTGCAAGGATGGACTGAAGGATTTGGACCCAAGCTGACCCCCAGGAATATGGTGGGTCTTTTAAATGCCAGTGTGTGGCCTCCCTTGTGCCAAGAGAGGAACAGCTGGGGGTATGAACCTGCTGGGGGGGCCTTGGATGGTTCTTATTGGACCTCTGTGGACTGGTCCTGATCCACCATTATCCTTCAAGAAGCCAAGAGACTCTAGAGTGGGGAGTGAGGCAGGAATAGTGTTTTGCTGGCTGGTTGAAGAGGAGATGGTCCAAGAATGCTTGTTTCCGGTCCAGGGAGGACTTGGCCTGGCAGTTCAGGCTGGACTGTTCCCATGGGGAGCAGGGTCAAGACCGATTTACATATGGCTGGGTCCAAACTGGGGTGGCATATTGAGCAAAAGAATGATGGATTTAACCCAGATCTCTTGACTGGGGGTGAGTGTTTGAAAAGTGTCAGCACTCTGTCCATCATCTTGTTGTGTTTGCTAAGGAGGAGATGTGTCAGTTGCCCCCACGAGCAGGAGCACAGCACCAGGAGCCAAGCAGAGGACAGGTCTGATGTAGGGAGCCAGAAAGTCCAGCTTCCCACATAATGCACCCCTTTAGAGGACAGGAGGCTAGTATGTCCAGAATGGCCCAACAGGGCCAAAGAAATGGGCCAGGCATATTTGGCCCAAGAAACAAAGAGAAGAGGAGCATAGTGATCCACCGTCCTTTCTAATAATTCCCTTGGGTGGGTCAGGTCCCGGGGATCAGCATATCTAAGCGCCCCTCTAAATGGAAAAACACCTTCCTTCACCACCTTTCAATCTCTAAATCAATCAAACTCCCCTATGGACTCAAATTATCTACCACCCCACCCCCTACCTTTCTTGGTGCAATTGACATTTCCATTTTCAAAACTGGTAACATTCTTATTCAAGCCTCTGAACACCACTTCAACATTTTTGGCAATCACTTCTGTTCCCTATCCTACCAATTATCTCAACCAGTTCTTCACCCCTCCCCAATCCAACTGCCAGACACCCACCTATCTTCTCCCACCTCCCCAGCACTGACCCACCCTCCTTTACAAGTCTCAACCACCCCCTCCGTCGCTGTAGAGACCCCAATGCTTCGCGCCGGCTCCCCCCCCACACTCCCCTCCTAACACCGGCTCTCTCCCCTACTCAAAACTTCGATTTCTGCCACTCGGCCCCTACCTTCTACCCTGACTATTCCCCCAACTCCTCCCCTACTCTCAGACACCTTCCTGAGTGCCCACAGGTCCCCCCCTTTATCCAATCCTTCTTCTCCTACCCCTACTCCTTACATCATCAGCGTCTGTCCCCCCTCCGACCCCTCCTCACCCCCTGAACCTCCCACGAAAACCCCACCAACTCACTTTCCTCCCCTTGGAACCCGCCCTGTCCCTTCCTCTAATTCTCACGCTCCATTTCATGCTCTCTCTTCTGACCTCCCCCTAACTCCTACCCCCCTCCCTTTCTCTTCCTCCAACCCTACTTCAACTTTACGGTCCCTGCCCCAGGATTATCCTTCTTTACTCTCTCCCACGCCCTACTCCCCATCGCCTAATAGCATCCTCCCCACTCAACCCGAAGTGGTTGTTCCCGACATCCTCCACTCTCTCCCTTCCTCTCTCATTACTTCTCCTGATTCTAAGACTGTACCGCCCTTCTCTACGCAAAATTCCTTGTTCAATAGTGTCCTCCCCACGCATCCTGAAGAGGTTAAGCCCTGCATCCCTCACTCTCTCCTTTCCTCTCCCCTCACATTCCCTGATTCTAGTACTGAACCACCCTTCCCCACTCAAAATCCTGTGTTCAACAACCAGTACACTCCCCCTACCTCCACCTCCTACCACACCCTCTCTCCGCTCATTAGACTACCTTCCTCTGTCAACACTGACCCCTCCTCATCTCCCCCCTCTCCACTGACACCTCCCTTTATCTTATAGCACAGACACTATCCAACATAGACTGCAAACTTGCAGTCATGATGACTGAACTTTTACATCTCAGGGAGAACTACCACGCCCTCATCTCCAGGACCTACCCTGATCTTTCTGATTCTTTTTGCCCTTCCTCCCACAACATTTCCCAACACATCCGTTGGCGCACTATCCCCCTCCGCAATCGAACTCACAGGCCATTCCGTGCGGCTAATTACCTCTCCACTTCTGACCTAATGAACCTAGTCAACTCTTACCTACCTAAACCCCTAATAACTGATCACCCCCGCCTCTACTCCAGCATCCCAGTGATGATGGGCATTAACAGAATACCTTCCTCTCCCATCTCTCCTCGACCTCCTGCTCAACTCACCTCCATCCACTCTTGCATACCTAACAATGTCCCTGTGATTATGGGCATTAACAGAACCCCTTCCTCTCACATCTCTCCCCGTCCCCCAGCCCAACTTACCTCCATCCACTCTTGCAAACCTGTCATAGCCAACCCCAATCCCCTTTCTTGCTTTCTTATTAATTGTCTATCGGCAGTCCGACATGCTACAGAAATATCAGAAACTATCCTCAGTGAGGCTATTGACATCGCCTTCCTTACAGAAACCTGGCTCAATGATCACTCGACGGCGATCCTTGACTTACTCACCCCCCCGGCTACTCCATCATTAGGATAGACAGACCCGACAGAATAGGGGGTGGACTGACTATTAGCTACAAAAATGAACTCCATCTCTCCACCTTAAAAAACTCTGATCATTCAACTTTTGAATACCTTGGCGCTGAACTCACCATTCAGGGCTCCGCACCGATTAGACTACACAACATCTACCACCCTCCTGGCGAACCTCTTCTCTTTGCTGATGAATTTTCCGACCTTCTCTCAAACTCCTCCCTTTCTGACTCGAAGAATCTTTTCCTAGGAGACTTCAACATTCACTGGGATAATCTCGAGGATCCTACTGTCAATCGCCTCACCAACCTTCTAGAGATTAATGACCTGAAGCAACTATGTCACAAACCTACCCACATCAAAGGGACCACACTTGATGCCATCATTTCCAACCCAGACCTGACCGCCCTTTCTAACATCATCCCCACCGACTGGTCTGATCATCACCTCATCCTATTTAAGATTGCTTCCAATGCCCCCCTCCCCCTACTATTAACACCAAACACGTGAAATGGACCAGAAACCTCAAACAAATCCCCCCTGGTATTCTTGAAGCTAAACTCCAAGCTCAACTTCATCCCCCTCTCTCCCATAATGCTAACGAACTCACTGAACACTTTAATAAGACCATTAGCGACATCCTGGATCAAATTGCCCCTCTTAAACTGAAGCATCAAAGAAAAATTCCTTCCAAATCTTGGTTCAATCCTGAACTCAATCACGAAAGACGACAACTTAGACTGGCAGAAAGAACATGGAGACAACACCCCTCCATCTTGCCCTCCTCAGATCGGCTAGATCAACCTATAAGAAACACATCTTTTCTGAAAAGGCAATCTTCTTCCGAGCTCAACTTGAGCGTACTAAAAATAGACCCAGAGAACTTTTTAACATTGCTAGAAAACAAACGTCTTCTACCCCTCCTGAGCTGTTAGCCTCAACTGAGAGATGTGAGGAAATTGCTAACTTCCTCTCGGACAAAATCGCCAAAATTGACCAATCTTTCCATCTACCTCCAGTCCCGACCAGCCCCCCATATACCCTTAACATTACCAATGACACACCCCCTTCTTTAACTCCACCTCAACCACTTAATCCTCCCACTTACCTACCCACCATAAATTCTCCCGATGACAACCCTACTTACGTACCTCTGAAAAACAATGCCTCCTGGCATAATTTCCGTCCTATGACAGAGCGCGAAGTGTTCAATATTATTTCTAAACTAAAACCAACATCGCATACTAAAGACCCTCTCCCTTCTAACCTTGTTCATGAGCTTAACCACATCATTGCCCCTGTTTGGACTAATATCATCAACTCCTCCCTTGCAACTGGTTGCGCACCCGACTCCCTCCAACTCGGTCAAATCACACCCATTCTAAAAAACCTCTCTGCTGACCTCAACGATCTCAACAATCTCCGCCCTATCTCTAACCTCCCACTTCTATCTAAAGCCCTTGAAAAATGTGCATTGCTCCAATTGGATAAACACATTGGTAATTTCAATTTACTTGACTCTCTTCAATCCGGCTTCAGATAAGGCTGCAGTACTGAAACCTCTATGCTAAACATGGTTGATGACATTCAAGGTTCCCTCGACAATGGTGAAACCTGCCTTCTTATACTCCTTGACCTCTCTGCAGCCTTTGATACTGTTAACCATTCTACCTTACTGAATTCACTGAAAGCTCGCTTCGGCCTTAATGGCCTGGTCCTCAAATGGTTTGCTTCTTTCCTTCAACATAGAACGCAACAAATCAAAATCAAAGACTGCCTCTCCAACCCTACACCGGTCTCCCTGGGCGTCCCCCAGGGCTCTATTCTCTCCCCCTCCCTATTTAACCTCTTTATGGAACCCCTTACACTCCTTTTGAAAAAAGCTGGAATCAATTACCACCTTTATGCCGATGATACCCAACTCTACTATAAGAGTAGATCCCACACAGACATACTTCATCTCAACAACACCCTGAGTATGATCCAAGCCTGGTTCTTCTCTAACCATCTCAAACTGAACCCTAAAAAATCAGAAATTATCCTCTTTTCTCCAAAATACAACCAACTCCCCATCCAAAGCTGGATCTCTGACCTTAATGCCCTCAATTGCCCGCTCTCCTTATCCAACTCGGCAAAATCACTGGATTTCACTCTTGATAAAAACCTTTCTCTCAATGACCATATAAAAAACTCGGCCAAAGGAGCTCTTTTCACTCTCCGACACCTCAAGAAAATCAAACCCTTCAATCCATTATATGACTTCAAATGGGTTGTTCAATCTCTAGTTCTCTCCAAACTCAATTATGGCAACGCTATCCTCACCGGAACTCCTAAAGTACACCTAGCCCCCCTTAGAGCAGTGCTCCACTCTGCGGCTAGGCTCATCACTGACTGTAAAAGATTTGACCACATCTCTCCGACCCTCAAAGCCCTCGTTGGCTACCCATTGAAGGAAGATGCCTCTACAAGACTGCATGCTTTACTCACAAAGCTCTGTACCAGCAAACCCCTTCTTACCTTACAAACAAACTCAAGAAAGCAGGGTGCTCCCGACCTATGAGAAGCACCAATGCGCTCCTCCTCGTCCCCCCTCAGTTTAAAAAGAAATCCACCCAATCTTTCTCCTTCTCCGGGAACGCCCCGAACATCTGAAACTCACTCTCTAAGGACATGCGCTGTAACCCCTCCTACTTCAGCTTTAAAAAAGACCTTAAATCTCACCTCAACAAATACTTTGGTCCATAATTCCCTCCTCTTAACCTAATCTCTTCCTCCCCTTTACTAATGATTCTTTGTGTTCCCCCTTGCTCTCTTCTCTCTCCTCTCTCCTCTCTCCGCACATTACACATTCATCCTCTTAAATGCTACCTGTCCCCCTTTCCACCCCCGCCCCATGTCCTCTTTCCACTCCCCCCTCATCACTTTCTTCGATCTCTTCTCCTTCGTTTGCTCTCATCTACTCCTTAAAATTGTACCCCTCCTCCTATATTCCTAAGCTGTGCATTTCACGTTACTCTGACCAAGATTTTTTTTTGGGCCCCCCATATTACTCGACTGGTTGAGCGCCACACATGTGTTTTGTTATTACCTTTGTATAATTGCTTTACCTTACTCCCTCCCCTGTCCCTTTTTTATTCCTAATTCAATTGTTTTTGTTGTGATTGACTGTTTGTGCTTTGCCCAGAGCAAATGTTTATTATATTTCTTGTACTGTGTCTGCTCCTGTAAAGCGCCCTGATGCCCATGGGTCTAGCCAGCGCTATATAAAACCTTTCAAATAAATAAATAAATCAAGTAAATCTTTACTTATTTAATTATTGTGGGGAGGGGCCTGCATGGGGCCCCCTCACTAAGCCAACTTTTAGCCCCAGGAAAATAATGTCTCACTGGACCCTTCCCCTTGAACAGGAGAAGAAAAGAGCCTGGGTGTCACCCCGCCTCCACAATTTTGCTTCACCTTCTCCCACTCCCTTGTCCGTGACCGTAGGGTGGAGGGTGTGGGAGACACAGCAAGGCCACAACCCACCCACAAGGAATACACGTCAGCTGCCTCACCAGCATTGGATCATGTTGGCTCGGAAGACAAGAGGGCAACACAAGAGTAGGTTTCCTGAGCTGTTCCAACTTCTCAAGCATGGTGGGCACTGACATCCAGAATATACAAATATAAGAAAAACCCAAAGAACAAAACACAAAAGAAACATGACGCAAAGCCCTAACTCTGCCTATGCCCGCTAATAAAGTATGCATAAACTCCAGATAGGGAGCATCTCATAATGCCCCTTACTAGGGTCTTAAATTGGCTTAAATATTTCTCTTGTGGTTCCCAATGGAGAGGCAGGGGCACCACCAATATTAAGCCCCTGAGTTCCGAGGGCTGCATGAGGTGCACTGGCCCCCTGGAGTGTTTTATTAAAATACAACCCTAAGCCTCCTGGAGCCTAAAAAGTATGGCCCCAGGAGGTGTTTTCTATTATTTCAAGCACTTCCAGAGCTGCTGCTTTTGCGCACTGGAGTGTGGGGACTATGACTAGAGCAGCAGTCTAAACCTTGTAAAAGAAAGACACACATGTTCTTGAATTGTAAATGCTTTATTGATAACACTGATACTGAAGAATATGTGTTTACCATTATAATGGATGCTATTGATTATTAATACTGTTCTTATTGATTTTACTGGTAGTATAATGTTGAATTCTGACATGTGGCTGTGTTTACTAATGTGGTGACACTTCACAAAACCTGTAGGGCTGCTTTACTTAAAATGTCACTCCCTTATATTTTGATGTTGCATCTAGTATGGGTGGAGGGTTTTGTGATCGTAGGGTTCAGGACCTACTAAGGGTGTAATATGATATGAGGGTATCGTTAAATGTATTTTATATCTACCTGATGTACTTATTTGAAAATGTATGCTTAGTATTTAGTAGTGGGTGTATAATAAAACTAGGTTTCCTTCTTAACTTCTGACTTGACAATGATTTATTGAGTGTTGTTGTTGCATACCAGCAAATTAGGAATTCAAGAACACACTGCCACCCCGAGTAGCCCTTGGACTACTCTGCTTTGCTTCCTTGAGAGAGGTAAGCGCTACAATGGGGTACTTGGTTGCCACTGAAAATACAGATGTGGATCTATTAATTGGGAAGGACTCATATTCTTTGCAACTAATAACCCGATTTCTTACAACTACCTCAGCATGACTTTAGGAAGGGCTACTTTCTCTTGATATTTACATTCCCTTGCCATAATGTTCTGAATGGGGCAATGCAGTACTTCCTGTGAAGTGGAAGGAAGATCAGAGGAATTGAACAACATATCTTGTTTGTTAAGAATGTGCTCCTCTACTGTAAAATGTTTTTCTAACATGAAGGAAGGTGTTTCATCTTGTATCAGACACATGGGGCCATATTATCAAGAACGGCGATAACATTATCGCCGCTTTAGCGGCAGGAAACTGCCGCTAAAGCGGCTATAAGGGGCTTGATAATATGCCCTATAGAATTCCAATAGAAGCCCAGGTTTGATGTCCTTCACACCAGAACCTGGGCTTCTATTGGAATTCTATAGGGCATATTATCAAGCCCCTTATCGCCGCTTTAGCGGCAGTTACCTGCCGCTAAAGTGGCAATAATGTTATCGCCGTTCTTGATAATATGGCCCTAGGTGTACGAGCACATCAATCTCCTTCATCTTTTAGTTCTTCATTGAGTTCCAAAGAAGAAATCAGAAGTCTGTTTTTGAGGGTTCAAAAATATGGTTTTCACTCCTTTGGCAGGGGCTCCACTACTGATTTCATTATTAGGGCTATAACTAGACCCCAGACTCAGGTACTGTAATGAACTTCCCAGATTCCTGGAATGCCTCTTATAGTTGACTTTCTCTTCCACCTACCGTTTTTGAAGAATGGATACTTGAAGAGGGTGTCGATGTCTCCAGCTACAGTCTCAAATCTGTCTAGATTTTCACAAATACTTATAATCCTCTAATAACATCTGGAATTGGCATACTTCTCTTGGTCATATCTTATCGCTACCCAAAGAGGCCATCATCATCGTATCCCACATCTGCATAGCTTGCTCATGATGGCAACAATATGTTTTCACACAAAGTATCCCACGGTCTGGTGAACAAAGTTCACAGGTTCTTAATACTAACCCTAGTGATTCAGATATGGGAAGATCCTATTTGAAGCAGTCAGATGTTACCCACTAGGGAGTGGGGAAGGAGGCAAGTCCTTTTGTATTTATTACCCTCACACACCCTAGTGGTGTCATGCTTCATCATCGGGTCACCCTGACGCCTACAAGTCAGGGTGGGCTCGACCGTGTTCCAGGGAGCTCTTAGTGAGATGTGGCCAGGGGGAGTTAAAGAATAAAAACCCGCAGACAGATCCCAGTTTCCCTTTATTGGTGGATCTGTGAGGGAATTTAAAATACCAAATAGGGGGTCACGTGGATTTTTATGTTCCTATGACCCTAATGCCAACATGTTTCAGTCCAACGATGGCCAATTGGTCCAGGACTTTCTTCAGGGCGAGAAGAGAAATCTCCTCCCTGGGTGTGGAAGGAAGGGGGAACCCTTTCCTATTTTAAAATTAAGGGCAGATAGCTGCTCCTTAAAATGAGACAAGAGATAATTTTATCTTTGTTTGATTACTTTACTCCATCCCTCTTTGGAGAGAAAACGATTCACTGGGGACTCCGGTTTGCGTGGGGAGCCCTTTAGTCAAACAGCCTCCAAGGGTCCTGCCCCGTGATACCACCTACTTGGACCGAGTCCTTTACAATAATCCAACACTAAATCATCAGTGATGTTTATCAATGCTGTAGCTGGCACCATAGGCAAACGCATAGCTCTTCCAGTTAAAATCTCATGTGGAGAAAGCCCTGTTCTCCTATCAGGGGTACTATGCAGACTCATTAGCACCAGGGGCAACGCGTCCGGCCACTTCAATGAAGTGGACGAACACACTTTTGCCACTCTTGACTTGATGGTGCCATTAACCTGCTCTACTAGACCTGAAGCCTTGGGCCTGTAGCTACAATGCAGTCTTTGATCAATATTTAACGCAGAACACAAAAACGTCATGATTTCACTGTGGAAATGAGTTCCTCTGTCTGTTTCCACTGATGTTGGGAAACCGTACCGCAGGGATCAGTTCTCTTAATAACAATTTGGCTACTGTGAGACTGTCACATCGTCTAGTTGGATATGCTTCCACCCATCGTGAGAAGATACACACCACCACCAAAACATATCGCAACCTATTGCACCTTGGCACCTCAATAAAGTCTAGCTGTATCCTATTGAAGGGACCCCCAGACCTTCCAATGTGACTCATTCCGTCGACAGTTCTTTTTCCCACATTCATCTGTTGACAAGTGACACACCTGTGACATACCGTTTCAGCCCACACACGAAAGCGTGGATTAAACCATGTCTGCCTGAACACTCGCACCATAGCATCTCTTCCCAGATGGACTGCTCCATGAATTTGCATTGCCATTGGACTCAGTAGGCAATTGGGTAATACTGCTCTTTCATCTGTGGATACCCAAATGCCATCATCTCTTTTTGTGCAACCTGCTCTGACCCATGACGCAGCTTCTTCTTCTGTGACTTCATCCTGCAACCGCTTCACCTCATCCCAAGTATCAGCCATAGCTAACATCATGCTGAGCTTGGTCTCTTCTGTGCTCTCGCCTATATATTCTCCATTAAAAATACAAACATGTTCAGCACAAAATCGTGCTACTTCATCTGCGTAATTGTTGCCCTTAGTAACAAAGTCTTCTCCCTTTCCATGAGCTGTACATTTAACAACTGCTATCTCTTTGGGCTTTTGCAGAGCTTCCAATAGTTGGCGCACATACTCGCCATTACGTATAGGTGACCCTAAGGACGTGAGAAACCCCCTCTGTGACCATAACTGCCCAAAATCATGAACCACACCAAATCCATATTGACTGTCAGTATACACAGTCACTCGCAGATCAGCTGCAATGATACAGGCACGTGTCAAAGTGACAATTTCGGCCACCTGAGCAGAGAATACTCTATTTAAACAGGCAGCTTCCACTACTCCCATGATGGTGCACACAGCAAACGCTGCTCTCAAATACCCTTCATTGTCTCTTATGCATGAACCATCAACAAAAAGGATCAAATCAGATTGGGGCAAAGGTTCATCGACAATGTCAGGTCTGGGTTTGGTGGATAGATCAGTAACATCTAGGAAGTCATGCTCTTCACAATCCTCATCTCCTTCCTCTTGCGGAATAGGTAACAATGTAGCAGGGTTCAGAGTGGTACAACGTCTCAGGGTAACATTATCAGCAGCCAAGATAACCTGCTCATACTTGGTAAGTCTGTTGTTGGTTAAATACTGTGTTTTCGTCCAGGTCATCAACAATTCTACAGAATGGGGCACATAAACAATGAGCGGATACCCCATCACTATGCTTTCACATCTTTCAATGCTGACACCAGTTGCAGCAACGGATTTCAGACATCCGGGCAACGCAGAAGCTACAGGATCTAATGTAGCTGAGAAGTAGGCTACTGGTCTACGGGCACCCCCATGTGTCTGCACTAGGACTGCTAACGCACATCCCTCCTTTTCACAGCAAAAGAGCGAAAACACTTTGTTATAATCCGGCATTCCAAGAGCTGGAGCACGACAAATGCTTTCTTTCAGCTCACGGAAGACTTTCAAGCACTCGTCATTACATGGTACCGGGTCACTAACATCCTTTCGAGTCAGTTTCAACAGAGGCTTTGCTTGCAAAGAAAAATTTGGGATCCACTGTCGACAATAGCCGACCATTCCCAAAAACATGCGGACTTCTTTTTGTGTTTTCGGAGTTCCCATCTGCAGAATCGCCTCTATGCGTACCGGTGACACCCTACGTTTTCCTTTCTCAATCCGGTGACCTAGGTACTGAACTTTAGACAAACAATACTGCAATTGGTTTGGAGACACTTTGTGTCCATTCTCTGCCAAATGATTCAGCAATGCCACAGTGTCAATCCTGCAAGCATCCTCAGTCTCTGAAGCGACCAAAAGGTCGTCTATATATTGCACTAAAACTGAGTTATGGGCCATCACCAGTCCTTCAAGATTCTTTTTCAAATGTTGACTAAAAATGGAGGGGCTTTCTGTATACCCCTGAGGGATTCTTTTCCATGTTAATACACAATCATCCATCCTAAATGCAAATAAAAACTGACTTTCTTCATGCAATGGTATAGAGAAGAATGCGTGACACAAATCTATCACTGTAAACCATTCTGCTTTGCATGGTATCTGGAATAGAATAATAGCTGGATTCGGTACCACAGGACAACACGGGATCACCATTTCATTAACCCGACGCAGATCTTGCACTATTCTGTACTTGCCACTTGGCTTTTGCAGTCCCATGATAGGTGAGTTACAGGGACTTCCTCTTATCTCCTTCAGAATACCTTGGGCAATCATAGTCTCGATCACAGGTCTTATGCCGGCCACAGTTTCTGGAGTCAACTTATACTGTGGCGTTCGTGGGAATTCAGCATTTGGTTTGACCTGTATCTTTACTGGCTCAACCCCTCTCATCAGACCCACATCCTTGCCCGTGAAATCCCACACTTTCGGATCAACTGAGTCTCTCAAGTCATGTGGCAATTCTGCTGTTGTGAGCATTACAAACATTTCTGCACACAAACTCATGTTAGCCATTTTAAAATCAGCATCGTCATCATATGTTTGCAATTCTACACCTCTTGGAGTGCATGATATAGTACAATTGAGCTTGCACAGAAGGTCTCTTCCCAAAAGACAGACCGGACTTGAATTGCACACTACAAATTGATGTCTATCCCGGAATGGTCCTATTCTCACGGGTAATTCGTCTGTCAATGGATTGGTCATTTTCTGATTACTAACCCCCACTACTTGAATCGATCATCCCGAAAGAGTTAAATTCGGGACTACTTCAGTTCTTACTGTGGAGCGAGCAGCTCCATTGTCTAATAAGAAAGTAACAGGATATTCATTCACATCTGCATCTATAAACGGTCCACTCTGATCTACTTCTAGAATCGCATCTAAAGTGCATTCCTCGTGCACCCCCCTCTGGTACTCTTGTGAATCTTGATGTTTATCAAACCGATCTTGTATTTCAGAATAAGGCATCTGATGTTATAACTGATTCTGCATGGGTATCCTAGGGGGTTGAGGTACTTGCACTTGTGGCTCATATCCTCCTCCATACATAGACCTGGGTCTTGTCACAGTATTGACAGCGTCAGTCAACTGTCCCTCTCCTTCCATCTGTATCTGATTTGCTGGATTTGATCTACACTCGCACTTCCAATGCCCGATTTTGTGACAATAATGACAGGCAGTGACTCTTTTCTGTTGAGCCACCCAGTCACTTGTACCTAAATCCATTCCTCTTCCTCTACCCTGACCAGGTTGGGTCACCATCTGTTGTCCCATTCCTCTTCCACCTCCTCTACCTCTACCTTGACCTCCTCCAAACCCTTGCTTCGTATCAGCGTTTCTCAACTGCACCAACATCAACTTATCCTTCAACTTCTTCTGTGTAGATTCCACTTGATCACTACAATACTTAGCATAACGCAGAATCTCATCTATCGATTTATTCTGCCAACAGATCAAGTGCTGCTGTATCATCAAGCTAATGTCGGATTTCAGTCCCAAAACAAACTTCGAGACAAACTGTCCCATATCTTTCTGTTCAATTGTATCTAATCCACTATGCTGCTTAAAAGCCAACAACAATTGTTCATAATAATCATGTACTGATTCCTTAGAGTCTTGAGTGGTGCGATCAATCTTCAACCAATCAACAGTTTGAGGAGCTACCTTCGACTGCAACCACGTAATCACTTGCTCGTATTTTCTCATTACATCAGGTGAAGGACCATGAGTCACTGAATCTCTAGGTGGCTCTGCAGTAGGCCACTCAATGGCAATCTTACATGTCGCCCACAAATCCGCCGGCACGACGATATCAAACAAGGTGTTCAAATCAATCCACAATACCTTTGAAATCTTTACAAATCGGTCCATTTGCTTATACCATTCAGCCGGCTTTTCCCTCAGCCGAGGAAATCATTTGTAAATGCTGCCAAATCACCCCTGCTCCATGGCACATGTACATACCCTCCATTTTGTACCTCCCTAAGGGGGTAATTTCCTGCAGCTCCTGTCCCTCCACCCGGAGGCGGAGTATTCCCCATTGCAGCCTGGAAGCTTTTCTTTTTGGCCCATTTCTCTTTCCATCTGTCTAGATCTTTCCATGTCCGCATCTCCATCACTAGTTCTCTAATTTGTGCCTTCAATGCGCTCGTTCGCTTCTCTTCCAAATCCTTATCTGTGTAATTTAATCTGCAAGAACCCTGATTCAGCTTGGTCTTTGACAAATCAACCTCATATCTTTGTGCCACAAGCAATAATGCATCATAAGCTCGTTTGGCCTTTCTTGTCATGTCCTTTGCTACTAACAGTAGTTCGCTTGAGTTATAAGTATCAATTTTAATCAGGAGTAGATTAACTTCAATCACCTAGCTCTGCCTTTAATCGTACCACATTTAACATTGGCACCTTTATTGCGCTTTTTAACACTTTCTGAATTTCCTCTTTTCGTGTCACTTCCCTGTCACAACTTTGGGTTCTCCTAAGAACTGCACACTCTTCTGTCTTTGCATCTGGGCGTCTCTCTCTTTCACAACTTTGACTTCTCCAGTGGTCACCTGCACACATCACCTGTAGCCCAAACAGTACTTTAGGCGCTTCTTGTCTCCAGCTTATCTCTTCCCTCGGCATCATTGACTCTCTCACTGGTTGAACCCACATTCGAAGGTCAGACCTAGAATTCGCTAGAGCACCTATCCGTCCTCGTTCTGCCCCACTATCCATTCTGGATGGATCAGCTGTAGCTGGCAGTGGAGTACTAGCTTCTACTGGTATTCGACAGAAACCTGTCCCACTCATTGCGAGGCTCCCTCCAGAAATTGTCTCTTCCCCTTCACTTATGTGCCGACGACTGTCATCGGTTCTTTCTCTAGTTGTATATATCGGAACCACTGGCCCTATTGTGACTGGTACAGACAAAGCATCTGGCAACTGCATATCTCCTACAGGTGGTTCCGGATCAGGGTTTGAATACCTTCTTCCTCCAGACCCTCCCGGAATGTGTACCATGGTAATCTTGCCTCTTACTCCTGCCGTTTGTTCCCCAGGATTCAGTTGTTCTGCACCTAACTGCTCTTCTGTTGGGCGCCCCCTCCATGTCTCTAATCTAGACTCACAAGGTGGAGGACGGTCCGCTAGCAATCTGTCGAGAAAGCCATCATCTGTATCACTGTCCTCCTCTATCTTCTTTTTCCCTTCAGCCCCCTCTCCTACTGTAAGAAGTGGGTACAAGCGTTCTCCCTCTATAGTATCTACTCTCCATCTCTTCAACTGAGCATCCCATCTAGCATCATGATATGCCTTCATTGCTTTTCTCATTCTTCCATGTGAAGCCTCTCTCTTTTTTACTAGAGCTGCTCTCATCCATGCATCTAATGCTTCAAATTGTGTGGGTCTAGGGGGCGGTTTCAGCGCATTCATCACCCCCCTCAGCTGGGTCAGCACCTCCATACGAAAAGACCCATAATGAGGAAAAGCCAATTCACCCTCTTTCTCTGTAATTTTATGCCAATTCTGAAGCCACACGATAGTATGAAGTCCTACATTCGTTGCCATGTAATGTGCCGGTGTGTCCTCTAGCGGGGCTTCTTCCCCTACCCGAGTCACTACCCCTGTGTCACCTCTACACAAATCTCGCAATACCCTAAAACATCTCATTGTGAAATCGATCATTTGCAAGCCCAAAATATGCTATTTCACTGCAAACGAACATCCACCAATCCCAGCGTGGCGTTACACCAACCAACCTATCACAGCGCAGCGCACCCTGACGTCACTTCTCACTCCTTGCAGCGGCTCACCCACCTTTACAATTTCACCGCAAACTCACTTACCCACATTCGTACTACAAGTAACTGTATAACCAAAAGTTATTCAACCAAGTAACTGTTCCTACACAATTACGATAACTTACAGTCACATAAACAAGTAATTGTCTGTCACTGAAGATCGATAGAACACTCTCAGCCGTAGTGACCCCCGACCTGCGTTGGTCACTCAATCGCTATAGTCCACCCCCGGTACCTGAGGCTTTCTACTGCGACTTATTCCTCATTCACACAAAGTTCCCTAACACAAGTGGATCGTTGATAGTGCTTCACAACACCCACATTTGATCAGACAATTACAATACAAACTATCCCAGGATCTTGGACTTCTCTTGAGTCCGCTTACCAAACTTAAACCAAAAACCACATTCACTCAACATACACCCCAACTCCGCAAGACATCACCCACTTACTCCTTACCGCAATCTAACACAATTCCGTTCATACTCACGCCACCACTGTTTCCGCTGCACCGTCAATGTCCGCCAGTCTCCAGTCTCCTCCGCTCCACTTCAGGGCTCTCCGACCTTCCGACCTTCGACCCTACTCTTAAGTACTCCCCTCACCTTAGAGGTAAACCACTTTAAAGGTAACCATTTGATTACGCTAACTTGCACCCCTAAGTTCCCTACTAAGTCTAGTGTAAGCGATCGATCTTTTATTTACCTAAAGTGGTCGAGTGGAGGAAAACAACTTAAACAGATATCACCAAAGTTGTCGTGCCTGAAAAGATCACTGACTCCGAAGTGCAGTTTGAATATTTATTATAAGGCCAAAAACAATTGGATGTAAATACATCTCAATAGCAAAGTATAGAGATACAGAAAAATTAATACAGAGCCGATCTTTCTAATTTAAGTAATGCGGCCCAAAAGGCAAATGATTATAAATTCCAAAATCACAATGCAACACAAAATAGATGCAATATTCAGCTCTCGACTCATTGAAAGAAATCAAAATCTTTCCCTACACTATTCTATATGAGGGCCCTTCCTGTCTCTCTTCTATCGTTCCCCAATGGTGTCAGCACGTGTGACTTCCTAAGAAGTACTCACGTCAAAATGGGTCGTTTAGCTTAAGGCTATGGAGCTCATTCTAAGATGCTCCTTCTTCTCCGAAAGCTAGCAGAAGTCTGGTCTCTCTGTCCCTGCGCATCATACAAAAAGATGGAATCCAACTAACATTACGTCACTGTTTCTTAAAACTTTCCATTAGACTTCTATGCAGTAGCTGGTTCTCTTTTAATTAATGGTATCTTCTTCCAGTGGTCTTGGCTTCCAGACAGACCCGATACGCAAGGCATCCTCCCTTCTCGCTTCCAGCTATCTTCAAAGACATTCCGGATCTCTCCTTAACTCTGAAAATAACGATGTGTCTTTTTGCACCTGCAACAGGGGTGAGAACATCCGAGCTTCGAACACAACAATCATTTAATTATTTATTTCTCAGAGCAAGGAGAATCTTTTGGGCCTATATTTCAGACAACTTAGACAAATCACAATTACGATATATAAAATAATATTGTCCTGCACATTATGCATGGAGGAATCATAATACATACACAATTCTATTTAAATGCGCTCACTAATTCAACATTAAATGATTCAATTAAATGTTTCTTAATAATCAAAAACACAGCAAACAATACGAATACATAAGAGTGCGTTTAAACCATGAGTATAGTGCACTCATACAAATAGAGTGCTATCTGTGCTCTATCAATGGTAAGGAATTGGTTTTCTACTCAGGATTCCTGTTATCATGGGTCATTACTAGTAGTCCATAGGTGGGTGTTAGAGTGCTCTCCTTTTATTTTTCCTTTCATTACTTTACTGCATAAACCTATTGATGCTCTTCCTTTCACTTTCTGCAGACAAAGATTTATAAATCCCACTCGAACAACATGTCGTTATCTAGTGGAAGAACGGAACTATTCAGGTACTTTAGAGTCATACATGTTTCCCCATATTATCATTTAAATTCAGCATTTCTTTACATACTTACACATTCTGTCTCTTGTTTGGCAGGGATTTCTCCTGCCTGTTTGGTCCTGTCCTTGAGTGGGGGACGTCGTGGGACACTTTTTTCTTCCTTTCCTGTTTTCCCTTCTTTCCCTGGTTTACTGTTGTTGCTTTCACTCAGTTGGGTACAATACGTGACCAGGGGAAGTTGGGACCTCTCATCCTTGCATGGCGTTCCTGCAGAAACGTAAGTAGGAGTCTGACAGTACTATTGTCGATTGAAAACCATAGGGATGTGAGATCACATTACCTATGCAGAAAGAAGATAAAAGCACAGACAGAAGGAGGAAAGCTAAACAGCTTCACACCACAACTGACATTTCCATCATGTAGTCCTCAAGCAGCTCCAATTTCTGACCCTAGCCATAGGACTAAGCCATCCAAGCGGATTATCATTGTGAGTCAGTGCTTATGCCAGACGACTCCAGCTTTACTACCTTCAAACAATAATTCAATCTGCTTACTGAGTGGTTTACCATGGACGTCATTTCACCAAAAAGCCAAAGGTAGCAAAAGTGACATTGCACACCATTTGACCTTAATGACATCACAGGAAGTGACATCATATGACATTTGATCCTTAGTCTTCAAAGGAAGATGTGTCACATGACCCTAACCCAGATGACATCACAATAATTGACATCGCTGAAGTTTCATAATAACTGCATGATTAATATAAAAACACAACCCAGACAAATGTCTGTTTTAGATACCACCTACATTACAGTGCTGACACACGATCCCAGGGTAATATTACTCACTTTAAATTAGTTGAAAAATTATGTGCTCTTCTGAAGTTAGTATAATGCCACAGAACACAGAATAGCACTGGGAACCTAAATTGTTTATACTCTAAACTGTTACTATTTAGTAGTTTCCCTAGTGTTCAGGAACAAGAAATGTACTAATAAAATACAGGCAGAAGAAAAAAGACAATTAAAAAAAATAATAGTAATTATGCCTACATGAATTAATTGATATTGAGCATAGACTGAATATGAACTGTGTTATTAGCTTAAATAATGCCTTACTGTTAATAAATGTGTATTCATTATTATTTGCAAGGGACTATAACCCATGCAAAACAGTGAGACGAAGGCTTACTTCAAACACATACTTTTTCATGTATTGAGAACAACTTGTTTAAAGATGTCTGTTATTATTTAATGTCTTTATTTAATTAGACGAATGCACATTTCAATGCTGAATTTATTTTTATAAAACCTAAAGTGTAATGCCTCAGTCCTAGTGGAAGCCACATTTCTCATCAACACTCTGTTTACCTTCTGGTTGTGCAGTGGTAGCTGGTGACCTATTAGAGTGGTGAGATATAATACTTGCCCTGAACTGTAGGACGTGAGCAAAGCAGTGAGCTCGTCCTCTTCAAAAAAGGGATAGGGGGTGGCTCTGCCCAAAGAAATTTAAAGCATAATTTTCACATATATTTGCTAACAACCCATAGGCTATGAAAAGACACTCCTTCAATATTGACATACTTTCATTGTATGCAAAGCCAATAAATATGATGCTCTTCATGATTTGACCCCATTTTTCCAAAATGTACTTGTAGTGTCCCATATGTCAAACACTACATACATTGTGCCAGGTTCAGCATTTTGGCCTGGATGCAACACATATGCCAATGCTGCCCCCTCAGACCACAAATGACATACAATATGCTAGTGCCAAAAATGTGCTACTATTACTGTCCACATACCATGAGTGACTCTTATGTCATTTACTCTAGTATGTCGGGCCAGCAATTTGTCATGGTTGCCCCCTTCCTGTGTGCCACAGTTGCGCTCTCTTATGCTAAGAATTGACAGCACCAACATTTTGCCACATGTGTCCCATATGTCAAATATTACTTTTAGTATGCAGTGTTTTGTAACTGGTGCCTGACATGCTAAGAATTGCCTCTGGTATGCCTTCACCAGCAGTTTGCTGTGGATGCCTTTATTTATTTATTTTATTTATAGTGTTTATAAAGCGCTACCATCACCCCGAAGGAAAATCCTGGTGCTAGTCTCTCTGCATGAGCTAAGAATTACAATTGGTATGCAAGGGCAAAGCATAGCCTCTCAAGCATATATCACATTCTCGCTCACACTCACTTACATTCACTCACTCTTAATCTCATGCACTTACTCAATCATTCTTCCTAATTTGCACCCTTTCTCAGTCACTCTCCTGCACTCTTATGCTCACTTTTTCTCACACATTTGCACTCACTTTTACTCACTCTTCTGCCTTACTTATATTATTTCACTCATTCATGCTTACCTGCACTCACTATATACCTCCCTCACAGATGTTCACATATTCATCCTCACTCTGAGTCACTCATTCTCACTCATTCACACTCATTTACTCTCACTCACATTCACTCCTACTTTCACTTATACATTCTCACTCACTTACATTTTCTTGAACTCATTCTCTCACTCAGTCTCACTTATACTCATTCACTCTGGCTCACTCATTTTAATCACGATTACACTCACTCACTGTCACTTACTTTGACTAATTTTCATTCACACCCAGTCCCACTCATCCATCTTCACATTCTCCTGCACTCCCTCATGCTCATTCTTACTCATCATTCTCACTCAATCACTCTTAGTTGCAGGCACTCTTTCACTCACTCACTCACTCACTCACTCGTTCTTACTCACTCTGACTCACTCATACTGCCTTACTGGCACTCAGTCTCACTCATTCTCACATACTGCCTGTTTCTCTGTCTCAATCACTTTTTTTCGTACACTTACACACACACACACAGGCTCATACACAAAGAGACCCATTAGGCACTGACTGGCTTCTGTATAAGTGGGGAAGTCTGGGTTTAAGGACGTTTGTGGATCCCCATAGATCCCCGAAACTTTCTCTCACAGAAATATGAGAGAAACGTGTAACTGTATTCAAAGTTTGAGATTTGCAGGGCATCCTCGATAAGAAAAGAAAGCAGGATTCATGCAAGTCATGCAACTATGGATTCTCCTTCATTTCTAGAGTTCAGAAATGCCTGGGCTTGGTAGGTTTCCTTGGGTGGCAGCTATTCACATCACCAAAATGGGTCATTATTCATAGTAAAGACTTGGTGTAACCAAGTTGTGCTTTGGAGCCTAGTGTGTTGTGGGTGGCAAGCCCGGATACAAAAATGGGTTACTGTTTTTATCAGAAGAAGTGTGGTTATGCTTGGTTGTAGCAATTTTATGGATCCCCACAGAATCTGCAACTTTTCCTCACAGAAATTGAGAGGAAAATGCATGATTTTAGCTAAAGGTTTGAGCTTTGCAGGGCATTCTAGATAAGAAAATGTAGTTAGATCCATGCAGCCCACACTACCCAAGACTCCTTTGGATGTCTAGTTTTCAGAAGTTTTTGGGATTGATAGTTTCCATGGGTGGCGGCTGAGCTTGGGTCCAAATGCCACAAATACCCACATCGCTAGAGTGGGGCAATTTGCAAGACAAATTTTGTGTGTCTCCATGTTGCATTTTGGGGATTTTCCTGTCACTGGCTGTTGGCCTAGCCATACAAGTGTGGCACTATTTGTATTGGGAGAAGAATGGGAGTAGAAAATAGTAGAACATTTATTATCATCAATTGAATTTCTCACCATTTTTGGCTCCTAAATGAAAATCAGCCGGCAAGAAGGAGTACATTTTGCAAATTGCCCTCTCATTCACATGATGATACAGGTAACCCCAAATTCAGAGTTATACACATAACCACTATTCCTAAACTCTGTATCTAGGGCACATTTAAAAAATGCATAGGTTTCCCTCATACCCATTTTTTCTTCAGTTTTACCATGTAAATTGCTGCATGGACAGTCCACAAAAAAAATCTTATTTGCTGCAGCTCAGGTGTGAACTCTGGGTATCGCATGTTTTGGACAACCAACAAACACTATATATCCCCTCGACCAGAAGGGTATGATGGATATAACAGGATATTTTGGGGGTAAATTAGCCTCTGGAGTAAACCAGCATTTGCAATGCAAATAGGTCTCGCATTTGTGAGTTAGAGCTATTGACGTTGTAAATGACAATGTTTTTTACCTATACGTTTTATTTTTGGAGTGAATGTATGTAGTGTGCAAAATCCCTTGGCAAGGTCCTGCACTTCGTAATAAATCTATTGAAAGACGCAAAGTGTGGCATGTACCTCATGGGTGAAGTGTCGCCACACTTTACACAAAAATGTTGTGTCAGTTTCTTTGCCAGTGAAATTGCCCCTGTGAAAATTTTCCCATTGCTTATACCATATTTGTTTATGAAAAACTTTGATAAATCAATAGATGTTTATTTTCCATCCAGCACTGTGGTATGTTTCCTCGAGATTTTTGCTGCCCAACGGGTCAATATTTTGTGATAAAATAAGAGAAAGCACATCAGCATCTTTAAAATGGTAGATTTAATTTAGGTAAATCAAAAAGGTAGCTAAACTATTAAAATACAAACCTAAAATAACGTGATTAATAAGTCTTTGGCAGCGCACCTACAATACAAAATATATCAGCAGTGATTTTCCTCAGAGATCCCTTAAACACTGATTACAACATATGCAGAAGCTGGTCCTTGGCTACAAACAGCTAACTCCAGTTATTCAATAGCGGGGTTATGTATATTGTTCAGTTCTGGATTATTTCAATTTTCAGTTTTGCACTCACAGTTATGATTTTTTCATGAGAAAACGTTAAACTATTTGCATCAGAATTAAGTGGAAAGAGGAGTGGTTAATAACCCACACCCGGCATGGAGCAAGCTGAATTCCCGTTGTTTTATATGCTGTAAAAAACAAAAACATAGCAGGATGTGCTTTAGGTTAAACGGATGGTATTTCACAGTCAAAGGTCTGAGGCACAAAGGAGAAAGTACTATGCGGCCTGACTCAAAGGCTTCAACATGGCCGTTGTCAGCTGTGAGTACAAAAGTTCATCGACTGTACTATAATTTGTTGCTACTTTCACACTCAACATAGAACATCAGGAAACTGAAAGCGTAAACTAAACAGGACTGGACATTTCAGAGGTTTTGTGGATCAACGCCTTGGTATTAAGCGTCACTGCTCGAAGAGTCACGTATGAGGCAAGCAAGTGCCACACAAAAGGACACTGCAAATATAGATAGGTCACACATACTAAGAACTGAAAACATGGTAGGTATGGAAGAGGACTGTTTACTAGTGTCTCTGGACCACGCCTAGTGGTTTGGGGCTGCCCAGTTATGGTCATTTGGCGCCTACACAGGGAGTAGGTCCTGTTTGCCAGCCCCCGGCCCCAGATCTTTTACCTTCCTCTTACTTCCCTGACGTGCACGGTTTCCGGGTCGCTCTGTGGTGCGCCGCATCTACGGGGAGGTGGAGGAAGAAGAGAAGAAGCTCGATGGGGAGACGTCCGTGGTCTTTGCACGTCCTGTGGGATCCCTCGATCAGCGGCGGCTTAGGTCGGCGGCGCTAGCGGCTGCCGTCTTGTCACGAACTCTGAACCCGCTCCGCTGGCAGCCAATGGAGGCTGCGCTGCCTCAGCCCCCAGTGCCGGGAGGCGCGTGACGCGGCGCGCATGCGTAGCGCTGAAGGGAGAGAGTGCCGCAGCGGGCGGGAGGATGGAGAACACGGACAAAGGGGGAGGGGCGGGAACAAAGTAAAGCACAACAGGAACCTAAAAAAATAGTACACGTACGGTGCAGCAACCAAGTAAAGGGGCCAGTAGGCATGGGAGGATACAAATGGCCCTACTAAGGAAGGACTAACAAGCCTATTAAGGGATCAGATGCCAGCATTTATGAAGAGCAAAGACACAAGCCAATGAAAAACGTGGGCGGGGCTTCTCCTCCGTACTCTACCTACAACAGATCGCCAGAGCAGTGCTTGCACGCTGGCTCAGGCTCGATCTAAAAGTTGCCAATGCAAAAGTAGTCACTCATTTATATTTTGTCCTACAATTTTTACTGTTGCTTTAATTCAGCCATTACTATGAATTCGGAATTGTTTCTACCTTTCAGTAGTGTATAGCTTTCTAGGTTCACCAATGGGTTTCACACCCTCCTCCACTAAAAACTGTAAGGCGGTAGAAACAACAACAAATAGAGAAATCAACTACTACCAATAAAAATGCAAAAACTATGGTTAAAGCAGTTGGTTTTTTTCGCAACTCTGCTTGTTCTTGGGAAGGAACTATCCTACTACAGCAAACCTTTTGTTGAATGTAGTTTTAGAAAAAAAGACTTTTTCTTGCTTCACCCTTTTCCCCAGTTAAAATAAAATTTGCTATATTTTTGCTGATGGGTTAAGTCTCAGCTGGCAAGGGGTTAAAAAGCTTGCTTTTGTGGGAGGTAAAGCATTTGGAGGAGTTTGTTTCTGAACTGCCTGCACTTGATAAAGAATAAAATAAACTAGCAAATACAGCATAGTATGGCTAAAACTTTGCAGTTCACGGTAAATAAATGTTTCTGAAATATTTGTTAGACAAATGTCAAGTACGATTCACACATCATAGAATATTGGACGATCTCAGCTTAAAAGTTTAAAAGGCTTCTGGAGAAATCTAAGCATTTATGGCGAACACAGTTGCACATGTTTTATAGAGATTATGCTCGCTGCCGAGGTTCTCACCCTTGAAATTATAAACATATTATTCAGAGGTGAAATCATTCTGAAACAGAGCTCTAATGTTTCCATCTACTGACATCTAGTGGCCTTGTATGGCAATGGCAAGAATTTTTACGAAACGAATTTTCGTACTAAATGGGGCACTGCTAGACAGATATTAAAATTTCAGTGACTGTGGGCGACTTGAATGCGTCGTTTTAGGGACTCAATGGGAACTCTTGTGTATCCGTTCTAAAAATAAAAATGACGAAGTGTAATTAACTTCCTGTGTTTCAATTATAATCATGAACTAAAAAGACATACATTTCAATGCATTTAAAACGTCATAGCACTACCGTAGATAACTATAGAGTGCTTTTACTAACCCTGGGCAAAGCACTACGCTACGCTCGCGTAGTTTGCGAAGTTTGCGCTACTTCACACAACGCGAATTGCACGTAGCACAGTGCAAACACGCGTAGCGTAGCGTAGTGCAGCGGTCATTTTTGCTTGCTCGCGGTCCTCAACGTCAAGTTGGCGACCGCGAGCAAGCAAATGATCATCCCGGCAAGACTTTTTCCTCGTTCGCGATCAGCAACATCAAGTTGCCGATCGCGAGCGTGGAAAATAAACCTCCCGGCGAGATTCTCAACGCGGGGAGGTCAGGTTTCTCATTGCGAGTGGTCGCGTATGCTCGCGACCGCTCGCGATGAGAAACTACCAGTCCGCGTTGAGAAAGCTGCCGCTCGAGTAAAAATCTACTCGGCGGCAGTAAAGACAGCTCGCACTGTGCAAGATGCCGTTTTCAATGATTGCACAGTGCGGACAAGCATCCGGCACTGTGCAATCATTGCGAACAGTGCACTGCGCAGTTCGCGTAGTGCTACGCGTAGCTCGCGTAGTGCGAACTGCACTTTGCGTAGCTTCGCGTAGCGCTACTTCGCGAACTACGCCCAGGCTTACCTTTTACCTCTTTTCTGCTGCTTACATGCTTGCTATCGGAAATTTATGGCATGTGTATTTGTATTTTGGGCGCCGATTACTTTCTTTTTTTAAACAATTTTATTAAGAAAATAAAACAGTGAAAAAATCAGGTGAGTCATACTTCAATGCTACTGCCCAAAAAATGACGCTATGCTCTCCAGGGGGGGCCCTCTTCACATTTGTCGCGTCTAAAATCCCGCCTGCAGGTTGATTAAAGAATGCTCTAGGGCAGGCACAGTACCAGATCACCTTATAGAATATCACAATATCTTGTAAAATAGTGAGCCTGATTCACAAATATTTTCTTATGGCTTACCCTGCATAGCTCTTGAATTCCAGGAGTAAGCCAAACGTACTACTTACTCCCGAAATTCATACATGAGCCATGAGCACAAGAGTAAATCACACCTACTCACACACCACTCTTTATGAACCATGCCTAGAGTTTTCTGGGATGGAAGTGAGAAGTTCTGTTCTCGGCAGTGGCAGTGATCTGGCAGAGCATCAATATGGCGCTTCGTCGATTTAAGCTGTATTACTCCATAAACCGACTCTGTTGTCTTTCTACAGGTGAATTGTCAACAGAACATTCATTGTGCACTTTAGTGGTGTAGCAAGGGTGCCATGGACCATATTGCAAGCAAGGACATTGGGCCACCAGCCCACAATTTGGTAGCAAACAACAGCCACCATTTGGGGAGCAGATGACCCCTCACACTCCTGGGCTCCAGTGTAACTGCACCTGCTGCACTATTTATAGCTACGCTCCTTTATTACTATTATATTGTTAGATTACTTGCACTGCTTTGTTTCTTTAATTTTGCCTGAAGTTAGATGGGTGACAAATCAAGTCAACAGAAAACACTTTGGATCCGAGTCACAAAACATTTTGTTCAGTTAAGAGCAACTTATTTGTGCAACTTAAACACTATCACCCTCATTACAAATTTCTCTTAAATCTGAATTTTACTGTAAATATGAGTTTTTGACCAAATCGGGGTTATGAGTTCAGTGGGGAAAGCAATTAATGTGACAATTTCGAATTTCATGTTTAGAAAGAAAAATAAAATTACATTCGCACTGAGAAATTACTGGTATAAAAAACTATGGAAATCTGTTTGCAAACACCGACTTCTGCAGCATTTTTTTTTCAGATGGCACTTGTTTGCAACGGTGTTGTAGGTAATACGGCACCTGGAAATTACTGTACTTCACCGAATCATTAAACCTGGGTGTGTTATTAGCGCATTTTTTTATTGGGTCATTTCTTAGGCCCTAAATGAATTAATTTTCCTATCATGATTTGCGGATTCGGGGTTGATGAATTTTATCTTTTAATGTTTCAGGAATGAATGTAGCAGCTTCGCCCGCCTTGATGGAATGACAGCATTTGCATGTTTAGATTTGAGGGCTTGGTGGATTTTCTATCTGAGATACTCTATACAAGTAGGTGAACGCCCCCAACTCATAACATTGTTAGCATTCACAGACCTCTCGCAGTAGGTTCTTGTTACGGAAATGCATGTCAATTTGCATCTGTGAAAGCCACGAGTAAGTGCCTTTCCAGTCTGGAAAACATGGATTTACCCCAAAAGTTAGTGGGGTGCAAAGTAAACGGTCCCTCAACTGAAAAAAATGTTGTGGAAAATAAATTCCATGTTCTAATGCACATTTTCATACTATTTCCACATGCTGATTTTTCCACCTGATGGGAATGCTGCAAGCTTATGTTTTATGCACTGATTTACTCTAGGAAAACATTTATGTTGTCTATTTGCGGAAGTACTTCCGGGATTCTTTTCAAACTCCTAAAAAGTCAAAATTCTGTCCCAAAAGCTGAATAACAGCATGGAAGCAGATTTCCAACTTTTTAATTTGCACCTTTGTGAGTCGGGCCCGTTCTTTGCTTAGACATTATCTCCTGTGCTGTACCACTTTCTGTTTAGGGGGTAGCAGTCGGGGGTCATTTCCCGGGGCACACTTAAAGCTGAGGGAATGTCAGTCAGAACGAGCCAGTAATGACTTTAACCACTCCTATGAAGAGGGCACTTAGGACAATCAGGCGAAAAGGATGTTAAAGTAATTTATGTATGTGACTATGTGTGTGTGTGTGTGCGTGCGCGTCTGTGTGCACGTGCGTGGAGTGAATTAATGGCGCTGGATGAGGGGAAGAAGACAAGCCATCAAAGACACACGAGTCCATTGTGTGTGCTACTAACATGTTAACAACTATAGGATTATTCAAGGAGATTGCTAGAAGCGTTATTCTGCAAAAAACATGGCAAAAGAAGCTAACCGCAAACTACTGTTGCTCAAGATAAATTAGGAATAAATATTGCATCATCACTATCTTAAATGTTTAACTTAGCCGTGCGTCATAGAAAGAGTAGAATGTTGCATAAAATACAAAAGTAGTAAAAATTACTTCAGTATAATTCAGCTACATGTTGCAAACCTCATACATCAATAAATATAGAGAAAAATGTCAAAATGAACATTCATCATACAAAAATGATTAAACAGGCCTACATCACATATATTTATATATTGAATTTACAAAAAAATGAATGGGCAAGATTTAGAAGTAAGACGAAGTTTTGGCCGGCTGATGAGAGGAGTGGTAGGCTATCCGCCTACAGGTTACAAAGTTTGAAGACTTAAATAAAGTTTATAGGATACAAATTTGACACAGTAACAAAAGTGAACTATTTGTTTACCTATACATTTTAGATTGCTATGCATCTAGAAATCTGAAAAGGAGGGCACACAGTAACTGATGTCAATGATTTTCTTTTGAAATTGAAATTACTCAAAATATTGGTAGAGATGTGCAGTTGCTTGATGGTGGGACTACCTAGATGAAAATTGAGAACACAGTGAGGAATATGATAAAAGGAGGATCGCCTCGTTTCATTAGGGTTGCCTGAGACCTTCTGATCCAGATATGGAGCCTTTACTTGAATGTGTTGGATATAAAACAGTCCATTGTTTACTGGTTGTCACCTTCCAAGGCAGTCAGTTCAATCTCCTATAAAGTAGTGGTGTGAACATATTTGCCCATAACATTTATCAGCCGATCATTAACAGGCAGCATTACTTTTAAAGGAGCCAGTGAGGATTCTAGAAGGTCAGGTAGAACAACATTGCTTTGGCCAAATTGTGATAAAAACTCTTTGAGGGACCACTTTCTGATAAGTTAGGAATCCCCAGTTGAGAGAATACTCAATCTCACCCCCACCCCGGCTAGAGGATTCTGCCTTTAGGTCCACCTTTCAGGACAGCACCACTAATTACTTCATTGTCAATATGAATATGGCCTCTACCCCTCTTGAGTGGGAGCCTCTTAAGGCAGTGACCTGAAGGGCGTGCATTAAAGTTGGTATAGGGGCCCATTGTGTTCTAGACTCATAGCTGAGAGATATTCAGAGATCTCTGCGGAGAGTGGAGACAAGTGCAATACCTAATAACACTTTACGGGAGGACTTGGTGAGGGAAAGGGACTGTCATACAACACTGGCGAAATGCAGTCGCTGCTTTGACTTGTCAGTTCACGTAGCTAGAACTCATGAGGAGGTTGGTAAACCAGCAAGATAGTTAGCATGGCTTATACAACCGCAACAATTGGGGATCCCCATTCATGTCATAAGGGCCCATAAAGAACCAAAGGGGTGCAGAGCGGAATACGAAGGGGGAAATTAATTCCTCCTATTTACACTTATTATGGTGTGTTAAATGGGAAGGGAGTTGTTTGTCTTCTGAGGCACCATGCTCTTTTTTGGTGGGCATGTGACTGCATGTTATGTGCCCTCCGGCACTTTGATTTCGGTCTGTGTGGTGTTAGACTTGGCATCCTTGGCGTGGTTTACCCCTAAATTTGTGCCTTCAGACCTCCTGTCTTTGCTGGCTTTCAGACCCTGTACTCTGTATAACATCCAACCTCTGCTAGAGTGCTTTTGCTCTGTCCTTAAAACAAGTTAGAATGACTTATACCCAATTGGCATATTTAATTTACTTGAAAGTCCCTAGTAAGGTAGTACTACCAGTGGCCAGGGCCTGTAAATTGAATTCTACTAGTGGCCCTGTAACACTGATTGTGCCACCCACTTCAGTAGTCCTTTAAACATGTCTCAGTCCTGCCATTGCAGCCTTTGTGTGCAGTTTTTAAAATGCCATTTCAACCTGGCAAAGTAAACCTTTTGCCAGGTCAAAACCTTCCTTTTTAATATATATGTCACCCCTGGGGTAGTCCTTGTGTGGAAAACTAGCTGCAATGGTTGTTAGCATCAGCTGAAGCCATTTTGTTTCTGGCAGCCATTTTAGTTAGCCATGTGCTCGCCATGTGCTTTCTCCCTCTTCACTATTGCCTGCCCTTGTATTCTGCTTGTGTCATCTGTTACAGTTAACTCCTTCAGTACTGAGCCAGAGCACTGCACATGCTCAGAAAGGTCTAGCTGGTAGAATGCACCTGCTCTTAGAGTAACTGTCAGGCTATTTTAACTAATATTAGCTATATTGTATGCCCTCCCACTCTGTTGACTAAGCAATTCTTATGTATCCTTATATGTAACTATCTATTCATGTGTACACTCGTACCGCCTCTTTATGAGTCTACATGCTAACTCAGCGGTAAACTGGGCATAAAAGGCCCAGGATCTTTGTATTCCTTAGACTGTCTCATACAGTGGCCTGCGGGTACTGTATTGACACAGTTTCCCTCATGTGAGGTTAATAAAGTTGTTATTTTGATATTCCAGCTTCCGTGCCAATCTCTTCTTTGTTGGTTTAAGTACCAGGTGCATCAGTGAACCCCTAGAAAGGTTTTTTCTTCTACAAATTGGCGCCCGACGTGGACCTCATCGGAGAAGCAGCTATCCAAGGGAGTGGTCTTGACGGAAGACAGGAATCTACTGAGGAGGTACCCTGCATGAGGAAGACCCTTTGTCTTTGCAGACCAACGTATTTTCCAGTTTTCCCGATCTGACCCTCCAGGTGTTGACCGCTCCCGACTGAGATCTTCTTTGGTGTGAGTATTTTAAAATGACCGTGAGGTCACTCAGAACTTGGCAGGTGGAGGTTGGAGACTTTGGTTTGGTAAGGTTGCTGTAGCAACACTTTTGTTTGGATTAGCTTGGCCAAGATTCTTGTTTGTTTGTTTGCTGCAGAAAATGAAGGCAGGTAATGAGGAGATTTTTCTCTAACTTTGAAAACTTGAACGGCACAAATTGTGTTAAGTGTCACTTGGAGTGTAATATTATATATGCTATAATATTTTTTGCATGCCTGCTCCTAGCACACTTCGTAGAAAGTGTTGCTGTCTTGGAGAGTACCAATATGGATTTAGGAAGTACTCAGCTGACTCCCTAAGAGGGGATACCTAAATGGGTTTAGGTATATTAAAAATGGTATTTCTTCCATAATGTATAGTACAGTATGGAATAAATATATAAAGAAGGATCCTGATCTGCCAGCCCAACTGGTAATTTGGTGTATTATTGGAAAAGGTTTTGAGGCGCGAGCCTGTCTTTTGAACATGGCAGTCTTTTGGCTGTCTATTTGTCTTGGTGTAATCTCTGTACTTTTGTTTTGAGAGTCCTTTCGTTTGTAAATATGATTTACAATTGGTATTTACAAATGGTTTGGTTTAAGTACAGTCTGTGAGCTGTCTCTTGCTTTTGTCCTAAGTGTTAATTTGTGGGTTAATTGTTTTTTTTGAGTGTCCATGTGGTTTTGGATTGACACCGGTGGTGATGCTTGAAAGTACTTGTTTTCAGTAACTAGTGACTATGTTTTTTGTGTGAGAATGGCTTGCCTTAGCAAGCAGTGTTGTGTGCTCTGAGTGTGTGGGCCCCCTTCTTGAAAATGTCTGGAATGAGCTCAATTTGTTTTTTTTTGTCGTCATTCTGTTATGCAAATGTCATTGAAAGAATTACATTTTAAAATTCAAGGAATGAATTATGTAACATATGCTAAATAGCTGCACGCTACCATTAGAAGTAAAACAGTAACAAAGTATAGATGTGTGAATATTGCCACAAAAGAAATTAGAATTAACACTCAATAGGAAAAAAATAGGCCTCACAGAAAAAAAAAAACGAATGTGTGTGCTTTCAAACTAAGACTGAATATAAAATGTTGCAGCATTATCCTTAAGGTATTAATATTAAAAGGCATTCACATCATCTGAGTAAATTGGTTGCTGCTGAAATAAAGCGCCTCTTTTTACATTACAAAACGATAGAATTGTGCCGGCTTGGAATGCCTGTGTTTTAAATAGACTTTACCATGCTCAAATTTCCAGCACTAGAAAAAGAGCTTTTAAAAAACAGCTGTTCAAAGCTGTCTGTACCGAAGGAAGCTGTCTGTCAAAACAGACGGAGATCAAACTTTTTCAGGAAATTAGAATACAGCAAAGGGTTTTCTCCTGAAAAAGGCGTGGAAGTTGAGGCTTGCTGGTCGTAAAAACACAGCTGAGTAAACAACACATGGCTATGCTCGGCCACAAAACTACTGATTTTAAAAGTTACAAATACAGCTTCATTATTTTGGATAAAATAGAAAGGATTAAAAGCAGGGATTTTCTTTCTTGTTGCTTTTCATATGTGGAAACATTAAAAGAGTTAGTGATCATTATTAAAAAAAAAAAGTATAAACAATAATTGTACTAAAATCGTTTTTCTTTGGATCTTTATAATGTCTAAATAATCCTACTGTGACAAATATATAAGCTCCTAGCATCAAAGTTGAATTTGAGCAGCACTTTACCACAGTGTGGGGAGTGAAATGTGAAATTTCACTTTACCCAGGCATATAAAAACTTATTTTATAAGGGTGTACCTTATACATTTCTGATCCCCCACCTCTGGGATATCTAGGGAGACCCTGGGGGTCCCTAATATGCTAAAACATTGTAGGTTATTCATTTTTAAGTGCCCCTACCACCAAATTTACTGCAGAACACGCAGCTGACCTCTAAACTGCTAGAAAGCACATCACACACTGCACACGAATGAAAATTAGTATAAAATAAGACAGCAAACAGTGCATCTTACCTTTAAAATTATTAGCTCACAGGCACGGAACAGGACTGCTTTTCAGCTGTGCTTCTCCAGAGTCAGTCAGTCAGTCATAATACTTTATTTGATTTCATTAAAAAATCATAAAAGGGTATGCAAACCACCATAATACATTGTAAATTGAATTTAAGAAATTTTTGACAATACTAAAAGTACGTGCATGACGCTATCAGGTGCTTGAGCAGTCGACGAGTGGTAATTTTAAAAGTATCAGATTGTGAAATAAAATATTATTTAAAAATGTACAAACAGTAAAATGCAAGATGGCGGTGCTATTTGAAAATTAAGCGGGCCGTTCAATTCTGGACTACTCCAGTTAGTTAATTTGCTTTTTTTTTTTGTCCAGTTCCTTTGCCGCTATTAGCCAGAAGGTTATGGCTCTGCAAGATAGTTGAATTGACGAGCCTCCGAGACATTGTATGACTGCCCCTCTTCATGTCCTTAATTGTGCCTTCCTCAGTAACTCACAGAGCAACGTTTTTCTGATTTCTAGTAATGAGGGGAAAATACATAGAAGATGTAACAATGACTCTTCTCCTTGTCCGCAAAGGCGGCATTCTTTGGTCGGCCAGCTACATATCCATTTCGGAGTTAAGTCTTTCGTAGGAAAAGAGCCCAGCCGCAGCAGCGTCAAAAAGTGGTTTTTGTGCTGTGAGAAGTGTTCAGATAGGTACGCTTGGGGCTTCAGCGACTGATATTATTGTATCACGCCCCATGCGTGACTTTTCATGGCGAAGGTAGTTTTGTCCATTAGCAAAGAGACCCGTTTAATTGCGTTATTCGCTGCTGTTTTGAATCCGGAGTATGTGATGATTGTGAGCCATGCTTCCTCGAGTTGAAGGGCCAGGAGGGACTCTTTTAAGATGGAAAAAATTGAATTCTTTAGCCTGGCTTGTTTTTCTATCTCTTCCCAGCAGAAGTGGGCCAGAGTATTATCTTCGGCTTCCCTCATCCGCCAGTAATATTTGGCCATTGCCCCTTGTCTAGCGGGTATCTGGTTTTTGAGTCCGTATTCCAATCGAATTTGAGCCTGAGAGATATATTGCGGAATTGAAAACAGTCTCTTGAAGAGACTGGACTGTGCTAGATTTAGGACAGTGGCATCTTTTGTTTTCACAATATTTGACCCGTAAGATATGGAGGGGAGGAATTTAGCAGCGATTACTTTGAGGAGATGGCCTGTTGAGCAGCCTGTTAGCTTCTTCTGAACAGTTTTAAAGGCAAAGAGGAGTTGTTTCGCTTTCGTTTTGCTTTGTTCCAGTTGTGACTTAAAATTGAGATTGTGATCAAGATGAAACCCCAGGTATTTATACGAATCCACCTGGGATATTGGGATCGCATCTAGATTCCAGGTAAATTTACCTTTCTTCCTGTTTTTACGGTGTTTTGAAAAGCATAGCACCTTTGTTTTTTGATGATTAATCGAAAGTTGGGCAGAAGTAATATAGGCACCTAATTGAGATATCGATCTCTGTAGGCCTGTAGGTGTTTGGGCTAGGAGGACTATATCGTCTGCGTATTGAAGACTAGGTATCGATGTTTTGCCCAGTTTTGGGGGGTCAGTTTGTGTAAGTAGGAGGTACTTCTCAAGGTCTGCAGTATAGATGTTAAATAGGCAGGGAGCCAGAACGCACCCTTGTTTTAGTCCATTTGATGTATGAATCTTTTTTGTTAAAGTGCGCCCGTCGCCTATCTTTATTTGGACCCACGTGTGCGAGTACAAATTGATTATGGCTTCCAGTAGTTTTGTGGGCGCCCCCAACTTTGCATTTTGGCCCATAATTTTGCCCTCGGAACGTTATCAAATGCTGCTTTGAGATCGGTGAAACATGCATACAAGGTGTGGGATTTTGCGTAGGCATGATTGGCTAGGAGAGTTACAGCCGAGATGTTTGTAAGAGTGCCCATTCCTGCCCGAAATCCCGTTTGCGTGTTTGGCATCAAGTTTGTACGATCCACCCAATCCTCTAGATCTAGCAACAAATTTGATGCATATATCTTAGCCTCAACATCGATTAATGCAATCATTCTATAATTGGAAGGGTCGGAACGAGGGCCTGATTTGTATATGGGATTTATAATGCTTCCTCGCCATGAGTCTGGGATTGAGCCCGTTGCTAGAGCGTGTGTAAAAAGCGGGGTCAGAATACCGCTCCAGAACGATGTGTCCTGCCGAAATAGGGCGTTTGGCAGACCATTTGGTCCCAGGGCTCCCTCTGACCTTAGATTTTTTATGATCTTATAGACCTGGTCTTGCGAGTACTGGCTAACAGATTCCTGTAAGCGTGGCTTAGGTGATTCAGCGACTATTCCTGCTTGGGGGCCCCCATTCTCAGGTTGCATCCCGTGAGTTATTGGAACTGGGGTGGACGTTGCATTATATGTTTGGACAATATGGGCTCTCCAAGTGTCTTCCATTATATCCGAGTTGAAGTGGATATAATGGTTCTGGCCATTTGACAGCTGGTTGATTATACCCCAGAAGAGTCTGGAGTACTCTGGCATGGAGGAGTTTCGCCCATGTGAGTTCTCTGTAATCTCGCTTGGCTACCTTGATGTTCATTTTGAATTCCTTTCTGGTTTTTCCTATTAAGCATAGGGTCTCTTGGGTAGATTCTTGACTGCAGGTTCTTAGACGTCTTAGATATGTATTCAGTTGTTTTTTTTGTTTCCTTAGGCTGTTTGTGAACCATGCTGCCCCAGATGAACCTCCTACTTTGCTCGCATTGCCCTGTCTTGGGAGTTCTTTGTCTAGGTTGAGAACAAAGGATTCCCAGGCCTCTATGCACGATGATTCATTTTCGATGCTCTCCAAGAGAGTTGTACATACGCCCATTATATCACCAATAGTTTCCTTTTTCCAGATAAGGCGCTTTAGGTTAAAACATTGAGATTGTGAAGACTTCACCTTATTTGTTATTGGTCTTGGTGTATTTGTGAGTAGTTTGAAAGTTTGTGGTAAGTGATCACTTTCTGCTCTATCTTGTATTTGAAAATTCGAGATGTATGGTAGAATATCGTAGTCCGTAAAAGTGTAGTCGATGATTGAGCCTGTTTTTTGTGTGACCCTTGTGCAGGCTGGAGGGTTGTTGATCAGACCTCGTGTGTTCAGCATGTGCATTGAGAGTTCTTCCAAAAGAGCCGCACATCTATTACCGTGGAAATCTCGTTGTTTGCTGGTATGTGGGCGGCCAATTTTGCTTTTTTCCACTCCATGAAGTAGGTTCATATTGAAGTCTCCTGACAGTATGATGTTAGAATGCGGGTGAGCGAGTTTGAGGGTGGCTAATGCGGCACGTAATTTCTCGACTTTTGACCTCTTTAGTTTGGATGCAGGATGGATATAAACATTCAATATTAACAAGCTATAAGAGGGCGACACAACTATTTTAATACATAACATCCAGGTTGAATCAAGATCTATGGCGGCAACATGCCATGGGATGTTAGTCGAAACAAAGGTGGAAAGTCCTCCTTTTGCTCTTCTGTGTTTGGAGGCTCTCTTAGCCGGATTTAGATGTTCTTTGAAACCTACTATAGGTGAAAAGTTTGTCTGCCATGTTTCTTGGAGGAGAAGTAGATCGTATTGGTTGATGAATTCCATAAATTCAGGGTCTTCAAGTTTTGCATTTAGGCCGTTCACATTCCAGGAACAGATATCATAGCCTTGGTTCCAAATTGGGGCTTTGGAAGATAGTGTTCATGCCATGGTGTTGCTGTTCCCGGCTCTATTCATCTGCCTGGTGCCTGAAGGCCTGATTGCTTCTGGATGGGAAAAGGTAATGGTGATTTTTCTTAGAGTTTGGGCTATTACCTTCGTTGGGCTGTCGTGTTCTGGGCCTTTGGCTCCTCTGAGCAAGCCCTCTGTCTGGTTGGATGGTTGAAGTGGGCTTGGGTAGCAATTGAAAACAGGCTTTTTTACCTCGATACCCCATTTGGCGAGTGAGTCCTGTTGCTGCCAAATCTGCTCAATGATGGAGCTGTCAAGGAAGGTGACTGTGGTGATCTCTTGGCCAATTGGATTGAAGTTTGGTCTGAACTCTATGCTTTCTATGTTACTGGTGTTAATGTGACACAGGGATGGAAGGGCTTTAAATATTTTCAATAGTGCGCTTCTGTTGAGGATGTCATGAGGTCCCCTTGAGGCGTAATGGGGAATAAAATCCAACTTCTGATCGCGATTGGGGTGGGCGGGTCCTCTTTCAATAAACGAGCTCTTATTGGATTGCAGATCAGCCGTGATTCGCTCTGGGTCTGTTAAGGACAAAATCTGGTGATTACTTATGCGATTTTGTGATGAAGTGTCATTACCCATAACAAAGTTCGCTACGCTACCTCCCTGTCCGGGAGTGTTTGTTGTTTCTGAGTTCGGCCTCTCTTCACTTTCTGTTATTTTTGGCCCGATGACCTCATTCGGGCTGTTTATTGTAGGTTCATTTGCGTTATTACTTAGCTTGAGCTTCTTGGTTTGTGTCGCCTGAGTTGTGAGATGTTGTTTTCCCTTCCGCTCAACCAGCTTGAATATTCCGTATACCTTTGCAGGTGGAGTTTTTTCCGCTGTGTGCGATTTTTGAGTGCTTCGAGCAATAAGCAATTCAGTCGGAGGAGACAAGTGGTCCTCAGTAGTTCCGGCTTCCCCTAAGATTGAAGTGGTGGTGTCTTCGCTTTCGGTCCTTTCTAGCTCGGTCGTGTTGCCGATTACCTTAGTAGACTGCCTGAGTTGTTTGCGGTTTCTAGCCTTCCTGAGACGTTTTCACTCCCGCTTGGATAATGGAGTTATTGCTTTTGATTGATTTACTGAAGGCTGATTGATGTTAACCTTCGGTAAGATGGCCGGGGCACTCGTGGATTCCTGTCCGTTCAGTTGTTGAGATGTGTCTGTACTTGCTTGAGTTTGTGCTCTATCGTTATGGGCACTCGGAGTGCCGAGGCATTCCTGGACCTCTTCCCTCATTGGTTCTTTTGCTTTCTTGAGAGAAGGTGCGATCTTCATTGGTGCACTGCTGAGACCCCCAATATTTCCGTCATAAGGGTTGGAACTGTTGCCAGTTGGTCTATTATTTGGGTGCAGTGGCAATGACATAGTTGGTATGTTGTTTAGCGATCTCGCTGCACCCTCATGATCAAATCGTTGAGATTTTGCAACTTTTGTTTGACCCCCTGGACGTAATTTGCTAGAATGTTTAGAAGGTCTACCTGTGTGTCCAACTTATCAGCATGGTAGTTCATCGCTTTGCCAATGGTGTGCAAGGTGTTTAGCAGGTGCCGCCAAACTGATGGTGGAGGTTGACTGTGTGATCCTTCTAAAGGTGAACTGACACGTTGTTCCTGGTAAGATAGCCTGTCCGGGAATGGAATCTCCGGAAGGTCCGGAGTTCCCAAGATCTTGCTGGGTTGAGCCTTGTTTTGCGACAATGACGGCATAGGAGACATTTGCGGGTTGTTGAACGTAAATGAATTGTCATTGTATTGGATGAGGTTCGGCATTTTCTGCCCGGATTGATATTCCTTTTGCGGTGAAGTGATTCGGAGACTGGATTTATTTTGTTTATTGCAATTGTCGAAAGTTATTTTTATCAAACCAGAGTCATCTAGAGATTGGAATACCGATAGCTCTTCCGTGTTTATGTTTCCAAAGGGATTTGCGGTATTTATAAGTTTCTGGGTGATTGGGACTACCTCCAGATTTCCAAATAAAATTTGTTGTTGTTGCTGTAATTGTGTTTTTAAGGTGGACGAGTGACCATATACTTGTGCCTCAACTACTTGCAGGTTACTGCGCTGGTCGCAGTGCAATGGGTTTTGAGATGTGGTTATTGATGTCTGTAAATCCAGGGTTTCTTTCTTTGTGGTGAATTGAAGGTCTGGGCGCATGACCAGCGGTTCGTCTATTTCCTTCCCACCCCTGTTGGGGCTGCTTGCGTTGGAGGGATTTGTGTCGGCTCCCCTCAGGGGGTCAATGATGTTCTTGCTAGAATTCCTGAACTTGGGAAGGTTGAAGGTAAGGGGTCATTACTGTCATCGCAGCTCCTGCTTTGCTCGGTAGATTTAATGGCTGCTTTTAGGAAATCGGTAATCAGTGCCCGTTTACTGCTGTTTGGACATGAATGGTGCCTGATGGGTGCTGATGGAGTGACTATCTTGCCACCTTTTTGGTAACCCATGAGGCGGATTCTGTGACCTTTTTGCTGGTTGCTGCCTTGTTACTTTCCGCTCCTGTGGTGAGCGTTGTTGTTGTAGCTGTTGCTGTGACTGTAGCTGTGGCTGTGGCTATGGATTCGGCCCCCATTTTGGACCGCAGTTCTCTGGTTGCGGACCTTGACCCTACTTGGTTCACTCCCACTGGTGTGGTTCCTGTTATGGTTTCTAGTTCTCCTGGCACTCCTAGCGAGCTGCTATTGTGCTCCATGGTCGGCGCCGGGGAACCCACCTTTTCCGCCCCCTGTGTCGGGGGGAGTAGCGTTTTCTTTCCCCCTTTTTCTCCTCCTCTCGTCCTCCCTGACCTCATGCTGGGGTGCAGCCCTACTACGGGACTGGGATGAGGATGAGCTGTTGGCTGTGCCCTAATCAAACTATTTGCAGTTGATCTGTGTTCGGGAGTGAAAACTTGATGGAGAACAGCAGGACTGGGGTTGCCAGGAGTCGAGAGATTGAGAGATTGAGTGCTGGGCACTCCTGGGCACTTCACTTCACTCCACTACCTGCCACTAGGGGGGCCACACTCCCTCTCTCGCTCTCACTCTCACTCTCTTGCTCACCGGCTTGCTTTCGCCACGTCGTTTTTTTTTTTTTTTTCCTGCTGGCATTTTAATAATGTAATATAGTTTCGTGAATTGTCTCGCGAAGGAAAGCACTCCACCTCTCTGGCCTCAGCTCGGAGTGTATCTCGTGCCCTGAATCTGGTGAATCAGGTGAACTGTCCTGCACGATTCACTTATCTGACTCACGCAGGTAATGCAGCCAGCCTGCATCCTACTTCGGCTTGATCATGAGCGCCGGCTCAAAGTTGCTTTTACTGCCTTACTGTCATGGGGTTGTGCCGTTGAGCCTCTCTGCCGCTCTCCGCTCTCTGCCGCTCTGCCTTGCTGCTGTGGGGCTGCGGGGCTGTGCCGTTCAGCCTCTCTGCCGCTCTTCCGCTCACCCCCACGCCCGACCGGCGACTGTCCGATGCGCTGCGAGGGGAGCTGAGCGTACTCACTGCTCCGCCCCGCTCTTGGCCCGATTAGAGGTGATTGTGGGTGATTTGCGGGTCCCCCGCTTGGAAAGCAAGACCGGCAGGATCGACCGCGAGCGGGGGCTCCCGCTGAGGCTGAAGCTGAAGCCCGTGAAATCCGTGGGGGATGAGGTAGGACCGGCGGCGGGAGGCAGCAGTTCGGCGTTCTCGCTCCTCACTTCTCACTCTCCTCACTCTCCTCACTCCGAGTACACTAGTCTTTCTTCCCTGTTCACCTTCTACCATTCTAAGCTGCCTGTCATTGTTTCCGCTTAGGCACTCAATAGTTCTCCAGAGTTCCTTTGAATTGGAAAGACCGCATGGAATAGCCTTACTGACAGGGGACAGCAGGTTAAGGGTCAAAGGCCAAGTTCTGTATTTAGAACTGACCAGCCTTACTGCATGTAAAAATTTCCACGCAGGGAGCCACTGTGACAGTATGTGATTTCTACATTACACTATGAAAACTACAGGTAAATGTAAATTTTGCTCTAATGATGTCTGAGGCTATAATGTGCCTAGGGAAATTAGGGTGAAAATGAATTCTCAATTCTAGTTAATAATATTAGGGATATCGCCATTAGTAATTTAACCACATTTCAGAAATAGAAGAATTTACTTAGTTGTTTCACTAAAGTTATGGCCTTGATTAAGCCTTCCTGGAGCTAGGGCCAGATTAAAAGGCTATGAAATTCAGTTTGCATTCATGCGCCCTCATGTTACACTAGTACAATTGCTAAAAGGATTGGTAGTTGGTTATTAATGTTTTCTAGCTAGCTCAAATGTGCTATTTACCTCCTACAAGTTTGTTTGTGCTCAGCTGCCAAACATAGGGGTAGATAGTGTCGACAGAAGGTCACCTGTTTCAGGTTACCTGCTGTCGAATGAGGGAGGAGATTAGGGAGATTAGCTCCTGGGCAAGTTAAGGGTAACTACAATTAAGTAATACATTGTCATTTTTCTTGATTTATATGCTCTCTCTCTCCCTCTCTTTTTCTCCCTCTCTCTTGAGCCTGTCTAAGTTGTCTAGGAATGGCCATGAGACGTTTAATTGACTATTCAGTAATACTGTTTTAAAATTGTTAAGATTAATAAAATAAATCAAAAAAATACGCCATGTTACTGCCTATCCTGTCTGATGAAATTATGAAAGGATGAGTAGTCTAGATTGATGTTCCCTTATTTGACCTTTAAAGGGGAACTATATGTGGGTAGTTTTGTTCTAAAATTCTCAGGTGATAACACCATTATTGTTAGTTATTTTTTATGCTACATACAGTTTTGCAAAGGCATTATTAGTCTCTTATTAGTCTGTGTAATTGAGCTGACAGGATCCCTGTTAAATTAGCAGTTTTAGATTTTCCCACAGCGCCTATAACATGAGAGCATGGTCCTAAGCGTAAAATGTAGGTGTTTTTACGTAAGAAAAATCATTTTAGTAGTGTCTGCAGTCCTGTACAATTAGTGAAAGGTTATGACTTATGAAACACAAGCTTGTTAAGACAAGAAGCACAGAAGAATGCTTGTTCTAAAACTTCCCTTTCTTGAGGTTCTTCAGATGAATAATATAGGAATACTCAAATGTAAGGATTTAGAGTATGTCCATATTGTTTTTCTTTTTCCCTCAGAATTTAGTAAATAAACATTGTATTTCTTGGCTGCTTCACATAGTGTAACGTTTTACTTTAGTCAGTTCACCAAAAAAGTTCCTTTTATACTCACTAATAGGTCCAGGGTTGTTTTTTTTTACTCTCAGATAGATGAAGTGGTTCTTGGGTGCCTTGCTAATGTATGGGGCGCCCCAAGCTAAAAAAGGAGAAGGTATTTGGAAATAGAGTATCCTCTCTGCTTGATAGATTATTTGTATGCCTTGTCTAAAGATTTTTTGTTCTGTCCACCAATAGATATCTGCTGCCCTACAACCATTGCCAGAGTGGCCCGGACATCAGATCCAGCCTCGGGAGTTAGCGCCAGTCCAGTTTGGAGCCAAGGTGAAGGGAATCAGCACAGGCATTGCTGGCAACTAGGACCTCAGTGAAGGTAGAAGGCCGGAAGCACTGGGACGTGAAGTGTGTACCCCTGCTACTGTCTTGGACGAAAGACGGGGTCACAAATCAGGATGGAGAAATCTTTGTATGGATCCAGTTTTTGATGCCCAGCTGAGAGAGTCACAGACCGACAAGGACGGCAAGGAGGCTTTGCTTGAGGTGACCCCCTTTGAAACAAGGGTTGCTTCAGGCCTTTGAGTCCTGGTCCCCAAGTGAATGCAAGTCTGCACCTTTGTTTGTTGATCAGGAGGTGCCTGGGCATACTGGGTACAATCTGTGGCCCCGACAAAAGAGCAGTGTGCCAGTGGAGCAACACAGGAGTTAGGGAAGGACTTGAGTTCAGGGTACAGGTGCTGTGCCTTTGGTGCCTGTTAGATTAAAGTGAAGAATACTGGTGCACTGCCTGAGACACTGGACAGGATCGTTGAGGGCATTTGCCCCGGAGGGTGATTGCTTGCCCTATCCTGAACGAAGAAACTTTTTCCCTTAATACTGGGCCGAGATTGTTTTCTTGAGTTGCAAGTTGTGCAACTCCACCGTTGGAAAAGAACTTCGATAGGAGCCTGACTGTGAGGCTCAGACGGACACAGGGAGAAGACTCCCCTCTGGCTGGTTGTACAGCGGCTTCTATTCTTTTAAGTACTTTTTAGCAATGTATCCCATTGGTCGTCCCATTTTTGAGGAGGAGCAGCCCTTTGCGGCTCCTCATCCTAATTCCTATGGCCCCGTTTGGTCTTCCTGGTCCCCTGGAGTGAAAATTGTTTTTGTAATGATCCTTGTATTTGCTTTTATATTTGCATTAGCAATGTTTATTCTGCAAGAGAAACGTTTTTTTGAACAGTCGATAAATATTACTCTGCCCCCTCCTCCTGAGCATATCAATTGGTACTCTAGCCCTCATGAAAAGAACACTGGAAAGGTCTATTAAAAAAAATGTTTTTTATTTAAGATATTATATTAGATATGTGTTGTTGGCTATTCTGAAGCTGAAATAGATGGTCACTGAAATACCTTGGAGCCCTGAAACATAGAATTGGACTGGATGGTTTTGGGATTTACTTTTTGCTTAGGGTTGGAAAAATTGATAGTTCTGTTTGTAATAATAGCCATTATTTTCTCCTGTTATCTGTGTTTTCATTATGACCCAATGCTCTGTTCCCCATGTATTTCTATTTGTATCTCACCAGTTAGGCAATGTTAAAAATGTAAATGCCCACCTAGCAATGGATAGGATAAATGTGCAGGATAACTTCCATGCTTCTAGATCATAGCGGATGTCTTCAGCAAATGCTAAAACGGCCATCTGTGGAAAACTAGCTGCAATGGTTGTTAGCATCAGCTGAAGCCATTTTGTTTCTGGCAGCCATTTTAGTTAGCCATGTGCTCGCCATGTGCTTTCTCCTCTTCACTATTGCCTGCCCTTGTATTCTGCTTGTGTCATCTGTTACAGTTAACTCCTTCAGTACTGAGCCAGAGCACTGCACATGCTCAGAAAGGTCTAGCTGGTAGAATGCACCTGCTCTTAGAGTAACTGTCAGGCTATTTTAACTAATATTAGCTATATTGTAAGCCCTCCCACTCTGTTGACTAAGCAATTCTTATGTTTCCTTATATGTAACTAGCTATTCATGTGTACACTTGTACCGCCTCTTTTTGAGTCTACATGCTAACTCAGCGGTAAACTGGGCATAAAAGGCCCAGGATCTTTGTATTCCTTAGACTGTCTCATACAGCGGCCTGCGGGTACTGTATTGACACAGTTTCCCTCATGTGAGGTTATTAAAGTTGTAATTTGATATTCCAGCTTCTGTGCCAATCTCTTCTTTGTTGGTTTAAGGACCAGGTGCATCAGTGAACCCCTAGAAAGGTTTTTTCTTCTACAAATGGACAGCCCAGAGGGCAGGGTGCCATGTATTTAATAAGTAGGACATGCACGTTTAGGTTTTGCATGAAAAACTCTTACATTTGTTTTTCACTACTGCAAGGTCTACCTCTCCCAAAGGATAACATTGGAGCTACCTTATTACATTTTATAGGAGTAATTTCCAAATGGGGACATGTACCCAGTTCGTGTTTGGTGTCTCTGGAATTGTAATGAAAAATCCTAACTTGTGGTGAAGTCAGATTTTAAATTATAATTCTGAAAATGCCACTTTTAGAAAGTTGGCATTTTCCTGCCTGAGCCATTTGGTGCTTGCAGCTTGTCTCTGGGTCACATGACTGGGTGTAGTTGTCACACACAATAGGGAGCTCAGGTGTGTCTGGATGGGCCATCACTGACAGGATAGAAAGGAGATGCTGGACCCAACCCCATTTACACTTGAATAGGCCATGTCCTGCCTCCACACAAAGGTCTGCATACCCCCTGTAGTTACTCTGGAGCCAGGGCCAGGAAGGTATGGCACCTGCACACTTTAAAGGCATGCTTCTAGAGGCCTCTATGCACTTCAAAGACACAACTAGGTATAAATACTGGACCTCAGACACCAACTCTTCAGTACTCTTCTGGACCTGTGGATACTCTGCCAGGAAGAAGGACTGCTGTGCTGCTGAAAGGACTGCCACTCTGCTGGACTGCTGCTCTGAAGGACTGCTGACCTGCTGTGCTGACCTGCTGCCTGCTGTCCTCTTGCCCGGGTGAGAAGGGCTGGACCTGCACCTCTTCAGCCCAGAATCCAGAGTAACTCCAAGAGCTAGTTGGCTGGCCTCAGGGACAAACAGGCTTCCAACAATCTTGCACCTGCAACTGGAATCTGCCACCTGTGAATATACCATGCCAAGTGGTGACACCCCAGTCCTGGACCCTTGGAAGTGGGCTTAAGGTGCTCTGCCAGCCTCTGAGGATCCAGTAGAATCAACGCATCTCCTCTGCTGTGCAGTGCAAACTTGAGCAGAACAGTCGCATAGCCATTGTTGCGTGGATTAGACCCATCACAAAGACTTGCCTCACCATCGTGGCCCCATTGAAACTGTCACTGCGCAATGCATGCTCAGTGCAGGCCCTCACAACCCTCATTGACGGCAGCCTTGAGAACGATGCCGGACTCCACATCGCAGTCTCACAGCTCGTCAGAACCAATGCATCGCCCCAACTGTGTGCCACATCCTTGACACTGGACTTCACATTGCAAGTCCCGTCATCAGGAGCCTCAACTATGACGCAGGCTCTCGCTTAGCAGTCTCGCCGCATCTCATGACCAATGCATCACTTCAGCTGTGCGGCGCATATTCAACGCAGATCCTGAAAACGCTCCCAAACCAGGATTTAAGGTACTCTGTGCAACGGGCCTTACTGGGTCCTTGTAGCTGGCCCGCGCTCCATCGCGGTTGGCCTGAACTTGTGACTTTGACCTGGTCCGGCGCAACCAGATATCCACAGTTGGTGCTTTGCACTTTTTAGCTCTATTTTTACTAAAATCTTTTAAATGTAATATCTCCAGTTGTACTGATTAGATGTTTGTCACTTTGATCTTGTTTTATTTATTAAAGAAAGGTCTATTTCTCTAACCTGGTGTGGGATCCTTTTTGTGTGCTGTTTTCACTTTATTACTGTTTGAAGTGTTGCACAAATACTTTACACATTGCCTCTAAGTTAAGCCTCACTGCTCTGTGTCAAGCCACCAGAGGGTTAAGCACAAGTTAATTTAGGGTTGGCTTGTGCCTCACCCGGAAAAGGATTGTGATTGTTACTTGACAAGGGCTCACACCCCAGTCAACTGACAACCCAATTTCTTACAGTCCGCAATTGCTGGGCTGCATCCATATGCTCTATACTAAGCCCAAAGCAAGAGTCAAGACCAGGCAACACATCTCAGATTCATACCCAGTAACTAAGGGCACCCAAAAGGGATGCCCCCTATCTCCCTTACTATTTGCCCTAGCTGGTGGCCACGTTTTGAGTGCGGACTAAGCTTGGGGAATTCCAGTAGGTGACTGGACCCAGGTCATTTCCCGTTACGCTAATAACATGATCCTTTATGATCGAGATGTTGATGATAATATAACTCCACTGACATCACTACTGTAGGAATTTAGCAGACTGTCTGGGTCAAAGTTAACTATACTAAATCCCTTTTTTTCCCCTTCAGAGATACTCTTACTGAATGAAACATGCGTGTTAATACTCTTTCTCTCTAGAACCCCCTACTTTTAAATGCCTAAGAACTCAAATCTACCACACACAGGCAGATCTTCTTGAGGGTAACTTGGGCAAGGCCATAGGTCACTGCGCTCTCAGATTTCTTTTTTGATTAGCCTCCCATTGTCCATGGCAGACTGCTTTGCCCATCTAAAATGGTGATGTTCTCCCACCTTCTTTATTTCTTCACCAACCTCCCAGTTGTTGTCCCACTCCAGAGGGTCCATGAATTGGATTCCTTCCTGATAGATTTGGGGAAAGGGAAGGAGAAGGGTAGCATTGTACAAATTGAAGCTCCCGGATAGGGTGGGAGATTGGAGGGAATGGGTGCTCCAGACATCTCCCAGTACTACCTAGCAGCACAACTGCTGGGGGTGGCATATTGGCTGACTGATCACCATCATTGGGAAATTGGTCCTTTTTGTGCACAGCTGCAAGAGGGATATTTACATGGCCTTTTGTGTCCTGGTGTAGTCAAATCGGTCCCTATTCACTCCTGCTCTAGATTGCCTGTGGCGTGAATTCCCACGCACTGTGAAACTGCGTATTATTCATCAGTTCTGCTATTCATGGGGCTGCGAAATGCACTCTAACAAGAAGTGGCCTGGGGAGTGCCTGGGATCACTATGGTTAGAGATCTGTTCTTGCACGGCACTCTTTTGAGCTTCCAGGAGCTCCCATAGCAATATATGGACTGCATGGCAGAAACATTTTTACCTATAACACTGCCAAATGTGCATTGGTCACACACTGGGATTTTAGATGTCTAGAGCGAGCCACTAACCCCCTACTTCACTCAATACACAACATGGGGTATGGCTAACACTTGGTTGCAGGGCTGTACAGGGCATTTCAACAGACCCCCTAGTGGCTTTGAAGCACCTCAGAAATAATGGGAGGATTACATGGGGCAGGCATTTAATGACTTGGACCAGCTCAAGGCCTCAGCATACCCAAATAAGGTTTCCACAAATGCCCATTTTAAAAGCATTCAATTTAATAACCCGCAGAGGGCATATTTGACTCCCCGGCATTTACATCTCATATACTCGACCACAACAGATACCTGTCCCCACTGTCAGCTGACATTGGCTGACTTGCTTCACTTGTTCTCGGCATGTAGGGAATTGCAGATCTTCTGGCAGACAGTACTATATGAGGTCACACAAGCCACATAGCAATGCTCGGAGTTCTCCACTGCACAACAATGCGTCTTGGTCCTATTTCCCGACCCCACGAACCAAAAAGCCATGACGAGATTTTTAGATCTAGATTTGCTTTTGGCTAAAGGAGCAGTGGTAAAGTCATGAAAATCACCTATATCTTCTTTGGTCATAAAGTGGAGGTCTGAGGTCATTAAGTGGGCACAGTCAAAGAGCACAGCACTCCGCAGGGAGGAAAAATGGGGCCTGCCAAAGCGGCCCCATGTGATCCGATTGGGATGCGATCCTTCAGGGCTTATACAACATACTAAAGAGGATGCTTGGCCACCCTAAAACCCAGGATCTTACTACTTATTATACACAGTAGGTTCATATTCGGATCCATAGGGGTGAGGTCCTCTACACATTGAACCAGTGCTTTCTTTCAGTTTTCCGTATCCCTACCGGCCCCTAATGTTTGAAGTATAACAGTGTCACCCAAACTTCAGGGGCCACATTACACAAAGAGCCTCAGGGGCTCAACAGGTGCCCGCTTTGTGCGCGCCTGGGGCATTTTGGTATTACAGAAGGGGCTGCTTCTGTAATACTGAAAGTGCTGACGTACATACAGTGCCAGCGCATTCTCAAGAAAGCGTTCCCTCATTTGCATGGGGGCGTCGCCCCATGCATATGAGGGAATCCCTTTGCCTCTGCACCCCCCGCTGTATTATAGATGCGGGCGCGAGGAAAAGAAGCTGTCAAGCGGCTCACTGACAGTGCGCCATCTGAAAGGTGGCACACTGTCAATGCGCCCCTTGGTAGCAGCCCTCTGGAGAGGGGGAAAGGAGTTCCTTTGGATCCCCCAGACATCTCGTTGCAGACTGGTGCAGTCACTTACTGCACCTGCCTGCAAGGGGATCTCTAACCCCCCTTAAAAGTGCAGACTGGTTGCCACCTGCCCAGTGACACATGGAGCGGCTGCTTTAAAGCCGTATCTGTAATAATGCCCCTGGTGTCTAAAGTAGTCTCCTCAGCAGAAAGACAAATGTGTGTTCTACTTTAGTGGTGGACTTATAGAGAGTTGAGGGTATGGGTTTTTAGTAAGTTTTCTTTCCATTCAGGTTACAATTTACTTCTGTTGACATCTTCGGCCCAGGCGCCGTGGGTCTCAAAGATAAATAATTTCTGAAGCAATGTGTACTATACATCAATGGGTGTCAGGCATCGTACCATACTGTTTGCCTAAACAAATTGCTCTGATTGCATGTCCTCTCCTGTACTAGCTATGTTTTTCATGACGAGGTGTATTTCTGTTATCGTGAAACATGCAACAAAAATTAATTTAAAAAAAGAGACACAGGGAGGTAGAGGCATCCCTGTAAGCCACAGCTCTGAAGATGCCCAAGGCTGACAATAGAGTTCCAGGCCATGCTAGAGCATGCCTTCTGGTGGGGAGCAGTAGGGAAAGCACAAAGCGTTGTGAAGGAAGGTTGGTGGCAGGACATGAGGTACTACTTTTTTAATATTTGTGTAGGAGAAGAAGCAATGAAGGGAGTATGGTCACCTATTGTCTAATGCAAAATGATGCACCCCACCTGCAGAATGTGGTGAGGGTCCACTGAAACTCCAGTTTCTCATGGACACACATAGGCATTGGACTGAATGGTGCCCCCGCCAAAGAGCGCAGACCCCTCTGTACCGCAGGGGCAGCAGGGACTGTATAGCACCCCTGGTGGTGGAGTGGTTGGAAGGATAACTGGTATTATAATATGGGATTGGAGAAGGGAAAACATATGAAGATGGTAATGGTTTTAATGGCAAGACACCAGGGCCATATTGCATATCAGCACAAATTCCTTGATAGCGTCTGGCGCACCTTTTAAAGAGCGTGACCGGTGCAATCAAGGAAAATGCGCCGTATTAGGGTGAATGTGCCACCCCAGGGCAGCCGCGAACTCACGCTACCCTGAGCGCAGCACATTCAGGTGAAAATCGGAGCGGCTGCTTTGAAGCTGCTCCGTGTTTTCACATGCAAGTGGGAATAGAGATCCCCTTGCACACGGGTGCAGTGAGTGACTGCACCCGCCTGCAAGGGGATATCTGGGAGGTCCATGGGACCCCCTTTACTCCCTCCAGAGGGCAGCCATCAGGGGGTGCACTGACAGTGCACCACCTCTTAGATGGTGCACTGTCAGTGTGCCTCCTGAGAGCTTTTTTGCCTCTGCACCCAGGTCTTTAATACGGCGCAGAGGCAAAGGGATTCCCTCATTTGCATGGGGCATGACCCCATGCAAATGAGGGCACGCCCTCTGAAGACAGCACTGGCGCATTATGTGTGCTAGTGCTATCAGTATTACAGAAGGGGCCGCACCAGCATCTACAGCCCCTTCTGTAATACAAAAGTGCCCCGAGGCCGCGCAAAGTGGGCGCAAATGCCCGTTGCGCCCCCGGGGCACTTGTATAATACGGCCCATGGTAATTTATTTTGGAATATTTTGTCAAAAAAGGGGAAGGTGATGTTAACAGCAATGTGCAAGAATGTAAGGATGCCAGATATTTTCAGCTGGGTTGAGAAGCAGAAACATGGCCAGAGGGTTGTTAGGTGGGTAGCAGGGCACCAGGTCTTGGTAATTTTGCTTGTGCATAGAGAAAGGGAATGAGGCAGGTGAGGCCAAGTTTTTTATGGCTCTTGCAGGACTCCTCTACACATGTTCTGCTGCCCAGAGCGGAGGAAGATGTTTTTCTTTTTGGTTGGGGCACCTATATCAAGTAAAATCACTTCAGAGTGTTGAGTGACTCCTAGACAACTTAAGATTTGCTCTCCTTGTTTACTTGATGACACTCAGAAACCCTTGGTGAAAAAACACCCCCTTTATTCCAAGTTAACCATCTGTAATTCTATATATGTATTCTGATTTAGCTTCACTGAAGAAAAACTAAGAAAGCAAACTTTTCAATAACTGCTTGTGATTCAGTAATTATTAGGCGTGTGTGAAATTAGCATAATTTACATTTGCATAATTACATGGAACTTCAGCAAAATATGTAAAATGAGAGCAATTACGCAAAATGTAAATCTGTCATTTCACGATATCTTTTAGACTGAATTGCACCCTTGTGTCAATATTTGTCATGAGGATGCATTTAAACAAAGCACTGTGAACAACAGCCCATCACGTTCTGTTGTGTATGTGTGTGTGTGTTCACATAGTAAATTTTTAGGGCAAGTGGTGTATTGACATAATTTCGGGAATTTCATGTAACAAGTGTAACACAAAATTCTAGCAATTAAACAAACGTTGCCAGCATAATTTAAATTTGACCCAGGCCTAGGAATAATAATGCATATCCAAAACAAGCATTGGCAAAGCCAATTGGTCATGCCTTTAAGCCCTGTAGGCTCTGCCAAGCCTTTTTTATGCTGTACAACATTGACAAAAATGCTGATGCAGTTCAGCATGAGCAAACGGTAAAAAAGGTGCAATCATTTTGTAGGTGCGTACGTGACGTATGTGTGTACATGTGTCATGATGTATACAAGTGACATGGGTGCCATTTTTTTTTTATTTACTGATTTGAGAGGCCAGCAATTTGCTGCCTGACCTAAAAAAAAGGTTACATTAAAAAAAAAATAGGAATGGTAATTAGCAATTTTAAATATGGCATCAGTGTTCCATCACCCAAGTTAAAATGAATTTGCACATAATAAAGTATAATAAATACAATAGTACTATCCGTCTGATGCAGTTCATGGTTTCTAATACGTATATAATGTTCTTTAATGGCTGTAACATTTGGCGTGCAATATCAGACAAATGGTCATTACTTTCTTTGTGAACTACAGGAAGATAATCTGCGGTATGTATGTGCTTAGACTTAGGAGACTGACTGTGCTTACATGGGACTGATTGTTTGCTTGACTGTAGAGGCAAGGCATTGTTTTTATATTGCAGCATTTATATAGTACTTTCTACCCCTATGTGTGGCACTGAAGTGTTTGCTTACATGGGCAGTAAGCTACGCCATATAGGGTGTGTGATTGGGAGGGTGAAGTATTTGTATATATATTTTTATCCTATGTGGGAAGTATTTCCATGTTGTGTGTGATGACCACCAAGTTGCCATTTTCTTGTTTTGGGATGCAGCACTTAACAGAGTAGTTGATGAAGAGGTGTGAGAACTAGACATGCAGTTTATTGTTTTAAGTAAGCTGGCAGCTTTGAGCATCTTCACAGGTCACTTTGTAGCATTTCTTATCATTATAGTCCACTTAACTGGTTACTGTACTGGGTTGTCCAATTTGATATTTTATTTAAAGTTTTTTTGGTCCTGAGCAGAAATGGTTGGAGAGAAAGAAGTGAAGAAGAGATCTCCTGGGATGGGATTTGTTAATATCATCACATATCTGACTCTTAATTGAGAGATGTAAAGAAGTGGTCATAGTGTTTAGCTAGTTAGGACCTGCAGTGATGAACTGGATTAGAGGCCTCCAATTGGACAACAGTATGTGACATGGCTTTTCAGTTGTTCCACGCCTATTCTGTTGGGGATGGCTGATTTATTGGCTTGTACAGTACTGAGTGATAGACCAGACCCCTAACCGATATATATGTCTTAAGTTAGTGTAAGAGGATTAAGCTATATTTGGCTGCCAATTACTTAGTATTATGGTATTAGTATTAGTGTTGACCAGAATGGTAATATGTGAATTGATATTACTAAATAATACTCAGGTGACCATAGGTCAGCCCTTCTTAGCTTACCTGGCTATAGAAAATAGTGTGTTGGTTCCATATCTGTGACCTGTAAACTATAAATTATACTTGAAGGTGCAATTATTTGCCTGGGTTCTATCCCTGGGTTGTGGGGTGATGTAGACATCTTGGAAAAAGCCATGTTTTCAAATGCCTTCTGAAGTGTGTATGCTCCGGATTACTTTAAATCTTGGCAAGTAGTGAGTTCCAGTGCTTGGCGGCTTGTAGTGCGAAAGCAGTGCCTCCAATGAATTTCTCATTGTAAGGTATTATGATGATTCATGGTGGAAGCCTAGAGTGCAGTGTCTAGTTTTGTTTGCATTGCTTTAATTTAACTTGCAACTTAAGTAGTCCTTTTCCGTGGGAGGTTCTGAGGACAATGCTGAGCACCTTGAACATTGTCCTTCAAGCAATAGCTAGCCAGTGGAGTGATTGTAGGACTGCATTAATGCATTCTCTTGAGTGAAAGAGGAGAAGAAGTTTTGTGACATCATTTTAGATTAGCTGTATTTTGCTTGTGATGAATTTGGGTGCACTGAGGCATAGACATAGTCAAGCTTGGAGAATACAGTCTGAGGATAGCTTATAGTTTTTGTTGGTATCCAAGGTATGGGAAGAGAATAGGCCATGTTACAACGCATGCCATTACAACGCGGTCATTAGAACGAATGCGATGTTACATCGCATACCATTACAACGCAAGTCATTACACGACTTGCTGTGGGGGTGCGCTGGATTTTGTAATAGTTTAATTTACTATTCCAACTACAGTCTGTGAAACAGTAGGGAAGATGTTGGATATAAAATCCAACACCTTCTGCCCCCTATAGCAAGTCGTTGTAACGACTTGCGTTGTAATGGCATGCGATGTAACAACACAGTTGTTGTAATGACGCGTTGTAATGGCATGCGATGTGTAAACATCGTTGTAAACGATGTTTACCATGGGAAGATGCAACCCAGTGTTTTCATTGTGTAAAAGGCACTCTTTGTAACATTGTTCACTTGTGGTATCTAGAATAGGTCTGACTCCATGATGACCCTTAGATTTTTTACTACTTTTGATGTTGCTGGAGGGGACTCCAGTTCCTTGGCCCATATGGCAGGAGACTAATCATTCATAATAGAACATTCAATTAGCACAGTAGTTGGCGATACAAATGGTGATTCATAAGAATTAAATTATCACATATTGGAGGTGAGGGAGAATGGCTCTGAGCAAGTAACATGTGTTTCCATGTCACTCTGCTTTAGCCCAGTGGAACACGGAGGTCAACATAATTATGTTATGTTAACTGTTATTTCTATAGCGCATTACACCAGCAGGTCTCTTAGCGCTTAGAGAGGGTGGCCCAGACCACCGGCAGTCACCAAACACGCCTGGCAGATGATTAGATTGTGTCCAAAGCCTCCCTGAACAAGAGCGTTTTGAGACGTTTCCTGAAGGGGAGGAGTGCGCATTCCTTGCGGAGGCAATCAGGCAGTTGATTCCAGAGCTGCGGGAGTAGGACAGAGAGGGCTCTGCCTCCCTTGGATACAGTTTTGAACCGTGGGACAGCCAAGAGGCAGCTCTCGGATGACCGGAGTTTATGGCCCGGCATATAATTCCCAAGGCGCTCCTTAATGTAGGCCGGGGCCTGGCCATAAATGGCTTTGTGGGCAATGCAGAGGCCCTTGAATTTTGCTCTCTGCTTAATGGGGAGCCAGTGTAGCTTGCGCAGACTGGAGTCTCCTACCAAGAGAAAAGAGCGGTTGCTGCTGGTGAATGTGCTCCTAGGTATGGTGAGACTGGCAGAAGAATGCAGTTGTGGATGAGAGCACAAAGAGGAATGACAAAAGTGCGACCCCTTTGCTTTCAGCAATGATTCATGATGGTACCTGCCAATGCAAGCAATAAGGGTGTGGCACAGTGGAGTGACTCTGGTAGGTATCCTGAGTACAAGACCCTATCTCCGGAACTGCAGGGGCTGTCCTTCCCTCCTGGCAAGCCTGAGTAGTGGAAAAGAGTTGGGCACCGGCTCCAGCGGGAAGGTGTTGAAAAGCAATGTTGTTAATGAATCTGCTTTCCTGACCCTCTTTGGGCCTCAGGACAGCAGGTGGAACTCACTGAAGCACAGAGATACTGGGGAAGAGCTACTTCCGCCATTGTCAGATTACCTGAAGTGCTGCATCTACTTAGATTTAAGTGTTCTAAGTTGCACCCCCGCAAACTGCATGATTTGTGAGGGAAATAAAGTTCACATCTGCAAAGAATCCCAGCAAATAAATAACGCAAGATACATGGGCAGGCTGAAAGGTAAGAACTTTACTCGAGGCATTTTTCATTGGATGACTAAGGAGATTAGAGCAGACATGGTTATAAGGAATAGGAACCAGAAGTAGCTTAGATCAGTCGCGGCTCCTGGAGGGAGTTTCGCCGGGCAGTGACGTGCGGCGGGGAGGGCCAGGGTGGGGGTAGTAAAACCGGAATCCGGCTGAACACAGGTAACTTAGCAAATAAATAAATAAAACGAATTTCGTAGCGCGCTGCATCGCATTTGGCGATGCAGCGCGCTACGAAATTCGTTTTATTTATTTATTTGCTAACTTACCTGGTTTCGGCCGGATTCTGGTTTTTACTACCCCCCACCCTGCCCCTCCGCCGCCGCACGTCACCGCCCGGCGGAACTCCCTCCAGGAGCCGGGACTGGTTTAGATACATCCTCACCGTTAATTTAGGGGTGGCTGCACAGGGGCTCCTTGTCTTGCCCCTCTACATACAAACCTTATTGTCATGCCATTGTCAGCGGTCCTTAATAAGGCCCAGATGTACAGTGATTGACTCTGAAAAAACCACTTAGAAGGTTCTTCTGAGCGTTTTTTGCACCTGCCTCCTCATCAACGCCCTTTGGCAATACAGAGACTCCTTCAAATGATACAACACAAGCTCACTTTCAAAGGCAACTATGGTGCTAACAAAGTCTGAGTTAATGGAAGGTCTGGGCAGTTTCTAAGGAGAACTCAGGGAATCTCTTAAACCAGATCTAGCTTGGGGCTCTTAAGAGCTACACGATGACCAAGCTCCAATACTTGAAAACAGGTGGACTCCCTTGGTGAGAGAGTGATGGGGTTGGAATCTAAAGCAGTCCAGAATAACATTTTTGAGTCATCTAATAAGAAAAAGTTACTAGTTCTAAGAAATGCAGCGGAGGTGTACCCCCAAGAGATGAGAAGAGCTTGGAGATTGCTGCCATCAGTAAAATGTCAGAATTTGGGGCTTGACAGAGGGTGTGGAACTCTCAAACCTGCAGGCCTTTGTTGTAGACCAGGTCTGGTTGGAGATAGGCATGGGAAAAATATGAACAAACAGGCGAAGTGGCATCTTCATACCTCTCTCCTCAGAGACCCAAACCTTAAACATGATATGCTATCTCAGATAAAAAAATAATTTGAATTAAAAAGAAGAAAAGAGTTTTTGCAACAAGGGGTTTGGGAAGAGTTTAAAGTGTAATGAGGGGAATGTTCATTTCAATGATGACTGCAGTCCACATACTGTGCTCTCTAGTCTTACACGTCGGAACTTAAGAATATCAAACTAATAAAAAAAATTCAAAATAAATTTAAAAAATGATTCTAATAAAGATATGCTTCTGTGTTTAGTCCTCCCTCAGTCACAGCGGCTTTATTGTTGGTCTAGCTTCAGCTAGCCCCGCCCCAGCCTTCTCAGTAGTGTACCGAAGCTGTGCATGCCACTTCCTAACTCATTTTACTCTTCCTTTGTACTTTGAATAGTTTGACATCACTCACCTCATCATCGTCATCCAGCCACACGCTCCTTTAGCGTCACCCTCTTGTGTGTTTCCTGGTTCTTTGACTCAAGCAGGGTTCCATAGGTATCCTTCCCAATTTCCAATATAAAGTGAAGACAGGGTTTGATATACGGCCTGGAAAGTGACAACTATTCCCCAGCACAGGATGCGTCTGCTTTCACTGTGTCCTGTGTTTCCATTCTACCTATGTCTATGGTATTGAAACGTATTTGCAAATATGCAAATGACAAACGTCATGATATAGTTTCAATTTGGACAGAAATAGGCAAAGCCTGCCAGCATAGGAAAGTGAAAACTGCTGCTCTAACCAAATCTGCTCGAAAGTAAACACCAAGGGGGATATTCACAAGGACTTATCTCCGATTTATCTCCAACTTAACTCATCAAAAGTGGAGATAGATTTAACACCCCATTCACAAGCGGGTGCAAACTGCAGACATCACCAGTATTCCCGCGACAACTGCCCCAAAATTTAACACCACGGTGGACACCACCAACTAACCCTAATGAGATGCAGAGTAGGCGTTCCCGTGCAAAAACACACGAAAAAACCACAACACCACTTTCACAACAAACTGCCAGATCTGCGATGCGAGTCAAAACCACGCGATAAGCCGCGGTGGCAGCAGGTATTTAACACCTGCCTTCTGCTGGTGTAAAGCCGGACGACTACCTGCAGTAGGCAACGGAGCCCCGCACACAGCCAAACCCGAAGAACAAACGACGCCATGGAGCTACTCATCATGCAGCTCGGAGCCCCAATAGGGCCACAACACCCACCGCCCCCACCCCCAGGACCGCCACCACCCCCAGGACCCGGACCCGCACCCCCCCGGACCACCACAGAGGCAGCGCAGAGTAAGACAGCGGATCTACCGAAAATGCACCAGTCTCACACACCTAACGCCCGAGGAAGTCATCGCCCACTACAGGCTCAAAAGGAGAACCATCATCCGCATCATGACCCACATCGCCCACAGGTTGATGGTCCCAACCCAGCGGAGAACCAACATCCCTCCGCAGACAAAGCTGCTGGCTGTGCTGCACCTGTTGGCCTCTGGTACCTTCCAACCAACAACTGCCAGAGTCGGAGGAGACTCACAGCCAGCCCTATCAAAGTTCATCACACCTGTCCTGGATGCCATCATCAGCTTCATACCCCAGTACCTTCACTTCCCCCACACTGCGCAGGAACAGCTGGAGACAAAGCAAGGCTTCTACGCCTTTGCTAGCTTCCCACACGTATTGGGGGCCATTGACTGCACACGTGTCCCACTTGTGCCCCCTGCGGATACTGCACACCACTACCGCAACAGAAAGCACACGCATTCCATCAATGTGCAGGCAATAGTCGACCACCGGGGAATGTTCACCAATGTCGTCGCAAACTACCCAGGCAGTGTGCATGATTCCTACATCTTCCGACAGTCCATCATCAACCAGCGCTTCCAGGATGGCATCTATGGAACTGGACTGCTCTTTGGTAAGTGCCAAATCAACACACCACACACCTCAAAGCCACCATCACACAACGCACAACTGTGGGAATGCACACATGACCAAACCACATACAACATGTCAATCAACATGCCCACCTACCAGACACGACAACATAACTCCATGGTGATCGTGGGCCTCCCCTGCACACAATACAGCTATATCATGGCACCACATCCACACAACAGCTGAACGTGTGGAGATGCGGAATGCAGCCATGTGCGAAGGATGCAAGTGACCTGTGAATGGGAATGTACACAACGACAAGTGAGGCGTGGATGTGCTGGACAGACATGGCTATGCAAACCACAGATATGTCCATGCAGACATCAACTGCTGGTGACTGGAGAGTAGTGAACATTGGACGCAACCATGTCACCCCAGGCCGCGGGTCAGATCGCGGAAATGTCGTTCACTGCGTCCCCGCTGTGTGCGTGAGCGTAGTGGGTTGGCCCGGAGTACGCCAGGCCTGCGCAGGGGTGTGGACAAAAACCCCGTGGCGCAGAGCGTGGTTCACTCCTGGAAAGGCCAACGTCACTGCCAGGGCAGCGCCTCGCAGTCCGCCATGAGGCCGATGCCTTGAGCAGCAGGGCCTGCGAGCCTGTGCGCCTGTTGCACCCCAGGACGCTGATACCCAGACCAGGCCTGCCCGCACCAGCACTCCAAGGCCGCACTGCTCACCTGCCGACACCATCGTGTGTCAAAGAGGGCCCACCACGTGCCGGTGCTAGCTCCAAGACCCATGCCCGCGACTTTGGCGGCCTCCTCAGGCCATCGCTGTCCTCTGTGACACAGGCCCCCAGGGGTCCCCATTCGTTGACATACCCCACCGCTGCTGCCCGGCCACACTGCAGTCCAGCATGTCCCACATCTTGAACTGAGTCATCATTAATCAATGGCAGGTTCCATGCCAGTGTACGCAGGGGGAGGACTGAGAGGGAGATGCGTCACAGTCCGGTGGTAACAGGGATCACGGTTACGGAGGAGGTCAACCAGTAGCAATGACTGACCTGGTGCCACTAACCCTGTGCACCGTGAGTGACCGTCAGCCTCCGGCGGGACATCGTTGGTGTCTGAGCCTGTGGCCTGGGGGTTGTCATCTGCAACGGGCAGGTACGGACTTGGTGTCTGGCATGAGTCTGTGGCATTCATATCCGCCATGTTGCCGGTCACAGCTGGCATGTGCCCTCTGCATCATGCCCTGGGGGTACACCTCCCATTCTCCCCCTAGACACTCCGCGGAAGGCACCTCTGAGACATATGAGACCCTGCTCTGCCCTCATGACCCTACCCCAGTCTCCCGCAGGTCAGCGTCCCGTGGCGGTGGGCCCGTGTCGGCCGCTGTGCATCCGGGGACACTGACCCTGTGCGACTCAAGTCATGCTCCCTTGTTGTTCTGACATTGCATTTCTGAGTGCCTGATGACTGTTGGAGTTGTTGCCAGCACCAGCTATTCCCTGAGGGCTGGCTTACACTCACCCCACACACAGCCAGCACAGGCGTCACTGGATCAGTGGGCCTGCCATCACATCATGCCGAACCAAGTATTGACTCTTTTCTCTCTGCACTGTCCCAGGTGATCAAGGATATGCACTCTGCCCTTGGATGATGACACCCCTCCGAGACCCGAACACACCCGCCCAGAGGCAGTACAATGCGGCCCACATACGCACCAGGGGCATCGTTGAACGCACATTTGGCGCGTTGAAGTCACGTTTCAGGTGCCTGGATAGCACAGGTGGGAAGCTCCTGGACAGCCCGGACATTGTGTACAAGATGATCGTTGCATGTTGTGTGTTGCACAACATCTGTGTACGCACCAAATGCCCATGGATCCCAGTTCCAGAAGTACCGGACGATGATGGGGACGATGGGGCAGGTGGCCCACATCCCACTGCAGCTGCGGCAGGAATGGCCCATAGGAACACTATCATTAACAATTTCTTCTCATGAGAACGTCACATTGTGGCCGTCCCTGGCAATTACGGGACAGTACAAAATGTCCACAAGCACAGCCTGCGTGAATAAAACATATTTGCAAGTTACAGGTTGTACTTGTACATTGTCATGTCACAGTTTCCTGCTGTGCCAGAAGCGATTTGCCTTGTTGTGCACATTTGCGGCACCAGTTGTGTCCTGTGTTCTGTTGTGGAGGTGTTGCTGTTTGTACCGGGATGTTGTCAATGTTGAGGTGCACTGATACTTATGTGCGTATGCTGCACGGTGGGTGATTCGCTCCTGCGGCTCTGATTTGCCTGCCACTGATCCCATTCAGGCGGTGTGCCTGTCAGTTCTGTGCTTCCAGGGTGCTGAGATGTTGCAGACTTGGGTAACTTGTGCTCTTTGTCGAGTTGTGACTCTTGGGCATGGTTTATCCGCAGATGTGTCTTTGACGTCAGGGGTTGTTTGTGCAGGTAGTTGTGTCCGAGTGTGACCTGCTCCTTTTTGGGTGTTGTCCGCACTCAGCCACCTCAGTGTCGTGCCATGTACATTGCCATGATGATAGGACTGCAGCCAAGCTATGGGTCATGTGGCGTCTCTTGCATTGTCAGTGTGGCTGATGTATGTGCATGTTCGCATGTTCGCACGTGGGCATGTGTTGGTTGTGTGACTGTTGATGTGTTGGGTGGGTGCCCCTTTGGGCACAGGCTGTTCGTGGGACTACTTGGTGTTTGTGTGTGTGCTGGAGTGTTCCCGTGGGATCAGGGACATGTACCAGAGTCATTGTGGGTGTGCAGTGTGCCCTGCTGGTTTGTGCATGTGTGCCATTGTGCCCATCTCCACCCGTCCCCCCACTCCCAGGTCGCTACGCTCCATGTTGATGTGATGTTGGGTCATGTTGGGCAGTGTCCAGATCACCAACTCATGTCACCTTCTCCAGACTGGTGGATGTGGCCACCATCTTCTCCATGTCATTCGGCTCCTGGTGTCCTGCTGGCCCCCCTCCTCCAGGGTGCGTTGCTGCTTTCGTGTTGGCAGCGAGTTTCTGCTTGGTTTTGCCATTCACATCAGTCCAGCGTCTCTTGTGCTCTTCCATTGTCCTCCTCTGCCATGCGGCGGCATTCACATGGTCCGAGGTAGTGTGCCATCTTTGCCTCTTTGTTGCCAATGACACGTTGGAGGTGACGTACAGTTGGTGGTGGTGTTCTGTCTCATCCGTGGTGATCATGGGGTTTTCCTGTAGACTGTACCCCGTCTTCCTCTTCCTCTTCTCATTGCCCTTCCACGTGCCCTGTATTCCTGGGTGTTCCTCCGTGGGGATTGTGGGGTTCATGTTATCCTCTGCAGTTGGTCAGGGTGCGTCCGTGGTACTCCGCAGTTGATTTCGTTTGTGGTGGCATTTTCCGTATGCTGTTCTTGTGTTTTTTCCTGCATTACGCATGGGTTTTGCTGGCCTCTCGCTGCTTATCGCTGATTTCCTCATCGCGCTTTGGCCCATCGCATGTTTTTTCGCGTTGAGGTTTGTGTTTTTATCACGGTTGCAGTGATTGTATCGCGGACATTGGCCACCTTTTCGGGGGACTATCGCATGGTACCGCCGTGTTGTGAATTCCTGGTTGACAAGGGGTTATTTTCCCGCGATAGGCTGCGATGTGTAAAGTTGCATTAACATATTTTGGAGATGTTTAGCACACGTTCTTGTGAATATACCCCCAAGATTTTCAAACCAATTTTACCGTTTACATTTCGAGGCAGCGAATGAGGTATTATGGTCATTACAGGAAGCATGCGTGCATTTGTTTTAATTTAGCTACTTAAACAATGAAACCGGGCAAATAATAAATCAAGTCCATTTGCAGTCGCATCCTAGCTCTGAAACCGTGCACACACTATGAAAGGCCACTCGTTCTTGTGACTTACGTACTGTGCAAGCTGACCTACTGTCTCTTTTTATGGCGCTAAATCCTCTCCACATTGGTGGAATAAACCGCCTGCCTGCTCTGAAATAAAATCTAATTCCGTTTAGATTGGATTTACACTAGCGCATGGAAGACATATGAACCAGCTCTAGAAAACAAGGTTGCTCGGAGAGCGCAAATGTATGTGGCTCTCAGGGGAAATATATCAGTGTCGGACTCTTCATACCATGCTCTGCAACACCTTATTTAATATCTGCTTTTGCGCAGGCGGTGAAATGTCTCTTGCTGTGCCAGAGGTCCCGGCGAAGGACTCTGAGGCACAAACCTGCGAAACACTCATAAGTTATACAAGAGGTGACATGCCGTCTGTGTGCACCCCGGGTGAGAGCGGCGTAGAGGCCAGCAGCCCATAGCTCAGACGGAGGATGTGAAATTGTTTACAGTCACTGTGAGGAATGGGCCCCTGCACCACCTCACTGCTCACATTCAGGCGCAGCAGCAGTTCTGAAATTATTTACAGTCACAGTGAGGGATGGACCGCTCTGATACCTCTCAGGTCACATTCAGACGCAGAGGAAGAGATATGTCCTGGGTACCTTTTCATTTATTTGTGGAAAAGCGTACTGGGAGCGCAAGACAGTGACAGAGTTAGGTTATACGCAGTTAAAAGGAAAGTGAATTAAACAATTGTGCATCAGACAAAGAGCGTCAGGTCAGGGAGTGTGAAGCTGGGAGGGGCAGGCTCGGGGATATTTCTCGAAATACCCCTCCCTCCCCCAGGAACTGGTAAAGTATGGAAAGAATACTAGACTCCGAACAAAAATGATAGAGACAAAAACACCAAAAGCGCATCTCAATTGAAGCAACAGTGCTAAGTGGGAGACAGGAAAGCTACAGACAGAAAAGGAGGGCCGCTGTTCAAAGAGGAGGGAGAGAACTGGGCCTTGTGGCTCTCATCGACTGTCGAATTTAGCCTCCATAAAAGGCACTGAAAAACAGAAGAAATGATGATATAGCGTCAGGTTTGCCTTAGTTGTGATAGCTTTGTCGTTGGTTTGCTTTTCTATAGTTCAGGGTTTTTTCTTCCTTTTCAGGCATTACCTGTAACCCCTACTATTATCAAATATGCTTCGATGAGTGCTATGGCAAGTTGAAAAATCATCGCAGAATTGTAAAGCGACCACCATAAGCAAGCAGTCTACTGCAGCTATCTGAATTTTCCGAGTCTAAGGTAGATGGCACTGTTCTCCCATCCTTCTTTTCCTAAGATAGTGGAAAACATTTCTGGCCCAAAGCAGAAAATGCCGCCTAACGACAAGAAAATAAAATAGTCAAATGCAATGGATTTGTGCGCACTCGTTTTCTTCAGGTCCCTGCTTCTCCGTGCTCAAATGTGAATTTGTATTTCATTTTGACGGAATGCCATCAAGCAGTTTAGAAATGATGGGGTACTGATTCGTCCTGGAGCCAGTCAATACATGTCCACTACAGAGGTAGGTGGAAGAAGTTCGACAGGCAGTGTTGTTGGTTAGAATGTTCCTGCAGCACGAACAGCTTGCACATTTGTGTGAGTTTCCATGTTTTCTGACAACTCTGTGCAAGGCCTTTTTGATTGCCAGTGATTCACCCGCATTAAATTAGATCATTCAGCAACACTGTGTAGAGAGACTCACCAGACACGGATTGGGTGATTCACCACTACTACATATGTGATTTTCAGCTCTGCATGCACAAGGTGATTGGCCAGTATTGCAAGAATTGCATACGGTGATTTTCAGCACCACGTAAATCGATTGGTCAACATTGCAAAGCACTATTGCATAAGTGACTCTTTAGCAATGCATACAGCAAAGAGCCGATACCCCATAGCCACCCTCAACTCTCCCTTTTCATGCAACCTCTGGACTGAGAATCCTGGACAAAGACAAGAACACCATAATTTGTGTTGGAGAAAACTGTTGCAGGTTTATTATTGCATATGTAGGCACGACAAATTGGGTTAACTTATGGGCGATCCAGGACAGCCACTGGATGAGCAACCTATGCTGACCGCGCACCTGATTGGCCAAAGAGCGCCTGGACTACATACCAACGGGTGCTCTACCTTTTGGGGTCCTCCCTGCTGTGAACCCCTAGAACTGAACACATGCCAGTGGCGGAGCTGTACAGGGCAAACCCCCAATTGTTCAGGTTTGCAACTGATCTTGGGACTAACAGGGCGTCATTGCTTTTTTCCCGGGGTCCTGTGTTAAGGGCTTGCGGGTACTTGGCCTGGAGCACACCCTCTGTGCTCCATCCTTAGTTGCTTTCACCACCAGAACTCCATGGATCGCCCCGTACCTCCACCAAGCCCCACAACAGATACTGTCGCCCCTGGGGCCCCCCAACGCTGTCTTGTCTAACTTAATGTACAGCCTTTTATGTGCAACCTGCCTTTTCCAGGCTCTCCTGCAAATCCAGCTAGAACATATTGTTGCCCACATCCGACAAATGAACTCCATCCCCTGCAAAGAGACCATTGATGCACATTGATCTGGCTGTGCCTTACAAAAACCCCATCCCCTTTGTTTTGTAAACTTTTGCATGGCGTTTTTAATACATCTGCGGGATGCCTCAATCACCGCCTCAGACCGCACACACTCCAAGACCTGCGCGGGAAGATCTCAGACCAAATAATCTCACAACACCTCATGCATTTGCTGATGCCCATCAATGCTTCTTTAGACCAGGGGGTGCCTGCCTAATCTGTTCAAGTTATTAACACCCAGATTAATTATTAACATGTCTGGGCCCTTGGAGTACCCAGAAAGCCACTGTTGAAGTTTATTCCAGAGGTTCGCCCACCGCATGACTGAAAAACTCATCCATGTTATGTTGGTTTGAGAAAAACCATAGTTCCAGTTCCTTGCCTTAGCCCGTTGTGTCGCCTTTATGAAGAAGGAGTGACCAATGGCCCAGACTCTGACCCCTAGCAAGAAATAAAACAAAAGGGGGCACTGTGTCAAAATGTATTAAATAAATGGCATCTGCATCACATTGTTAGCATACACTGCACTTCACAAGTCATCTGTTAATTAAATATAAAACACTGCAATGTCCTGCAAAACTGATATCGGTGCCCAAGATAAACACTGCAAGCTGAGCATGGCTTTGTCATACAGAAACATTTCTGATATACAACACAGACCACTTCAATCCTATTTACAAAGTATGTGTCACGGAGAACGCTCTAAGTGCAGACAATTCAATTTACATGCTTCTGAAAACCCACCTCCCCCAAAATGTATTACCTCTTTCAAGGCCTTATGTATAGCTTGCAGCGGTCTGACTCCCACCGGCCCAGTTTCTTAATGCTATCAGTTCGGAGGCCTGCTTTGTGTGTTGTGGTCGCCGCATCTATCCTAAAGGAATAGGTGGAGTAGAGTTTGTTTGTGTGGCCGGCCAAGTGCAGACAGGACAGCATAACCTGGCTGAACTGGTGGCCAGTGAGGGGGTGCCATTTACATGGCACAATAGATAGATCCCTGGGGGGGGGAGGGGCGTATGATCAAGTGTACTCTAACCACGGCAACTGGGCAGTAAGCTAGGTCACCCAGGACAGCCAACCCAATGGTCCTACCCAGGCCCCTTTGGTCAGTTTTGGATCTGCGACCCTTTATCTCTAAGAACCCCTCCTTGAATAAGATGCCATCAAAGCCAAAGGCATGGCTGCTGGTGTCCCCCTTTGACCTTGTGACCAATTCCCGCACCAGAAAGCCCCAAAAAAGGCTAATGCAAAGGCTGCAGAAAAAAGGGCAGCTTCATCGCTGGAATAAGTAGCACTGTAAACACAGTGTAGGATGTCCTTCAAAATGTGGAATTCAATGGGGGCCCTGCTGTCTGCCTTTTTATGCTCTATGTACCCTCATCCTTTCAAAGCGGCTTTGAGGGGAAAAAAGGTGATTGGGTCCAAGAGCCCTTGTAGCTTGGTGTGGTGGGCCACAAGGTTGTTACCCAGGAGTGGCTTTTCCCCTTCTCCCTAGCACACAATACAAAGTCCTGTACCCTCGCCGCCAGCAGGGGCATGGTGACGGCGCTACTTGCTGTTACCCATGCAAATGTCTGGACGTCGTTCCTGTACCTAACCTGCATTCCTGGAGCCAGTGATAGCTCACCTAGGCTAGCGAGCCGTTGGTCCACTGCAGGAGGTGCCAGAGATGTGGCTGGAAGAGTGCCATTAAAGTGTTCGCCTGCGGCCATGCAGCCCAGAAACGTTTCCACTGGAATTCGAGAAAGAGCCTCAGCCGCATTATTTTTGGTCCCTTCAATGTGTCTCGCCCTGAACTCTGTATTCCTGTACAAGCAACTTTTTACCAGCTCCCCATGGGACAAGACGCAGAGTGTTAGTTGATGGCCTATATACTGTCATATTGTCGGACCAGAAAAGGACCCTCCTGTCAGTTAGGTCATTGGGCCATGAGTAGGGCGGCCAGGTTGGAGATCAGGTCTAGCACCATGATATTTGCAGTCACCTTCCTCTTTCGTCAGGCATTGGGCCACTTATGGGTGCACCACTCTTCCTAAATATGATAACAATGCCCTCTCTACCCGAGGCATATGTGAATAAGGACAGTTCAGGACTTGAAGCCCAGGTGACCCTCCATACCAAGGAACCATTGAATTGTTCAAGGAACTGAGCCCAAATTAGTAGGTCATCATTGAGACCTCTGTTTATTCTCACAAGATGGTGTTGTTGGGTGACCTTTGATTATGCCCAGGCCAGTCTCCTGGCAAAAACCCTCCCAGCAGGGATTATTCTAGCTGCAAAATTCAGTTTCCACAGCAGGCCTTGGATGGAAACTAGGGAGGCCTTCTCCTTTGCCAAAATCATTTCCATGTCAGCCAGCAGCACCGAGAACTTCTATTCAGGGAGCATAGACCTGCCTTTGACTATGTCCAATTCAATCCCTAAATAGGTAAGTGTCATTGCAGGGCCCTCAGGTTTTTCCAGAGCAAGCAGGACCCCCAGTTCCCCTGCTATTTCTTGGAAAGCATTCAAGAAAGACTTGCATTCGGTTGTGCCCGCACTGCCTATGAACAAGAAATCATCTAGGTAGTGTGTGGACCAGCCTTTTGGATGTGATGCTGACACCGCCCATTCCAGGAAGGCGCTGAAGGCCTCGAAGAAGGAACATGAGACAGAACAAACCATGGGCATGCATTTGTCAAAGTCGAATTTGTCTCCCCACTGGAAGCCAAGGAGATTGAAACTGCTGGTGTGGACTGGGAGCAATGGGAACACTGACTCAATGTCTGCTTTGGCCAGCATGGCCCCTTTCCCCACCCATCACACCAAGTCCACTGCCTCACAAAATGATTTGTATGTTATGGAACAGGTCTCGCTGTCCAGCCAATCGTTAACAGAGTCACCTTCAGGGTGGGACAGGTGGTGGATCAAATGAAATTTGCCGGGCTCCTACTTAGGGACTACACCGAGCGGTGACACTACAACATCTGGGAAAGTGGGGGCCGTGAAAGGGCCCACAATCCACCCCAAGTCTAGTTCCTTGTGCAACTTCTCCTCCACCACCTCTGGTTGCTCCAGGGCCGATTTCATGTCCCGCGCTCTCTTGCTTACTTTAGGCTTGATGTAAGGAATGGTGAAACCTACTGTTTCAACCAGCGACATAGGTAGATCAAATTAATGGGGGAGGGACCATTGGTCCATAGGGCTGTGCCTGGGGTGTCATCAAGGGGCTGCAGAGGGGTCTTGGCGGTAGGGTGGCAACCATAGTGGGTGTTCGCTAGTCTAGAATTAATTGTTGTTGGCTGTGTCATGCAGGCTTTTTGGGGTTCCTTTGCAAGTTGAGGCTGGGTGGGGGTCCCACATTTTGAGCAGCTGTGGCTACATTTACAGGCTTTCCCCCAGTAGCAAGAGACTGCATTAAAGAGTCTGCATGTTCTCCGGCGGATCTTTTGAAGTAAACAGAGGCCGGGTATTTAACTCCCAGAGTGGTCCCTCCCCCTAAACGTGCGCATTGTCCAAGAGGTGCCCACCTTGACCCAGGGCTGGTGGCTAGGAACCAGTTTGGGCCCCTCTAAAGCGAATGGTCATTTGGGGGGGAGGGGATTGCTCAGACGCACATGGGGATGCGGCACTAGGCTTCTGCCCCCCATTGTGATCGCTCTGCACACAACACGGGTAGTCCCATATCCAAGCTTTACATAAGGGGATTCACCTAGATTCCATAAGGTGAGTCACAAGCATATCACATTTCATAAGACAATTCCCAGCTTGGCAAAAAGTGATTTCCTGCATTGCATTAAGTGATTCAACAATACCAGCATTGCGTAATGTGTGTGGCCAGCTTTGAATAAGGTTATTCACCGTAAAAGCGTAAGGTGATCTTAACATGGCATAAGGTGATTTGTCAGCACAACATAACGTGATACTGGCACCCACAGGGGTTGCAGTGACTGTGTTCCCCTCTGTGTGGTTCACAGCCAGTGCACTTGATGATGGCTTCTTTGCCTATGTGCCTACACCGGTAAAGATGCGTGCTCAAATGGAATGGATTCTCTTATTTGCATGGGGTCGCACTGCCATGAAAATGCGCGAAGGTCCACTTAAGATAGGGCTAGTGCACAATTACTGTTGGTGCAATCTGTATTAAAGGAGGGGCCACCCAAGCGTCTGTGGCTCCTTTTGTATTGCCAAAGTGCTCCGGTGGTCCAAAAGTGCAAAAAGTGGGCTCACACTGCTGCTCTATAATACAGTCCCTAGTCATAGGGCTGCTGCATGTCAATCCCAATGTCCCTAAACAGTATAAGCACTCATGTGAAAATCAGAAACGTGACTACAAAAAAAGAGAAGAGGTCAGAGTTTCATGAGTAATGCTATGGCATGTATACGCTCAAGTTTGGCATTTCTCTCAATGTCAATAGTAAATATAGGTATTGATTGGTAAAATACCTAATCTAAACTGCACAAAGATAATCCATAGCTGCAGCCGTTTTTCAGTACACAGATAATCTTCAAACCCAACGTCATGTGTATTTTCAAGATATTCCCACAATATTAGTGAGGTTGACCTAAATAGTATTTCAATGATCCTACAGACCTGGTATTTTTCCATGATGTTAAACAGGGTTCCCTTAGTTAAACATCTCAGTTGCTCCCTGAAATCACCACACAGAATAGCAAGCAAGACTAATCTGGCAAAGGAAAAGCAGGACAGGCCTGCAGAAGCAGAGATTGCAACGACCTCTCTAAATGAGAGGAGGTACAAGGAGGTAAAGTCATTGGTTCATAATCTTATCCAACAAACGTGGCAGTGTCAACGACAACAGTCAATACATTTCCAGTTCCTTTTTTTCAGGCACCATTATTTAAAAACCTTTGGTGTGGTTCCAGAGTTCCCCATATTAGTTTGCAGTAGACAAGGCCTATGTATGGTGTATATACAAAATTAGATCTGCAGCTTGACTACCATAACTGGTTGACAATTTATTTGGTTGGGCTTAAAGCTTCAGTATTGATAGAAAGGGCAGTTTCAAGTGAATTTCGATTAATTAATTCAGAATTATATTTTTCAAGATTTAACAGGTCAAATGCCATAAATGTAATACTTCTTTCACTGATGATGACTTGATTACAATTACAGTAATCAAAAATCCCTTCAAAAATGTGTTTCATAAAGATCTCTATTTGACTTATAGGGATTGCATCAGTTTGTGAAACACCTATTTTCAGTAACTAAATTGTGTTGTGGGTGACAGTTAGGCCCTACCAACACTTATTTTGGGGACTGGGAGACGTCCTGCCCCTTACACTGGTGACAGTCCACAAGCAATCTAGGCCCCACCGGCACCAAATGGCACAAAGCAGAGTAAAAGAGGCAAACCCGCTGAAAAATATCCTGAAGGGTCCGGCCGGCTGCAGTAGTCTACCTGTTCTCTTTGCCTGAAGCCTCTAATCCCACCCAAGGTGAGTCATTTCCTTGAGTGATACCACATGTGACAGTCATGTAATCAGAGAAGGTGTTGCACTATGACTGACTGAATCTTGCACACTTAGTACAGTATGATTATATGCATGTGCCCACTCACCACCTCTAGTACTGCTGGTCAGGGTTGAGGAAGCTGAGGGTCGCTCTTGCAGATGCAACCTCTGTTTACTGGGTTTCCCGGAGTGGGTGGAGGGCCCTTCGGTGGAAAACGTTCTGGAACAATGGATGGGGCAGCAGATGATCAGAGATCTTTGTAGTGGAGAGGGCTCACCGTGCATTGATGCCACCCCTGCCTCCACGGAGCCTTCCTCGTGCTGTTGCAGCTAAAATATTGAATTATAGGCACAGAGGCTATATCCTATGAGCAGCTAGAGAGAAGGACATTCCCAAATTTGGCAATCATACCATTGCCATTTTTCCTAACTACATATAGAAGGTCCAGTAGCAATGAAAGTCATTTCTGGGGGTGAAGCAGAAGTTGTGTGCAATGAATCTGAAGTACATGTTACTGTATCCCTCTAAATTGAAGGTCATCTTCAATGGGAAGGTGCATTTTTTTGAGCACACGCAGGAGGAGGTGTGGGACTGGCTGGAGGTTTGGCAGAAGGCACTGGTCCACAGATTGGGGTCCATGGGCCACACCGGGATGTTGCAGGTCTGTGGAGGATGGAGGGGTCGCAATGGGGAAAGCCATTTGGAGGGGGAGCACAGGACCAAACATTTGGTCATGATTCAAGATGATGGCACCATGCAGGTACCATACACAGGTGCAGTGTGCTTGGAGGGGCCTGGCTCAGCTGCTGTAGCCTCGGACTCCCTTGTGCAAGACACACAGTTCCTTCCTGAGGATGTGATCCCAGAGACTAATCTTACTGCAGAGGGCTGATCTTAGCTGAAATGATATAATTTAGTTAAATGTGGGAAGTGTATTGCTGGAGCTGCTGCGGGAGGGGAACCTGTATTTCTGCTTCTGGACTTGCTCTGAGAGTTTTGTAATCTCTCAAATTGACTCTCCTGAGGGCTGGCGGCCTACTGGTTGAGGTGGCGTGTTGCCCTGCGTAGTCCTAATCCTGGCAAAGCATCCTTATGTACTGCATAGATTAATGCTACTTTTTCTTTTCAGGGCTCGAGACTGAATCCTTATCCTGCACTGACACACTCTACACATGGGGAGAAGATTAAGGATTCTCTCCTGAAAAGTCCGGGGACTGGGTACATACATCAAAAGATATAGGGTCTTATCCTTCTTGTAGCACAATAGGTTAAATATTGCTTGTCTCCAGGAGATGCATTTTAGTGATACAGAGGTTGATAAGGTAGCCAAGAAATGGAGAGGGCAGCTGTTTCATGCCTTCTATTCGACCTACGCTAGAGGAGTTCTGGTGTGGGTGGCCCTGGGGACCCCATTTGTGCCAGTTATGTCAAAGCTGACATGGAAGGGAGGTATGTTTTCCTGCCTGGTAGACTTGATAGGAGGGCTGTCTCCTTGCTTAATCTTTATGCACCCAAAATGGATGATCCCCCATTTTTCTTCAAACTGCAGGAGGTGGTTGGTTCGGATATAGATGATTCATTTTTTTGGGCTGGGGGATTTTAATTGTGTTATGCATGGTGAGAGGGATAGGCACCCCCCTAGATCTAAGAGAAAACATATTCGTTTAACAACCCAATGTGACCTTTTCAAAAAAAACATTGGGTTCTCTAATTACTTGTACAATTGTCAGAATCAGGAATTGTAAGGCCGAAGTGCTGGCTGCATTAAGGGGCCATGAGGCAGAGTTTCCTATTGTCAGCAGGTGTGCGAATGTGTTTGTAATCTGAGGCACAGTGTCTGTATTTGTAGACCTTAATTGCATTTTAAAACCGAGGGGCCTGATTCACAGAACTAACTTACGTCAAAAACGTAAAGTTAGTACTTTTGGTATTCACAGAATACACTTACTCATTTTGGTATTCACAGAATGAACTTACTCATTTCGGTATTCACAGAAGTTAGTAGTCCTAACTTTAGGACTCCTAAATGCCTTCTGTGAATACCGAAAGTCTTAAAGTTAGGATTTTTCTCAGTTTAGGAGTAGTAAAGTTAGGACTCCTAACTTTAGGACTCCTAAATGCCTTCTGTGAATACCGAAAGTCTTAAAGTTAGGATTTTTCTCAGTTTAGGAGTAGTAAAGTTAGGACTTTACTACTCCTAAACTGAGAAAATCCTAACTTTAAGACTTTCGGTATTCACAGAAGGCATTTAGGAGTCCTAAAGTTAGAGTCCTAACTTACTACTCCTAAACTGAGAAAAATCCTAACTTTAAGACTTTCGGTATTCACAGAAGGCATTTAGGAGTCCTAAAGTTAGGAGTCCTAACTTTACTACTCCTAAACTGAGAAAAATCCTAACTTTAAGACTTTCGGTATTCACAGAAGGCATTTAGGAGTCCTAAAGTTAGGACTACTAACTTCTGTGAATACCGAAATGAGTAAGTTAATTCTGTGAATACCAAAATGAGTAAGTGTATTCTGTGAATACCAAAAAGTACTAACTTTACGTTTTTGACGTAAGTTAGTTCTGTGAATCAGGCCCCTGGGGTTCTATCACCTAACCATATTCAATGCATTCCTGTGCTCAGCTGATTACAGTCAATCACCGCAATGAAGCCCTTTGTCTCAGCCTCGCCAAAGGCAGTCATTAATGGAGAGAGGAAAAGGGGAGGAGCAGGAGAGATAGGGCTTGAGGGGAGGGTGGAATCTGCAAATAAACTAATCCAAAGCCATTGTGGCTCCGTGGGTGGAACTCCATGGAATTGCGTGGAGCTTTGATGTTACTCTGCGGAATTCCGTGGAGTACAACTCCGGGAGTTCCGCCTACTCTTAGATATTAAAATGGAGGAGCTTAGACTGCCTTGAAAATGTTACCTGAGAAAAAAGCCCCGGGGTGGATTTCTGGTGGAATTCTACCTGGGGTTTACAGCAGCACTAACTCAGCACTTACTGGAAGTGGTTATGGAAGCAAAGGAGAGGGGGGTGCTACCACCGAGCATGCGCAAAGGCCTTATCTGTATTCTACCTAAGCAGGGTGGGATCGAATCTGATCCTGCATCATATGGGCCTCTCACAGTGATAAACTCCGACAACAAAATCTTATGTAAACTTTTGGCCAATCGCCTGAGCCCAGTGATGAGTGGTGTGGTTCATGTGTACCAATACAGCTTTATTCCAAGTCACAGCGCGACCTTGAATCTGTGGCAGCTAACACGTGCTCCATGAGGTTGAGAGCATGCAGGAAGAAATGGTGCTGACCTCAATCAACATCAAAAAGGCATTTGACGTGGTTGGCTGGGGGAATCTATCAGAGGTGATGAAGGCATGGGTAATGGGATCTGTTGGACTTGGCCCTTTTTGCAGGGTCATCCCTGAACTTTTTGCCTTCCTCCTAGCCTTTTTTCTGACATGGTGTTGGTGGTTCTAGGACTCTGGGCACTTTAGCACTGCTGTCCAGTGTAAAGTGCGTGTGCTTTCTGTGGTAAACATGGTAAGATTGGTCTACACCTGTTTGGCATATTTAATTTACCTGTCAGTCCCTTGTAAAGTGGTGTCTCAGATTGCCAGGGCCAGTAAATTAAATGCTACTGGTGGGTTTGCAGCGCTGATTGCGCCACCCACCAAAGTAGCCTTTCAAACCTGTCTCAGGCCTCTGCCATTGCAGGGCCTGTGCGCACAGTGTTACTGCCACTGTGGCGTGGCACCTAAAGTGTGTGCCATGTCTGTGACCCCCCTTTTACTGCATGTCAGTCACCCATAAGGTAGGCCCTAGCTAGCCCTATGGGCAGGGTGCAATGTAGGTAAAAGGTAGGACATGTACCTTAAGTGTGTGACATGTCCTGGTAGTGACAAACAGCCATTTTGGTTTCTCACTGCTGTGAGGCTGCTCTCTCATAGGAATGCTTTGGGGATTCCCTGATCAGTGTTTCAGTGGTAATTCCTGATATGAGAGGAGCAGCGTGGTCAAGTTTGGTATGTTTGGATTAGTGATAATAAATGCTACGCAATGGTGTGCGGAAATTTATTATACCTATTTTAGAAGTGCCACTTTTAGAAGTTTGCATTTCTGTGTGCTGTGTGTCTGCCTGCCTGATGTGGATTGCATGTCTGGTTTTGGAGTGACAGGGGCTGGTGAGGTGTGTGTGGCTCCAGGGAGGGCAGGGTGAGTCAGCGCTAGGCTGAAAAGGGGATCTGCATTTGGAGTAGTGGGAGGAGTAATCCCCTGACCCTGAATAGGTCTGTGTCTGCCTGGGTGAATGCTGGCTCCGCCCCCCTGTGGTGGTCTGATGACCGAGCCCCCACCTGACAAAGGGGAAGAGGAGCCCTGTAAACAGGGTGCTCCAAAACCCCCCTGAACCAGTTTAGGCAGTGCGACTTGGGGGGCGACCTGCTGCTGCTGGGCCCCAGGAGGAACCGCCATGAGAAACTGCCTCCCTTCTGGAGGGCCCTGTGTGCTGGCCTGCCTAGGCCCAGCTTTGCCCCCCCTGAACTCTGGAGCCTTAGCGCCTTGTGAGCACTAGATTTATATTGCTGGAATCCCCAAGGAGAAGGACTCCATCCTTGCCAGGGAAAGAGGAGCACGAGGGCTCTGCAGCGCTGAGCAGCGATATTGTCAGAGGGAATCCCGACGTGGGGATTCCCCCTCATTGCTGGAGGAAAGCGGGAGCCCACCCCGCACTGTGGTGTTCCTAGAGTCAAGCGGGAGCCTACCTCGCATTTTGCCATTTTTTTCGGGCGGGAGCCCACCCCGCATTTGTGCCTTTCGAGCGGGAGCCCACCCCGCATTGATGGTATTTTAAGAGCGGGAGCCCACCCCACGTCTCGCATTCCTGAAGAGGGGCCGCCGCACCACGAGCGGCGACCCGGAAGCCAGGCGGGCTGCCTGGTTGTGGGCGGAGCCGCGCCAACACTGGAAGTCAAGCAGGGCTCCCGTGTGGAAGAGAGAGCCCCGTGTGTAGTGCCAGGAGGAGGCTCGCTCCGTGTTGCCCCAGGAAGAGGGTTTCCCCTGTGCCTATGCGAGCGGGTGGCAGACGCTTGATGCCACCTTGTTCCAAGTGCTGAACCTGCCCGCAAAACCGGAAGTCAGGCAGGAGCTCGCCTGGTTGTGGGCGGGGCCCGGCGGAAGGTGGAGCCGGCGCCTCGCGGGTTCCGAGACCCGAAGAACGGAGGAGAAGAGCCCGGAGATGGCCACCTACTGGGATCAGGAGACCAGACGTGCCAGCGCAAGAACCCCTTGGGTCCCTGGGGGCCGGCATCCATGCAGGTCGGTGAGTGAGGTCTGCAAAGTACCCTGTTGGTGCCTAATTGTGTCCCAGCTGCACCGCCGGATTGCGGGCAGCTGCAACGTCGAGGACACCACTTTGGCCACATAGAGCAGCTGCCCCGAGTGGTAGTGGGCAGCTGCCCTTGCAGGAATCACTTATGGTGTGTGCTCTAAGTTTGGGGGCAATAATGGTTGTAGAGTCCCAGTGGGGGCTCACGAGGCACGGTTAGTGCCAAGGCAATTTTCTACAGCTGCATTGCAAGAGCGCGGGCAGCTGCAACGGGGCATTTTTCTTGGCTTGAGAAGAGAAAGGGGTGAGGTGCATCCCCCGCCCCCACTGCCTTGCGCACCTTGCTTTTGCTGCAGTGGCAGCCAAAGGGGCCAGTGGAAGGCCCCAGTTACAAGCCCTGACATTTGGGACAAAGGGCATTGGGCCCCCTAGAAAGGCCAGTTGGCCTGGGGTCATTTTCTTTTGTTGGGTGAAATTGGTAGAGCGCAAGGCTCTACACAGTTGCATAATATGTTTATGCTAATGTGATGCCTATGGTCTAATGTGATGCCTACAGATATTGCATAATGTGTTTATGCTAATGAGGTTTGGGCATAATGGGTTTTATGCCTAATGTGATGATAATGCAAATGTCATGCTATGATGTTTAGGCCTAATGAGATTGAATAATGTGTTTATGCTAGTGATAATGCTAAGTACAGTACTTTGCCAGTAGTTACTGGTTGTAATATTATTTCTACTGCTTGTGATGGTTCTGACAATGGCCCGATTGGCCCTGTCATGTATATAATCCCCTGTGAATATTGCCTAGTGCCAGTTGGCACAGTGTATATGTGTGATTATGATTCTAATGTGTTTTGGATAATACAAAGGCAATTTTTTTTATATAACCTTGTGTGGAGTCTCTTTTGTGGTGTGCCTAGTGTGTTGCTGCTGTGTGTGTGTTGCGCAAACGCTTTACACATTGCCTCTGGGATAAGCCTGACTGCTCGTGCCAAGCTACCAAGGGGGTGAGCTGGGGTTATCTTCAGCGTGTTAGTCCCTTGCCCTTACTGGAGTGGTGGTTTCTGCCTGGCTTAGGCGCAAGCCCTAGCCAACCAGAAATCCCATTTCTAACAGAACCCACTTTATGGCCTGGGTTAAATTGTTATATATTGGCCCCAGGGCGCGAGTGAAGGCGGGACAGTGTAGGTCAGATCAGTGGGACATAGAGCGTGGTATGAGACAGGGTTGCCCTTTGTCACCTCTGCTGTTTGTCCCGGCAATGGAGTCATTGGCAATTAAGGTGCGTATGTTCATGCAAGAATGGGGGACAGAGGTAGACCACACTAAACACATCATCTCACGCTATGCAGATGATGCATTATTTTACCTCACGGCACCTAGGTCATCGGTGGCACTCCTGTTGGAGCTACTGAGGGACTTTGGGGATCTGTAGCCTCAAAATTATTAAAAGGAAGTCCTTATTGTTCCCACTGACGGTGTTGGCTGGGGTGCCTGAGGAGAGGTTGCTGGATTTAGGGATACGCTGGAAGACTGATCACTTTTGTTTCCTGGGCATGATGGCGGTTCACAGGCAAAAAAAGCAATTGCAGTATAATATTGAGTAGGTGATAAGCTCCTTGCGGGCATCAGTGCAGTTCTGGAATTCCCTGCCACTTTAACTAATAGAAAGAATTGTAATATCAAGGATGGTGTTTCTGCTACGCTGCCTATATGTGATCCAGAACTCCTTGTGTCCCCTGAGAGCAGGTATTTGCCGACAGTTAAATACACTACTCACCTCACTTATCTGGGCAGGGAAAAGGAGCAGGGTGACCAGTCAGAGGTTAATGAGGGGATACTAGGAGGGTGGGCTCGGAGTCCCGAATCTGGAATATTACAAATTTTCTTCTCACATGCAGAATTCAGTGAAATGGATGGAAGCCGTAATCAACTGAGAGAAGGTTCTGCTGACAGGTTTGGTGGAGGGGTCTGGGCTACTGGCTCTAATGATAGCGGGCATGAGTATGTCCTCTGTAGCTCTGTATGTGGTGTATCAGACTGCCGCAGTGTGGTAGAGGCTGGGGATGGGGTTGATCTGGAGGGCCCTCTTCATTGGGAGTTGCCGCTGTGGGTTTTTGCTCCGTCCAACAGATGGAAGAGATTATGTTGTTTCAAACCTAGCAAGAGGGAGAATGCGAGCTAGTTGGAGATCTGTATCCAAATTACATATTTCTATCCTTTGAAGATGCAAGGACCCAGTTCGGATGAGGAACTGGGCAGTTTCTGCAATATGCGGGTGTGACCAAGGCAGTTTGGTCATCGTTCCCTGAAGTGCCTCCAGCCTCTGCTGTACTGGGGGCACTGTTGATGCTGGGGGATTGGTGACATCTTATCTCCCTGTTTTATAAGGTGCTGCTGAATGATACAGTTAATGGGCCGCCGAGAGTGAGACAGGATTGGGAGGGGGACCTTGGGACCCCCTTCTCAGACATGGACTGGGCCAAGATATGTGCGCCATTGAGGCCTGCGTCCAGCAATGGCAGGTTCAAATTAATACATTTTGATTTTGTGCATCATACTTATATGAACATTGCAGCAATTCAAAGAATCTACCAAGAGCGCACTTCTGCGTGTCCTCGTTGTGGAAGCATGGTCGCTGATTTTATGTACCTGGCATGGGGTACCCTCAGATGAGAGACTTCTGGGTTAGGGTAGTGGATAGGCTGGGTCGGGCCACGGCATTGGCCTGTACACTCACACAGCAGTTTTGTCTGTTTGGCCATCTGGTTGGCCCCAAAAGGTGTAAAATCGCTTACTGGTTCCTGCAGATAGCCCTGGTGCTGGCGCGGAGGCAGATAGCTATCATATGGATGGGGGTTTGGGCTCCCGCGGATGCATCATGGGCCCGAGATAGTTTTGAGTGGTTGGTGGCAGAGGAAACTGAGATAAGACGTACCTACTTGGATCCTAAATTGCCAGTCAGCTTGGAAACATGGGGTGCAGTATGCACTAAATTTCTGGTTCCAGGGGGAGATGACTTGGAGGAGCGAAGGGTAGCTATTGAGTGATAGTGAGTGGTTGGGCTGGAATGACAGGATATGTCACATGGCCACGGTTTTGTTGTTATTGTTTTCCTTTCTCCTGTCCTAACATATAATGCGGGCCTCCATTGTTGGGTTCTGTTACCACAATCCACTTCAAAATGTGAATCTTACCTGATGCTGCTGTTATTGAATTGTATTGCAACGTTGGTAAAATGACAAATAAAGTTTTTTGTTTTTTTTAAGTTGAACATTTTATTTATCTAACCCTAACCCTTCTTTGGTAATGCAAAAAGCTCTGACAAATTGAAATAACTACAGAAATGAAATGCTGCTGAAAATGTTTTTACTTACTTCTACCAGGCCACTGTTTGTGCACTACTTGTCACTTCCTTAAACAGCAAGCCAATAAATCAATAAGAACTGGGTGCACTGGCAGGAGTGTAAACATAGACATAATGTGGTTTGCAATGCAAGGTCCACCTCCAAATGGATCCTAAAATACATCACTAAGCAACTCTCTGACAAAACCAGTGGTAAATCAAATTGAATTATTCATCTATTTTTTGGGATGATCCACAAAGAGGATTATCATGTTTTAATGCTAAACAAGCCTCCAACTGCACCTCTGCTGCATACTTCTCCAGGTTCCTTCTCTCTACCCTGGCAAATCTTTTGCCCAAGATCCTTGTCCAGCTCATCTATCAGAATCCACTGCAATGTAACAGAGAACCCACCATAAAGCCTTCTTCAAGACTCAGTAGTAGCTGTCCAGCGATGGCCTCATTGCATCCAAGTTAACTGGAGTAGTTGCCTTTGCCACCACTCTTGTGAATTCCTATTCTATTGCCTCGGTTATACCACCTGCCTACCCAACCTTGCTGAATCACTGTAATACTCTGAGTTTTTCTGTACATTGTTCACACAATCCTCGTTTTCAAGACACAGAACACATGTCCTTGAGTTCTCTTTCATTGGCCAACATTACTGACACAGAACAGCTCTGTGCAACAGCTTAAATATTTTTACAAACTAAACTTTTCATATATTCACTTTCATTACTGCAATCAGATCTACTCTTATGGCTTTATTCCCACCCTACAGAGAAGCCTGCCCTGACTGCCCTTCCATCACTCCATCTGGCCTATCCCTTTGTCTCCTTCAACACTAGTCTTGTTGCTCACCTCAATGCCATCCTTCCCTTTTATTTTTCGCTGCGTGTCAGTTTACCAGTCGCTATTAACTTGTGCACCTTCATATTCTTACCAATATTGGTTCTATATGAACTCAAGGCTTCTGTAGGAACTCACATTTCTCTCTTCATTCCTTGGGGTTAATCCATGAAACCTTTGACCTCTTGCTCATCTCTCAGCCTCACACTCTTCTTATGACCTTACCCTATTGCCAGGGTTTTAAGTGGGATGAAAAAAATGGGGGTCTCTAAAAGGGACATTGCCTACATAATTATAGGTGTGGCTTAAACAAATAAAGAAAATTTCTGTGATTATCATAGAGCGACACACAACCGGTATTTTGGTGCCTCTCTGAGCTTTCTGTTATTGCATCCAGATATAAAACACAACTGACATACACCTAAAATCAGCCAGGACCATTGGCCTTGTCAATGGTTGTCTCTGTGCGCTCTACAGGGAAGTCAAGGATTGGATGACCATGCATTCTGAACACCTTTTTTGACCCACTGACAGGCACTTTGAGAAACTCGCAGTGCCTTCAGCCTCAACTTCAGAGCACTCAATTGTGGCCTGTTATAAACACCTGGATGTGACTCAGTTCAAAGTATACACTATACAAGAGTAATATGTTACATGAAAAAAAATACAAAAGCACAACAGCCTAGAAATAGTCAACACTCTTATGGAGTGCTAGATTAAGTAAAACATGTGAAGTATAAACAGGAACTAAATCACTGACATGGATTGCCGTAATGTTTTTGACATTAATTGTTCAGATATCGTCAGAGTTTATCCAGTAAACTTATGGATATGAATATATGGTCATTCTAGAGACCTGTTTTAATGCCTGTTTTAGATTACTGCCAGGTCGGAGACACAGAGGGACCCAGCCCACTTAAAGCCTTGCCTATTGCACCATCCGTTGCACCATCAATGACTCTCATACCTCACCATTATCCTTTCATCTTGTAGTGTAGCTCCTATTTCCCTAATAGGCTCTGCGCATTGGAATAATATATCCTATAGGCTAGACATAGGACTAAGGTCAGTATGTCCCTATCGAGTATATTAAACTTAATTACTTGTGCCAGCTAGCTCAGAGGCCACTAGAAACTCCTTGACAACAAGAAGGGAGTAGTTTCTGGCAGCCGCAAAACATGACCACTGTGTTTCCCTTTAGAATCAGAACATGTCCCAGAGTCGTGGAAACAATAGATAACTATTTCACTCAGCTCAATCGTGCATGCTTAGTTTTCTTCAAGTTACACAGAAAGAAATAGACGGGCGTTTCAATAAAAGATTTATTGAACAGTCTTGTTTCTGGTGTAAGTAAAATGTGCTGTTACGATCACAAGACAGTATGCAAGATAAATAATGTACAGTGTGAGCAGTAGAAATAAATAATACTGCGATAGCATTATCTTTTAGTATATATGCATTTACATAAATAACACAGACTAAAAATGCGAGTACTCATACGATGCGTTTCTAATCTAGTTCTACCCCAATGTACCTAACCTAACCTAGGTGTAGGGAGAGGTATGAAGTAGGTGAAGTATTCCTTACTATGGTATACTAAGAGTATGTTTAAGCCTAGTATGCCTAGTATGCCAAGAGTCCCTCTAGGTTCTTGTCAGCTCCATACCTGAAGAATGAGAGAGGTAGGAATCTCTTTGCCAGACTCGAACTCCAACACCCCGCAAGGGAAGTCAGATCACTGGAAGCTGGACTCTCTGCGTGCAGGGATGACAGCGTCTTCTCAGTGCGTCAGGCCGGGAAACGGGCTCCTCTGAAGTCGAGGTCTCCTCTGATTTACAGGGGCTAGGGAAGGTATATTTATACCTGAGAAGCACCTAAGAATGTTAGTATTGACGTGAGTCTGACAGCGAAAGACGTCATGAATGAACCCCTAAGGAATAATGGTTCATGCATAATATATGAGTCCTTGAAGAAATCAATAGTCCTGGACTAGGGAAACTCCCGCAGCCTAAGGGTCTGTTCTTCGAGAACTCGTTGTGACGTTAGGGTGGACGGATGTCAGAGACCATGCCTGTATTTGGAGTGCACGGTTTAATGCCTAAATAAGGGCTGGGATTTTATGCCTATATAAGGGCAGGGCGAATTGTGCCTATATAAGGACATGATACTGGAAAGCCCGTTTATGGACACCTTAAGAGGAATACAACACCCACACCACTTTCGTGTGTACGATAATACTAAAATGCTAAACATTTAAAATGCTAAACATTAAATGGAGTACCGCATATTTAAAAAAATATTTCTTAAAAGCATTTAAAAAACATAATAAAAAATGCAAAAGGTACTGTACATTTGAAGCATTGCTTTTCATTTCAGGCATATATGTAAAATAAAATGCAATATGAATGAAAGAAGCAGTAATATTTACATGTGACAGAAAATGATCGATAAGTTGTTCAAAAATCAAAGTTATTTCATGTCATGAAAATAAATGAACTGTTTTAGACACACAAGATGACTAAGTGTCCGTGGAAGTACCTTGAAGTCCGTATTATAAGGCTAGTTCTACTTTAAGCAGATTGAAGTGCCATTTTCGTTTGAAAAATGGGAAAAAGTTCAATTTTGGTAGAGTTCCAAGTTGTTTTGAAAAATGAAGGCCAAATTGTTACTGCATCTCTGGAATACTGTATGCTGAATCAGAGTCAGTTTTACGGGTCTGGTGTAAACATGAGATCATCTACTTCTATAGACAAAACATCGTCCACTGTAGTTGGTGTCAGTTGGAACACCTCGTGTAGCAGATTAATTGCACAGAGATGTGAAGCTTCGCTTCCAGCATAGGGTGCCGCAGCAAAGTTCGCGTCCGTTGTTACCTGTGTGCCTGTAGATCTTTCTCGTACCTCAGCAGCAGCCGGAAGCGTCTGTGAGATCTCAATGAATGCTGACATCAGGATTGGTAGCCTCTGGGGACAACACAGAGCATGGGCCGTTATCGGGTCCAGCAGAGTATCGACATCCGTTGGCGTAGCTGATGGAAATGTTAGACAGGTGTCCAACACGCATTCTTCACCGCATAGCAGGCATCGTAGAACAGGTAAGATGCAATCTTGCCAGATTGGTCTGAATGACAGGAACCAAGTTGTATTAAGGTCCCGTAGACGAGTCATGCCCAATAGCTGTACTATTCGCTCACGGCACTTTCGTTCAAGGAGAGCTTTCTCCATTTCGCTCGGAGTGATGTCTGCGAATAGGCTGGCCATAGCGCAATAGCAGGAAGAGAAATAGAATTCCGGCAACAAGTGCTAGAATTAATGGTATGCCACCAAACACCGAATGTGCAAAGTTCGGGATGATTCTGAGTATTGCCTGGAAAGGTGCTAACAGACCGGTACAGATGCTCTTAAATACATGTATAATTCCACCTGTATCAGACATGTTGAAGATACGTGATATCATTTCTACGAAATGTATAGGGCAGTTTGTACGTATTAAAGTCTGTATCTCAGCCGAAGTCCTTGCTACTTGTAGATCATAGGTTTCTTTGGCCGAGGTCAAAGGCACTGTTTGCTGTAAAAGCATGGCTTTCATTCTGCTCAAAGTATCAAATCTTATAAAAGAGACGTTCAGCGAAGGCCATAGAGGCGACTCCCTGACTGTGTCTATTGGGGCAAACAATACTTGCATACAGCAAGTGACCCTGGAGTTGACCGTTACTAGATATGGGATGCCTGGCAACATGCCGCAGCAACTCTGATCATTCAACATGAGGTAACTCCCATTAGAAAGTTGTCCAAACGTTGGATTAATCACAGCAGCTGGTGTACCCTGCTGATGGCAAGACAAATTTGCCACAGAACCATTACAAGCCCTGTGTAAAGAAATGTCCTGACATATAAGCGAACCGCTTAGTGCAAGTTTACAGTTTGTACCGCTCAAAAACACTTCACGATCCCCACTCCAACATCTATATGTATACGGTAAATCCCAAGATGTCTTAATGTATTCCTTACCCAACCTTTCATATTTGCCTGCTTGCATTTGTCTGAGGCAATACTGAAACTGAAAAGTACTCACAGGTAATGTTATTTTGCCATGAATAAGCCATTCTGTAGCTGGTTTTTCTGCCACTGTGAATGGTAACTTTTCCAGTTTTTCAATGCTCAGCACTGTATACCTTGCTCCTCTTTGTGCCAGTTCGATCTGTTTATCAGTTAGATTGTATTCTGCAAACAGAGCCGTTGTGTTGATAAAACGCCAAGGCACATAGCCCGCTCGCAAAGATTGCAGCGTCCAGCTTAATAACATAATAGAACGTAATTGAGACTGGCCTTGCTGTAACATCGCCAAATCTTGTTCTAGTATGTCGATAGCAGAGGATACAATGCCATCCAATGAATATATTCTGGAGGACAAAGTTGTTAACCCATTGTCGACCACAGAGAGTGTTTTCTCTAAATTAATACGATCAAGTTCACGTATTCGTTCTGCAGCCTCCATCTGTGATACTTTCCATGCTTCATTATAAGCAGCATAAATGCCGGCATATATGAAACGTTTTTGACGCGGTTTTCTTGGTCCAAGCAAGAATTCCCTAAGGTCTGCGTCCTTTTTAAGTAAGGTTAAGTGTTGTTTCACATCCTGTAGTGTAGACTTATGCAGCCAATCGAGGCATAATTTTCCTACACTGTATGTTGTTACTACCCCCGGATGTTGTCTTTGGACGTATCTTGGGTCTGGCCTATTAATAGTAAAGCCCTGAGTTTTATTCAGGAATCTTTCCTGACAGTTATTCGTGTCTGTGGGCCAGATCAACCATTTTTTCCAATCAGGATTAGATCTGTTGAGTTGTAGTATATTGTCAACTGTCACCACTGCCTGTGTATCGTTATCTCTGGCAGGTGTCGGTACAGAAGGTGTGTTCATCTCTTTGATCTTGGCTAATCCAAGACAAGATGTTTGTTGGATGGTTTCATTCAAAAACATTATTTGTTCAGGGATGATGCAGGCTCTAAATAAAGCTTCTATCCCCTGCACTTGCCAATCTTTAGTACCCCAGACTGTTTTGGTGTCTATTGTGTCTTTCCAAAAGTCGAAACCCTGTCTAGACAGTTGGGCATTAAATAACGCAGAGTAAATCTGTTTTGTATTTGTTAACATAATTTTCAGTCCTGTCTTGTTTACATTTTTATAGTAAAACATTTCTGGTTCAGATGTATTGTGTCCTGAAAAATATGGAAACTTACTAGCAAATGTTTTTGAACTACCTTTAGGTGGTGTAGGACAATGTTCCCATTGGTTAAACATAAACACATTTCTTGGATATGCAGATTTATGCAAATAATGATGACCATAGTGGTTAAAACAATACATTTGTTCATAGTCTGATGAACCCTCTAAATATTCATGTTTAGAAAATGCAGCAGATTTTTCTAGGTCAAACATTATATCATTGACAGTCTCAAAGTCCCAATCATCTGAATAGGTACTGGACGTAATTAGATCACTTAGTGAAATTTTAAACAAATGTGGAATGTTCAATTGTTCCGTCGGACCGAAGATTTCAAAATCTGTTTTGTCCCACACTATACCATCCTGTATAGGAACAGCTGTGATGTTCACTGATGACAAGTCTCTTGCTTCACGATGGGAAGATTTATGAGGTTTCAAAAGTACGTTCACGTCTTTTCCTTCAGTGTTCACATGGATGTATCTGCCACTTATAAGCACGCTCACAGTTGTAATCAAAGCTAGCCAGAGCAGGAAAACAAAAAGTCCAGATATAATCCAGAGTTCAATCCATGGAGAAACCAAATAAGTCTTTTTCAGAAAGTGAAGAAAGTCTTGTACTTGCTGCTTGAATTTCAATGATGCTGGCGTCGTTTCAGGTTCACTCGGATCTTCTGAGAACGTATCAAAGTTAATGAAATAGCCAGAAGCAGTTCTATCAATTGTTGGAATTGCATCAGGATTTGTAGAAATCACTGGAACCAGTTCATCACCTGCCACGTTGGTGTAGACAGGTGTATTTGGACGAATCTGTTATTTGGTGTTCAAGAGGGATGAGTTCCATAGCGTTGTTGCATAGTCCTTCATCAGTTACAGCTGAATTCTCGATTGTTATCAGTCTTTCAGTCTGAACCTCTTGGATAGTAGCGAGAGGAGTGCGTCTGCTACTAGGTCGGAGTCCACGAGGCCTACTATTTAGTATTGGCCACATACTGTGGTTTGATGAGGTCGATGGACACAAATCTTTTCTCCTTTCTTCCAGCAAGGGGCGGCAGAAGTACTGTTCTTGTTCCTTGAACTGCTAGGACAGGTACTGGTTGTCTGTAAGAAGGTCCAAATTCCTTCTTGTCCGCAATCTTTTCTCTGACTAGATCCCCAACTTTTGGAATCCAGACAGGCCTTGCTGGGACAGCCGGTTGATCCCCAGTGGTGGTGGGCTGTAGGAATACGTTGCTTTGTTTCATTCTTAACTTGTTTAGTTCCTGTAAAACAGCCAAACGATCTTTGATATCAAAGGGTTTATTTTCCACCACTGTGCCTACGTGTTCAAGGTCTGGTACCCACATTCTTGTCCCAAATAGGACCTCATATGGAGTGACCCCCCTAGAGAACTTCTTGGCAGATTATTCAATGAGCGTTGAACCCCACTAAGGTGTTTGACCCACCCATCACCCGAACCTAATACCCTAGCTGTTATAGACTGCTTTATGTCCCGGTTTTTCCTTTCCACAACCGAATTTCCCTCAGGATGGAATGGAGAGGAGTACCGCAATGCAACGCCCAGACTGGCCATGGCTTCTTTGTAAGCCCTAGAGCTAAACGCAGGACCCTGGTCAGAATGTAGCGTGCCTATTGCGTATGTGCCGATAAAGACTCGCAAATCTTTTATAACAGTTCGAGCGTCAGCCGAGCGCTGAGGCCATAACCATAGGAACCTAGATTCAGTATTTGTGGGAATGCCTTTGTCCAGTAGGACGCAGGCGCGTAGATAGTCTAATGCTGTCTAACAGTGGTGTCTGTACTGGGTTGCCGCATTCGCAGCATGGTGTCTGGTGGCTCTCTCGCTGTAATTTACAGTCGAGGCAGTTGTTGATGAATATGTGAATTTCTGTATTCATTCCAGGCCACCAGTACATCTCTTTTAACGTCAAAATTGTTTTAGAGATCCCTTGATGTGACAGACCCTCCCCCAAATGTGTTTCATAAATCAAGGCTGCTCTACGTTCCATGTTTGGAATTACCCTATCCCCCACTCCAGGGATTCGAGCAAAAGGAACGTTGTTCGCATCAATTACATAAGAGTACTTGAGTGGAAACTTTTTTGGTAACGCTGCACTGCTGCCTTTGCTTGATGCATTGACAGCCAACATTATCTCACCGTCTATTTTTGTTTTTGAACGAGTGATCGCAGCTACGGAAGCCGTCTGAACAGCCCCCTTTGCGGCTTCGTCAGCCAATTAATTCCCTGCAACGTGAACGCCATCACATTGATGACTCAGTGTGTGGATCACGTGAGCCTTTGGTAGTTCGTTTTTCAACTGAACTACTTGTTCCCAAAGGATTTTGTGCTTTATTGTGCCACCTTTCGCATCTTTGAAACCATTTTCAAGCCAGTTTTGTATATAGTCATTATACGACTGAACACAGTAAAAGGAATCGCACACTATCAGTGTGGGGAATTCTCGATCTGTACTTTCAAGTGCCAGTTTGAATGCTTGTAGTTCAGCTCGCTGAGCTGTACAATCTCCTAGAGACTGAGTTTTTGTGACCATAGGTCTGAAGATGCCATTTCGCATGCGACCTTTAACGATTGCACACGCTGCACTGTAAGCTTGCTTACTCCCTGTTGCGGGTTGTGCCGATCCGTCAGTGTAAATTATGAATTCGTACTGATCGAGAGGCAGAATTTCAGTAGACAGAGGACATTCATGTTCATATTGCAGGAATGCTTGTGTTTTTAAATCTGGATCAAAAACATATTCAACATCTAGTTGCAGCAAGAGAATTAACCCATTGTATCCACCTTGGATGTAATGCTTTAGCATTTGGAATGCTTGCTTTTGTGACCGCTTCTAAAGCTGGTACTGGGGTTACGACAATAATGCGTTTCCCTTGGGCTAAGGCTCTTTCTTTTGCTACAGCGGTTTGAACTGCTGTCAGAATTTTTTCAGTTGAACTGAAGCGCATTTCCGCTTGTGTGTACAAATGGGATTTGTATGCGATTGGTATTTTCTCACCCTCATTGAAGGTTAAGTAGGTGAATCCACATTGACCCGAAATTATTCGGATCACCAAATTGCGTTGACTTACGCGTGTTTGTAAGTGATTTGTTGCTAACATGTTAGCCTGGAGTGAACGCAAGATTTCTGTGTGTTCCTGTGTCCAGTTTCTGATCGAAAAATCAGGTTTGATTAATGTGTAGAGAGGTTTAACCCTTTCTGCGTAATTTAGAATGTATGTTCTTCCAAAATTTAGGAAACCCAATATGGATTGTAAGTTTTTTAGCGTTTTTGGAGGTTGGAGCAGCGCACATTTCTCTAGAAAGTTAGCTGCCAAGCTCTTGCCTTCACTTGAAAGCTCATATCCTAGAAATAGGACATTGAGATGGGCAATTCTGGACGTTTTAAAGTTGAACTTGTAGCCCTCAGAGGCGAAACCCAGTATAATGGTGCTCACCCTGTTAAAGTGTTTTTCCAGGTCATCGTCTGTCAGATAGATGTCATCGACATAGGACAATGCCTCATTGTCATAAATTTGTAGTAACTCCATTACCCTGGCTGAGAATAAACCTGGGCTGTTCTTGAACCCTTGTGGGAGTCGACAAAAGTGACGCTGGGTCCCCATTATGGAGAATGCTGTTAAGTACCTGCTTTCAGGTGCTATGTTTTGACAAAAGAAACCATTTGAGATGTCTAATGTTGTTTTATATTTTTTACGCACAATGTTATTCATTAATCCTGTGCTATGTGCATTTTGCACTGCAAAAGTTTTAGAACAAGTGTTTAAGTGTCTGTAGTCCAAAACTAGACAATATGTATTGTCTGGTTTGGAGACAGGAAACAAAGGATTGTTCATTGAGGAGGTGCATGTTTCAATCACCCCTTGATATTCAAGTTGATCTAAGATCTCCCTGACCTGTTTTTTAGCTTCTTGCTTTATTGGGTACTGCCGTTGTGCAGTTGGTTCATGTTTCAGATGTATTTTATGGTGAGGTGAGTCCTCATCCCATCCTACATGATTTTTATATAATGCTGGGGCCTGGGCCACTGCCCATTTCCTGGCATATGTATATCTCAGATGCATTGGTATATGGTTGGAGAAGGCAGGCATAATTATGTCCTCGCCATGTGGGCACTCCCTGACAAATTGTGGTGGCCAGTCCTTTTCTTCTAGAAGTATGTCATAGCCCTTTGATAGTCTTTCCCAAAAAAGTGCTTTCACCTGTCTAGGTTTGTCTCCCTCCATCCGGAGTGTTATGTCATATAACTTTTGTGGAGTACTAACCCTGGTGTCTACAGTCTCAACTGTGATGTACTCATTCAAGTCCACTATCTCCAGAAGTTCCTTCAGGTTCTGGAGAACTATTGTGACTTCTGCTGCACTGTCCAGCATTGTCTGAGCCCATTGTCCGTTCTTGAGTTGTGTTCTCAGTATTCTCGGCATGTCTGATCTTTAGACCTGCTACTTTCTTTTTGGAGAATTGAGGTTTTATTTTGGTTTTTGGAGCGTGTTTGTCGTCTTTCGATTTCACGCGTTCTTCTCTATGTTCTGATCGTCCTCTTCTTTCCGAAGTCTGTGATGAGATCTGAAAGGGACGAGAGGAACGTGTATCAGTATCTTGATCCCTGTCAGGCTTTCTCAAATTATCCCTATTCCTGAGGTTATACCTCCTTCCAGAGGGCTCCTTTTGAGGAGACCTACCTCGGGATTGAGAACGTTTCTCGTTTGATTTTTGTTTAGTAGACTCCCACTTCTTTTTAGAAGATGTAGGAGTTTGTTTAATTGAGTCCTTCTCAGGACTTTCAGATAGCTTCGGCTTCACTGGTCTTCCACCCAAACTATCTCTGCCTAATTCTGCATAAGATTGTTCTATAATTCTGGGTAGCTCTGTTTGATGTTCTGTAACATCAAATTCCCTTAATTTTTGGCGGATCACCACTGCTGCTGCCTCCCCTTTAATATTAGATAATATTATTGTTGAGACCTGGTCGAAATTTTTCAGTAATTTCATACCTAAATTTAGAGCAGGTTCTGCCCCGTATTCATTTTGAATTTGTTTCAGGACATCAGGTATTACCGCAATTGACGGAATGCCATGTGTTTTAGTATAGATGGCAGCAAAGACTGAGCCCCAAGTGGTGCAGTCTTCCAGTTGTGGTGTGATCCCCATCGGTAAACTGATTGTCAGTATTCTGTGTTTCTCATATGGGCTAGTATTTGGAAATACTGCTTCGATTTGAGTAATTTTTGGAGCTATCCAGAATGGAATTTGCTCACGTTTTGTGGGCATTTTACCCATGACTGCGTATAGAGTCTGTGGTGTAATTTTTAGAGTGTTCCCCTGGTGAGGGGTTTGATTTGGAACTGTCAATGGTGGTTGGACTGTGAAAGTCCGCATGACATATTGGACCAATTGTCTGTAGATTTTTATTAATTCTTGTATTTGAACAAGTAAGTCCTCATCTGACATTATATCCAGTTCAGGATGAGGTGTGTAGCCGGCTAGAATCGGCCATGTTGCTCCTGGTCTACCTAGTGGACCGAGCCTGGTAATGTTTTTGTGATGTTTTAGGGCGCCTTTAAACCAGACCTGATGCTCCTGGTATGTTAATGGGATTTCTATATCCTCGAAAGGAATGTATTCCTCTGGTGGTTCATCTTCTTTGTAGAAGTGAAACATGTGTGTTACTGAATTGGATTCAGGAAATATTACCCATGAATAGAATACCTCTGTCTGAAAGGATTCATGTGCCTCTATCACGAAAACTGCTCTACCGCCTCTTGGTGGTAGGCCATGTTTTATAAGTTTTAGAGTGATGGCTCTTCTTAAGTTTGGAGCGATGTCTATAACACCCTCCTTGGTTTCATTTAAACCTGTAATGTTAAAGGCTGCTGCTTGGGCTGGATCAGCCGCAGCTCCACCGTTTCCGGCGTCAGTGTCGGAGCCAGGCATTTTGTTGTTTGAAAAATGTAGAACAAGTTTCAAGGAAACAAAGATAAGGTGCACAATATTTTGGAACACTGTATCCTTCAACGTTGAGCAAACCAAACAGCTAATATATAGGGTACTGCCCTATGTAGCCGTGGCGGATACTAAACCCTGCCCACTTCAGACGTCTTTTGGAGTATATGGGTAGGGGTCTTGAGAGAAAAAGCACGGCTGAGTTACTCAGTATCTAACGTTGAATTGCTGCCTTACCAAACCGTTGGGCGCCATGTAGTGTAGCTCCTATTTCCCTAATAGGCTCTGCGCATTGGAATAATATATCCTATGGGTTTGACATAGGACTAAGGTCAGTATGTCCCTATCGAGTATATTAAACTTAATTACTTGTGCCAGCTAGCTCAGAGGCCACTAGAAACTCCTTGACAACAAGAAGGGAGTAGTTTCTGGCAGCCGCAAAACATGACCACTGTGTTTCCCTTTAGAATCAGAACGTGTCCCAGAGTCGTGGAAACAATAGATAACTATTTCACTCAGCTCAATCGTGCATGCTTAGTTTTCTTCAAGTTACACAGAAAGAAATAGACGGGCGTTTCAATAAAAGATTTATTGAACAGTCTTGTTTCTGGTGTAAGTAAAATGTGCTGTTACGATCACAAGACAGTATGCGAGATAAATAATGTACAGTGTGAGCAGTAGAAATAAATAATACTGCGATAGCATTATCTTTTAGTATATATGCATTTACATAAATAACACAGACTAAAAATGCGAGTACTCATACGATGCGTTTCTAATCTAGTTCTACCCCAATGTACCTAACCTAACCTAGGTGTAGGGAGAGGTATGAAGTAGGTGAAGTATTCCTTACTATGGTATACTAAGAGTATGTTTAAGCCTAGTATGCCTAGTATGCCAAGAGTCCCTCTAGGTTCTTGTCAGCTCCATACCTGAAGAATGAGAGAGGTAGGAATCTCTTTGCCAGACTCGAACTCCAACACCCCGCAAGGGAAGTCAGATCACTGGAAGCTGGACTCTCTGCGTGCAGGGATGACAGCGTCTTCTCAGTGCGTCAGGCCGGGAAACGGGCTCCTCTGAAGTCGAGGTCTCCTCTGATTTACAGGGGCTAGGGAAGGTATATTTATACCTGAGAAGCACCTAAGAATGTTAGCATTGACGTGAGTCGGACAGCGAAAGACGTCATGAATGAACCCCTAAGGAATAATGGTTCATGCATAATATATGAGTCCTTGAAGAAATCAATAGTCCTGGACTAGGGAAACTCCCGCAGCCTAAGGGTCTGTTCTTCAAGAACTCGTTGTGACGTTAGGGTGGACGGATGTCAGAGACCATGCCTGTATTTGGAGTGCACGGTTTAATGCCTAAATAAGGGCTGGGATTTTATGCCTATATAAGGGCAGGGCGAATTGTGCCTATATAAGGACATGATACTGGAAAGCACGTTTATGGACACCCTAAGACTAGCCGCCTCAGCAACCTGCTCTCTCCAGCTGATTCGAACAACACAATACCTTGTGCTCCTCCCAATATTTGATACCATATACTCCAACCACACCCTCCATTATTTCATTCTTACATTTTATCACATCATACCCCTGTATTCAGCTTTCTACTTAGGCTACTACATGTCTTCTCTCCGTCAGGCCTCTCACTCTTTGATTTCACCATGCCTTCAAGCTCCACTCCCCTGATACTTCTGTGGCTCACCTCCTTCTAAGCTTCCCATATGAATGCCCTGTTGAGAAATGGTCTTTGACAATACATCTTCATATTCAATAGCCAATATATCCTCTAACACCTCAGCCCCCATCCTCCGTTTAGTCTCTTTTACTCCTCCGTCAACTGACCAGCATCAATCTGCTGCTCCACCGTGTTGATGTCTACTGTTCAGAAAACGGTGAAGGACTTAAAATCCTCAGGAACTGTCTAACCCTTTTGCATTCACTTTGTCTATACTGTCTTTTGATAAACCCTTGTCTCCTGGAGAATAGCACTCAACCCTTCCCCTCCTTATTCCATTAGCATTGCACATGGAATCACTTTTCCCTATCCTTCAAAATAATCCAACTCAAAAGAGCCCATCGGTTTCCAGAATCCCCCACTAGCATGCCTGCCTGTGGATGGCCCACGGCACGTATCTCCTAATCAAAAGAGGCCTACAGATCACCTTGACTTGTTCATAGTGTACATTTTTCAACATATCAACTAGAGTGCACAGTGTGTCAAGGGATGTGATGACAGCATGCATGTGCTGGGCCACTCCCTGTTCACCACGTTGCTCTTGCAAGGTTATAAGGCTCATACTCTGCCAATCAATAATTCAACACCATAAAGTCCTTGCACTTAATCCTGCCAATATGTATTGTACCATATACTTCCCTTTCCCAGTTTCCTTTATTCCTCGCACCACCACTCTTGTTGCCCCATCTTAGATGACTGAGTAACAGAACCTTGCTCTTATCAAAAGCATGCGGAAAACCAGTGGTTGCATCTTGCTGAAGCCAAATAGCTGACGCTTTTCTACACTTTTCACCTGTTTCACTTGATGTACCATGAAATCCTGCTATTCTGCCATCTTAATTAAATCCAATATCTGGGAGAGCTCCCACACCTACTTTGCTAGCCTACAATTCAAAACTATAATGCTAAATAAGAATGCATTGTCTATTCCACTATCACACCAGAAAGGCAGTGGCATCAAGCAATCCACACTTTGTCAGAGAGCAAGTGTTATGGGGCAGCAAAACAAAAGCTTCAGATCCTCTTTAAACTCCCAAAACACTGCACCAGCAACTCAGCATCGGATATCCAAATTTAGCACCTGGCTACCGCCACCAGACTGACTGGAAAGGCAGTATCAGATATGGACCCATCATACTCACTACTGTACAGAAAGTTGACGTGAAATAGAAATCTCTTGCTAATCCACAACTCGTTCCCAAGATTGTAGCACCAAATATCCCAGGTTGCTTATATATACTAAGACTTTGAGACTATAAACAAGTCACCAGAGAATTATCGAATTGGGTTCCTGAGTTGGACTTGGCATTTAATGGGGATGGGGGAATGTTGCACAGAATGAACATGATAATAGCCTGGTATAAGTTTTTGGAGGCACTTGGTGTGTCTTAAATGATCTGTAATCTGTCTTTTGATCCTCTAGGCTGTAATAGATGTGTATTTGCCATGCTTTCCATGGTTCATTTCTGAAGCAATAAGTGCCGGTGTCCAAAGCTCTGCTCAGAACCACGCAGCCATTACTCAGTGTTGGAAAGTAGTGGGATCACACCAGATACCAGTTCTAGAGCTATTTCTGGGTTGGATCTGGGGCGACCCAGGGAAATATGCTGAAATTGTCTTGGTGTCATTTTCTGACACCAGGACACAGTTCAACAGTGCCTGCTAACTGTGTGCACCAGCCTGCAGGCCGCAAGAGGACTTTCTTATTTTCACTTCCAGACGGGCACCAACAAAGGGTTGAAATAAAGTCAGCCCTTCTTTTGTTCAAGTATCATCCTGGCTGGGAGCTATCTGGAGCATAACACCTAGATGCCAATGCAATGGAAGGAAACAAGGGCACATAGTGTATCACTTCACAAGAACTTTAGAGAAGCTGTGACTCGAAGGCTGATTTTTGACTTTGTTCAAATCCCTCTTCCTATGTAAGAGATCTGCATTCATTGCAAGAATGCAAGTCTTATCTTTGTGCATAAGTAATTACACTAATAATGATTGAAAAATAGCACCTACCAGTTTATCTTTTTATTTAGTTCTTTTATAGCGCTACTCATTCCATTGTAGAGTGTCAACGTGCTTTACATCAAACACAGAGACACAATAAATCATACAAGTGCACAACTCAATATACAGTAAATGTTACTTAAGACAATGAAGGTTATAATGTATAGGAATCACATACAGTCCATACTTATAGACATTATATGTTAAGAGTGAACATTCGGGAGAAATACAAATTCAGAATAAAAAAACGTCTCGAGTAATTGGGGTTGTCTCTACACACTAGGCTTTATTAATTCCCAGAAGTGCCCATCCTTAAATCTCAGAATAACAACAGATTGAGGAAAAGAAATAAGGCTCTAAACTTGACTTTCAATTTGTATGCAGATCCTTGATGCCGGTAAATAGATCACTGTGCTATATTAGAAGGATTGCAAATTATGCACTGAAAGTAACAAAATGATCCCTGTGTCAAGAGCAGTAGCTTTGCAGCGGGGCACATTAACCCTTTATGCTACTTTATGAGTTAAAACTGTGATTATACAAAATATAGAACTCTCTCAGAATTGCATTAGCCACCAAAGTCACCTTACCGCTATTATACCACCAAAATTGCTGGGCACACAAAGATATCTGCAGTGTAGGAGAGTAGGATCTGCCTCTTATGGTTACCCCCACTTTTTGCTGGTGTATCACTGTTTTTCGACTTTAGTCTGGCTGGGGCCCTGCTATTCAGGACCCCAGCCTAGCTGCTTCCTCTCTAAATTGATTCCATGTACTTTAGGTATATCCCAGATTGGGTTCTGGGGTGCCCTTATAAGACCCTAGTATATGGTATACTATGTAATAAGGGCATAGACACCCCAGAGGCCTACCAGGGGCTGAAGCATGTATTGTGCCACCCCTGGAAGGCCCTCCAAAATGACACCACAGGACTGCTACTGCAGCCTGGGTAAGGTGGTGCATGCACCCCTTGCAGAGATATAGGTTCACTATATCTCACCTAACACTGCACATAGAAACCTATCAGTCACCCCTATGGCAGGCCTTTTCAATCCTGAAGGCAGGGTGCTTGGTTAAATGTGAGAGGGTGCCCATGCATGAGCAGAGCCCCTCTGCAGCCCTCGGAATCTCCTATCCGGGGTTGTCTGTGGTGCAGCCTAACCATATACTCTTAAGTGCATTATATCTAAACGGTAAATGCTAACTTTGGGATGGCTCCACGGAAACATGTCGTGTTTGGTGTCAAACACCTTGGAATAATATCCCCACAACAGTTCCTGGTGTGGGAGTATGATCCCACCCTTCTAGAGGGAGAGACATGACAGCACCAGTATACCCGAAACCAACTAAACAGAGCCTGGCATCACAAAATGGATGCTACAGCCACAGACACGAGTCTGGCCTCCTGCTGCTGACCGAAACTCCGGAAGGGGAGGCCTGGACAATAGGTTTCCTGTTGCAGGGAGGTGTGACCACCTCCCAGACAGGCCTTATTGGATTGGGGCTGGGTGGTGCACTCTCTGAGTGCTTTGAAGTCCTGCAGTGGGGGCACATTTGGTATCCTCGTGCATACCCCAGTTCAAACCGGTTACAGGGGCTGCCAGCCCCTGCTCTGGCGTGAAACTGGACAAAGGAAATGGGTGTAGCCACCCCTCTTTCCAAACCCTCCCATAGGTGGGTCCCCAGAGTTAGTCCAATCCCTTTCCTTAGTATAAGTAAGGGAACCCTGGCAACAGGACTTTAGATATCCCTGGATGAAACTCTGAAGCTGAATCCTGGACCTTCGACGCTCTACATCAAGATTAGAGGACTGAAGAATCTCCCTTGGGGTCAAGGAGTGACTCCCCTGCTTGGCAGGCACCAACAAAGCATCTGTCCGGTCTGCATCGCTGAAGCTCCCGCCGGACGCCGAAGTCTTTGCATCACCAGAGGTAGATTTCCAGACTTTCCCGAGGCGGGCCTGAGACCCCAGCAAAGCTGAGGCCCGTAGCTATCGTGGTTAACGTGGAACCGTGACCCCTGGCCACCAAGCACATTTGCAAGTGCATCAACTTCCTGACATCTCTCGAAGCTGTGCTTTAAGTTCTGAGTAGCCCTAGCCCCGAGCACCAACTGCAGCGAAGATCACTGGCCTACACTCCACAAGTGTCCCGTGGGCCAGCTCCAAGTGCGACCACTTGAGGCTCCTTTGCAATCGCTAGTCTGTTGGCTAGTGGGTCCCCACGAAGGCAACTCTTCAACTGCTTGGGCTTTTCTGGTTGCACAAGACTTTCCCTGACTTACCCTTGCTGGGTGAGTCCCTCAGACCTTGCTGGTCTGCACCGCAGCCTTTTCTTCACTTCCCTGTGACTTGTCGTTGCCAAGGCTTGTTGGGTCCAATCCGGTCGCTGACACCTCAGCACTCGACATACTTTGTGGGAAAGCTCGAATCCAGCTCCTGGTCATCGTCGACACCTCCTGGACCTCGTGGCTGAAGAGTCAATGCGCCCGTCAACTCAACTGAAGCACCCGACATCTGAGGGCATTCGACTATCGTGCCCCTGGTCACTGGCTAGTGACCCAGACTCTGTCCCCTCTGCTTTCAGGTCTTCCTTTTCCTCGATCCAGGCTTGGATCGCTCCGGACACTCTTCTTCTCCACGGCAGCAGCACTTTTCCAGCGGTCGCCATTGAAAACGACGACGATTCCCGACACCTTTTAACACGTATGCACCCGGCTTCCCTGGGTGAGGTAACTCAGGTATTTCGGTACTCACGTGGGTGTGGGCCCTAGAAACTCTTAAGTTTTAAGGGGTTAACTGGAAGTCCTCTCCGAAGTGTCCCTTTTCTTTAAAAATCCAACCGCGACTTTCCCCATAGAAGTCAACGGTGGCTCGCGGCTGTGCTCTCACACTGCACGCATCACCCGTGGGTCCCCTGTGTCACTACCTTGGGTGGTTCCTTGGGGTCCAAGCACTTCTACAGGCTCTAGGCTTTGTGTCTAGTTCAAACGTGGTTCTTATACCACTATTTTAGTATATGGTTTGGTACGCCCCTAGGGCTCAAACGTGTATTGTGCTAAATACTGCTGATATTTGACTTGTAACTTATGTACTTTGAACTCTAGCCTCATAAAGACACTAGAGGGGTGTGTTTAAGACTAAATACATATATTTTATATATATACCTGGTGTGCTCCTCTTTCATTTGGTCACTCAAGAGATTATAGACTGGTAAAACAAGCTGCTTTACATTCCTTCAAGACTTAGCCTGAAGGCTGCTCTCCATAGCTACCACTAGGATAGCTTTCAATAAAGGTTGTCTTTAACCTATCTCCATTAGGGGTTGTTTGGACTGGTGCAAGGTGCCCACTAGAACTAGTGGACAGCATATGCCAGGCCAACTTCTCACATTGGTGTGCAGTGTGTGGGATTCCAGCTTGCTATTGTTTTACCAGATAATCTCAATTGAATTGATCAACTGAAAACCACTAAGGGTACCTAAGGTACATATAAATTCAAGCTTAGAAATACAGTAAGTTCTACTGAACTTAGAGTTGTGTGTCAAGGGCTTAGCACACCCTTTCTACAACTCAAGAGAGTTTAGTAGGCCCCACTAGAGTAGGTAGTGCATACACCACACCTCACTAGTAATGTCTTCACTGCCAGGAACCAGTGGGCTCCTGCCATCCAAATATGACAACCTCCCATTCTTGGAATTGAGAGAGTTGTGCAAGATTAGGAAGCTGAAGACAGGCAAAAGTGCCAACACCCAACGTCTCATGGAGATGCTCCTGCTGGATGACCTCAGAAGACCTATAGGGTCTGCAAGGGTAGGCATAGAGGGTGGGGCAGAAGATGAGGAAGGGGCCAGGGGTGAAAATACCCAGGACCTGACCTCTGAAACTGGCCAGGAAGGTGACAATGACCTTGCCCTGGAAAATGCAGCTCCTCCTGCAGATGAAGAGGAGGATCAGAATGACCTCCCCTTTGTCCCAGCAGGAAGAGTTGTGAGTGTGCCTAGAAGGTCCAGATCTCCTTCTCAGGAGTCTAACCATTCTGACACCTCAGTAGGGACCTCTGTTTCTTCTCATAGGAGGAAACCTCTCATGAAAGGAAAGACAGACTGCTCAAGTATGAGGAAGCTCAGTTGAGAATCAGAAAACAGCAGTTGGATATAGATAGGGAGTCCATAGAGCTTCATAGACAAAGAAGAAAGTTGGGACTAGAGTCCCATTGTGGCAGCAACTTCCCTAGTGGTAGGGAACGGTCTTATGACCATAGAAACCTGAGCAAGATTGTCCCTCCCTACCAGAGTGGGGATGACATCCACAAATGGATTACTGCACTGGAGAGGGCCTGTAAAGTACAGAGGGTCCCTCAGGAGCAGTGGGCAGCAATCTTGTGGCTCTCCTTTGCAGACAAAGGTAGAGACAAGCTCCTCACTGTAAGAGAAGAGGATGCTGATGATTATCAAGTCCTGAAGAGTGCCCTAATAGATGGGTTTGGCCTAACCACTGAGCAATACAGGTTAAAGTTCAGAGATACCCAAAAGGCACAGACCCAGGACTGGGTGGACTTTGTAGATTGTGCTACCAAGGCTCTGGAAGGCTGGTTACTGGGCAGTAAGGTGTGTGACTTCAAAGGATTTTATAATTTAATCATGAGGGAGTAGATTCTTAATAACTGTCAAAATCAGTTGCTACATCAGTACCTGGTTGACTCTGATCTGACCTCTCCCCAAGAATTGGGAAAGAAGGCAGACAAATGGGTCAGAACCAGGGTGAAGCAGAAAGTTCAGAACCAAGGTGGTGACCAGAAGAAGTAAGATTCCAAAAACTCTGATAAGGGTGGGGAGAAGGGTAAAGACCAGAAGTCTTCACAAGGCCCCAAAAATCTTCTTCAGGTGGGGATTCCCAATCTAATAAAGGAAAAGGCCAAAAGAAACCATGGTGCAAAGTCTGTAAGCAAAAGACTCACTGGACCAATGATTGCACCAAGTCCAAATACTCCACTCCAGCCACCATTGCCCCTAAGGCAACGGTTCCCCCTAGTCCAGCTACAAGTGGTGGTGGAAACACTCAGAATAAGGGTTTAGTAGGGTTGACCCTGGGTACTGAGATGGACTCTGGCCTAGTCAGAGTGCCAACTCAGGCTGTCCTAGTCTGTGATGGGGGCATGGATATGTCCCCCTTTGTGAGTCCCACTAATTTGGGAAAATACAGACAGCAGCCTTTAATTAATGGAAGGGAGGCTTTGGCATTCAGGGACACAGGAGCAAGTGTCACCATGGTGACAAAAGATCTTGTGGATCCTGGGCAGATTATACTTGGTGAAATGTACCAAGTGACCAATGCTAGCAAGGTCAGAACAGACCATTCTCTGGCAGTTGCCAACTTCTCCTGGGGAGGGGTAACTGGCCTTAAGAAGGTTGTGGTGAGTGCAGACCTACCAGTTGAATGCTTGCTTGGCAATGATCTTGAAACCTCAGCTTTGGCAGAGGTGGAGCTCAGGAAACATGCAGAAATGCTAGGGATCCCTGCACATGTCTTTGCTGTGACTAGGTCACAGGCAAAAATGTCGAAAGCTGAACAGGCCCTGGATTCTGGAATAATGGACCAGGTGCCTCCCAAGAGAAGGAGCAGTAGGGTTAAGGCAGTGCCTTCCCCCTTGGCTCAGGAGGAAGTTCAGACTTTTGAGGAAGCTGATCTCAGGCTTGAAGAAGGAACTGTCCCAGAGGAGCTTGAACCTGATCAGGTTATGTTCTTGGGGACAGGGGGCCCTTCCAGGGCAGATCTGAGCCAGGAGCAGCTGAACTGCCCCTCGCTTGAACCCCTCAGATAGCAGGCTGCTGCTGAGGCTGCTGGGAATGCTAGTAGCACCCATAAGATATATTGGGATGATGGACTCCTGTACTCAGAGAGTAGAGACCCCAAGCCTGGAGCAGCCAGGAGGTTGGTTATACCTCTGAAGTTCAGGGGCTTCCTATTGACACTAGCCCATGACATTCCCTTAGCAGGTCACCTGGGCCAGAACAAGACTTGGGACAGAATTGTCCCTCACTTTCACTGGCCCCAAATGTCTGAAGACACCAAGGAGTTTTGTCGCTCCTGTGTAACCTGCCAAGCCAGTGGGAAGGCAGGTGGCACCACAAAGGCCCCCCTGATACCACTACCTGTGGTGCTGGTTCCCTTTGAGAGGGTGGGGATTGACATAGTTGGTCCCATGGATCCCCAAACAGCATCTGGGCACAGGTTTATCCTGGTAGTGGTGGACCATGCCACCAGGTACCCAGAAGCCATTCCCCTTAGGACCACTACAGCTCCTGTGGTGGCAAGGGCCCGCCTGGGAATTTTCTCAAGAGTGGGCTTTCCTAAGGAGGTAGTATCTGACAGAGATGCAAATGTTATGTCCAGTTACTTGACTGCAATGTGGAAGGAGTGTGGAGTGACTTATAAGTTCACCACACCCTATCACCCACAATGCAATGGTTTAGTTGAGAGATTCAACAAAACCTTGAAGGGCATGATTAAAGGGCTCACAGAAAAGCTTAGGCGAAGATGGGACATACTCTTGCCCTGCCTTTTATTTGCATACAGGGAGGTGCCTCAGAAGGGGGTTGGCTACAGCCCTTTTGAACTTTTGTTTGGCCATCCTGTTCGGGGTCCATTGTGTCTGGTGAAGGAAGGTTGTGAGTTACCTCTCAAACCCGCTAAACAGGACATAGTGGACTATGTACTTGGTCTCCGCTCCCGGATGGCTGAGTATATGCAAAAGGCAACCAAAAACCTTGAGGCTAGCCAGGAATTACAGAAAGCCTGGCATGACCAAAAGGCTGTGCTGACTGTTTACCAGCCAGGGCAGAAAGTGTGGGTGCTGGAGCCAGTGGCCCCAACAGCCCTCCAAGACAAGTGGAGTGGCCCCCATACAATTGTTGAACAGAAGGGAGAGGTTACCTATCTGGTAGACCTGGGAACTCCCAGGAGCCCCCACAGGGTGCTCCATGTCAACAGGCTGAAGCCATATGTGGACAGGGCTGACATGGGCTTGCTCATGGCAACTGATGAGGGCCAGGAGGAGGAGAGTGACCCTGTCCCTGACCTGCTCTCTCAGAACCCTGATGATGGGTAAGTGGATGGTGTAGCCTTGGCAGGCAGCCTCACTGCCCAGCAGCAAACTGATTGTAGACAGGTGCTCAATCCGTTCAGACACATGTTCTCTCTGACTCCAAGTCAGACCACCTGGTGCACTCATGAAGTGGACACTGGGGACAGTCTGCCTGTTAATAGTAAGATTTACAGGCAACCTGACCAGGTCAGGGACTGTATCAGGACAGAAGTCCAGAAAATGTTGGAACTGGGTGTCATTGAACCTTCAGATAGCCCTTGGGCTAGTCCAGTGGTCCTGGTGCCAAAACCTCACACAAAAGATGGTAAGAGAGAGATGAGGTTTTGTGTGGACTACAGAGGCCTCAATGTAGTCACTAGGACTGATGCCCATCCAATCCCCAGGGCAGATGAGCTAATAGACACTTTGGCCTCAGCCAAGTATCTAAGCACATTTGACCTAACAGCTGGCTACTGGCAGATCAGACTAGCCGATGATGCAAAGCCAAAAACTGCATTTTCTACCCCTGGTGGGCTTTACCAATTTGTGGTGATGCCCTTTGGTTTGAAAAATGCACCTGCCACTTTTCAGAGGTTGGTGAACACAGTCCTTACAGGTCTGGAAGCCTATAGTGCAGCATATCTAGATGATATTGCTGTCTTTAGCTCCACCTGGGAGGATCACCTGGTCCACCTCAGAAATGTTTTGGAGGCCCTGCAGAAGGCAGGCCTAACTATCAAGGCCACTAAGTGCCAGATAGGGCAGAGTCAGGTTGTGTACCTGGGCCACCTTGTGGTTGGAGGCCAGGTTCAACCATTGCAGAGCAAGATCCAGACCATCATGGACTGGGCTGCTCCAACTACCCAGACTCAGGTGAGAGCCTTTTTAGGCCTGACTGGGTACTACAGAAGATTTGTCAAGGGGTATGGATCAATAGTGACACCCCTGAATGACTTAACCTCTAAGAAAATGCCCAAAAAGTTTCAGTGGACAGTTAGCGGTCAAAAGGCATTTGATGACCTGAAGCAGGCCATGTGCACTGCTCCCATTCTGCGAAGTCCTGACTACTCCAGAAAGTTAATTGTGCAAACAGATGCATCTGAGTTGGGGGTAGGGGCTGCACTGTCCCAGTTGAATGATGAAGGTCAGGATCAGCCAGTAGCTTTTATTAGCAGAAGGCTGACCCCCAGAGAGAAACGTTGGTCAGCCATAGAGAGGTAGGCCTTTGCTGTGGTTTGGGCTCTGAAGAAGCGGAGGCCATACTTGTTTGGCACTCACTTCCTTGTTCAAACAGACCACAAGCCCCTCCTATGGCTAAAACAGATGAAGGGTGAAAACCCCAAACTATTGAGGTGGTCCATTTCCCTACAGGGGATGGACTATACAGTGGAACATAGACCTGGGAGTAACCATGCCAATGCAGATGGACTCTCCAGATATTTCCACTTAGAACATGAAGGCTTAACTGGTCAAGGTTAGTTTAATGTCCCTGCGCTTGGGGGGGGGGGGGGGTTGTGTAGGAGAGTAGGATCTGCCTCTGACGGTTACCCCCACTTTTTGCTGGTGTATCATTGTTTTTCGACTTTAGTCTGGCTGTGGCCCTGCTATTCAGGACCCCAGCCTAGCTGCTTCCTCTCTAAATTGATTCCATGTACTTTAGGTACATCCCAGATTGGATTCTGGGGTGCCCTTATAAGGCCCTAGTATATGGTATACTATGTACCAAGGGCATAGACACCCCAGAGGCCTACCAGGGGCTGAAGCATGTATTGTGCCACCCCTGGAAGGCCCTCCAAAATGACACACAGGACTGCTACTGCAGCCTGGGTAAGGTGGTGCATGCACCCCTTGCAGAGATATAGGTTCACTATATCTCACCTAACACTGCACATAGAAACCTACCAGTCACCCCTATGGCAGGCCTTATCAATCCTGAAGGCAGGGTGCTTGGTTATATGTGAGAGGGTGCCCATGCATGAGCAGAGCCCCTCTGCAGCCCTCGGAATCTCCTATCCGGGGTTGTCTGTGGTGCAGCCTAACCATATACTCTTAAGTGCATTATATCTAAACGGTAAATGCTAACTTTGGGATGGCTGCACGGAAACATGTCGTGTTTGGTGTCAAACACCTTGGAATCATACCCCCACACCAGTTCCTTGTGTGGGAGTATGATCCCACCCTTCTAGAGGGAGAGACATGACAGCACCGTATACCCAGTACCAACTAAACAGAGCCTGGCATCACAAAATGGATGCTACAGCCACAGACACGAGTCTGGCCTCCTGCTGCTGACCGAAACTCCGGCAGGGGAGGCCTGGACAATAGGTGTCCTGTTGCAGGGAGGTGTGACCACCTCCCAGACAGGCCTTAGTGGATTTGGGCTGGGTGGTGCACTCTCTGAGTGCTTTGAAGTCCTGCACTGGGGGCACATTTGGTGTCCTCGTGCATACCCCAGTTCAAACCGGTTGCAGGGGCTGCCAGCCCCTGCTCTGGTGCGAAACTGGACAAAGGAAATGGGTGTAGCCACCCCTCTTTCCAAACCCTCCCATAGGTGGGTCCCCAGAGTTAGTCCAATCCCTTTCCTTAGTATAAGTAAGGGAACCCTGGCAACAGGACTTTAGATATCCCTGGACGAAACTCTGAAGCTGAATCCTGGACTTTCGACGCTCTACATCAAGATTAGAGGACTGTAGAATCTCCCTTGGGGTCAAGGAGTGACTCCCCTGCTTGGCAGGCACCAACAAAGCATCTGTCCGGTCTGCATCGCTGAAGCTCCCGGCGGACGCCGAAGTCTTTGCATCACCAGAGGTAGATTTCCAGACTTTTCCGAGGCTGTCCTGAGTCCCCAGCAAAGCTGAGGCCTGTAGCTGTTGTGGGTAACGTGGAACCGTGACCCCTGGCTACCAAGCACATTTGCAAGTGCATCAACTTCCTGACATCTCTCGAAGCTGTGCTTTGGGTTCCTAGTAGCCCTAGCCCGAGCACCAATTGCATCGAAGATCACTGTCCTACACTCCACGAGTGTCCCGTGGGCCAGCTCCAAGTGCGACCGCTTGAGGCTCCTTCGCGATCTCTAGTCCGTTGGCTAGTGGGTCCCCACGAAGGCAACTCTTCAACTGCTTGGACTTTTCTGCTTGCTCAAGACTTGCCCTGACTCACCCTTGCTGGGTGAGTCCCTCAGACCTTGCTGGTCTGCACCGCAGCATTTTCTTCACTTCCCCGTGACTTGCCGTTGCCAAGGCTTGTTGGGTCCAATCCGGTCACTGACACCGCAGTACTCGACAAACTTTGTGGTACAGCTCGAATCCAGCTCCTGGTTGTCGTCGACACCTCCTGGACCTCGTGGCTGAAGAGTCAAGGTGCCCGTCAACTCAACTGAAGCACCCGACATCTGAGGGCATTCGACTATCGTGCCCCTGGTCACTGGCTAGTGACCCAGACTCTGTCCCCTCTGCTTTCAGGTCTTCCTTTTCCTCGATCCAGGCTTGGATCGCTCCGGACACTCTTCTTCTCCACGGCAGCAGCACTTTTCCAGCGATCGCCATTGCAAACGACGACGATTCCTGACACCTTTTAACACGTATGCACCCGGCTTCCCTGGGTGAGGTAACTCGAGTATTTCGGTACTCACGTGGGTGTGGGCCCTAGAAACTCTTAAGTTTTAAGGGGTTAACTGGAAGTCCTCTCCGAAGTGTCCCTTTTCTTTAAAAATCCAACCGCGACTTTCCCCATAGAAGTCAACGGTGGCTCGCGGCTGTGTTCTCACACTGCACGCGTCCCCGTGGGTCCCCTGTGTCACTACCTTGGGTGGTTCCTTGGGGTCCAAGCACTTCTACAGGCTCTAGGCCTTGTGTCTAGTTCAGTCGTGGTTCTTATACCACTATTTTAGTATATGGTTTGGTACGCCCCTAGGGCTCAAACGTGTATTGTGCTAAATACTGCTGATATTTGACTTGTAACTTATGTACTTCGAACTCTAGCCTCATAAAGAGACTAGAAGGGTGTGTTTAAGACTAAATACATATATTTTATATATATATACCTGGTGTGGTCCTCTTTCATTTGGTCACTCAAGAGATTATAGACTGGTAAAACAAGCTGCTTTACATTCCTTCAAGATTTAGCCTGAAAGCTGCTCTCCATAGCTACCTCTAGGATAGCTTTCAATAAAGGTTGTCTTTAACCTATCTCCATAAGGGGTTGTTTGGACTGGTGCAAGGTACCCACTAGAACTAGTGGACAGCATATGCCAGGCCAACTTCTCACATGCAGCAGGTGTCTTAATCCTGTAAGATATTTTAAAATGGAGTCTCTTTGTGACCGATTAAGTAAGCTGGAACAGATTTGCTTTAAAGTTTGTCCTTGTGGCCAACTTCTTTGCAGCAGATTTTTTAAAATAAATGTGTAAGTTGAAAGTCAGGCTCTGCTTTTCAGGCTCTGCCCCTTGTGGCTCCCTCTTCTCCTCTGCCACACATTGACCCCAATTTATGGGTTCCCAGAGAACATTTTTTCCTATTCCAGCACTGCTGGTACTATTAAATGTCAGAATTTGAGTACCAAGACTGCATGGTCTTGGCTATTTGGTTTCAATGTTTGCATGACAGCAATGTTGGAAAAAAACTTGAGTTTGCCACTTCAATGATATTTTATGCAAATAAAAACCTTTAACTGCACCATGTCTATGAAGGCAATGCTTGACTTGATTATGACCATCACTTCAGGTGGGCCAGAATTGAGTACCCTGAGATTGGGTGAGACCGGACTGAACTAAATGTTTCGTTTGAAACAGTCAATAACAAGACCCCAGTAAAGCATCCTTTTAGTCAGCAACATTCCACTGTTGCCAAGAAAAGAGTGTGCTGAGCTTTCAACAGGAAGGTATACACTCACATATCCGGGTCATTTGTGTGTTCGTTTTGGGGCTTCCCATCTCACCCTGAATTCAAATGCATTCAAAAATCCAAAGAGAAGGGAAGAGAATCTGACAAATCCAACAGCTAATCTGAGGTTGCCCACACCGCTATGGGTGGATAAGTTGCTGCCCTTGCACAACTTGTACCCTAGAAAGCAGGCAGCACAGTCATTGTATTTTGGTTTCTCTTACAGTTTCAGGATCCCAGCTGCATCATGTGGCACCAATATCACATTGCAGTAACCAGATCTCAGTGTGTACCTTTCCTAGCGTACTTGAAAATAAACTTCAGAAAGAATAGTCTCTTGGTAGGATTGCAGGCCCGAACCACCATTTGAAGCTTTTGTATGTTTCCTGGTGGGGGTTGTCCCTAAGAAAGAGCCTGGACAGTTCAGACTGATCTACAATCTATCAGTTCCAAAGGAAAGATCTGTCAACGATCAATAGATCCACAATCATGCGAAGTAAAATACTCATGTGTTCATCAGGCATTGACCATGCTAAAGAAGCTAGGATGGGGAGTCCTCCTCGCAAAAAGAATAGGCCTTCAGACTCCTACCTGTCCACTGTGATGATTATCACTTGCTAGGTTTCCAATACAGAGATACATATTATTATGATAAGTGCATGCCTTTTAGTTGTTCAGTCTCCTGGTCTTATTTGGAGCAGTTTAGCTCTGCCTTGGAGTGGATATTTGTGAAGCAAACTGGCCATAGGGATGTCACACATTACCATGATGACTTTCTTTTCCTGGGACCACCCGCTTCCGAGGAGTGAAGTCACACCTTGGAAACTTTAATCTCCATCCTACAGGATTTTGGGGTTTGGCTTTGTTAGAAATTGGGTTTCTGGTTGGCAGAGGTATGCACCCTGTCCAAGCAGGAACCACAATCCTAGTCAGAGTAAGTCAGTAACACTCTCTAAATTAACCTGTGTTCACCCTCTGGTAGCTTGGCACAAAGCAGTCAGGCTTAACTAAAGTCTCCCCTAGGTATCGCAGGGGTATGGGGTCCTATTGATATAGGCAGGGTCCTTATAAAATATGTTTTTATAAGCCCTGGTGATGGATAATGGTCCAAGTTACTTTTCCCATTTCAAATCCCCTGCCACATAGGTTAACATGGCAGGAAGTTATTAACTAATAATTCCCGCCAGAAGAATCATAAAAATGCCATTCAAAGACTTCCTAGAATGGTATTAATAAATCCAACAATATGGTATTGTTGAATTTCTCCTAACGTTTACAGATAAGAAGTTATAAGACTTTCTTGTCTGTAAGCCAAAATGTAGCCTTCCAGTGGTCTGTCCTGATTGGTCAGAGTTAAGTGGATTAGCCAGGCTCCTTTGATGAGGTGATAAATAGCCCCTGGGGTTAGACAGCTCTTCTGGGAGGGCAGGGTTCTGAGAGATAGAAATGCCGGAGCAGGGGTAGGGGTGGTAATGAAACAATGCTTAGTTGAGAAATGTGGTTTAACCCCAGAACAGTACAAGGTGAAGGTTAGAGGCACCCAGAAAGTGAGTTCAAAGTCATGGGTATAATTTTGGGAAATCTCACAGAAAACAATGGGAGGCTGGATTGTTGGTAACAATGTTGACACATATGAGGGATTATATCATTTGTTTTGAAAGAACATAATTTTGACTCATTGTGCTGAAGAGAAGTTACACCAGTACCTAGTGGACTCAAAGCTGTCTAGTCCTAGAGACCTAGTCAAGGCAGCTGATGAGTGGGTGAGAACCCGGGTTTCCACTCCGCACCAGGGGGTGAGGTGTAAATTGAAACTGACTTATTCTGCCTGTCTCCTCCTTCCATTTAAGAATATGTTTTACAACCCCCTCCCCCTGTTCTAGCATTCCTATGTAGCAGAACCCTGCTCTCCCAGAAGAGCTGTCTACCCCCAGGGGCTACTTGTCACCTCATCAAAGGAGCCTGGCTAATCCACTTAACTCTGACCAATCAGGACAGACCACTGGAAGGCTGAATGTTGGCTTACAGACAAGAAAGTCTTATAACTTTGTGTCCGTACACTTTAGGAGAAATTCAACAATACCACATTGTTGAATTTATCAATACCATTCTATTGATAAATTCTTTGAATGGCATTTTTATGATTCTCCTAGCGGGAATTATTACTTAATAACTTCATGCCATGTTAACCTATGTGGCAGGGGATTTGCAATGGGAAAAGTGACTTGGGACATTTTTCCATCACCAGGGCTTATAAAACATATTTTATAAGGATCCTGCCTATATCTACAGGTTCCTCATCCCTGGGATACCTAGGGGTGACTTTAGGGGTTCTGAATATGTAAAAATATTGCAGATCCTCACTCCACAGTGCTCCTAGCACCAAAGTCGATTTGGTGAAGCACTTTATCACAATGTGGGCAGTGAAATGTGCAATTTCACTTAACCCAGAGCATATAAAAAATCATTTTATAAGGGTCCTCCTTATAAATACCTGACCCCCCACCCCTGGGACACCTAGGGGAGACCCTGGGGGTACCTAATATGCCCAAACATTGTAATTTACCAATTTTTAAGTTCCCCAAACACCAAAGTCGAGTTTGGGCACAATTTGAATTTTAAAAGCAGTCCTGCAACACATGGCTGCTTTTAAACTGACCTCGGGCTTCAGCATTGCACACATGCAAGTGCAGAAAGGGCTGCATGTCTCTAAACTGCCATGCCCTATTATATACTAGGGACTTAAAGGTTTCAATCCCCCTGCCTTATTATGTACTAGGGCCTTATAGGGAAGGCCATGCAAATCATAGGGGTACCCTAACCCATATTGCACACTAGTGTATGTAGGTGTTTTCAGTGTATTCTAAGTGTCTCCTTCAGCATAGCACTGGCCCTGGGCCTGGTTAGGCAGAGACCAGGGTCAGTCAGAGTCAGTTACCACCAGTACCAGTCAGCAAAAAAGTTGGGGGGGTGCCCAGGACACAGGATGACTTTGCAACAACTGGGCACTATCAGAGGTGCACAGATCTAGACTTGGTGAAAATTGGAATATGGAACTTGGTGGGATTTGAAGTGTAATTGTCTTTGAAATATGTCAATGTTCTTAATTACCCCTTGTGACTGTTGTGTTATGTAAGTACCCCACCACCCTTTTGCACAATTTCCAATGTCAGAAGATTCTTTGAATGTATCTCCCCCTGCCACCGCCCCCCACCCCCCCATCCGAATGCATTACACTTTACACTTTACACTGTTCTGTGTTTTGTAGTTGATTCATGAAGCATGTACATTATGGCTCTCAAAGTTCTGAAGATTCCCAAGGTCAAGTGCAAGCAGCTCATCCAAATCTGGTTTCTTTTTTGCCTTTGGGTGTTTCTAGTTTTGTCTTCCCACTGCACATGCTGTTTTACAGGTGCCAGAAGTTAAAACTGGAAATGGAGTTCTAAAAAATCCACAAATGCATATGTGCAAAGCTCTCAATTTACCAAATCCAAGAGTTCATTCCAGAGACATAGTAAGATTGCCCTTGACCCTAATGCAAGCAAGGAAAATGGTCCCACCTGCAAAAAGGTTTATGAAAAAAGACTCCCAAAATTCGAGCCCACGGGGTCTATCTGTCACACTCTTGAGCCCTGATGCCACTGCACCTTCCCCATTAATGACAGAGATCACACTGATTCATACAATCATGTCTATTGTTTTTTCCATGTAGCTTCGGATATTGATAGTCCATAAAAAAATACAAATCCCAGAATTCAAGGAAGACATCAGGAATGGATGAAAAATTAACAGTTGACTTGGACAATTTGGGAGCTCTGAGTGTACAATTCGACTTGCACACCCTCAGGAGACCACCGCCCATTCTGGTCTACCCGATCTGACTGGTAGCTAAAACTCTTGACGCTTTTTAAGGGCTCGTGTCACGTTCCGGATTCTAATTGTGCAAATGGTAAACAATGATAGCACAAGGAGTGATATTTATCAGCTGTACAATTTACGTAGCATCCCGAGATTGAGACCTGGGTGCAAGGACGCGAGTTAATTGCAGTTTCCCAGTTCTGATGTGTTCAAAGTCCAATTTTAAGGTGTTTTCGCAGACGACTTGCTCCCGTTTTTAAGTAGCGAAAATGTCACAAGAAAACACCCATGCTGTGTGCCATTTTAGCACCTGAGGTGGAATCATAATTGAAGCGCAAAATAGCAGTTTTCATCTAAATCAGAATTTGCGTCCTAGCTTAAATGAAGACCTTGGTCTCCAGCCCTCTCTTTGTGCACATATAATGATCGCAGTACGTCTGTTCCTTGCTCTTAAAATTATGCTAACATACAGCGCACATAGGGGCGAGAGCCATGAGCCCGCGAGCAGCTTCGTGTTCAGCATTTTTTTCAGTGAAGACTGACAAAAAAAAATCTGTTTTTTTAAAATCCCTTGTAATTAGTGTTATTTGGGTACATTAATTAAGTTGTTTTCTAGTGGCTGCATCTTGAAAAAGGTTGAGGAATGTGGAAAGGCGTGGGTTCTCACGCGAACAGCTAGATGGCTAGACTGTTTACAAAATAAATTAAAAAAAACGATAAAAAGAGATTTGAGCACCTACCCTTTTCTAATGCACAGGAACGGTGATGCACTGTCATGCGAGCGCCCTCCCCTTCTGTTCTCTTTCTCTCTTCCCACTGGCCTGGTTTTCCACTTAACAGTTTGAGGGACCATATGGCAAAGATGGAGGCCAGGCAGATAAAAGCTTTCACTGCGCTCAGAATGGTTAACAACACATGAATACAAATTCTAATGCATCGTAAAGCCGTGGCACAGAGAAAAGAAAAAAGAATAAGAGACTTTAGTCTGGGCAGGAAATCTGCTCCGGAGCCCCGCCCCTCGCTTCCAGCTCATTGCAGGTATTGTGTGAGGGGAAAATGGAGCTGTGTGTCAACGCGCGGCAATCTGTGCCCCGCGCCTCGCCAGATTTCTAGTGACTTTCCAATGATGGTTGAGGAGGCTGAGTTGTAAAGAGTTCCAGCCCCGCACCCCTCTCGGTGCCCGCCCACTCAAATGCACTCACAGAGCCTCCCCACAGCAGCGCAGACATCAGCAACTTTTGTCTCAGCCTCGCCTCAGCGCCCCCATAGTTTCAGTGTCTGCCGCGCGATCCCACGGGTCACGAGACCAGCCCAGTGGAAGAGAGAAATGCAGGCCTGAAAGCTTTTACATAGCAATAACATTCATGACAATTTGTAACCCTGTTTGTGATAAGGCCACCCTGCAAACAAAAATGTAACATGCATTTATTTTTGCTGGAAGTGCGCCATGGACCTAAAGATTGGAATTTTGTTTACAACTTTGACTTGTGGGCACATTGTCTTAGAAAGCATTATGTGGTATCGCGTTGTCATTTACAGACAGCACATTTTCCCATTGAGATGGCCACTACATTTGCACAGACATACAGTTTTACTGATAGAACAATATTACACACAAATGATAATGTGTGGAAATTCACTTAAAATCTCATCTCACTTTGCAGTCAGAGAAAAACAAGAAAAGTAAACAAAAATCCCCATGTCAAAAGAACAAAGGAGCCTGACATTTCACCTCTGTCTTTGAATCAGGGCAAATGTGATATAAACACATAATTTAAAGGCATCTTTATTGGTTACTCTGATTTTCACAACCACCTAAAAGCAGCTCATGATCCATCAGAGGTTTGCAACCCACAGCTTGGGAAACACTGCTCTATAGGATCCACTCTGGCACCATCCACAAGTAACCATAATAAATGATGTATAGAGTCCACCCAGGGGCAAAGCAGCAGTCTTCAGGCATGCACTGGATACAGTCAGCCAGAGTAAATGGTCTTTAGAGTCTACCCAGGAAAACACCTGGGCATGCACTGGATACTGGCAGCTGCATTAAAAGCTGCCCTGTGATATTCAGTAGAGTCCAGCAAGGAATGGCCGAAGTAATCCATGCACTGGATACATGCAGCCAGTGTGTGAGCTTATGAAGTCAATATACGCGTGACCTCATGAAATCAGGATAGCGGGTATTTGGTGTTCCTGGCAGAAATAGTGTGGTACTAGGGTAATTCTACGGATGGAATCTAATTAGTAGTTTAGATGAGGCGAGAAGGGTTTCTGGAGAGAGCACGGTTTCTGTGGAGGACTGGTGAGGAAGGAAGGTCAAAGGGCAGGTTTTCTGTCCCAAGACTTCTCTGGTCCTTGACAGAGAAGTCTACCTTTAACCTCTCCACCTCGGCTGGACAGCCTGGTTGGAGGAATTAAAGGGTCAGATGCAGGAAGACAGAAATAATTGGCTTCAAAAAGAACCAGCAAAGTAAAATATATTGTAGGTCCAAATGCCCAGCCTTAGCAGAGCACATCCCCATGTGGTGAAAAAAGCAGAATTTTGCTGGATTCTTGCAATATACCATATGCAACACCTTTGAATTTACTTTGTACTTGCAAGTTTTGGTGTGGCATAGTAAAGTCTAGTAAAATGATAGAGGAGATCAAGTCTTTCTAGTGCAGTCCGAGTCATTGGCTCAGGAAACACTGTCTGTACCCTGAAATGTATTCCTGTATTTTTTCAGAACTCTCATGAATTCAATTTAACTTGTAACCTCAAATTAGAAAACTATGGGCCAGATGTAGGTAGACTAATTGCGATCGCAAACGCAGAAATTCGCAGAATTTCCACGTTTGCGATCGCAAATGACCCATGTGAAATGTAGAGACAGAAAAACCTAATCGCAAAATATAGAATCGCTAAAAATAAAGGAAAACAGTTAGCGATTCTTTATTTAGCGAATATGCCACACCGACTCCCTATTTTGCGATTCGCTAAATAAGAAATCGCAATACAAATTCGCAAACCAATGTACAAAAAATCACAAATTGCGATTATTTGAAAAATCACTATTTTGGAGTCGCAAATTAACACTGACTCAAAGCAGGTGGTAACCAGGTGCACTGCATATAAACAGCCCCAGAATGCATCTGCGTGAACACAATGGCGGCCCTTTATGTCATTGTAAGGCGGATGCGGATGCAAGCAGCAGCACTGAGGATCTGGAGACGACAGGAACGCGTATACAGAGTGCACATTACACTATTCCAACTCACAGAGGCAGAAATCCATGAGAGGTACAGGCTTCACCCCACCACCATCCTAGACCTGATACGTGACCTGCACCCAATCCTGGAGCACCAGACACCAAGGACGCACGCAATACCACTACATGTACAGGTCCTTTGTTGCCTGCACCTACTTGCATCAGGTAGTTACCAGGGGGTTATAGCTGTGGCTGGTGGTGTCTCACAAAGTTGCCTGTCACGCTTTTTCAACACATTCCTGGATGCCATGATGCAAAGAATGCACCACTATATCCGGTTCCCCAGCACACAGACGGAACTGCATAAGACAAAGATGGATTTTTATCAGAAGGCCCAGTTCCCACATGTTATAGGGTGCATCGATGGGACACATATTCCAATCTGCCCCCCCTCTGCTACTGAGTACATATATCGGAACCGTAAATCAACACATTCAATCAATGTACAGGTCATTTGTGATGCGTCTCACATCATCACCGATATTGTAGCAAAATTTCCAGGAGCACGCATGACTCCTACATTTTCAGGAACAGTGGGATCTATACACGTCTGGCTGGGGGTGAATTTGGAGAAGGATACCTGCTAGGTAAATCAATGTGACACACCCTGATGTATACCTTGGATGTATCTGTTGCTGACTGTGAATAATGTTTCTTCCTTTACCACTTAGGTGATAGCGCATATGCGGTGCGGGCATTTATCCTGACTCCATACCTCAACCCATCTACCCCAAGTGAGAGGAGATTTAGGGCCATATGTAGGTAGCTAAATACCGGTCGGTAACGGCCGAAATTCGGTAAATCTCCAGTTACCGACCGGTATTTAGGCAATTGAGATGTAGGAGGCTAAAAGAAGGATTCGGTAATTATGAATCGGTAAATACCGATTCATCATTACCGAATTCAAAATTACCGATTCCTTATTTACCAAATCGGTAAATAAGAAACGGTAAAAATGAAAAAAGAGATGTAGGTAAATTCGGTAATACCGAATTACATGAAATTCGGTATTTAAGAGTCGGTAATTAACACTGACTGAAAGCAGGTGGTAATCATCTACAGCGTATATAAGCAATCCCAAAATGCAACAGTGTGATCACTATGGCGGCTTTCTATGTGATTGCAAGGCGGCTACGTCTACAGGCAGCAGGAGTGAGGATCTGGAGACGGGAGGAGCGCATTTACAGACAGCGCATCACACTCTTCCAACAGACTGAGGCTGAGATCCATGAAAGGTACAGGCTACACCCCCACACCATCCTGGACTTGATAAGGGACTTGCACCCACTCCTGGAGCACCCAACACCAAGGGCGCACGCCATACCACCACATGTGCAGGTGCTCTGTAGCCTACATCTACTCGCATCTGGCAGTTACCAGGGGGTGATAGCTGCGGTAGGCGGGGTGTCTCAGAGTTGCCTGTCCCGTTTCTTCAGAAAGTTCCTGGATGCCATGATGCAGAGAATGCATCACTACATTAGCTTCCCAAACACACAGGCGGAACTGCTGAAAACCAGGACAGACTTTTACCAGATGGCACAGTTCCCGCATGTCATAGGCTGTATTGATGGCACACACATTCCAATCTGCCCACCAGCAGCCACTGAGTATATCTACAGGAACAGAAAGTCCACCCACTCCATAAATGTGCAGGTAATCTGCGATGCTGCCAACATAATCACTGACATCGTGGCCAAATTTCCTGGGAGCACCCACGACTCATACATCTTCCAGAACAGTGGGATCTACACACGCCTGGCTGCGGGAGACTTTGGAGAAGGATACCTGCTAGGTAAATCACTGTGACACTCACTCATACTTACTGCAGATGAATGTGTATTGGTGTATGTGACTAATGGCACTCTCTTCCTCACATAGGCGATAGTGCATATGCCGTGCGGTCATTTATCCTCACTCCCTACCTAAACCCATCAACCCTGAGTGAGAGACGATACAATGTGGCACACAAATCAACACGCAACGTTGTGGAGCGCACGTTTGGACTATTGAAAAGCAGGTTCCGCTGCCTCCACAAAGCGGAGGTGCACGTCAGTACACACCCATCATCTGCTGCAAAATCATTGCAACTTGTGCAATGCTGCACAACCTTGCCACAAAGAAAGGTACAGAAGTGGAATTAACTGATTTTGAGGACAATGATGATGAATTAGCACAGCCAGAGCCCAACGCAGCAGGAGTGCCACCAGCAACAGATGGGAGACAGAGACGGGCAGAGATCACATGCAACTATTTTTAAGTAAGTAAGGAGACACAGCCAGTTGTTGAATGTAATGACGTAGTTTTAATTTCTGGGCACTAGGCCACAACACAAACGGCCAAACTTGGCATTCCAATTTGTGACATCCATAGTAGGAAGTCATGGGTTACTTCACCCAATACTGTCCTGAAAGTGTGGGCTGCATCAGCGTCTGCGGCTACGCACAACAGTACTGGATGCCATTAACTGACTGTCCTCACTGGCTGTGGAACCAGTGGCAGCCCCATGCCGTCTGCTGCTCCTCCGGGTGTCTGTTACAGGGGGGTAATGCTGCTCCGACTGGTCGTGTCCTCGCTGTCCCCAACTTCCAGAGCACCAGTAGTGGCAGACTGACTTGTAAGCAGCACTTCAAGATCAGTGGTCACCTTTACCAGCCCCCTAGAGACATCAGTGCTGCAGTGCGCCAGCCCCTCCTGCATGGCCACGGAGCGCCTGCAGAGTAGAGAAGTGGCAGTTGCTAGGCGGTTCACTGCCCTCGTATGGTGCTCTGTTTTCTGCCTCTCCCTTCACCGTGTAACTCTGTCCTCATCCATTTTGCTGCACAGCAGCATCACAGACTGGGACATGTCCCGCATGCCCGCAGCCATCTCCTTCATGCCCTCAGCCATTGAGCTTATGCCCTTGTCAATGTTGGTCATGTTATCATTGAGGCGCCTCATTTGTCGCTGGACTGACTGAATTGCCTTGCCTTGTAGGCGCTGCACCTTCACCATGGTTGCCTCCAGCCCTCCGAAGACACCATGGCTCTCACCCTGTGGAGGTGGACTGCTCACACGAGCCCTGCGGCGGCGTCTGGCACCTGTGTGTGCTCCCTCAGAAGTGGACGGCAAACCAGCATTGCTACCATCCAGTGGCACAGTAGATGTTTCCCCCCTCGAGTCTTCTGAGGAGGACTCAAACTCCAGCAGTCTGGCAACAGCACGCCTCCTAGGTCTAAGCACTGCAGGTGGTGTTGATGCTGGCGAGGCTAGCAGTAGTGGTGAGGCTAGCTGTGGTGGCGAGGCTAGCTGTGGTGGCGAGGCTGGCTGTGGTGGTGAGGCTGGTTGTGGTGGTGTTGTGTGCCCTGCACTCGTACTGGCCTTCTCTGTGATGTCCTTCCGGGGTGCCCTCTCTCCCTTGTCCTGAGCAGTCCTGCGCGATGTCTCGCCTGTGGACAGAAATTGTACATCAGCTCAGTGTACCTGCAGCCCTGCATTGCAAGAATAAATATACATTTCTGCCACACTATCTCATTGTCTTCTGCCTGCTTATCGCTGATGTGTGTCACATGCCTTGTTGTTCAGTGCGATTCCTGTCACGATAGGGGTTTCACTGACTACATCTCCCATAATGCATTGCTGGTTTGAACAAAAATCTGTACTGGAGTGGGATTCACATAGCCCAATTGGGGATTTGGGATAGGGAAAGGGGGGGCACAATGCTGTGCATGCTTCTTACCTTGTTTGGAAGCAGCCCTGGCAGAGCTGTCTGCATCCCCTATCCCACAGACAGTTTCTGGCTCTATCGTGGACTCCACGAGCCGCTCAAGTTCAGTCAGGGCAGGTGCCCTGTTCCTTCCTCCTCCTGTCAACCTGGCTTGTTTATTAAGATCAGCCATCTTCCTCTTGGTGATGATCCTGATGTCATACCACCGCTTCTTGAGCACATCAATGTCCCGGGGGGTCACTCCAATGGCATTCACCTGAGACTGGATTTCAAGCCAGATGTTCCTTTTTACTGACTCTGCAACTTGCAGGGACTGCTTTCCAAACAGCTTTGTGTGCTGCTTCACTACCTCCTCCACAAGAACCTGCAGTTCCCTCTGACTGAATTTCAGTTTCCTCTTCCTTTCCCCTCCTTCTCTTTCTGTGTCCTGGCTGTCCATTGTGCAAGATTTGCAGACGAGGTTCAGGCAGTGGCTCTGTTGCTCTCCTCTGCACTCCCAGCCTCTCCAGAAGGTTCTGCTTGTGTGCACCTGCCTGGGTGTGGCCACTTCCTGGTTGGGAGGGGTGGTGGTTGCACAGGATTGGCTGATTCCTCAATTGCTGTTTTTTTGAATTACCGATCGGTTTTTCTGATTCGGTATTTACCGATTCGGTATTTACCGATTCGGTAAATACCGAATCGGAAAAACTGATCGGTATTATGGATTCGGTAAATATTTACCGATTTTTACCGATTCGGTATTATTTACCGAATTATTACGTACATCGGGAATACCGATTGCTAAATACCGATTCGGTAAAATTCGGTAATTAGGAATCGGTATTTCCAGATTACCTACATATGGCCCCTAATGTGGCCCATAAATCAACGCGGAATGTGGTGGAGAGTACATTTGGACTCCTGAAAAGCAGGTTCCGCTGCCTCCACAAAAGTGGAGGTGCACGGCAGTACCGCCCTCTGATCTGCTGCAAAATAATAGCAACATGTGCCATGCTTCATAACCTGGCCACAAAGAAGGGAACACCCGTGGAACTCACTGAATCAGAGGATGAGGATGAGGAATGTCCACAGCCACTGCACCGCGCAGCAGGTGTCGTAGCAGCGCCAGCTGGGAGACACAGACGGGCTGAGATCACACGCAACTATTTCTGAGTAAGTAATGAGACAAAGCGAGAAATTGCAATTGTGTAACGGTATTTTATTGACCTTACATCAGGCAATAGGAATGCACACTGCCGCACCATATTGGCCTCTCAGTGCCTCAACAATCCCAGCATGGCATTGATACACTGCATGCTCATTGTCATCCCTTATCATTTGGTTACATGGGTTACTTCACCCATCTCCCAATGTCAGCTGAAGCATGGTTTCATTTCCTGCGGCCACGCACAGCACTGCTCCGCTCACTTTGCACACTGCCCTCCCTAGAGGACTGTCCTGCGGCTGGACCTTGCCTTGCACTGCGCCTCCTGGACTCTGCAATTGGTGGAGTGATGCTGCAGCGGCTTGTTACCTCCTGACTTTCACCACTATCCCCAGATCCTGTGGCAGCGATGTGTGTTGTCTGGAGCACTTCTAACGCAGTGGTGACAGTAACCAACCCCCTAGCGACATCCTGGCTGCAGTGGGCCATTTCCAACTGCATGGCCACTGAGCGTCTGCTAAGGCCAGAGGTGGCATTGCATAGGCGATTCACCGCCTTTGTGTACCCTTCCATGCGCTGTTTGTCCCTGCACCTTGCCCCACGTTCAATGTCCATTTTGATGCACAACAGCCTTACAGCCTCAGCCATGTCCCACATGCCCTCTGCAACGATGTTGTTCAGACCATTTATGCCCTTCTTGATGTCCTTCATGTGTTTGTTCATGGCCACCATCTGACGTTGCATTGACCGCATTGTCTTCCCTTGCAGCCGCTGCACCTTCAACATGTTTCCCTCCAGCCCTTGGTCTGCGTCGTCGAGCACTTGTGTGGCAATGCTCCATGGGTGACTGTGTCTCTGGAGTCTGTTCTGCCTCTTCCTGCATGGTCTGTGGGGCTCCCGTGCTCTCCTCCTCTGACCCCTCCATCTCATGAAGGCTACCCACTGTGTACCTCCTGGGTCTCGGTGGTGGTGGTGGGACATCTGCGGGCGACAGGGTCTCTTCCTCCTGATTGTCGTGTCCCCGAGGTGCCTCTTCTGACTCCCTCGCAGCAGTCTGGGGTGTATGTTCGCCTGTGGGTACAGAATGTCAATTTACTGACTTGCCTTGCAGCATTTGTGTTTCATTAAATTACATGAATGCCATGCAAACTAACAGTCCCCAGCTTGCTTATTTACTGATGTGGGTCACATGCACTTGGGTTCAGTGGACTCACTGGTATGCTATGTGTTAATTAGGACTACATCTCCCAAGATGCATTGCTGGTTGTTAGCAAATCATGGACTGGAGTGGGATTCATACTTGCTCATTGGGGATTGGGGATTGGGGAGGGGGGGCACACCATGCTGTGCATGCATCTTACCTTGTCTGTTGTTTCCTCTGGCTGAGCTGTCCGCATCTCCAATGCCAATGATGCTCTCAGGCTGGAGGGTGGACTCCACCAATTCTTCCAGGGGTGTTGTTTCTGGCGCAGTGGATGTTCCGCCACCTGTCTGATTAGCTTGTTTGAGCCTGTCAGCCACCCTCTCCTTGGCACGTTTGCGGAGGTCATACCAGCGCTTCTTCAGATCGTCAATGGAGCGCTGGGTGACACCAATGGCATTAATTTTTCCTTGTATTTCTAGCCATATCTTACGTTTCTGCAATTCAGGAACATGCAGAGATTTCTTCCCAAACAACTGGTTGTGAGTCTTTACCACCTCCTCAATTAAAACCTCCAACTCCTTCTCGCTGAATTTGTGTTTCCTCTTCCTCTCTGCGGGCTCCTTTCCCTTCTCCTATGTGTCCATACTTGTATTTGGTGTCTGCTTGGTGATTACTGTGCAGCTCCTGGGTGTGTGGTCCTGCTCCCTGCCTCTCCCACAGCTTCAGGCTCAGTGAAACAGCATGTGTCAGGCCACTTCCTGGTTGTGATGTAATCAGGGTGCACCGGAATGGCAGATTCGGTAATTTGAGATTTTTTAAAATTGCGATTTTGCAAATACCGATTCGGTAATGCGGATTCGGTATTGATTTAGCGATTATTACCGACTCTCTAACTTTTAGCGATTTTTTATCTACATCAGAGTTTGCGAGTTCTTAATAGCGATTCGGTAAAAATCGCTATTAAGAACTCGCAATTTGGTTTTTACCCACATCTGGCCCTCTATTGTTTTAAACCGGAAGGATGTTGACTCTTGTGTAGTTAAGGTTGAGTTCAGAAGAAAATGTTGCTTGACAAATGTGCGCCAAGTTAGGTGGAGCCCATGTACGACTAGATCTGGTTTTCCATTCCAAATTGGCATAGATTGGTTAAGAGGGCCAAATCCCAAAAATTTTGTGCGTCAATCAATCGGGATTTATAAAGCACTGCAAATCACCTGTCAGGGTATCAAAGTGCTGGAGATGCTAGCTGCTTTGCAGTACTCTGTTCATTCGAACAGCCAGGTCTTGAGTCCTTTCCTGAATTTCTGGAGCGATGACGCGGTCATAAGGTGCAGGGGAAGGTCGTTCCAGACTTTGTCCGCCAAGTATGAGAAAGAGCGTCCTCTGGTGTTGCCTCAGCAGATAATGGGGGGTGTCTGTGAGGAAGAGGGAGGCAGATCGCAGGTGTCTGGTCAGTTGGTGGAAGGTAATTCATTTGTTGAGGTATGATGGTCCTTCGTTGTGCAGGGCTTTGTATGCGTGGGTCAACATCTTGAACTGGCATCTCTTCTGGATCGGGAGCCAGTGTAGCTTCTTGAGGTGTGGAGTAATGTGGGTCCATCTGGGGCGGTCAAGGATGAGTCTTGCAGCTGCGTTTTGTGTTGTCTGTAGTCTCTTCAGGAGGAGTGTGGTAATTCCTACATAGAGAGTGTTCCTGTCATTTAGCCTGCTGGTGATGAGGGCCTGAGTGACAGCCCTTCTGGTGTGATTGGGAGCCACCAGAAGATCTTATGGAGCATGTGTACAGTGAGGAAGCAGGCGGATGAAACTGCGTTTACCTGTTTCTGCATAGATAACTTGCTGTCCAAGATGATACCGAGGTTGTGGGCATGACGTGTCTGGGAGGAGCCAAGTTCAGCAGCCCACCAAGCGTCGTTCCATGGTGAAGTATTGTTCCTAAAGATAAAGACTTATGTTTTGTCTGTGTTGAGCTTGAGATAGTTGTCCTTCATCCGGTCGGCGATGTTCACCATACATCTGTGGAAGCTGGCTCTGGTGTTGGAGGGGTCTTCTGATAGCGAGAGGATGAGTTGGGTGTCATCAGTGCAGGAGATTGTTGCTGGGATTCTGCACCTACACAGAACTATGTGCAGGAAAACAGGACCTCGGTGTGTAGGGGTGTACCAACCTACCACCTTAGTACCCAAAATCTCAAAACCGACTAGCTATAGTGTCTCATTTGTTCTACAAAATCACAAAGTTACAAATAATTAGAAAACCCAGAACACAACACTCCTGACTCTCTCAGGAATCGAAGTAGCAAGACATACCCTTTCGCTCGCTCACTCGTACTTGTCCGCAATAAGAATGGTCAGAGTCACTGTTATAGTTCAAAATGTTTATCTTAACTATCATGCTCTATAATGAAGTATACGAGCCACTACCAGCAGCGAAATGCATAAACTTAGAACAATTAGCATTGTTACAATTCCATAGAATATAAAGAGGGATGTCATTATGTATAGACAGTGGAAAAAGGACTATAAGGCCTAACCACCCTCCCCTTGGTAAGGTGTCTATTATATAAAAGAAGATCTCTGGGCTTTGTCAGCAGACCCCCTACCTTAGTGCCTAAATGGAAGCTTTACACCATAGGAACCGCATAGCTCTTCTCCCTGGAAAGGACCCTCTCCAAGTGTTTGTCAGAACAAAATGCCTCCATGTAATATCAAAGCACGAGTTTCCAGTAGCGCAGCTGCGTTAGCATGTTTTGTCTAGATGCTAGGGACTGACCAGAACAGAATAACAAGGGGCATTGTTTATCGACCTTGCACATCGTGTTCAGACTAAACTCCAAGAACAGGCAGAGAACGCAGAAAGTAGACAGTTCTCATGTGAAAGGCACAAACAGAGTCTTGCAAAACAAAGCCATGTAGTAACGTGAGCAAAAGCAGCATCATGGCAGCCGTGCTCATGCTAACTTAGCAATGTCGACAATGACCCCAAAGGCCACATAACACCCTCCCCTTGGTAAGGTCATAGTATATAGAGAAAAGACCAATACAGATTTCAAGGGTAAGCAGAGTTCAACAACGTATGAAGAGAAGAAACAAAAAACAATTAGGAAAAAGTAAAAAAAATATATATATATATATAATTATTATGTGGATAAATGGACGTGACTAACATGGAGGTGGTGTATCCATGAAAGCATGTGACCCTCTCAATGCAATGCGTTCCAAAAGGTCATCCCTATCGTTAGCAGCAAAGAGGGATGCCATCCAATCAAGTAGGCCGAAGGAACAAACGTCCTCCTCGTAATCCGATGCCTCCAAGAGCAGATCTGGGCAACTTGTGTGATATTCAATAAAGCTCAGTTGCAATAAGTTCTGCGCAGCCGCACAGATATCCCATTCTGCCAATACTCCAAGTGCAGCCGCACGCGCCATACGTCCATTCCTAGAACAGGCCTGGTCATGGGCCACTAAGGGACCCATTAACTGGTCATAATCCGGGTCCGAACATGACGTATTGTAGAGGCATAGATCCAAAGCCCAGTAGAAGGGGCACCGTTGACAATAGAATACCGGTTGCACGCAAGTAAAGTAGGCAAAGCGAAAAGTTAGTCCATAACTCACGCTAAGCGTCGCTAATGGCAAGCATCCAAAAAGTTGTTGCATTCGGTCACGGTACAGTTGCAATTGGCCTGGCTTGTGCAGTGCCACAAGATGAGCAGCCATTGCGCAGCAGGAACAGAAGCAGCAGGATTCCACCAGCTAGCACCAGTATTAATGGGAATCCTCCGAAGACGCTGGAAAAAATAGAATGAATAAAGACTGGTATTACTCCAAATATCGTCTGAAAAGAAGTCACAAGGCCGGATCCCACCAGTTTAAAAAAGTGAGCAAGGCCTTCGGTGTCAGACGCATTAAATATTTGATGTATCAACTCCCCAAAATGTAGTGGGAGGTTCGTATTCAGAACTGACTGAATCTCGGTCGAAGTTCTAGCCACCTGTAATTCGAAGGTCGCTCGAGCTGAAGTGAGAGCCACTTCTTGTTGAAACAATAGTGCTTGGAGCCTGCTTAATTTTTTGAAATCTGTTTTAGAAGTCGGAATGGAAGGCCAAATGGAAATATCTACTTTCTCATGCGGGGCTGGAAAAAGCACATTGCTACAACAAGTAACACGTTGTGAAACTGTTACTATATACGGGATTCTTGCCCGTAAACCACAGCAGTCGTGGTTATTCAAAATAAGATAACTGCCGTTAGTAAGCAATGTAAAAGCGGGAATTATTGCTGGGACGGGACTCCTTTTAAAAAAACAAGCAAGATTAGATGCCGAAACATTACAAGCACCATGCAACTTAATGTGTTTACAAACTAGGGAGTGTCCCAACGTGAATCACAGTCCTCCCCTGTTAGGAAAACTTCCTTATCATCCCAATGACATCTGTAAGTGAAAGGTAGGGACCATAACTCAAGGAGAAACGAACTACCCAGGGGAATGTTTCATGCAAGATTTAAATTGAAACAGCGAGAAAGGGAGAGAGATAATCCCGTGTATTAACCATACAGTCGAATCTGTCAATGTGTAATAATGTGTATGTAGCATCTTTCATGGACATAAACCATTGTTGATCAGTTAAATTAAATGGCAAAAACAAAGCTGAAGCATTCAAATAATCCCAAGGTACTTTACCCATTTTAAGAGTCTGTAACGTCCATGCAAACTGCATTACTGATCGTAATTGATTTTGACCATGATATAACACAGATAAATCAGTCTGAACAATATCAATAACAGATGAAACAATATTATCCAAGGTATAAATGCGGGAAGACAGTGTGTTAATGCTATTGTCGTAATTACCGATTATAAAGGAGTAGCTGCATCCTGTTTCATATCTTTGGAATGGTAATGATAAATTCTCTTTAATGGTAAAGTTGGATTTATCATTACTATTTTAGAAATGCCACTTTTAGAAAGTGAACATTTCTCTGCTCATAACTTTGCTCTGTGCCTGCAATCTGTCTCCAATACACGCCTGGGCTGGGTGACAGCTGCACTTTGTGCATTTCCTCCAGACAGCCACAAACAAAGGAAGGGCTGGGTGTGACAGCGGACTCATCTGCATTTATCTGCATTCTGATAGCCTTCCTGGGCAGGAAGGGGGAGAGTTTGCTCACACTTACATCTGAATAGGCTGTGTCCTGTCCTCACACTAAGGGCTGATTACCCCCCACAGATAGCCTACCAGACAGGACTGGGTTCAAAAGGACCCTTGTGCACTTCAGAAGGGTTCCTTTGAAGTCACCCTCTACATCAAAGGTACATTTGAGTATAAGTAGCAGGGCTCTGACCCAACCAAATTGGTACACTAGTGGACCTGGGAAGAACTCTGCTGGAGTAAAGACTCCTGCACTGTAAGGATTGCCATTTTGCTGTGATTGACTGTTCTGTGGTACTGCTTCCCTGCTTTGCTGAGCTGCCCTACTGCCTGCTGATCTCTGACCTGCTAAGGACAAGAGCTGAACCCATCTCCCTAGACCACAGAGTGACTTCAAGGGCTTGCTGGCTTGCCCCCTGTTCAGGAAGTCTCAGGGGCATCAAATACTTCATTTTGTTCCCACAGGGCCACAGGCGTCTGCACTTTGTGTCCACCCAGTAGCTGAGGTCATCTAAGAACAGTATATATACAATTGGTTGGGTAGGCAAAATTACCAGGGAGACCCCCCTTTCTAAAGGAACATGGCTGAGTGAAGTGGTGAAACTCTGGGGTTTTAGTACCTGGGATACAATTGGCATCTCTACAATTGGGGATATACTGGAGAGAGGTGACATAATGCCCTTCTCCTCTGTTCGACGGGCATCCAACTAAATTTCTGAAATATGAGCTGCTGCGACATGCCTTGCAGGCTGAGAATTGGGGGAGGGCAGAGATCCCGGGCTATGCTGCTCTGGAATGGTGGATACTAATGCAGGTGATGGGGAAAGGAGCAATCTCCCTTACATATAAGATGTTAAATAATAATATGCCAGAAGCTCTGGGTCAGCTCTGGGTAGCTTAGTGTGTTATGACCCTGTATCAAAAAGAATACACCTAGAATGTAACTGTTTTTTCCTCAATCTTTTGCTATTATAAGGTTGCTAAAAAGGGGTAACTTTTCAGTGGTAATAAACTCAGACAGATACATCTGACATTTTTACAATGGATGCAGATTTCTTGTATACAAAGTTTGAAGGGATTAAAGGCATTTTGTTCCAGCTTTAAGTAATTTCAGGTGAATTAAAGAAATACAAATGGCTGATTTGGGTTCCAAGTTACAGTTTTCAAGATTTTTAGGGCCAGATGTATCAAGCGTTTTACCGTTCGCAAACGGGCCAATTCAAATGGGCCAATTCGCAGAATTGGCCCGTTTGCGAATCGTAAAAAGCCTTTTGGGATGTATCATCTCAAAAGGCATTCGCAAAATAGGGAATCACAATTTTTGCGATTACCTATTTCGCGAATGCATTTAGGGAATCGCAATTTGCGATTCCTTAAATGCAATGCTGGAAGCAAAAAAATATTGCGACCTGGCTTTAAGGAATCGCAAATTACCACCAACTTCAAGTTGGTGGTAATTTGCAAATTCCTAGAAAACTTAACTTTTTTGCATTTTTCTAGGTGCCCAGGGGCAGGGAAGTGGTGTGTCGCTGTTTGATAGGACCAACAGAGACTTCCTGCCAGCCCCCTACTCAACTTTTAAAAAGTGCTTGCACAGGAAGAGAAGCTCTCTGGGGTGTGGTCTGCGGAGGCTGAAGGTGCTGGAGCCTGGTGCAATGGGCAGCTGGAAGGAGAAACCCCCTGACTGCCCCGCAGGGCCCTCACAGCACCAGAAGAAGAGCCCAGGACTGGTGCGCAGAAGCAGGGGCCTCTGCGCAGGGAGAAGAGAGGCCCAGGAGGAGAGCAGGCGAAAGGCTGGCGCAGGGAGCCAGTGAAGACAGCTCCCTGCCGAATCCCCCCTCTCAGAGACCCCGAGGGCGAAGGAGAGTGTTCCCAGTGGTGGGGGCTGGTCAAGAGGAGCGAGAGGAGATGAAAATGAAGAGAATCCGGCTCCAGGGGGCCGAGATATGCCCCCCAGAAGGTGAGTGACCTTTGACCTACAAGAAGACCGACGACGAAGCACGTGGGGCTCCGCCGCCAGTCTTGCATGTGCCCCCGGGGTGGATAAGGTCCCGTGGGCTGCCCCCAACACGAAGCCAAGTCAGGGAGCACCGTCGTGCTCCCCGTGAAGAGCTGGCCGCGGGGTGCTAGGAGCCCACCCTGGCCCCCGCCGAACAAGAAGCCGGGGAGCGCCGGCGCGCTCCCCATGAAGGTGTGGAGGGGGAGGGGCCCGGGATCCCAGCTCCGGGCCCCGTGTGCCGAGGAGGGGGCCCGGGATCCCATCCCCGGGCCCCGAGAGCTGGAAGGTGAGGGGGCCGGAGGAGCCGGCGAAGATCTGCGCGTCCACCCGCTGAAGCGGGCGGACCAGAAATGCCTTGCCGGCTCCAGCGGCAGCACGCGAGTGTGCTGGCCGGGCGGGGAGCCAGCGGGGGCAGCCGGGGGTGGGCTCCCCGAGCTGCCCTCCATCGAGGGAGCATGCGGGGGTCCCGGGTGGGACCGGGACCCCGGAAATGGAAGGAGGGGCCGGGTGGGACCGGGCCCCCGAAAAACGGCAAAGCGGCCAGGGGTGGGCTCCCTGGGCCGTTAAACTCACCAGGTGCTGGGGGGAGCTGCTGGAGAAGCGCAGTCTGCCCCCCAGCACGAAGAAAAGTCTCACCCTAAGTCTCATGGGGACTTCAAAAGAATAACCCCTCCAGGGCTCAATCAGCATTTAACACCTTCTAGGCTGGAACTTTTGTTCTACAGCTGAAGGTGAATGAAGAAATGCATGAAGGAGTGAAGGGCTGAGTTGGGGATGTTTGGAGAAAGGCGTCCCCTGGAGGTGAAGAGGTGTAATTGCACCAGAAATGCGTTTACTAACGGTTATTTCTTTTAGGGGGACTGAAGGTCACATGTGCAATGTGAAGTATCTGTGTAAGGTGATGTCATAAGCAAAGTGGGGTTATGTTGCCAGACATTCCTGCTAGGGGTCTGGCTGTATATGCGTAATCCTGTGATTTCATCTGTGATGCCTTTAGGGGCTTGAATTGCAATGCATTATAATGATCACCAAATGTGATGAGTACTGTCATTCTAAAGTAATGCTTAAACATGTATTCTTGCTGCTGCGCTTAAGTGAGGAACAACCCAGACTGTTAGCCCTGAAGATGTAGGGGTGCATACTGTATGGTCAATATAAGATGCTCAGTCAGGGTTATGTGTCACTAGGGCAGGTGAACCTATTTTTAATGCGTGTTGAGGTAATGGGGTGGGTCGCCACTGGGATGGTGCCAGTGCGCAGGGCCCTCGCTCCAGGTTATGTTCAACTAACTGCATTAGGGGGCAAGATGATGTGCATACTTGGGAGTGGTGGTACTAGACCCCACCCCCCCCCCTTTTGGGAGGAGTGGAGATGTTACGCAATGTCACAAAGTAATTCCAACAGCTTATGTATATTTGTAAATTGGTGCATAGTATTGAGTAGTGTGTGTGTTTAATAAATGTACTCTTACTTTTATAAAGCAAAGTACAGGCTGGACAATCAATTATTGAGTGTTATTTCTGCGCACCTGCAAATGGCGATTACTAGCCCACACCACCTCCCTTGAGTAAGCCTCAGACTGCTCTGCAACGCTACCCTCTGAGAGTCAGGCGCTACAATTGGGTGTTTGGTTCCCAGTGAAGGACAAATGTAGTCATGTTATTTGTGCAGGCCTCACAGATGCTGCCTCGTTTTCCAACATTGGTGTCTAGCGGCGGGAAACATAGTATCCCATTCTGGTGCGCATTTATAGCATTTGATAAGTCCAGTTTTGCCACACATTACCTATGCAGTAATGAGCAAATGGAAGAGCGCAAGGCTCTGAGAAGGGTTCAAAGTTTTGGTTAGGTGAACTAAAAGTATGGGAAAGGAAAGCCCCACGCACATATGTGTCATGTGAAGAGATTATCGTTTAAATGTGAACTGTATTGATATGACCGCGCTATGTTGATTATCATGTGCTAGCGGGATGGTGCTTTCCAGGAAATGATTGCATGCAAATGTTCTAAGCCATATTGTACACCTTTGAACCCTAACACTACACGCACTACACCTGCATGAGGAGGGTGTCTCCTCAAGAGATAGGGACAGCAACTGATACCTACATCACAGGTGGGGGTGTAGGGGTGGATTGACCTTTGTGGGGGACAGGAGAGAGAGGGGGTCCTGGGAGATTCCCACACTTTTTAAGGGCAGGGTGGGTTTCCACAGAAGGGGCCCCAGGTATCCTTCCCCCGCTGAAAGTTTACTTGCCATTGGCGCAGGCCAAAGCCACTGGAAGGGTGGGGCAGGAGGTTTCTTTACCCCGGGTAGTAACGCCCCAGGGGTTCCCATAGTGGGGGACCCCCAGGAACTTTTCCCACGGTGGGAGGAGGGTGTGGTAGAGTTGGGTGTCCGGCAGGCCCCCAGGTTAACTGGTGGGGAGGTGAGTGACCCAGGGGTGGCCCCTGGTAGTGGGTGGCCCCAAAGGAGGGTAGTTCTTGAGTGATGGTGTGTAGTGGTAGCCCCTAGGTACACTAGGTGGGCGAGGTAACTGACCCCGTGGAGATCTGAGTGGGGGTGATGTACTCCCTGGTTTCCAGGTAAGGGGTTAGGGGTGGACCCTGAGGTTTCAGGGTCCGGTGAGTGGCTACCCCGGGGTGGCCCATGGTGATGTGTGGCCCCAAAGGTGGGGTAGTGCTCGAGCTAGGATGTCACCCTGGAGCTTGTGTGGTGAGCCTGAGGTGGTGGCTGGGGCGATGCCTGGCCAGGTGACCAGTCAGGTAGGTCCTAGGGGACTTGTATCCCAGGACCGGAAGCATGAGGGTGTTCCCCAGCTTGATGCAGGAGGTGGACTTCTGTAAGGTAGTACCACCCTGAACACAGGTGGGGCCTATCCTAAGTGACGGGACCCTGTGTTTCACAAAGGGGTGGTGCAGGCCTAGCCGGGATCTTTAGGATCCCTGGCTTGGTGTGGTAGTACTACCCTGAAGGCAGGTGAGGCCTATCTTAGGGAAGGGACCCTGCTCTTCATAAGGGGTGGTGCAGACCATCCAGGGACCATGTAGGTCCCTGGGCGGTCTCCCAAGGCGCTGCTGGGAGACCGGGGAGAGCCATGAGAGGTGGGCCTGGGTCTAGCTAACTCGGGGCCCACAGGCTCTCTAAGGGTACTCCGGGAGGAGAGCGCGCCTCTCGGAGGGAAGGGTGCATAGGCCCTGTTCTCACAGCGGAGAACAAAGAAGGGGTCTAGGTTCCCGGGGTAGTTTCCGTGGGGAGCTACTGATGGGGGGAATGAGCTGTAGGATGTCTGACGAGGCACCCTCAGTGTTCCTCCCTGGCACTGCCAGTGTGGTAGTGAGGCTGGTCTGAGGTCCTATCAAGGAGCCAGGCCAGTGGCCAAAGGGTGCTTTTCTGTGTGGGGAAAGCACGAATGGCTGTGCTTTCTTTAGGGAAGCCAGTCCCCCCAAAAGGGTGGTGGCAGCAGAATGACCTTAGTGGCAGGCTGAGGGTGAGGGTCCAGAAAGGTTGCATCTTTGGGGTGCAAGGACCAAACGGAGAGAGGGTACGGGTTGGAACAAACTCCAGAAGGGAGACCAGCTAGTGACCCAGGGGATGGGATGTAGACCTATCCCAGAAGACTGCATCGGTGCTGAGGCACTGGACCCTTGTCCAGAGAAGGGGTAGGCATAGTGTTGCATGCCCAAGGGCAAAGGTGGGCCTAGTGAGGCCAAGTCCATGTAGACCATGAGTGACCTAGAGGTATCTAACCTAGAGCCCGGAGGGTTCTTAGGGTAGTCTGGGATCCCTGTCATGGGTGGAGATTTCATGGATGGGAGGAGTAGGTGGTCTGAGCAGATAACTGGTGAGTAAGGGGGTCTGGTCAGAACCCCTTATAACTAGTTATCGCTGACTACGGGAAGTGTACCCATGTAGAGTGGCTTCTTCTTCCCTGTAGGAATCAGCTGGGCGCGGCGTGTATTAGAAGGTGGTTCTGACACTATGGCCGCCCGGATTTTTCGCTTTTTGAGCACCTATTTGTTGAGCTTTTACTGTGGGAGAGCCTCATATGTTGGGACTCACCCACAGGGAACTCATGATGAAAGAGACTGCATGTGGATTTTACTGGTGTCCCCCTGGCTTGACTAGGCCGCTGCGCAGCAGCTGGAGTACAGGGCACCGGGCTGGTTACATGCAGACACCTGTGTACATGCGTGTGCACACGTGTAGGGGCTGCGCAGGGAGATTCCTGGCGTGCGCAGTCCAGGAGCAGCTACAAAGTGAATGGTGTGGCAGGACTTATGCCGAATTGGGTGGTGACATGGAATAGGCTTTATACACTGGGAAGAAACATGCCAGGGAAAGTCAGTGTGTTTGACTGTGTTTTTCACTTCATTATTCCCCTATAGGGAAGTGGAGCCCATGGGCTAGTGTCACTTTCCTAAAGCCTACAGATTCCAGACACGCACTAAAGTCCACTGTAACGGGTGTGAGAAGAAGTATTCTGCAGAGACCAACGTCATATTTGTACTGCTTTTGGGTCATCCAGAAATGTCACATTTCTCTGAGTCAGTCATAACCAGGGCCAGGCTGAGGGCTGACCTCAGCTGGATGGATTGATAACCTTTTTTCCCACAAGCTAAGGCCTCCTCTCCACGAAGAAGAAGATAGGTGGGGCTACAGGCCCATCCATCAGCAGCTATCACTGGTGCCAGGCACCAGGCTGCACCAAGGAGGGAATGGCTCGTGTTTCAGAGACCATGTGGCCAGAGACCCTGGACGACGCCATTTTGAACCAGCCCAGAGGCTGGACAAGAAGGAGGGAGCAGGGGCAGGGAAGTGATGTGTCGCTGTTTGATAGGACCAACAGAGACTTCCTGCCAGCCCCCTACTCAACTTTTAAAAGTGCTTGCACAGGAAGAGAAGCTCTCTGGGGTGTGGTCTGCGGAGGCTGAAGGTGCTGGAGCCTGGTGCAATGGGCAGCTGGAAGGAGAAACCCCCTGACTGCCCCCCAGGGCCCTCACAGAACCAGAAGAAGAGCCCAGGACCGGTGCGCAGAAGCAGGGGCCTCTGCGCAGGGAGAAGAGAGGCCCAGGAGGAGAGCAGGCGAAAGGCTGGTGCAGGGAGCCAGTGAAGACAGATCCCTGCCGAATCCCCCCTCTCAGAGACCCCGAGGGTGAAGGAGAGTGTTCCCAGTGTCGGGGGCTGGTCAAGAGGAGCGAGAGGAGACAAAAATGAAGAGAATCGGACTCCAGGGGGCCGAGATGTGCCCCCCAGAAGGTGAGCGACCTTTGACCTACAAGAAGACCGACGACGAAGCACGTGGGGCTCCGCCGCCGGTCTTGCATGTGCCCCCGGGGTGGGTCAGGTCCCGGGGGCTGCCCCCAACATGAAGCCAAGTCGGGGAGCACCGTCGTGCTCCCCGTGAAGAGCTGGCCGCGGGGTGCTAGGAGCCCACCCTGGCCCCCGCCGAACAAAAAGCCGGGGAGCGCCGGCGCGCTCCCCTTGAAGGTGTGGAGGGGGAGGGGCCCGGGATCCCAACTCCGGGCCCCGTGTGCCGAGGAGGGGGGCGGGGAGCGCCGTCGCGCCCCTGCGCAAAGGTGCCCAAGGGGGCCCGGGAGCCCATCCCCGGGCCCCGAAGCAAAGTCGGGGAGCGCCGTCGCGCTCCCCGTCAAGATACACCCAAGCGGGGCGCCAGGAGCCCACCCTGGCCCCCACCGCCGAGAGATGCAGGGGGAGCGCCGTCGCGCCCCCCTGAAGACGCTCGGGGGCCCGGGATCCCACCCCCGGGCCCTGAGAGCTGGAAGGTGAGGGGGCCAGAGGAGCCGGTGAAGATCTGCGCGTCCACCCGCTGAAGCGGGCGGACCAGAAATGCCTTGCCGGCTCCCGCGGCAGCACGCGAGTGTGCTGGCCGGGCGGGGAGCCAGCGGGGGCAGCCGGGGGTGGGCTCCCCGAGCTGCCCTCCATCGAGGGAGCATGCGGGGGTCCCGGGTGGGACCGGGACCCCGGAAATGGAAGGAGGGGCCCGGGTGGGACCGGGCCCCCGAAAAATGGCAAAGCGGCCGGGGGTGGGCTCCCTGGGCCGTTAAACTCACCTGGGGGTCCGGGTGGGACCGGGCCCCCCACCGAGGCCGGGAAATGCGGCGAAGCCGCCACGAGGGCATCGCGGCTCTCCCCGGCACAGCGGGAGAGCCGCTCATCTATTATTCACTGAAAGGAGCTGGAAGCGCCCCATAATGCCTTGCAAGGCATGGGGAAAGTATCGTTTTTGGCGCCTGGTGGCCCCCAGAGGAGGGGGGTCACCTTCAAGTGTGAAAAGGTGCTGGGGGGAGCTGCTGGAGAAGCGCAGTCTGCCCCCCAGCACGAAGAAAAGTCTCACCCTAAGTCTCATGGGGACTTCAAAAGAATAACCCCTCCAGGGCTCAATCAGCATTTAACACCTACTAGGTTGGAACTTTTGTTCTACAGCTGAAGGTGAATGAAGAAATGCATGAAGGAGTGAAGGGCTGAGTTGGGGATGTCTGGAGAAAGGCATCCCCTGGAGGTGAAGAGGTGTAATTGCACCAGAAATGTGTTTACTAACGGTTATTTCTTTTAGGGGTACTGAAGGTCACATGTGCAATGTGTAGTATCTGTGTAAGGTGATGTCATAAGCAAAGTGGGGTCATGTTGCCAGACACTCCTGCTAGGGGGTCTGGCTGTATATGCGTAATCCTGTGATTTCATCTGTGATGCTTTTAGGGGCTTGAATTGCATTGCATTATAATGATCACCAAATGTGATGAGTACTGTCATTCTAAAGTAATGCTTAAACATGTATTCTTGCTGCTGCGCTTAAGTGAGGAACAACCCAGACTGTTAGCTCTGAAGATGTAGGGGTGCATACTGTATGGTCAATATAAGATGCTCAGTCAGGGTTATGTGTCACTAGGGCAGGTGAACCTATTTTTAATGCGTGTTGAGGTAATGGGGTGGGTCGCCACTGGGATGGTGCCAGTGCGCAGGGCCCTCGCTCCAGGTTATGTTCAACTAACTGCATTAGGGGGCAAGATGATGTGCATACATGGGAGTGGTGGTACTAGACCCCACCCCCTTTTGGGAGGGGTGGAGATGTTACGCAATGTCACAAAGTAATTCCAACAGCTTATGTATATTTGTAAATTGGTGCATAGTATTGAGTAGTGTGTGTGTTTAATAAATGTACTCTTACTTTTATAAAGCAAAGTACAGGCTGGACAATCAATTATTGAGTGTTATTTCTGCGCACCTGCAAATGGCGATTACTAGCCCACACCACCTCCCTTGAGTAAGCATCAGACTGCTCTGCAACGCTACCCTCTGAGAGTCAGGCGCTACAATTGGGTGTTTGGTTCCCAGTGAAGGACAAATGTAGTCATGTTATTTGTGCAGGCTTCACAGATGCTGCCTCGTTTTCCAACAGCGAGTCACAAATAAGGAATGCGTAGGAATCACAATTTTATTTGCGATACCTACATACATTGCATTTTGCGAGTCCATAATAGCGAATCGGTAAAATTCGCTGTTAAGGACTCGCAAAATACAATGTTGATACATCTGGCCCTTAATTTTAAATTTGAAGTACCTAAATATGCATGTAGTTAGTTCATATGTCTATTCTACAAGCCATGTTTATAAATCGGGCTGAGTGCCTTACAATTTCACAGGAAGTGGCATTTAAATTGCCCATTCCACAACTGAGCTACTGCTTGCTATATGCGGTACAGAATCTTTCAGTCTCCTCCTCATGATCAGCCAAGTAATGGGATGGCGAACAAATGAACAATCTAAAGATGCAAAGAATCCAACAGGAAACATTATGGCATCCCCATCCGAAGCACCCAGACAAGATGAGAGATGTGTGTTCTTAGGTGTTTTACCCATTAGCTTTGTATCCTCATGGTCGCACAATTAGAATTTTATGTCAGGTTAGTCTGTTGAGGTGTTATCTATTGGGCCATTTACAGCTTAGATGCCAGCCCCCAGGGTGTCCAAGCAGAGGTTCGTAACCTGTGATGGGAATGGCCTGTCATAGCTCAGAGGTAATGGGGCGATTGAAGAGGAGCAAAGACATGAAGCACAGCAAGAGAATGAAAAGAAATTAAACTAAAAAGAAAATGAAGAGATGGAGAGTCACAGGAATAGATAGAGACAGAAAGAGAAAAACACAGAGGTTGGATGGAAAGATTTTGAGGAGGAAATGAAAGAGGAATAACAAGGACGAGAGAAAAAAAGATACATTTAAGTGAAATTTAAAAAACACTGAAAAGAACGTAAGAAATAGAGACATAAGAGGTGTGAAAGAAAGACGTAGCAAAATAATACATAAAAAAGGAGACGTGAAATAAGAACGAAAACCAAACAGTGATGAATAAATATGAGATTGAGGATAGAAAAGAGGAAGATAGAAAAGCGCAGGGTGAGGTGGAGATACCAGAGTAGTTTGAATAAGGAAGTAAAAGGGCGGGCAGATAGAGCAGGCAAAGGGCACATATGGGATAGGAGGGTGAGTGATAGACCATAGGCAGACAGAGGAAGAGAAAACAGGACAGTAAATTAAGAGAAACTGATGAGGATGGGAGAAAGATGAGAAACGTACAGATAGATATTGTGAAGTGATGGAAGAGAAATTAATTCCATGAATGAGACTGGAACAATGTGAATATGCAAAAAGAGAGGTGCAAGAAAGGTAACTTAGAAATGGGGTTGAACAAACACAAACTGAAGCTAAAAGGGAAATCGAAAGTTGAGGATGAAAGGATGATAGAAATAGAAGTTGGGGAAGCTGCAATAAAAAGGTGTGAGAGAAAGACACAGTGGATGTAATTGAAAACCAGGAAGGTGTAGAGGCAGAAAGTTAGAGGGAGGGTGAGAGTAACAACGTGGTGAGATAGAAGTGAGAGAATAAGTAACAGTACACATGACGGCCAGAAGGAAAGTATGAGTTCTTGACTTAAGAAGAGGATGGAGGTGAGCGGGAGACAACCAGAGAGAGAGCCTTGAAAGTCAGAAATGTAAAGGTGGTGATGGGAAATAAATTGTGAAAAATGGGAATAAGAGAGCAAAATAATGAAGCAAGAGGGAAATAAGAAGTAAGCATGGAGAAGAAAGGAGCAGGGGAAAAGATGCAGTTAAGAGGAAAAACCAGGAGAGATTAGATGAGAGAATAAGAGGTGGGCTCCGGAGGGTGGCTGGCATATCGTAAGTGAATAATACAGGTTGGTTTGGAAGCAAGAGCGAAACTAGAAGAGATAGGCGAGAGAATGAAATGTTGGGAATACATAAAAGGGACAGAAAAAACATAAGAGAGGCGCAGCTGAGACTAAAAACTTGTGTTTTAGGAGTATGGGACTTGAATACACAGGTGAAAGAATGCAAATGATAAGCATCAAACAGCAACTCAGAGAGAGAAGAGTGAGAATTGGAGTGATAGAATTCGATTTGATTAAGACCGCTAAACTCGTAATCAGGCCCTTAGTGTTTGTCCTGGTTTGTGAAAATTTGGTCTTGGGCTTTTGGGATAAAATGCAAAATGTGTGTCTAGTGTCCTTGTCAAAGCATATATATATATATATATTCACTGAAAAAACCATAGGTTTTTGTGACAGTTATAGTTAGTTGGACATTGCACTCGTACAAAACCCGTGAAATTCCCCCGTTATAGTTAGTTCAGCTAACTATAACTCGCGCCCCGCAATGCACTGCTGATGACGTCACATATTACATCACTCATGACATGGTCAGTGACATCACTGATGACATCACTGATGACATCTCAAATGACATCACTGATGACATCATCCAGTGACTGTGTGTTTCTGTAAAGTTTAAATATGTTTAATATATATAGGGAAAGGCGTATTGAAGAATGAGTGGGTGTATAAGTGTCTGAATGGATGATTTAGTAGGTGCGTGACTAACTCTATAAGCGAGTGATTAAACGTATCTTACTGAATGCATGGGTTAGTGACTAAACTGGGTGAATGTCTGTATCCGTCTGTCTGTTGCTGTGTAAGTGGCTGCATGGGTTTGTGAATAGCTACATGAGTGTCTATATGAGTTATTGATTGGTTGTCTGAGTATCTGTATGGGTGCCTGAGTGTTTGTGTCGGTGGGGTGTGTGCGACTCTGTGCATAGATGTGTGAGTGGGTGATTCACTGGGTGGATGGTTTCAAGAGTGCATCTGTGATAGACTGTATGGGTGGGTAAGTGTGTGTAAGAGTGTGTTAGTGAGTGAATGTATGTCCCAGTGGTACATGTGTGAGTAACTACATATGTGAAAGGCAGTATATATGTGTGTTGGAGTATATAAATAGCTATAAGCAAGAGTGTGTGATTGTGAGAGTGACTGTATGGATGAGTGTGTGCTTGTATCAGTGATTGTATAAGAGCGTAAGAATGTGCTAGTATTTGTATGAGTAAGTGAGCTGGTGTGTGTATAACTGTATAGGTGAGTAAATGGCAGTGTGTTTAATTATTTGCATGACTGACTAGTTGTGTGAGTACCTCTATGGATGAGTGGCGGTGTTTGAGTGTCTATATAGGAGTATGAGTGCATGTGATAGTCCTGTACTGAGTGACCGTAAGTATGAGTGACTGTACGGGTGAGTGAGTGGATGTGTGTGTAGACCTAAGAATCAGTGAGTGGGTAAGTAGTTATTGGTGTTGGAGTGTCTATGGTTTTGCGAATGGCAGTCTGTAATTTAGAGTGGGTGTATCAAAGGTTATATTAGGGTGTGAGGAGGTGCATCAGATTATCACGTGGATGATGTCTTCAGTGATGTCATCAGTGATGTCATTTGAGATGTCACTGACCATGTCATGAGTGATGTAACATGTGATGTCATCAGCAGTGCATTGCGGGGGCGCGAGTTATAGTTAGCTGAACTAACTATAACGGGGGAATTTCACGGGTTTTGTACGAGTGCAATGTCCAACAAACTATAACTGTCCCTAAAACCTATGGTTTTTTCAGTGAATTTGTAAGGTTTTTTAAATGCTAATTTCTAACTATAACGTGCCTGAAACCTATGGTTTTTTCAGTGAATTTCAAAGGTTTTTTAAATGCTAATTCCTAACTATAACATGTCTGAAACCTATGGTTTTTTTCAGTGAATTTCAAAGGTTTTGTAAATGACAATTTTTAAATGTATTAATTGTTATATTTATTTTTTGATACTGATTTACTACATTTTTTTAAACTATTTATTTTTAGATATTTTGCTTTTTAAATTACATTATAATTACATTATACATTACATTACAAAATATACTTTCTCAGAATGAATTACTTTAGTTTAAATACTTTGCAAATAGGCAATAGACTTTTAAGTACAGTAGTTACAGTTGTTGCAATGGGCAACACAATTTCAAACACAATGCAACATTGAGATCAATGTGAATTTCTAGTTAAATGCAATTAGTTACTTTATGGATTATTTTACTAACCACAGGACTGGATCCTAGATTCAGTCCTGGGACATCTCCTGTAAACAGTTGAGTAAAAGCGTTTTGGTTACAGTAGTGATTTTTAAGGAATATTATTGTATTTTAAAAGTTGACACTAAGAAACTTTTTCACATCGACTCACCAATGTTATCCTATGGGAGGAAATTCACTTAGCAGGTAAGTAGTGTTATCGTTACTTTTTCTTACTCAGTGGTGGATCCTGAATCCAGCACTGGTGCATCTCATGTAAACAGTTGAAAGAATGCGTTTAAGTCATACAGGCGATTTTTAAGGAATATTTGTAGTTTGTGAAAATCGACACTTTGAAACTTTTCTGCTGAAAACCAGACAATGGATTCCTATGGAAGGAAATACAAGTTACTGGTAAGTACAGTTAGAATTACTTTTCAGGGTCAGTGCTGGGCTAAAAGATGCAGCACTGGGTTCTCTCCTGATAACAGGTGAGTAAATCGGAATTCGTAGTTCGGCTGATTTTAGAGGAATATTATAAAGTTCCAAAACGCCACACTTTGAAGAATTTCCAAGTGAAACCAGTCAATGTTAGCCTATGGAAGGAAATTCAAGTTACTGGTAAGTACGGTTAGAATTACTTTCAGGATCAGTACTGGGCTCAAAGATGCAGCACTGAGGTCTCTCCTGATAACAGGTGAGTAAATTGGAATTCATAGTTCTGCTGATTTTAGAGGAATAGTTGTATGTTTCAAAAATCGACACTTAGAAACTTTTTCAGCAAAAAACAGGCGATGATATCCTATGGAAGGAAATTCAAATTACTGGTAAGTACGGTTAAAATTACTTTTCAGGATCAGTACTGGGCTCAAAGATGCAGCACTGAAGTCTCTCCTGATAACAGGTGAGTAAATCGGAATTCGTAGTTCGGCTGATATTAGAGGAATATTATAAAGTTCCAAAACCCCACACTTTGAAGAATTTCCAAGTGAAACCAGCCAATGTTAGCCTATGGAAGGAAATTCAAGTTACTGGTAAGTACGGTTAGAATTACTTTTCAGGATCAGTACTGGGCTCAAAGATGCAGCACTGAGGTCTCTCCTGATAACAGGTGAGTAAATCGGAATTCGTAGTTCTGCTGATTTTAGAGGAATATTTGTATGTTTCAAAAATCGACACAAACTTTTTCAGCAAAAAGCAGGCAATGATATCCTATGGAAGGAAATTCAAGTTACTGGTAAGTACGGTTAAAATTACTTTTCAGGATCAGTACTGGGCTCAAAGATGCAGCACTGGTTTCTCTCCTGATAACAGGTGAGTAAATTGGAATTCGTAGTTCAGCTGATTTTAGATGAATATTATAAAGTTCCAAAACTCCACACTTAGAAGAATTTCCAAGTGAAACCAGTCAATGTTAGCCTATGGAAGGAAATTCAAGTTACTGGTAAGTACGGTTAAAATTACTTTTCAGGATCAGTACTGGGCTCAAAGATGCAGCACTGAGGTCTCTCCTGATAACAGGTGAGTCAATCGGAATTCGTAGTTCAGCTGATTTTAGATGAATATTTTAAAGTTCCAAAACTCCACACTTTGAAGAATTTCCAAGTGAAACCAGTCAATGTTAGCCTATGGAAGGAAATTCAAGTTACTGGTAAGTACGGTTAGAATTACTTTTCAGGATCAGTACTGGGCTCAAAGATGCAGCACTGAGGTCTCTCCTGATAACAGGTGAGTAAATCGGAATTCGTAGTTCGGCTGAATTTAGAGGAATATTATAAGTTCCAAAACTCCACACTTAGAAGAATTTCCAAGTGAAACCAGTCAATGTTAGCCTATGGAAGGAAATTCAAGTAACTAGTATGTACGGTTAAAATTACTTTTCAGGATCAGTACTGGGCTCAAAGATGCAGCACTGAGGTCTCTCCTGATAACAGGTGAGTAAATCGGAATTCGTTGTTCAGCTGATTTTAGATGAATATTTTAAAGTTCCAAAACTCCACACTTTGAAGAATTTCCAAGTGAAACCAGTCAATGTTAGCCTATGGAAGAAAATTCAAGTTACTGGTAAGTACGGTTAGAATTACTTTTCAGGATCAGTACTGGGCTCAAAGATGCAGCACTGAGGTCTCTCCTGATAACAGGTGAGTAAATCGGAATTCGTAGTTCGGCTGAATTTAGAGGAATATTATAAGTTCCAAAACTCCACACTTAGAAGAATTTCCAAGTGAAACCAGTCAATGTTAGCCTATGGAAGGAAATTCAAGTTACTGGTAAGTACGTTTAGAATTACTTTTCACGATCAGTACTGGGCTCAAAGATGCAGCACTGAGGTCTCTCCTGATAACAGGTGAGTAAATCGGAATTCGTAGTTCGGCTGATTTTAGAGGAATATTTGCACAATGGTGAAGGAAGGGGTGGGGCCTGAGGTGACATGTCTGCAATCACGCCCTGTGGCACGTTTTAAGTTGGAGAATTAATTCCTCCTCAATCCCGAGGGTCCCTAGGGGCCAACTAGCCCACCAGGTACCTCCAGTATGCGCCAGAGAGCTGCGTTGCAGAGAGGTGTTCAGAGGCCACGCCCCTTTTTACAACACTCTGCAACGCAGCTCCGTGGCGCTTACTGGAGGTACCTGGTGGGCTAGTTGGCCCCAGGGACCCTCAGGATTGAAGGGGATTTAAATCCCCATCTTAAAACGCGCCACGAGGCCTGTTTGCACACATGTCACCTGAAGCCCCGCCCCCTCCCTTCACCACTGTGCAAACACGCCCCGTGGCGCGTTTTAAGTTGGGGGATTAAGTCCCCTTGAATCCTGAGGGTCCCTGGGGACCAACTAGCCCACCAAGTACCTCCAGTAAGCGCCACAGAGCTGCGTTGCAGAGAGGTGTAAAAAGGGGCGTGGCCTGGACCAGCTCTCTGCAACCCAGCCCTGTGGCGCTTACTGGAGGTACCTGGTGGGCTAGTTGGCCCACAGGGACCCCCAGTATTGAATGGGAATTATTTCCCCAATTTAAAACGCGCCACAGCGTGCGTTTGCAGAGTGGTTAAGGGAGGGGGCGGGGCCTGACGCTCGATCGCGTCTTTTTCTTTCTTTTTGTTTTTTTGAAGGGTGGCTGTGTGGCCCCCCTTCTTTTTGACTTTTTGGGGCACTGGGGACCCCATCCCCCAGGGCCTGATGCCTTTCTCCTTTTAAAAAAAAAAAAAATACTGTAGGGGAAGGGGGCCGCGTGGCCCCCCTCCCGTGGCCTATTCCGGCCCCGGGGACCCCATCCCCTGGGGCATGGCCACTTTTTAAAAAATAATTTTGGAGGAGGGGGGCTGCGTGGCCCCTCTCCTAAGGCCTCTATTGGCCCCGGGGACCCCATCCCCCGGGGCCGGCCTTTTTTTTTAAAAAATGTAATTTTTTAAAATTATTTTTGCGGAGGGGGCCGCGTGGCACCCTCCCGGGCCACCACTTGCCCCGGGGACCCCATCCCCCGGGGCTGGCCCTATCCTTTGGGGTCCGTGGGGGACCCCAACTCCCCCACGGACCCTGCCGGCTCCCCGCGTCCTGCAGGAGCCAGTATTGCTTTCCACATGGGGAGCTGCTAACATGCAGCTCCCCGTGTGGAAAAGCAATGTGCTTTGGATATTGTAAGAGAGAGCAGGTTACCTGCTCTCTCTTCCAATATCCAAAGCAGTTTGCTATGACAGGACGGGAGCCGCGAGGCTCCCGTCCTGTCATAGCAAACTACAGTGTCCCGGGGTAGGCACCCCGGGACACTGCAGGAGCCGGCCCTGGAGGGTGGTGGTCCCCAGGGCCATCAAGGGCTCCAGGAGGGGGGCACCCCTCCCAACTTATTCAAAGCCCCGGGGAGGTGGCGGTCCCGGGCGTATGGGAGGGCTGGAGCCCCCACACAGGCAATTTTAATTTAAAAAAGAAGCCCTGGGGGTGGCGGTCCCGGGGGCTGCGGGAGGGCCGAGAGCCCTCCCGCACCATTTGTTTTTAAAGCCCCGGGGGTGGCGGTCCCCGGGGCTTGGGGGCCTATAGGCCCCCACATATAAATAAACCCCGCATGCCCCGGGACTTGGCCCACCCATGGGCCAATTAACAACGAAGCGCGGGAGACCGCGCTTCGTTTTTTTTTTTTTTCGGCAGCATCCGCGCACCCAGCGCGTTTTTGCTGATTTTCTACCCTGCCCCCTTTTTGCGCTTTGCGCACTTGTTTTTCTCTTTTCTTGTTCCTCGGTTCTACCGAGGAACAAGATGGCTGCCAACACTTCCCGGTTTGGAGTGTTGACAGCCAATTAGCATGCAGCTCGTGATCGGGAGGGTGCGCGGACCCTACGCGGCCATAGATATATATGTGATTTTCCTTTTGATTTTCTCAGGAACTACTGAACGGATTTACACCATTTAACAAAAAGGGTTCTGTCTGAACCAAGAACTAGCTCTTTGCCAAATTTGGTGTAATTCCGTTCAGCAGTTCGGGCTGTAGCCGTGGCTAAATTTTCCTATGGGAAAATGAATGGGGAAAACATGTTTTGGGACCCCCCTTTTATCTCAGCCCCGCTTGACGAATCAAACCGAGACTTTCAGAATAGGAGCCGACCGGAGCGGGCCATAAAGTTTGAAAATTTCGCGAAGATTCGTCAACCGACGCTAAGAGTTATTTCAAATAGAATGTTGCGGATTTCCTATGGAAAATAGGTCCTAACTATAACTATCTACTGGCGACCGCCAGTAGATATATATATATATATATATATATATATATATATATATATATATATACATATTTATATATATTCACTGAAAAAACAACAGGTTTCAGGGATGTTATCGTTAGTTGGACATTTCACTCATATCAAACCAGAGAAATTCATCTGTTATAGTTGGTAGAGCTATCTATAACTCGCGCCCCGCAATGCACTGCTGATGACGTCACATATTACATCACTCATGACATGGTCAGTGACATCACTGATGACATCTCAAATGACATCACTGATGACATCATCCAGTGACTGAGTGTTTCTAAAAAGTTCAAGAATGTTGTATATATATGCCAAGGTGTATTGAAGAATGAGTGGGTGTATGAGTGTCTGAATGGATGATTTAGTGGGTGCGTGACTGACTGTATAAGTGAGTGATTAAACATGTCTTAGTGAATGCATGGGTGAATGATTAATCTGTGTGAATGTCTGTATCAGTCTGCCAGTTGGTGTGTAAGGGGCTGCATGGGTTGGTGAGTAGCTACATCAGTGTCTATATGGGTTAATGATTGGTTGTCTGAGTACCTGTATGGGTTCCTGAGTGTCTGTGTGTGGGGTGGTGTGTGACTCCCTGCACGGATGTGTGAGTGGGTGATTCACTGGGTGTATGGGTTTATGAGTGCATGTGTTAGGGACTGTATGGTTGAGTGAGTGTACGTATAGCTGTGTTGGTGAGTGAATGGATGTCTCAGTGGTATATGTGTAAGTAACTACATATGTGAAAGGCAGTATATGTGAGTGTTGGAGTATATAAGTGAGTATATGTGACAGTGAGTGATTGTGACAGTGGCTGCATTGATAAGTGTGTGCTTATGTCAGTAATTGTTGAAGAGAGTACGTATATGGTACTATCTGTATGAATAAGTGAGGTGGTGTGTGTGTATAACTGTATAGGTGAGTAAATGGCAGTGTAATTAATTCTTTGGGTGACTGACTAGGTGTTTGAGTAACTCTGTGGGTGAGTGGCAGTGTGTGAGTGTCTATATGGGTGTATGAGTGGATATATCAGTGGCTGTATTGATGAATGACTGCATGTACGAGTGACTGTATGGGTTAGTGAGTGGATGTGTGTGTAGACGTATGAATCACTGAGCGGGTATGTACTAACTGCTACTGGTCTGTCTATGGTTTTGATATTGGTAGTCTGTATTTTAGAGTGGGTGTAGCAAAGGTTATATTAGGGTGTGAGGAGGTGCATCAGATGATCACGTGGATGATGTCATCAGTGATGTCATTTGAGATGTCATCAGTGATGTCATCAGTGATGTCACTGACAATGTCATGAGTGATGTAATATGTGACGTCATCAGCAGTGCATTGCGGGGGAACGAGTTATAGTTAGCTCTACTAACTATAACGGCCGAATTTCTCTGGCTTTATACGAGTGAAATGTCCAACTAACTATAACGCCCCTGAAACCTGTGGTTTTTTTCAGTGAATTTCCAAGGTTTTTTGAATGCTAATCCCTAACTATAACGTCGCTGAAACCTCTGTTTTTTTCATTGAATTTCTAAGGTTTTTTAAATGCTAATTTCTAACTATGCCTACATAGGTAGGACATGTGCAGAAAGAGGAAGAAAGACACAGAAAGAAGCATGAGAAGTGCAGAAAGAGGCAACAGAAGTCCAGAAAGAGGAAGAAAGGTGCAGAAAGAAGCAAGAGATGTGCAGACAGAACCAACAGAGGTGCAGAAACAGACCTACTTTGACTGTACCTTACAACAGACTCATACAAAGTACCCTAATCACTAATCCTTCTCCGAAGATGTCTTAAACCTCACTTTTCTCTTGAAGGTTCACTATTAATCGACTGCTCAGAATGTTAGGCCTACCAAGTATAAAACAGCAATCCTAACCATATCACTGTTGTAAGTCTGACCACGTTTGTGAAGGTATGCATGCATGTCTATGCTTTTACCTAGTGACTTGTTAAATGTAAATAAACATACAAACACTTGAATACCTGTGTTTCAAACAGCATACTCTGTAATTTTGTGTAAAAAAAGGTGTATGCATTTCTTTTTGCTCACAATACAGGGCACATGGGTATTCAATAGTATATTTGAGGGGCTCTATAACACATATATACATAAGACATGTCTGCCTGTGCAACCAAATAACAGAGCAGAACTGAGAAGATTTGACCACCTATAGGAGAAGTCACCCGCTTTTTAAGCTACAATCTTCAGATGCATAACACATGTAAGAATACATATACAGGTAGACATATACCTCAGTCACGAGAGCATGCAGACCTTTAAACTTGACAGCTTGCACTTCCCATGTGAGTACAGAAAGAGGCAAGAGAAGTTCAGAAAGAAGCAAGAGAGTTGTAGAAACAGGCAAAAGAGGTGCAGAAAGAGGGAACAGGGGTGCAGACAGAGGCAAGAGGGGTGCAGAAAGAGGGAAGAGTGATGCAGAAAGAGGCAAGAGGGGTGCAGAAATTTGCAAGAGAGGTGCAGAAAGAATCAAGAGCAGGGCAGAAAGAACCAACAGAGGTGCAGAAGGAGGCAAGAGGCGTGCAGAAAGAGGCAAGAGGAGTGCAGAAAGAAGCAACAGAGGTACAGAAGGAGACAAGAGAACTGCAGAAAGAGGCAATAGAGTTGCAGAAACAGGCAAGAGAGGTGCAGAAAAAGGGAACAGGGGTGCAGAAAGAGGCAATGGGGGGCAGAAATTTGCAAGAGAGGTGCAGAAAGAAGCAAGAGCAGTGAAAAAGAACCAACAGAGGTGCAGAAAGAGGTATGTGAGGTGCAGAAGGAGGTAAGAGAACTGCAGAAACAGGCAAGAGAGGTGCAGAAAGAAGCAAGAGCAGTGAAAAAGAACCAACAGAGGTGCAGAAAGAGGTATGTGAGGTGCAGAAGGAGGTAAGAGAACTGCAGAAACAGGCAAAAGGGGTGCAGAAAGAGGGAACAGGTGGGCAGATTGAGGCAAGAGAGGTGCAAAAGAGGGAAGAGGGGTGCAAAAAGAGGCAAGAGGGATGCAGAAACTTTGAACAAAGGTGCAGAAAGAAGAAAGAGCAGTGCAAAAGAACCAACAGAGGTGCAGAAAGAGGTAAGTGAGGTACAGAAGGAGGCAAGAGAACTGCAGAAACATGCAAAAGGGGTGCATAAAGAGGGAACAGGTGGGCAGTTTGAGGCAAGAGAGGTGCAGAAAGAGTGAAGAGGGGTGCAGAAAGAGGCAAGAGGGATGCAGACATTTGGAACAGAAGTGCAGAAAGAAGCAAGAGTAGTGCAGAAAGAACCAACAGAGATGCAGAAAGAGGCAAGAGGGGTATAGAAAGAGGCAAGTGAAGTACAGAACGAAGCAAAAGAGGTGCAGAAAGAGGCAAGAGAACTGCAGAAAAAGGCAAGAGAGGTGCAGAATGAGGCAGGAGACATGCACAAAGAGGCAAGAGGGATACAGAAAGAAGCAACAGAGGTGCTGAAAAAGGCAAGAGGGGTGCAGAAAGAGGCAAGAGAAGTGCAGAAAGAAGCAACAGAGGTGCAGAAAGAGGCAAGACAAGTGCAGAAGCAGGCAAGAAAGGTGCAGAAAGAGGGAAGAGGGATGCAGAAAGAGGCAAGAGAGATGTAGAAATTTGGAACAGAGGTGCAGAAAGGACCAAGAGCAGTGCATAAAGAACCAACAGAGGTGCAAAAAGAGGCAAGAGGGGTACAGAAAGAGGCATATGAAGTGCAGAACGTAGCAAAAGTGGTGCAGAAAGAGGAAAGAGAACTGCAGAAAAAGGCAAGAGAGGTGCAGAAACAGGCAAGAGGGGTACATAAAGAAGCAACAGAGGTGCTGAAAGAGGCAAGAGGGTTGCAGAAAGAGGCAAGAGAAGTGCAGAAAGAAGCAACAGAGGTACAGAAAGAGGCAAGAGTGGTGCAGAAAGAGGAAAAAGAGGTGTAGAAAGAAGCAAGAGAGTTGCACAAAGAGGGAAGAGGGGTGCAGAAAGAGGCAGGAGGGGTGCAGAAAGAAGCAAGTGAGGTGCAGAAAAAGGCAAGAGAGGTGCAGAAAGAGGCAAGAGAGGTGCAGAAACAGGCAAGAGAAGTATAGAAAGAGGCAAGAGAGATGCAGAAGGAGGCAAGAGAACTGCAGAAAGAGGCAAGAGAGTTGCAGAAAGAGCCATTTGAGGTGCAGAAGGGGGCAAGAGAACTGCAGAAAGAGGCAAGAGAGTTGCAGAAACAGGCAAAAGGGGTGCAGAAAGAGGGAACAGGTGGGCAGACTGAGGCAAGAGAGGTGCAGAAAGAGAGAAGAGGGGTGCAGGAAGAGGCAAGAGGGGTACAGAAATTTGCAAGAGAGGTGCAGAGAGAAGCAGGAGCAGTGCAGAAAGAAGCAAGAGAAGTGCAGAACGTAGCAAGAGAGGTGGACAAATAGGGAAGAGGGGTGCAGAAATAGGCAAGAGGGATGCAGAAATTTGCAAAAGAGGTGCAGAAAGAACGAAGAGCAGTGAAGAAAGAACCAACAGAGGTGCAAAAAGAGGCAAGTGGGGTGCAGAAAGGGGTAGGAGAGGTGCTCAAAGAGGCAAGAGTGGTACAGAAAGAGGCAAGAGAAGTGCAGAAAGAAGGAACAGAGATACAGAAAGAGGCAAGAGTGGTGCCGAAAGAGGGAAGAGGGGTGTAGAAAGAGGCAAGGGAGTTGCACAAAGAGGGAAGAGGGGTGCAGAAAGATGCAAGAGGGGTGCAGAAAGAAGCAAGTGATGTGCAGAAAGAGGCAAGAGAGGTGCAGAAACAGGCAAGAGAGGTGCAGAAACAGGCAAGAGAAGTGTAGAAAGAGGCAAGAGAGGTGCAGAAGGAGGCAAGAGAACTGCAGGAAAAGGCAAGAGAGTTGCAGAAAGAGCCAAGTGAGGTACAGAAAGAGGCAACAGAGGTGCAGAAAGAGGCAAGAGAGGTGCAGAAAGTAGAAGAGATGAGCAGAAAGAGGCAAAAGAAGTGCAGAAAAAAGAAAGGTGCAGAAAGAAGCAACAGAAATGCAGAAATAGGCAAAAGAGGCGCAGAAAGAAGCAAGAGAGGTTTGCACACCATTAGTACCAATTTAATGCCCACATTTAGCAATAAGTAACAGGTGACCATTCTAGGTTTGCAAAGGACCTTCCACCACGCTGTAACACTTGTCGCTGCATTTTTAGTAGCGTTTTGAGCAGTTTGAGCTAGAAACATGTTTTTTTTTGTTCAAGTCTGCAGATTATGCAGCAGATGATGGATTATGTGGCAAATGCGGAAAATGTATAATTGAGTGAAAGTTGGTGCAGCCAAACAGATGCATACTTTCAGTGGCCCTGCTCATACCTCCGACTAGGTCCAGAAGTGCTCCTCAGTGGTTCCTTCTTTTTTTTGTCTCATTGAGTTTATAGTTTATCTTCTATGGAAACGAGGAAGACTAAACCTGAGGTTACCACTCCACAACACAGACTACCATACCACATAATTACTCTCCATAACACATAATCTCACTCTACATAATTCCTATACACTAAATACCACATACTTTCTATCCACATAATTTCACTGCACAACATACCGCATAATTCCACTACACTCAAGGTACATCCACTCCACTCAAAAAGACATTAGTAAAAAACTTTTACAATTACAATGCCAATAGCCGTAACTTTCGCAAATGCGAGACCTATTACATTCCAAATGCTTCTTTAACTAGTAGTCGCGTTTGCACAGTGGTGGAGAAAGGGGGCTGGGCGTCCAACCAGCGCTCAGGAGTTCCGCTGCATAGGACTTACAGGAGGTACCAGGAAGGCTTCTTGGCCCCCAAAGTCCCTCAGGAGTAAAGTGGACTTCATCCCCCAACCAGTAGTGTGCCAGGAGGCGCGTTTGCAGCGTGGTAGAGAAAGGGGGGCATGGCCTCCGAAGACTTCTTAGCAATCCCACTGTATGGGACTTACTGGAGGTAACAGGAGGGGTAGTTGGCCCCCAAGGACATCCTTGGGGGCGAACTACCCCTTCTATAGCCTCCAGTAAGTCCCACACAGCAGGATTGCTAAATTCTCATAGCAGGCCATGTCCCCTTTGCCCACCACTCTACAAACGCGCTCCCTGGCACGCTCTTGGATGGGGATTGAAGTCCCCTTTGCTGCTGGGGGTCCTTAGGGGCCAACTAGCCTACCTGTTACCTCCAGTAAGCCCCACACAGTAGAATTGCTGAGAGATGGACACAGGCCATGCCCCCTTTCTCCACCACTCTGCAAACGCTCCTCCTGGTGCGCTCTTGGTTGGGGGATAAAGTCCCCTTGCCTCCTGAGGGTCCCTGGGGGCCAACTAGCTCTCTTGTTATCTCTAGTAAGCCCCACACAGCTGCATTGATGAGAGGTGGTCCAAGGCCAAGCCCCCTTTTTACACCACTCTGCAAACGCAGCTCCTGGGGCACTGCTGCTTGTGGGTGTAAGTCCACTTTAGTCCTGAAGTCCTCAGGACACAAGGGGACCTCAACGCCCCACCAGCAGTGCGCCAAGAGGTGCATTTGCAGAGTGGTGTAAAAAGGGGTGTGGCCTTGGACCACCTCTCAGCAATCCCACTGTGTGGGGCTTACTGGAGGTACCTGGTGGGCTAGTTGGCACCTAAGGACCCTTAGTATTCAAGGGGGCTTAATCTCCCAATCCAGAACACACCAGGAGGTGCGTTTGCACAGTGGTGCAGGGAGGGGGCGGGGCCTCCATCGAGATGCCGGCTTTTTTTTACTTTGTTTTTGGAAGGGAGGTTGTGTGGCCCCCCTTCCCTTAATTATTTTTGAGCCCTGGATTCCCCATCCACCAGGGCCTGAGCATTTTTTTCTTCTTTAAACGGGAAGGCCCCCCTCTCATGGCCGATTTCGGCCCTGGGGACCCCATCCTCTGGGGCATGGCCACATATTTAATTAATTTTTAAAACTTATTTTTAAGGAGGAGGGCTCCGCGGCCCCCCTTCTGAGGCCATTATTGGCCCTGGGGACCCCATCCCCCGGGACAATGCCTCATTTTTTTTATATATATATATTTTTTTTCACTGAAGGCCCCCCTTCCCTGGGCCACTCCTGGCCATGGGGACCCCATCCCCCGGGGCTGGCCCTCATGTTGGAAAACTAGGGGGAGCCCCAATGCCCCTGCAGTCCCTCACCACCTCCTGCGGGAGCCGGCATTGCTTATGGACAAGGGGAGCTGCTGACATGCAGCTCCCCTTGTCCAAAAGCAATTCTGCTTCGCTTCATGGAAGCAAGAGCAAAATTTGCAATGACAGGGCGGGAGCCGTGCTCCCGCCCTGTCATTGCAAACTGCAATGTCCCTGGGGTAGGCACCCCGGGACATTGCTGGAGCCGGCCCTGGGGGGTGGCGGACCCCAGGGCCATCCAGGGCTCCAGGAGGGGGGCCGCGCGGCCCCCCTCCCAACATTTACATAGCCCCGGGAGGTGGTGGTCCCTGGGGCTGGGGGTCCGCAACGGACCCCCAAACTTAATTTATGTATGCCCTGGGGAGGTGGTGGTCCCCAGGGCCATGGGGGGCTTGAGCCCCCCCACACATTTTTTTAAAATCAGAGCCCCGGCGAGGTGATGGCCCCCGGGGCTGCGGGGGGCCACTTGCCCCCGCATGTAATTATTAAAGCCCCGGGGAGGTGGCGACCCACGGGGCTGCATGGGGGGAGGCATGAGCCCTACCATGCATTTTATATTAGAAAAAAGCCCCAGGGAGGTGCGTGCCCCCCACATGTAATCACCATGGCCCCGGGCAGGTGGCAGTCCCCGGGGCTGCAGGGGCCCCGCTGGCCCCTGAACTATATTTTTTGATTGCCCCCGGGACCTGGCCCACCCGGGGGCTGATTAAAAGAAAGCACCAGAGAACGCGCTGTGTTTTTTAAAAATCTTTCAGCGGGATTCATGCACCCAGCAAGAATCCTGCCGATTTGTTTTAAAAAATGCTTTTTTTGCCCTGGGGGTCCCTTTTTTGACCCCCGGATCAGGCCTAGGGGCTCAGGGTGTTTCTAGCCTGCCCCCTTTTCGCGAATCCTCCTCCGCCACCAAATATCAATATTTTTTATTTTTGGAATTTCTCAGGAACTACTGAACGGATTTACACCATTTAAAAAAAAGGTCGCTTTCTGAACCAAGACCTATCTTTTTGCCACATTTGGTGTAATTCCGTTCAGCAGTTCGGGCTGTAGCTTTGTCTAAAGTTTCCTATGGAAATTAACATGGAGAAAATGCGTTTTGGGACCCCCCTTTTTTCTCGGCCCCCGCTCGACAAATCCCTCCGAAACTTTTGAAACAGGAGCTGACCTAAGCGAACCATTAGTTTTGAAAATTTCGTGAACATTCGTCAAACGGTGCCAAAGATATTGCCAAAAGAAAAAACACTTTTTGAATAGAAACGAGGTCCTAACTATAACTACCTACTGGGAGCGCCCATATATATATATATATATTTTTTAGCCAATGGGACTCCTCGGCGTGATTTTAAACTGAGCACCGTGAAAACTACCTTTTGGGACTCTCAGCAAATACCCGGCATTGAAGAAGGCATCCGCCAAAACGCGTCTGCCTGGGGCTGATGGAGTGGATACCGCGTCGTTTATTTGGTGTAACTTGGTGGCATTAAATCTGAGCTGTGCAACCCTGGCATGTGTCAGACCTGGTTTCTCTTTTGAAGGCGGGATTGGATGTGGATACATAGCGGAGGTCGGCTCCGCTTTCTGGCACGCCCCTCGTTCAGGTGCTCCGTGTAATGCCGGCAAAACTCTTTGGTTCCCGTGCATGTACTGCACAACGCGGCGCCCCCCCGGCCTGGATTGTGTGAAGGTATCGGGGAGAGGGAGCAGATTGACTGCTGAGTGGGCTGCTTGGCAAAGATGGAATCCACCATTGCGGTCCCGCAATTTCAAGGAGGCAAGTTGATCAAAGGCATTATTGGATGCAGGGCGGGTTACTATACCTGGCTCAGGACTTTGGACATACATGCCCACTTTATGCGAGACCGATTGCACCACGTATGAGGAACTTTGGCAACAGAGAGAGGTGAGTACTTACTCTGGCACTGTCCCAGTCCTCTTTCTGTCTTTACATCTTTTAGCCAATGGGACTCCTCGGCGTGATTTTTAACTGAGCCCCGCGAAAACTACCTTTTGGGACTCTCAGCAAATACCCGGCATTGAAGAAGGCATCCGCCGAAACGCATCTGCCTGGGGCTGATGGAGTGGATACCGCGTCGTTTATTTGGTGTAACTTGGTGGCATTAAATCTGAGCTGTGCAACCCTGGCATGTGTCAGACCTGGTTTCTCTTTTGAAGGCGGGATTGGATGTGGATATATATATATATATATATTTTTTCCACAACCACCACCTCTCTCCAACGGTCTAGCTGCACTTTCCCCACAATTACGGGAGACACCAGTTAGTCCAAATGCTTGATTTAGTTTTTATTTTATTTTAACATGCCGCAACACCAGACACAGGACGCCTAAACGTTTCGGCTTACGCTGTCAACCGGGCAACCCCATTCTGCACAATCATAGTGATTTTAAAAAAGGGGCTGTTTGTCACATGACCCAAACTCCCTTTCCTTCAACAGCATCTAGACTGACTATTTTACAATCCAGTCTTAAATCAGCATCCATGTTGGAGTTACATATTGATGTTATTCTGTATCCCTTTACATATCAAAAAACTGCATTATGTTGTTAATCTGATTGTGATGCACATAAACCATATCGCCAACTGTTATAATTACAAGTCAGCAACACAATCCCTTATGTACGTTGCACAATTTCTGATGTAATTAATTCTCATATATCTCTGCTGCACTCATCCTAATTACATTGCTTAAGCTGTTGTTTATATGCATACCTGAAGTGCATATGCCTCTTTATAAACATTTTGCGAGCATAACATATCTAGAGTGTAAATGCTATTCATCAATTACATGATTCATCCTCTTTATGAGACCATCTCTCTACCCTCATACATCAGGGGCCAGATGTACGACCATGACAGTTTGCGAGTCGCAAAATGCCATGTACAACAGAGTCTGAGACACTGTTTGTGATTCCGAATTGGGTCGCAAATTGCATGCCTCATGAATATTCATGAGGCACTCGCAATTTGTGGCCCCATTGGGAATGGCTGGCCCTCCCAGGGATGGTGGCCTGCTGGGCTCAGCAGACCTCCATGTCTGGGACTGCTTTTAAATAAAGCAGTTTTTATTTTTTTAAATGCAGCCCGTTTTCCTTAAAGGAAAACGGGATGCATTTAAAAAAAGAAAATGAAACGTTTTCATTTCATTTTTTAAGGGCAGATAGTGGACCACTGCCTGCCCCTAAAAAATATTTTTCCCTGCATTTGTAATGGGGAAGGGGTCCCCTGGGGACCCCTTCCCATTTGCGAGTGCATTACCACCCTCTTGAAGAGAGCGGTAAATTGCGTGTGTTTTGCGACCGCAATTGCAGGTGCAAAACATTCATACATGGGGTGAAGAGTCGCTATTAGGAAGGGACGCCCTTTTTTTATTTTTTTTAGAGTTTTATATAGCGCGAACTAGACCCGAGAAAATTGGGTATCAGAGCGCTTTACATGAGCACCAGTTTCGTTACAGATGGACACATTCATTTTTGTTAGGCACGGGGAGATTAAGTGATTTGCCCAGAATCACAGGATGTTGAGCGTCGTTGCCCAGACTCGAACCCGGTTCCCCAGCTCCGAAGTCGACAGCTCTAGCCGTAAGGCTACATCCTCTCCCCTTGAAACGCCCTTTTCTAATAGCGAGACGCAATTCCTATTTAGCGAGTCATGCATAAATTGCGACTCGCTAAATAGGAATTGTACATGGCCTTATAGTTTTTTGCATGCGCAAACGGGTCGTAAACAAGCTTGCGCATGCAAAATAGGGTTGTACATCTGGCCTCAGAAGTGCTAATGCGTACATATGGCTGAGTTTCAATGTACATCAACTCACTGCATTATATTCTTAATCTGGCTATGATGTACATGGACCATATTTCCCAGGATTGCAGTTGCATATCAGCTTTTGTGCATCACACATTGTCTAAATTATTAAATGCTTGTATATATCGCACATTTTCTAATATATTTGCTGCTTATTTATCACTGTTGCACACATCATAATTACATTGCTTAAGTTCTCATTATGCCTACAAATTATGTAAACCTCTTTCCCTGCATCTGCTCTTTCCAATGCACCTAAGATGCAAATTATTACTTTATCCGCAGTATGCCACATTGTCATGTCTATAGTGCAATGGCTGTTGATAGGCGCACCTAAAGGGCAAGTGCCTATAAATAAATAAATTAATGAACCATGTGCAAAGATATCATATCTGTAGTGCAACTGTTATTTATATTTGCACCAAAAGTGCAGATGCCTATGAGTAAACATGTGCAAACATAACCTATTTATAATGCAACTGTTAATTATACGCACACCTAAAGTGCAAGTGCCAATGAGTAAACAATGCGCAAAGATGACATATCTAAAGTGCATCTATTATTTGTACTAGCACCTAAATTTCAATTTCCTAAGAGTAAACAACGTGCAGGGATGACATATACAGAGTAAATTTGTTGTTTATGATTAACATAAGTCATCCTCTTTGTGAAAGCATCTCGATATCTGTACATCATTTATTTTTAAGTTTTATATAGCGCTAGCTAGACCCGGGAGTATCAGAGCGCTTTACATACACAGGGGAACACAAGTTGCATTGATTAGCATGACATAGGGATGCATAAAGATATAAGCCAAACATTATAATTATGCAAAACACACAAGATGATGGACGGAATGCTGCACATTGGCAAACATTCACCCCCAGTCACAGATCTGGGTTTAATCCATCGTTATTTTGCTTCACCACGCCACCCCAGTTCAGACATAGCCATATGCAAATCAGTCTTGACCCTGTGCCTCATGGGAACAGTCCAGACCGAACTGCCAAGCCATGTCTTCCCTGGACCGGAATCAAGCATCCTAGGACCGGTTTCAGGCTATCAGCCTTCATCAGCCAGGATAGCTTGACTCCAGTGGCGTAGTGAGCACGGGACCCACGTCTGGGCATACCCTTCCCACTTAGGGCGAAATGCAAAACACACAAGATGATGGACGGAATGCTGCACATTGGCAAACATTCACCCCCAGTCACAGATCTGGGTTTAATCCATTGTTATTTTGCTTCACCACGCCACCCCAGTTCAGACATAGCCATATGCAAATCAGTCTTGACCCTGTGCCTCATGGGAACAGTCCAGACCGAACTGCCAAGCCATGTCTTCCCTGGACCGGAATCAAGCATCCTAGGACCGGTTTCAGGCTATCAGCCTTCATCAGCCAGGATAGCTTGACTCCAGTGGCGTAGTGAGCACGGGACCCACGTCTGGGCATACCCTTCCCACTTAGGGCGAAATGCAAAACACACAAGATGATGGACGGAATGCTGCACATTGGCAAACATTCACCCCCAGTCACAGATCTGGGTTTAATCCATCGTTATTTTGCTTCACCACGCCACCCCAGTTCAGACATAGCCATATGCAATTCAGTCTTGACCCTGTGCCTCATGGGAACAGTCCAGACCGAACTGCCATGCCATGTCTTCCCTGGACCGGAATCAAGCATCCTAGGACCGGTTTCAGGCTATCAGCCTTCATCAGCCAGGATAGCTTGACTCCAGTGGCGTAGTGAGCACGGGACCCACGTCTGGGCATACCCTTCCCACTTAGGGCGAAATGCAAAACACACAAGATGATGGACGGAATGCTGCACATTGGCAAACATTCACCCCCAGTCACAGATCTGGGTTTAATCCATCGTTATTATAATTAGGCATACATTACAAAGCAGGACATAAGGGTGCAAGAGGATATAAGCAACACATTATAATTAGGCATACAGAGAAGGGTAGGGGGAAGCTCAGGAGGTTGAAACAGTCCAATATCCACCTGTCCATGATGGACAAGTGAGCAGGGAGTCCGCTAGGTTATTGAAGACTAGGTTTGTTGGCTTGGACGGTAAACTATTTCTTGAGGAGAAGGAGTTTCAGGTCCCTTTTGAAGCAGGGGAAGGAGGGGTTGCATCTGAGGTCAATCGGGAGTGAGTTCCATATCCTGGGTACGTTACCAGAAAAGGACCGGGACTGAGTGGTTTTCTTTTTCAATTTCGGGGGGATGAGAAGGAGTGAGTTGGAGCTTCTCAGGGATCTGGATCTTCCAGCTTTAACCAGTTTGTTGTTTAGGTAGTTGGGGGAATGTGAGTGAAGGGTTTTGTGTGTGATGCAGGCCAATTTGTAGATACATCTACCTTCAATGGGCAGCCAGTTGAGGGAGTGGAGGGTTGGTGTGATGTGATCAAACCTTTTTACCCCAGTTATGAGTCGGGCTGCCATGTTAAGGACTGACCTTAGTGGGGCTAGGTGAGCTTTTGGCGTCCCTGTTAGGATGGTGTTCCCGTAGTCCAGTTTGAATAGGACTAGGGATTGAACAATAATCTTGAAATCGTCCTGGGGAATGAAAGGTTTCATTTTCTTCAGGTGTTTTAGTGAGTAAAGCGCACTTTTTGTAGAGTTTTTGATGTGGTACTTCATCGATAAGTTCTTGTCCAGGGTAATGCCTAGTGACTTAACCGAGTTGGATAGGGCGAGAGAGCAGTTTAGGGCATCCAGGTTCTTGAGCAAATCTTGGATAGGAAGGTGGTTACTTTTTGTAGCAAACAGATTTAATTACGTTTTGTCTGGGTTCAGCTTTAAGTGATTTGCGTTAAACCAGGATTGGATCTTGGTTAGTGTGACATTGAGGTGTCGGATGTCACTGGGTGATTTGATTTTGTAGTAGAGTTGAGTGTCGTCTGCATATAGATGATATTTACCTCCTGCTTGTTTCAGAATGATTGTAAGGGGTTCCATAAAGAGATTGAAGAGGGCTGGGGAGAGGATCGAGCCTTGAGGGACCCAAGTGTGACTCGTGTTGGCTTAGAGAGACAGGAGTTGATTTTAATTTGTTGCGAACGGTGCTGAACGTAGGAAGGGAACCATTTTAGTACTGTGCCATTAATGCCAGAACGGCCCTTCAAAGTCTCAAGTAAAGCTGGATGATTAATTGTGTCGAAAGCCGCAGATAGGTCAATGAGGATGAGAAGACAGGCTTCACCTTCATCTAAGGCTCTGTGGATATCATCAGAGATATTGAGCACGGCTGTTTCGGTGCTACACCCTTTCCTGAATCCCGATTGAAAAGTGTCGAGGAGGTTGAAATCATCAATATGTTTGTTAAGTTGTTGGAGAACGCACTTCTCCAAGGTTTTGGCTAGGAACGGGAGGTTGGAGATAGGTCTGAGGTTGTTGAGATCGTTGGGGTCGGCCCCTGGTTTTTAGAGTATGTGTGTGATTTGTCCTAATTGAAGAGAGTCTGGGACACAGCCTGATGTGAGAGAGGAGTTGATGATTTTGGTCCAGAAAGGGGTAATGATGTGGTTGAGTTTTTGTACTATAGTGGCTGGGAGAGGGTCCATAGTGTGGGAGGTAGGCTTTAAGCTCGCAATTATATTGAAGACCTCACTCTCCGACACAAGTTCGAAGTCCGACCAATTCGCATAATTTTTCAGTTGACAGCGGACCTGGTTGACCTTGGTATGATTAAGATCTGCTTGGTCGAGGGTGAGTAAAGGGGGGCAGGTTAAGATTGGAGGTGTACTGGAGGTTTGGATGAAGGATTGCTCAATTTTAGTGACTTTGTCTGTGAAGAAGCTGGCAATTTCTTCGCATCGATCATTGGTCGCTTTTATTACGTGAGGGGATGTGCCGTTCATTTGCCTTTTGACAATGTTGAAGAGTTCTCTAGGTCTATTCTTGGCCTGGTCTAGTTGGCTGCGGAAGAATGAGGCCTTTTCTCTAAACAGTAGCCCTCATCCTCCTCGACCTATCAGCGGCGTTCGACACAGTCTCCCACCGCACCCTAATACGCAGACTCTACAACGCAGGAATCCAGGACAAGGCCCTCAACTGGATCCGCTCCTTCCTCTCCGGCAGGACGCAGCGGGTCAGACTCCCCCCTTTTCTCTCGGACCCCACACCTACCACCTGCGGAGTCCCCCAGGGCTCCTCCCTCAGCCCGACGCTCTTCAACGTCTACATGGCTCCACTCGCCCCCATCGTCAGAACCTACGGACTCAACATCGTGTCATACGCAGACGACACCCAGCTCATCCTCTCCCTATCCAACGAGCCCAACACCGCCAGACGCAACTTTCGAGAAGGCATGGAAGCCGTCGCCAAATGGATGAAAAACAGCTGCCTACAACTAAACACCAACAAAACAGAAGTACTCATCATGGGCCCAAACCCCGATGCCTGGAGCGACACCTGGTGGCCCCCCGCCCACGGAAACCCGCCAACCCCCACGGACCACGCACGCAACCTGGGAATCATCCTGGACTCCGAGCTCAAAATGGACCGCCAGATCAACTCTGTCTCGTCTTTCTGCTTCCACACCCTCCGCCTCCTTCGTAAGACCTTCAAATGGATCCCCCTCGAACACCGAAAGACCGTCACTCACGCCCTGGTCACCAGCAGACTCGACTACGGCAACGCACTCTACGCCGGAATAAACAAAAACCTCACCCGCAAGCTACAGAACATCCAGAACGCCGCCGCAAGACTGGTCCTCAACCTGCCAAAACACTGCCACATCTCCCAGCACCTGCGCACACTCCACTGGCTCCCTGTCGAGGCGAGAATCACCTTCAAGATGCTCACCCACGCACACAAGGCCCTCCACGGCACCGGACCAGCATACCTGAACAGCCGACTCAAATTCCACGCACCCCAAAGGACCCTACGATCAGCCCAGCTCTCCTACGCCGTGGTCCCCCGCACCAGAAAGACCAGATCGGGAGGCCGCTCCTTCTCCTTCCTCGCGGCCAAAGCATGGAACGCCCTTCCGCTCCACCTCAGACAGACAACATCGCTCCCCATCTTCGCAAGAAACCTCAAAACCTGGCTCTTCGACAGACGCCCTCCTTGATGGATGGAACCTGCACCCCCCCACCCCTAGCACCTTGAGACCCTTACAGGTGAGTAGTCGCGCTTTAACAAACCCCTGATTAATTGATTGAAAGATGTGCTTTTTATATTCCGACCGTGCAGACCTAGTAGTAGCGCTAGGTGCCTTGTTGATGGGTTTTGACTCCAAGTCCTTTCCGCAAGTCTGAGATGTCGTCTTTCGGTATTGAGATCCACATTGAACCATGATTTAGATTTGATAGATCTCAATTGTTTAAGTTTGACCTGTCCTGGCAGTTCGGGCTGGACTGTTCCCATTGGGCGCAGGGTCAAGACTGATTTGCATATGGCTGGGTCCAAACTGGAATGGCATGGTGAGCAAAAAAACGATGGATTTAGGCCCAGATCTCTGTACTGGGGTGAATGTATGACATTGTTCTGCATTCTGTCCATCAACTGTTGTTTTTGCAATTGTCACCCCGAGTGGGATGGGTATGCCCAGACATGGGTCCCGTGCTCTCCATGCCACTGGAATCAAGCTATCCTGGCTGAAGAGGGTGAAACCCCGAAACCGGTCCTAGGATGCTTGATTCCAGTCCAGGGAGGACCTGGCCTGGCAGTTCGGGCTGGACTGTTCCCATTGGGCGCAGGGTCAAGACTGATTTGCATATGGCTGGGTCCAAACTGGAATGGCATGGTGAGCAAAAAAACGATGGATTTAGGCCCAGAACTCTGTACTGGGGTGAATGTATGGCATTGTTCTGCATTCTGTCCATCAACTGTTGTTTTTGCGTGAGGTCATCGGCCGACATAGTGGTAGGCTGGAACTGTAGATGGGCATGAATCTTGGATTCAAGTTCGGAGATAGGGACTTCATTGATGTTCCTCATCCAGAGCTTGGGTTTGACAGATCGTATTGGTTGTGATCTGACAGGTGAGTCGATATTAAACAATATGAGGTGGTGGTCAGACCAGTCAATGGGAGAGATCGATCTCAGAGAGACCAGTTCATTTATGGTGATGATCGCATCCAGAGTTGCTCCTTTGATGTGTGTTGGTTCATTGCAGAGTTGTTTGAGGTTGGTTATTTCAAGCAGGTTGGAGAGGTTCTGGGCAGTGGTGTCTTCTGTGTTGTTCCAGTGGATATTGAAGTCACCAAGGAACACGTCTTTTGTGTCTGTTAGGGAGAAGCGTGTTATTAGGTTGGTTAGTTCTTCGGCGAAGAGGGCACGCTCCCCAGGGGGATGGTAGATGGTGTGAAATTTGATGGGCGTGGTGCCTTTGATTGCAAGTTCGACACCAAGGTACTCCAGAGTCCGGTATTCCGCAGATTTTAATGTGGTAATCTGTATACCTTCTTTGTGGACGATCGCTAGCCCACAACCTGTTTTGAGTGGTCTGTCCTGTCTAATGATGTTGTAACCTGGCGGGGAGAGTAGGTCTAGAATGGGGTTAGAGTGGTCGTTGAGCCAGAATTCTGTGAGAAATGCTATGTCTATTTCTTTCCCGAGTATAACATCAAAAGTGTAAGCGCATATATATGGATAATTACCACTGGTGATTTTCTATATTTGGCTGAAAATGCTGCTTCTACATATAAACGTGCAAAAGCCTATTTATAAACCATAATTACAATCAAATGTATGAAGTGCAAATGTTATTCATGAATGGCATAATTTATCCTTCCCTCGATGGGGTATATGCATTTATTCATCTAAAGTAACAATACCTTTATCTAAGTCTGTAGGGTATTCCTATATATATATATATAAAAATATATTATTTTAAATGCATATGTTTGGGTACTTCCCTACAGGAGATCTCTTATATTCTACTTAAAATGCTACTGCTACATACAAAAATGTATGTGCCTCATAGTAAACCGTATACCATGATAACATTTCTAAAATGCAAGTATTATTTGTATGTGGTATAGATTCTCCACCCTTTAATGGCATATCCATATTTGGGCATCAGAAACCCTAATGCATTCATATAGATATGTAGAATATTTCTATACAAAAAGGTAGAGTATTGTGACTCCAACTATTATATCAGAAGGGTAGTGCCTAGATGCTTAATGGAAACTGTTATATCCCTAACAACATTCCGTAGACTGCTTGTGCAAAACAAAGTACAAAACAAAATTACAAAAAATATATATAAATAAACATTCTATCAGAGTAAAATCCAGAACAGGCTGAGTTATGACCTTCAATTCTAAATAACCCTTAAAACATTCCATGTTCATTAGTGTGTTCCTAACAGGTTGCAGGATGTACACATTGTTTCATCATAGATGAACATGCAGCTCCACATCAAGGTTATGACCCCATGGTTTTACAGTGCCTAAAAGAACAATCATTCTCGATTCACACTGACGCAGTTGAAGTTCTCTATTTCCTTTGCATGGGTGAATCTTGATGTGCTTTATGCCATAATACTGTAGAGATGTCAAATTGCCCTGATGCACCTCCCAAAAGTGTTTAGCCATGAGATAAGCTCTGTCTTGGTGTTTAATGGCCCTGATGTGCTGCAGAATCCCGATTCTGACCTTGTTTATGGTGCTTCCTACATATCTCATGCCACAGCCACATTCCAACACATAGACAACAAACTCAGTCTCACATGTGATCCTCTCGCTGATCTTGCAAGTTCTACCCTCAAATGTCATGTAGGTGGTATGGTTGGCTCTATATTTACAGGCCTTACAGGTGGCACATTTCTTAATGCCCTGATTTCTATTAGTGAGCCAATCCGGTTCCTGATAGAACAATGATCTAGTTAACATATTGCCCAAAGATGGAGCCTTGCGACATGTTATACTTGGATACTGGCCTATGATCTCCTTGAGGTGTTCATCATGCTGCAATACATTCCAATTACGTTTGATCAAGGAACAGATGGAGCTGTGTTCCATAATATAGCCCATAAGAACCTAATCACCTGATGTTGTTCGCTAGTGTCTCTTAATGTGGCTGTGGAGGTTATTTGTGCAGTTGTGAACAATAATTGCTCCCTGTTCTTGGTTAGAACCCTCTGTTTTGCCTCTCTTAGAACTTGTTCTGGGTGGACTCTCTCTAAGAATCTTGAGATCATCGACCTAGCTTCTTTTTTAAACAATTTATGTGTAGAACAAATCCTATGATCTCTTAAGAGCTGACTGTACGGTACGCTCCATTTCAATGAGCGATGATGTCCTCTATTGCCATGCAGAATTGAACTGCAGGCAGTTTTCTTACGAAATACTGTGGTTTGGATGGAATCACCTTTCACTTGCAGCTTTACATATAGAAACTCAATTACATGTGGGCTCCACTTCACAGTCAATTGTATATTGTACGGACTCATGTTCAAAGTTGTTACATACTCATTCAGCGATGCCTCAGTCCCATCCGATAGGATGAATATATCATCTATAAAGTGCACCTACATAACAATCTTGTTAGTGTGGTGCGCATTACAGTCAGCCAACGCCACCTCTTTCTCCCACCAGCCCATATAGATGTTAGCATACGTGGGGGCAAATGCTGCCCCCATTGCCGGGCCTTGTTTCTGGAGATACATCTTCTTGTCGAAGAGAAAAATATTATGCGTCAGGCAAAATGAGAGCATCGTTAGAAGCATCATGGTATTTTGGGCAAGATTTAAAGGTTTCAAGCTCAGAAGGTAGCGGCAAGCTTCAATACCATACTTATGGGAAATAGATGTGTAAAGAGAACAGACATCCATGGTTGCCATTAAATAACTGCAATGCCAGGGAATATTGCTGATCTTACGTAAAAAATAATTTGTGTCCTATATATATGATGGTAAACTCATAACATAGTTACATAAAAATAGATCTAAAAAGCTGGATCTGTTATCTAATAGAGACCCAATAATACTGACAATTGGTCTCCCCGGTGGGTTGTATAAACGTTTGTGCACCTTCAGGTGGCAGTAGATTACCGGTGTTTTGGGGTGGTTGATCTTTACATATTGATTTTCTTCAGTTGGCAATAACCCCTGGTCGGTCCAGCCCTTTAACATAGTATGATATTCCTTCTGATGGTCACAAATGGGGTTACTTTTCAACTCAAAATAGTGTTCTCTGACCCTCAATATATATATATAGGTAATATCGTTGTCATGAGCACCAACCAATATACCAGAGAAATGAAGAAACTAATATATATATATGTATATATATATGTATGTATATATATATATATATATATATATATATATATATATATGTATATTATCTACTGGCGGTCGCCAGTAGATAGTTATAGTTAGGACCTATTTTCCATAGGAAATCCGCGACATTCTATTTGAAATAACTCTTGCGTCGGTTGACGAATCTTCGCGAAATTTTCAAACTTTATGGCCCGCTCCGGTCCGCTCCTACCCTGAAAGTCTCAGGGTGATTCGTCAAGCGGGGGCCGAGAAAAAGGGGGTCCCAAAACGTGTTTTCCCCATTCATTTTCCCATAGGAAACTTTAGACACGGCTACAGCCCGAACTGCTGAACGGAATTACACCAAATTTGGCAAAGAGGTAGTTCTTGGTTCAGAAAGAACCCTTTTTGTTAAATGGTGTAAATCCGTTCAGTAGTTGCTGAGAAAATCAAAAGTAAAAGTACATATATATCTATGGCCGCGTCGGATTCGCGCACCCTCCCGATCACGAGCTGTCTGCTAATTGGCTGTCAACACTCCAAACCAGGAAGTGTTGGCAGCCATCTTGTTCCTCGGTAGAACCGAGGAACAAGAAAGCAGTAAAAAAGTGCGCAAAACGCACAAAGGGGGCAGGGTAGAAACACCCTGACCCCCTAGGTCTGCTCAGGGGTCCCACAAGGACCCCCTGGGCAGAAAAAAGCATTTTTTTTTTAAAAAAAAAATCGGCAGGATGCGCTCAGGGAGCGCGAATCCTGCCGAAAAAAAAAAAATCGAAGGGCGGTCTCCCGCACTTTGATTGTATTTTGCCCCCGGGTGGCCCAAGTCCCGGGGGCATGGTGAGGGGTTAAATTTATGTATGGGGGCCTCAAGGGCCCCCAAGCCCGAGGACCGCCACCCCCGGGGCTTTCTTTTTAAAATGGTGCGGGAGGGCTCTGAGCCCTCCCGCAGCCCGAGGACCACCACCTCCCGGGGCTTCTTTTTTTTTAGTTTTTCCTGTGTGTGGGGGGGGGGCCAATGTTTCATCCACAAAGCTAAGGGACGAAAAGCCAGCACATCCGAAAGGAAGGACATCCCCAATTCTTCATGCGCTACAAATGCCGGGATGCTCTGCGGTTAGCAGAGTACCCGTCTCAGGAAAGTATTTTCAACAATTTGCAGTGCATCCTGCCCAATATAGCCCCATATCTCACTCCCATAGGGGACCTTTGAGATACATTTAGCTCTATAGATCTGCATAAGTGCCACGATCGGTTTACCACCCAATTTTGATGCGAAGTTTAAAACAGCGGCGATTGCTTTAGCAAGATCCCCTTTCGTTTGGCTTATCAAAGGGTGCCAACTCAGGGCGTCATCGAACACTACTCCCAGGTAGGAAAAAACGTCAGTCTTGGGGATCGGCATAGTCCCTACCCTAAATGTGCAGGGCTTAGCTGTTCGAGGACCCACTTGTATTACAAATGATTTACTATGATTAACCAACAAGCCCAAGTCCTCCATGAAATGTACAAAGGAGTTCAGCAAGAGTTGTAGACAACTAGCTGTCCTCGCCATGAGGACGGCATGGTCTGCATACAAGAGGACCGGCAGACTACACTTACCCACCTGGGGGCAGTCAGTTTTTAAATTCAAGAGGACCTTCTCCAAATTGTTGATATACAAATTAAAAAGGAAAGGAGCTAAAATACACCCTTGACACACCCCTCTCAGGATGGAGAACTCACAGGTCACTTTAAGATCTTTAGAGTAACGGACTACAGCTTTAGTATCTCTATAGACATCCCTTAAAAACAGGATGATGTCATTGTCAATACCAATGGAAAGCATCATCTGCCATAACTTCGATCTGTTAACGCGATCAAATGGGGAAGACAGAGCCATGAAAGCTAGGTAGATGGAGCCAGAATGGGCAACGGTGTACTTATTCAAGACCATGTATAAATTTAAACATTGGTCCACAGTTGAATGACCAGGGCAGAAACTGTATTGAACCTCAGCCAGGATATTATTATGATCAGCCCAAGTCACAAGCCTGTCTAATAGCAAACGGGCCACCACCTTTATCACAGAATCCTGTAGCAATGATTGTTGTCCCAAGCTCCCTTTTTGAAGACAGGGACAATGGACGATAAGGCCCATGAATCTGGGCGGCCAATCTTAACGGACGCATTGATAATTGATGTAAGTACAGGTACCCAGATGTCCACATTCAAAATATAAAGGTCCTGCGGGATCCCATCAGGGCCTGGGACCTTATTTTTAGACAGCCTCATGATACCTGCTCTTACTTCTTGCGTGGTAAATATGACCTCGGATTTTCCCTCAGCACTTCCCTGGGCTTCCCTGGAGGTTGGATCAGACTGAAACATGCCCTCAAAATGGCATTCCCAGTCATCCTCAGTGATGTAGGCGTCCAATAGATTGGCACTATCACCTTCCAGAAAAGGACTATTGATAATACTCCAGAACTTGGAGCTGTTACCCAAGGTGCTAGCCTTTAACAGCTATGACCAGGCCTCCTCTTTCAGGGCAGACCTGTGCTGTGCCAGGGTGGCCTTGTAATGTCTACGATGACTCTTAACAGCCAGGGGTTCTCATGGTGAGACACTCAGGACCTCCTGAGACTCCTGGAGGCGCAGGAGCACTCGGAGTCAAACCATCTCGGTCCTAAATCCCAGCAATAGGTTGACTATAGCTCCAGACATACTTCCAAAAGCCTCCCAGATGTCTAATGGATTTGACGCACTCTCTAAGCAGATAGTAAACTCCCTATTACATTTGGTTAACAGGGACTCATAAAACTGGTCCTTAACAATCTGACCCCACTTCAGTCTCCTCCCCCCTTCCACAGCTTTCAGGGGCCCCCTTACTCCATCCTTAATTAGCTTTACTACCTGGGGCCATCCAGTCAAAACACACACCAGATTATGATCACTGTACACGCTCGCCTTTATGGATAAATCCAAAATGTAAAAATGAAAAGGTGTGGAAACAAGAATAAAATCAATAAAATACTCACACCCTCTCCCAGTAAAAGCGGGAGCAATGTCTGTTTTGTCCGGGGGAAACTTATTCATAGCAGACATTAAGTCAAACGCATACAAAATAGCACTAAGTATAGAGTCCTGAAGGGTATGTTCCACGTGCAGGCCGGCATGGCACGCACAACCCATATCTTCAACCCCCCCCACCCCCACGCCTGAGAACGCAGCACATATGAGCATCAAAATCTCCTGCAATAATAAATAAAGCCATATATTGCATTCCAAAGCTGTTACTTAAAAGAATCAAGATGATATTGGGCATACATGTTTCAGTAAAGTTTTGGGATCCATGACACCCATGTTAACAAAGTCAAAGGTTCATTTGTGGACAGAGGATATAGACATCAGATGCATTTGTTCACTTATGACATCTATTGCTGACACATACAATATATTTTTTGTGGGTAACTGATATACAGTTTTACTGTTAAGAAATGTGTGCAGAAGGCGACATGCATGGACAGTTACACTTTGACATTGATGATGACTTTCCAGGCTCTGCCAGACTTCTGATACAAAAGGACAGATCACATGGTAGCGTAGGCAGAGCTACATAAATGGACGTGGTAGAAGGAAGATGGGGGGCTGACAATAATGGGTTTGCACAGGTGACCATTAAATAGTGATAATGTATGTTTGTGATACACTTTGATTGGGGCCTGTCTTACGTGGATAGAACATTGCCTTGGCACATTCAGACAAGTTATAATTATGGAAGTGTTGAACTAGTACTATATAAATATCTTAGGTGTGTGGTTTTGACAGGCATAGCAGCGACACATATCTGACTGAGTGAAAGAGTTGTGTGGCTGTGCTGGTCGTGTTTGCAGCTTTACCACAGGTAGAGGTGCTGCTGCTTTCAATACTCCACACACAAGAACTTTAGGAATGCAGGGCAGAATAGGTCAAAAAAGTACTTTGTGCCTACTGTACGTATGTAAGGGAGCAGACATGCCAATTAAATGTAGAGGGTGTATGGCATTGAGGGCAGGTGCTGAAGTCTGCTGTTTGTAGACAGGGTGACATGAGTTGGGATTGAGGGTATAGGTTAATTGTGGAAGTCTGTTGATCTTACCTCACCTAATGTTGGAGTCTCCAGGAACATGACAGAGCACATGATGGTGAGAAGAAACTCGTCAAGGGGCGACAGAAGCGTGATCCAGGTCCGCCTTCAGGTTGAGCTTTTGCCACCCCTATCTCAGCAAACGCATACCTCTTCTCATCTTGCTATATTTTTTTAATGTCCCCCTGGCCTCGTAGTACGTACCTCAAATCCCAAATATTCATATTTCTGGGGAGCTCCTGCCACATCGCCACATTGCCACATTATTCACTCAACATGAGGGTGTGTGAAGGCAAAGTATTCCAGCCCCTGGTAGTGGTCAACTCAGAGGCGCAACTAGAGCCAAATTTCGGGGAGGGGGGGGCTACTATAAATTTCGGGGGGGGGGTAATTCTTCCAGCAATAGGCAGAGTGGAGATGAAGGGGTGAAAAAACAACAAAGCCTCGTTAACATGTAAATGGTCTTTTAAATACCTGTGAAGTACTCGGGTGCGGCTGCGATAAGCTCAAAAACTGTCTGTGTGTCAGCCCGGGCTGACACACACGACGGGGGGGGCGGGGCGGGGCGCTGAAGCCCCTTGAGTCCTATGGGCGTTGCGCGCCTGGGTCAACTATTAAGTTTCCTGTAATGTATGTCTCTGCCTTTGTGATGCTTCTGTTCTGCTTGAGTGGGATGGTTTACATCTTTAACACTTTTGCAGATCTCTATATCTTTGGCATCATGCAGAGCAAGGGAATGAGGGAAGAACCCAGCACGGGCTGTATATATGTTCTACCAATTGTTATTATTACCTAGTGTATGCTGTGTACTCAGGTGTTGCCTTCTTTCGTACTCTCTGTTATTCTTAGAGAAATCTGCCTATGCTGCCTCAAGCAAAGTTACACCTAAATTCTGACCACAATGTTTCTATTATTTTCACTATTGACTGTGAATTGCATCTGAGCTTAGAAGTATTGTATTGTAATTGCATTTATATAGCGCTTACTACCTCCGACAAGGTGTTGAAGCGCTTTTTCAGCAAGTAGCATGCTACTCTGGAACCCATGAAGCATTAGTGGTCAATTAGTATAGTGAAATATGAAAATAGTTTAAGTGGTGGATATGTTAGTCAGTTATTTGGATTGAGAAGGATAGTGGCAGGATAGAAGAGGAAAAAGGTATGCATTTATATAGCGCTTGCTACCCCTGACAGGTGCTGAAATGCTTTTTAGCGAGTAGCACGCACAGTGGTAGGCATACTACTACACATGTATAGTTATATGCTGAGACATTGACCTTTGTGAGCTGGGCACCCACTGCCTTCTTTCGCTCCCACATTCAGCAAGCAAAAGTAATCTTCACGGGGTTATTCTCTTCACGTTTATCCAAATTATACTAAAGAGCTCGGGAATGAATATAAATTATTTATGGAATACAAATAGCTAGCTAGAGAATTAAACATCCGAGTCTCATCAATTTTCCTGCTCTGGAGACTGTCTTCCTTTCTTATAGAGAGTGAGCATCGGATCCCCCACCACACTGCTTGAAAGGCTGAACATAAGAGGAATGCAAAACAAATTTCATAATCAGACAGTTTTCACAATTACGTCAATGTAAAACTTTTGCTTAATTATTTCCTTTGATATTTTTGTTGTGCTCTGATGCATTCATCATATTCATGCTTAACAATTCCCCCTTTGGTTGTAAGTAGCTATATTTCATCTCCTAACCTCGTGGGACTGTGGAATATGTTTTAAGAATGCAATAGTCCAATTAATGTTTAACGCAAAAAGAATATATCATTGAGAAGTAGTGAAGATGCGTGTGCGTTGTGTTAAGAAGTGTTGCTTAATTTAAGAGAGTGATGGGTTGTCTCTAGTCTTTTGGAATTGCATACTTTAGTCTAAGAGTATGGTTTATATGGCAAGGTGATTAATTAACCTGTGTGCCAGCACAGTAGACTGCAAGGCTGTATAGGCTAGTTGCCTTTTCTAACAGGTGATGACTCTTGAGGAAGTGTCCGTGGTGGTCACTGAAGCTCAAAGGGGAGGGGTGGGCTGCAGGGGGTGTTTACACAGAATATTGGATCCAAAAATATCGTGGGACAATATATTCTATCAAGAGTATAGAGGAAAAAATATCATAAAGGTAAGTTTCTATATGTAAGTAAAGGTTTGCTAAATACAACTACACATATATGCATTTTGACGATATATGTGTATATATATATATATATATATATATATATATATATATATATATACCTTCAAGGTACGTGGATGTGGAGTTAAGAATAATAAATCTATACCTACCTATTTGCACTTACTTTCTCGAAATCTTGGTCCTCAATATTTTTAACACAATATTTTGTCCACACGATATTTTTGGTTCTGACATTCTGGGCCTCTAGACAGTTGACTTTTTTTCTGAACTTCATAAGAAAAGGAGTGCATCAGTGCTTAGTACTATGTGGCTAAAACTATGTACTGAAATATGTATTTTTCCGCTCACCCACGGGCATAAATAGTGTCATTTCGGGTTGTAACATAGGCTGCTTCAGCACCTGCAGTGCAGGTAGACCCATGTGACTAAGGACATTTTCACTGACCCCATGGTTTCCTGAGAAGCAGGTAGTCCAAGTGAAATATTGGGTACCCTTTGCCTTATTTTTCACAGAGGCCCCCTAAATGTTTTCATATACCTCCACTCTCCAATCAGAGCAGGGAACAGAGTGGAGACTGAAGCACACAATGCAGCAGCATGGACAACCAGAAAGGGCTTTATCATTGGAGAGTGGAGGTGTAAAGTGCAGAAGTTTGGAGGACTAGGTGAAAGTCTGACCAAGGTTTTATAACGTAAGGGGTGCCTTAGGGAGTGCCCGGGGCCACAGCTAAATATGATGAGTGGCTTTGCGGTCTCCAACCCACTCATTACCAGCACAACTTATTGGCATATTTAAGAAGGACATTGGAAAAACACGTCATTCGTAAGGGTACTCAATGTTAACAATTACAGTAAGCAGCACGCCTCCTAAATTGTTAGCACCCATGTTGTCAAAGACAAAAATTACATTCTTAGTTAAAAATAAATTACTGTTAAGATTGTGACAGACTCTTGTGTCGGTGTGGCATGGCTCATACACAAAGGACTGCTTTACCTGTATATTTCAGGTAGTGCCCTGAGTAATTCTGACCGTTAAAGCCTTCTGAGATATAATGTGTTTAACTGTATCAGCACCAGTGTAAACAAAAACAGTGGACTTAAATGCACACTGTAAGCAAATGCTTGAGCACAACATCAAGTGGTTTTGCATCCTCTTTATGCACTGTATTTAAGTAGGTAGCATACATATATTTTGTTCACTAAATACATCTTTTTTGTGCAAATTTCAGGTGAAACTACACTTTCGGAGATCCAATTCATAATACACTTCAGCATACAAGTTATTTTTGAGCCAAGTGTGACATTTTTCACAGATTTAACAGAAAAAAGTTGTTCTGTGTTAAATCTTTGTAAAGAGCTGCATTTTGGCATGAAAGGCATGAACAATTTACAGTTGAATTTCAACAGTTTTGCATCAGAAATATATCTTGTGTATAAAGGTGCATTTGGAAAAACGACTCTTACTGCTTTGGTTACCAACCAATGGCTTGAATTATAATGCAATAAGTTCCATCTTATAAAAGTTATAATTGGGTGGCACCCACAGGTGCTTTTATTAAATGATATAGGAAACTCAACTGGTCATCGTACCATTTGTGACTTGGACTCCTGCTGAGAGAAGTATGTACTTACTGTATATGTGCTGCTGCAATGAGATGCGATGATAGAATAATTAAAGTGAGATGCAAAAGGAGTGTTCCACCCAGAGGCATAGGACGAGTGTTGTAAGAAGAGAAGAATTGGTTGTCTCATATAACGTTAGTAGAACCGTCTGCATGTTTGAGCTAGGAAGATGGAGGAAATTACCTGCCCCAATGATTTGAAATCTTTAAGATGTTCATTTGTCCTGATGAAGGCAGTAGAGAATGAATGATAGCTGAAACACTGCGCTAACAGATATCATCATAACAGAACTGTACTGATGACAGAAGAATTTAACAAATTGATTGGAAGGCATGTGACACAACCTTGAATTTCTTACAGACAGACAATATTTAAAACAATGATGTTTGTTTATGTGATTTTGCACAGGGCAAGATAGGCTTTTAATGTGAATATACATTTTGCACAGATATTTTGATATCATGAAATTATAGAGAGAATGTATCTACTATAGAAGCAGATCATGAGTTTTGTCCAAGTTTGTTTGAGGGAAAATGTCTAGTTAGTCCTGCACAGTCATGACAGACATTTTGATTGCTTTGATACTGAATTATAAAAGGTCTTAATTGTTGAAACGTATTGTGACAGGGCCTCAGTAAACATGACCTCATGCTTTATTCAACCTCTGGCCCCATGGAATCTTGGAACTGGAGTTAACTTTTAGAAGCTTTCCCTTCAATGACATGTCTAAAGGAACTATGGAGCATCTGATTGGTTCTGCATTTGCCCAAAGTGGCATTGTCATAGAGATATTCTATGATTGTTTACGGATTGTAACACATGTTGGATTTTTATGGCTCCACTTTGTATTTTTCAATGTAATGTTTGAGAGGTTTTCAATGCAATGGTTTATGGGAAGAGAATTTACCATGAATTGATCCCTTTTTAAGAGGGCCTCCCCCGCATTCTTTATAAATAATGTATGTGCCCCGGGGAGGTGCAGTAGGGGAGCGGTGTGTTTACCCCTCATGCTATTACTGCCCCGGGGAGGTGGCGGTCCCCGGTTCGGAGGGGGAGGCCGTAGTTCCCCTGCCAGTGATTTACCTTTACCTCCCTGGGGAGGTGGCTGTCCCTGGGGCTTGGAATAGCCTTAGGAGGCGGAACTCATGTATCCTCATCATGGTTCTCCTGTCAAATACACTTTCAAACTCTGTTTCAAAATTGAGCCAATTGTACGGGAGAGGATTGTCAGTGTTTACTAGTGGAGCTGCCCACATGGCAGCATCACCACTTAGATAAGATTGTAGAAAGGCAATGCGCGACTGAGCATCTGGAAAAGCAGTTGGTCGCATCATATAATGCAACTGCACTTCAGTCAACAATGCTTGAACTTGCATAGGATTTCCAGAATACCGTTCAGGAGATGCTAAAGGGACTGGTGTCGGTACGGTGACTGAAACCACTGGCGGCATAGCCTGTGCACTAGCAGTAGTAGGAGGAAAGGCGTCTAACCCTCGTCTCGGTGAAAACCTGTTCACACAATTGTGTCACCTGTGTGGCCAAGGAGGCTGTCTCCATACATGCGGCTACTACCTCTTTCTGGAGATTCTGCATCATGGTACAGAGATAGTCTAGCATGGACATGGTTGATGATACTGCTCAGGAGGAACCAAAATACCGTTGGGCTTGCAGTTATGACAGATTCATGGTTCCTCAGGAGCAGCATCCTCAAAACCCACCTTCCAGCAGCACCGACTCTGTGTGTGCAAACAACCCGAGGATTGGAATGGCTAGATGAGGGGAAGGGTGTTAGGGAGGGTACTGCGGGGAGGGAGATCTGGAAACAGATGAAGTCTGTTGTTAACAAAGATATTCTGCAGCAACATATAATTATTATGCTCTCAAAATGACCACTCAATAATACAGTAATACAAGAATGTCTCACCTGTAAAGGAATAAAGTTTTTGTGTATTAATTTGAATGTCTCTCATAACTTGTTTTGGTACTTCCTACTTTTGATTATCAGAGTTCCTTGAAATTCCCAGAGACAGCTCCATAAAAGGTTTTAAGAGTCATAGTTTGTCTGTGTATTGTACATGCTGAATAAGTAATATCACACACAGAGTTCTGGTCAGTGACTTTGTTCCCAAGAGAGGTTTGGCACTGTATAGTCTTTGAGCGCAAGCGCTTTTTATACCACCTTGATCCTTAATTCAGTTTACTGAGGAAATCTCCTTGACCTTTAGGAAGCTTGTAAGCTTTAGTGTGAGCCAAGCGAGTCAACATTAAAACATGGCCACACCCGGTTTCCTAACCGGTCCGATGCTACAAGCGCTGATCCCTGCGCTGTCTTCGTGCCACAGCGATAGAGTCCTAAATTAGGCCAAACACTTCCGAATCAAAATTAAATAACAAAGGGCACAGCCAGTGAGATACGCCTTACTATGGTAACGAAGGAGTCTTTGGCACTATGTTAAATGGTAACAGATTCATACAGGACCATGACAGGCCCAACAAATAAGAAAGGAGGGATCTGCAGGGCCCCCCTCCTGGAGCCATAGATGGTCCTGGGGACCGCCACCCCCAAGGGTCAGCTCCTGCAATGTCCTGGTTTGCCCACCCTGGGACATAGCTGTTTGCTGTGGCTTGGCAGGAGCATTAGCACTCCCGCATTAGCACTCCCACAAAGACACAGCAATTAAAAATGCTCTTGCTTGCTGGAAGTGGAGCAGAATTGCTGTTAGACAGAGGGAGCTTCATATTTAGCAGCTCCCTATATCTAAAAGCAATGCCAGCTCCTGCAGAAGGCAGGGAGCTGGCAGGGACCCCCTGTGGTCCCAGTGGAGACTGGGTGCCCGAGGGGCACCCAGCAGACATGGTTGGGCCCCAGTGGGTGGGGTCCCCAGGGCCCAAATGAGCCAGGGGAGGGAGGGCCTCGTGGCCCCTCCTCCTGTAAGAATACATTTTAAAAAACAGGCCCCAGGGGGTGGGGTCCCCGGGACCGACATTGGCCCACTGAGAGGCGCTGCACAGCCCCTCCCCTATTACATGTAGGCAGGGCCCTGGGGATGGGGTACCCAGGGCCGAAATCAGCCCGGGGAAGGGGACCGCGCGGCCCCCCTCCCTAAATATAAAAATCAATAATTCTTTTTTTATTTTCAGTGAATTTCTAAGTTTTTTTAATTCTATTTCCTAACTATAACATCCCTGTAACCTTTGGTTTATTTAAGTGAATATCTACCTATCTATCTATCTATCTATCTATCTATAGCTAGATAGATAGATAGATAGATAGATAGATAGATAGATAGATCACCGCCGGGACCCTGGTCACCACTGAAGATACCACCACTACCATGAAGAGCACCCACTCAGGAGCCCCCACAGACCCCTGCCCTCTGCCCTTCTTCCACAGAGCCGCCGCCGCCATTGCGCCCCAGCTACGATACACCATCAATGCCACCTTCGAATCCGGCACTTTCCCAGATGACTGGAAATGCGCAGAAGTCAATCCCCTCCTCAAGAAACCCTCTGCAGACCTGACGGACCTGAAGAACTACCGACCCATCTCTCTCCTTCACTTCATAGCCAAAGTCACCGAGAAGATCGTCAACGCCCAGCTGACAAATTTCATCGAAGAGAACTCCATCCTCGACCCCTCCCAATCCGGATTCCGCAGCAACCACCTCACCGAGACTACCCTCCTCATCACCACAGATGACATCTGCACGCTCCTCGACCAAGGCCACAACACAGCCCTCATCCTACTCAACCTCTCTGCAGTCTTCGACACCGTTTCCCACCACACCCTTGCAGCCAGACACTGTGACACCGGAATACAGGGAACAGCCCTCGACTGGCTCTGCTCCTTCCTCGCAGGCAGAACCCAAAGGATCAGACTCCCGCCTTTGCTCTCCGAACCCACAGAGATCAACAGCGGAGTACCACAAGGATCATCACTCAGTCCCACGCACTTCAACATCTACATGGCCGCCATTGTCAGACAGCATGGACTCAGCAGTGTATCCTATGCCGACGACACCAAGCTCATCCTCTCCCTCACGAAGGACACCGTAACCACCAGACTCAGCTTCCAAGAAGGAATGAAAGACATCGCAGCTTGGATGAGCAGCAGCTGTCTGAAACTCAACTCGGAGAAGACAGAAGTCCTACTTCTCGGACCCTCCCCCTCCGTGTGGGACAACTCCTGGTGGCCCTCTGCCCTTGGCACCCCCCTGCCACAGACCATGCCTGAAACCTCAGCATCATTCTCGACTCCTCTCTCACCATGACCCAACAGATCAATGCCGTCGCCTCCACAAGACCTTCAAGTGGATCCCCCGAAGCCAGAAAGACCATCACTCATGCACTCATAACAAGCAGACTGGACTACGAAAATGCCCTCTATGCTGGAATCAACAAATCTCTGCTACGCAAGCTCCAGACCATCCAGAACACCACGGCCAGACTCGTCCTCGGCATCCCACTGCATGAGCACATCACCTAACACCTGTCAGACCTTCACCAGCTCCCCATCGAGAAAAGAGTAACCTTCAAGCTACTCACCCACGCCTACAAATCCCTCGACAACAGCTGACCCAAATACCTCAATGAAAAAGTCTCCTTCCACGTACCCAAAAGGAACCTACGGTCCGCAGAACTCGCCCTGGCAGAAACCCTGTTGCATCCGCAGAATCAGAGCGGGTGGAAGAGCCTTCTCCCACATCGCAGCCAAAGCCTGGAACGAGGTCCCAGTCAACATCAGATGCTCCCCTACTCTGCACACCTTCAGGAGGAGCCTCTAGACCTGGCTCTTCGGCTGATCCGGAGCTGCACCCCCCCCCAGCACCTTGAGACCCTCACGGGCGAGTAGCGCACTATAAACCCCCTGATTGATTGATTGTGTATCGATTTGCACTTTTGAGGAGTGAACAGCCTGGAAAAATAAATATAGATATATATTCACTGAAAAAAACAAAGGTTACAGGGACATTATAGTTAGGAAATGGAATTTTAAAAAACTTAGAAATTCACTGAAAAAAACATAGGTTACAGGGACGATATACTTAGGCTCAGGTTTCACTCATATAAAACCAGTGAAATTCAGGCGTTATAGTTAGTGAGCTAATTATAATTCATGCCCCCCACAAGCACTGATTATGACCTCACATATTACATCACTCATGACATGGTCAGTGACATCACTGATGACATCTCAAATGACATCACTGATAACAACATCCAGTGCCTGTGAGTGTTTTAAAAAAGTTTATGAGTGATAAATATATATACCAAGGTGTATTGGTGAATCAGTGGGTGTAGGAGTGCCTGATTGGATGGTTCAGTGAGTGCGTGACTAACTCTATAAGTGAGTGATTAGGTGTCTCAGTGAATGTATGGGTGAGTGACTGGTTGTGTGAATGTCTGTATCTGTTTGTCAGTTGGTGTCTAAGTGCCTGTATGGGTGTGTGAACGGGCACGTGAGTTTCTGTATGAGTGAGTGATTGGTTGTCTGTCATCAAAGTGATGTAATATGTGAGGTCATAAGCAGTGCATTGCGGGGGTGCGAGTTATAGTTCGCTCACTAACTATAACTGCTGAATTTCTCTGGTTTTGCATGAGTGAAATGTCATCCTTACTATAAAGTCCCTGTAACCTTTGTGTGTGTGTGTGTGTGTGTGTGTATATATATATATATATATATATATATATATATATATATATATATGTTATCTACTGGCAGTCGCCTGTAGATAGTTATAGTTAGGACCTATTATCCATAGGAAATTCATAACATTCTTTTCCCAATAACTCTGGCGCTGGTTGACGAATCTTCGTGAAATTTTCAAAACTTATGGTCCGCTCCGGTCTGCTCCTATCTTGAAAGTTTCGGGGTGATTCATCAAGCGGGGGCCGAGAAAAAAGGGGGGTCCCAAAACGTGTTTTCTCCATGTTAATTCCCATAGGAAACATTAGACACGGCTACAGCCCGAACTGCTGAACGGAATTACACCAAATTTGGCAAAAAGGTAGTGCTTGGTTCAGAAAGCGCTCCTTTTTTTTTAAATGGTGTAAATCCGTTCAGTAGTTGCGGAGAAATTAAAAAAATAAGAGTCAAAAAATCAATTTCCCATAGGAAACTTTATGCAAGGCTACAGCCAAAACTGCTGAACGGAATTACACCAAGTTTGGCAAAATGGTAGTGCTTGGTTCAGAAAGCACCCTTTTAAAAATGGTGTAAATCCTTTCAGTAGTTGCTGAGAAAATCAAAAATAAAAGTTTCGATATTTAGAGGCACGGAGGATCCGCGGACCCTCTCGACCTCGAGCTTTATTCTAATTGGCTGTCAACACTCTAAACCACGAAGTGTAGAACCGAGTCACAAGAAAACAGAAAAACAGTCGCGTAAAACAAGAAAAGGGGGCAGGGTAGAAACACCCTGACTCCCTAGGCCTGCTCAGGGGGTCCCACAAGGACCCCCAGGGCCCAAAAAAGCATTTTTTTAAATAAAAGCGCCGAGATGCGCGGAGGATCCGCGGATCCGGCCGCGAAAATAAAAAAAACGAAGAGCGGGCTTCCGCGCTTCGTTAATATTTAGCCCCCGGGTGGGCCAGGTCCCGGGGGCAGTGAAAAAAATAGGTGTGGGGGGGTCCCAATTCCCCCCACACTGCCCCGGGGAACGCCACCCCCCGGGGCTTCTTTTTTTAATGTATGGGGGGCCTCAAAGGCCCCCCCAAGCCCCGGGGACCGCCACCCCGGGGCTTTGATTAATTATTTGGGGGTACACTGCCCCCCACAGCCCCGGGACCGCCACCCCCGGGGCTTCTTTTTTTCTAAGAAATACCTGTGTGGGGGGCTTGAGCCCGGGGACCGCCACCTCCCGGGGCTCTAATTATTCAAATTTGGGGTCCTGACGGACCCCCAAGCCCCGAGGCCCACCACCTCCCCGGGGCTTTGCAAATGGTGGGAGGGGGCCGCGCGGCCCCCTCCTGGAGCCAGTGATGGCCCTGGGGACCGCCACCCCCAGGGCCGGCTCTTGCAGTGTCCCGGGGTGCCCACCCGGGACACTGCTGTTTGCAATGACAGGGCGGGAGCCTCGCGGCTCCCGCCCTGTCATTTCAAACTGCTTTGCTTCATTGAAGCGAGAGCAGGAAACCTGCTCTCGCTTCAATGAAGCAAAGCAGATTGCTTTTCCACACGGGGAGCTGCATGTTAGCAGCTCCCCATGTGAAATGCAATGACGGCTCCCGTAGGACGCGGGGAGCCGGCGGGACCGTGGGGGATTGGGGACCCCCACGGTCCCCAACGGACAGGGCCGGCCCCGGGGGATGGGGTCCCCGGGGCCAGAAGTGGCCCGGGAGGGGCCACGTGGCCCCCTCCCCTGTTTTAAAAAAAAAACCTCCCCCACAAAAAACAAAAAGGATGGCCAGGCCCCGGGGGATGGGGTCCCCGGGGCAAGGATTGGCCCGGGAGGGGGGCCACGCGGCCCCCCTCCCCCAAAAAATAAAAAAAAAACAACGAGGCAGAGCCCCGGGGGATGGGGTCCCCGGGGCTAAAAGAAGCCTCAGGAGGGGGGCCACGCAGCCCCCCTCCTTTGTAAATATATATATATTTTTTTAAATAAAGTGGCCATGCCCCGGGGGATGGGGTCCCCGGGGCCGAAAATGGCCTCGGGAGGGGGTCCCACGCGGCCCTCTTCCCGATTTAAAAAGGTCAGGCCCTGGGGGATGGGGTCCCCAGGGCCCAAAAAACAGGAAAGGAAGGGGGGCCACACAGTCCCCCTTCTATAAAAGAAAAAGAAAAAAAAGCCGGCATCGCTGGAGGCCCCGCCCCCTCCCACCAACACTATGCAAACGCGCCCTGTGGCACGTTTTAAGCTTAGGAATTAATTCCCCTACAATCCTGAGGGTCCCTGGGGGCTAACTAGCCCACCAGGTACCTCCAGTTAGTGCCACAGGGTTGCGTTGCAGAGAGGTGGTCTGAGGCCACGCCCCGTTTTACACCTCTCTGCAACGCAGCGCTGTGGCGCTTACTGGAGGTACCTGGTGGGCTAGTTAGACCCCAGGGACCCTCAGGATTCAAGGGGACTTAATCCCCCAACTTAAAACGCACCACGGGGTGCGTTTGCACAGTGGTGAAGGGAGGGGCCGGGGCCTGAGGTGACATGTGTGCAAACATGCCCTGGGGCGCGTTTTAAGTTGGGGAATTAATTCTTCTTCAATCCTGAGGGTCCCTGGGGGCCAACTAGCCCACCAGATACCTTCAGTAAGCGCCACAGAGCTGCATTGCAGAGAGGTGTAAAAAGGGGCGTGGCCTCTGAACACCTCTCTGCAACGCAGCTCCCTGGCGCATACTGGAGGTACCTGGTGGGCTAGTTGGCCCCCAGGGACCTTCAGGATTGAAGAGGAATTAATTCCCCGAATTAAAACGCGCCACAGGGCGTGTTTGCACACATGTCACCTCAGGCCCCGCCCCATTCCTTCACTACTGTGCAAACGCGCCTCCTGGCGAGTTGTAAGTTGGGGAATTAATTCCCCTTGAATACTGAGGGTCCCTGGGGGCCAACTAGCCCACCAGGTACCTTCAGTATGTGCCAGGGAGCTGCATTGCAGAGAGGTGTTCAGAGGCCACGCCCCTTTTTACACCTCTCTGCAACGCAGCTCTGTGGCGCTTACTGGAGGTACCTGGTGAGCTAGTTGGCCCCCAGGGACCCTCAGGACTCAAGGGGACTTAATTCCCCCAATTTACAATGCACCAAGGGGTGCGTTTGCGCAGTGGTGCAGGAAGGGGGCGTGGCCTGATGTCACAAGTGTGCAAACGCACCCTGTGGCGCGTTTTAAGTTGGGGAATTAAGTCCCCTTGAATCCTGAGGGTCTCTGGGTGCAACTAACCCACCAGGTACGTCCAGTAAGTGCCACAGAGTTGCATTGCAGAGAGGTGTAAAATGGGGCATGGCCTTGGACCACCTCTCTGCAACGCAGCTCTGTGGTGCTTACTGGAGGTACATGGTGGGCTAGTTGGAGCCAGGGACTCTCAGGATTCAAGGGGACTTAATCCCCAACTTAAAACGTGCCACAGGGCGCCTTTGCACAGTGGTAAAGGGAGGGGGCGGGGCCTGAGGTGACATGTGTGCAAACACGCCCTGTGGCGCGTTTAAAGTTGGGGAATTAATTCCCCTTCAATCCTGAGGGCTCCTGGGGGCCAACTAGGCCACCAGGTACCTCCAGTAAGCGCCAGAGGCCTGCGTTGCAGAGAGGTGTTCCAGGCCATGAGGTACCTGGTTGGCTAGTTGGACCCCAGGGACCGGCAGGATTCAAGGGGAGTTAATCTCCCAACTTAAAACGGCCACAGGGCGTGTTTGCACACATGTCACCTCAGGCCCACCCCATCCCTTCACCACTGTGCAAACGCGCCCCGTAGCGCGTTTTAAGAGGTAGTTTTAATCCCCCTGCCCTATTATGTACTAGGGACTTACAGAGGAGGTCATGCTAATCACAGGGGTACCCCAACGCATAGTGTTCCCTAGTGTATGTAGTCAGTTACCACCAGTACCCGTCTGAAAACGTTGTGGGCACAGGATGATTTTGGAACAAGGCCTCTTTCTGCTCCTGTTGGTTCTTTCTGCACATGTCTTGCTTCTTCCTGCACTTTTCTTCGTTTTTGTGGACTTCTGTTGCTTCTTTCTGCATTTCTTTTGCTTCTTTCTGTGTGTTTTTTCTTCTTTCTTCACATGTCCTACCTCTGTAGGCATAGTTAGAAACTAGCATTTGAAAAACCTTTGAAATTCACTGAAAAAAACATAGGTTTCAGGCACGTTATAGTTAGAAATTAGCATTAAAAAACCTTTGAAATTCACTGAAAAAACCATAGGTTTCAGGCACGTTATAGTTAGAAATTAGCATTTAAAAAACCTTAGAAATTCACTGAAAAAACCATAGGTTTTAGGGAAAGTTATAGTTAGTTGGACATTGCACTCGTACAAAACCCGTGAAATTCCCCCGTTATAGTTAGGTCAGCTAACTATAACTCGCGCCCCCGCAATGTACTGCTGATGACGTCACATATTACATCACTCATGACATGGTCAGTGACATCACTGATGACATCTCAAATGACATCACTGATGACATCATCCATGTGATAATTTGATGCATCTTCTCACACCCTAATATAACTTTTCATACACCCACTCTAAATTACAGACTGCCATTCTCAAAACCATAGACACTCCAATACCAATAACTACATACCCACTCACTGATTCTTAGGCCTACACACACACATCCACTCACTCACCCGTACAGTCACTCATACTTATGGTCACTCAGTACAGGACTATCATATGCACTCATACACTTATATAGAAACTTACACACTGCCACTCATCCATAGAGGTACTCACACACCTAGTCAATCATGCAAATAATTAATCACACAGCCATTTACTCACCGATACAGTTATACACACACCAGCTCACTTACTCATACAAATACTACCACATTCTTACACTCTTATACAATCACTGATACGAGCACACACTCATCCATACAACCACTCTCATAATCACACACTCTCACTTATAGCCATTTGTATACTCCACACACATATATACTGCCTTTCACATATGTAGTTACTCACACATGTACCACTGAGATATACATTCACTCACTAACACACCCATACACACACTCACCCACCCATACAGTCCATCACAGATGCACTCTTGAAACCATGTACCCAGTGACTCACCCACTCACACATCTATGCACAGAGTCACACACACCCCACCCACACAAACACTCAGGCACCCATACAGATACTCAGACAACAAATCAATAACCCATATAGACACTCATGTAGCTATTCACAAACCCATGCAGCCGCTTACACACCAACAGACAGACGAATACAGACATTCACACAGTTTAGTCACTAACCCATGCAATCAGTAAGATACGTTTAATCACTCACTTATAGAGTTAGTCACGCACCTCCTAAATCATCCATTCAGACACTTATACACCTACTCATTCTTCAATACGCCTTTCCCTATATATATTAAACATATTTAAACTTTACAGAAACACACAGTCACTGGATGATGTCATCAGTGATGTCATCAGTGATGTCATTTTAGATGTCATCAGTGATGTCATCAGTGATGTCACTGACCATGTCATGAGTGATGTAATATGTGACGTCATCAGCAGTGCATTGCGGGGGCACGAGTTATAGTTAGCTGAACTAACTATAACGGGGGAATTTCACGGGTTTTGTACGAGTGCAATGTCCAACTAACTATAACTTTCCCTAAAACCTATGGTTTTTTCAGTGAATATATATATATATATATATATATATATATATATATATATATATATATATATATATTACCTACTGACTGTCGCCAGTAGGTAGTTATAGTTAGGACCAAAGTTTCCGTAGGAAAAGCGTTTTTGTTTTGCCAATAACTTTGGCGCCGCTGATGAATCTTCACAGAATTTTCACAACACTTCCCTTTTTTGGTGCAGCTGCTGTGTTAAAAGTTTTGTGGTGATTTGTCAAGTGGGGACCGAGAAAAAAGGGGGTCCCAAAACTTGTTTCACCCATGTTATGTCTATTGGGATTTTTCATTTTTTAGAACACGACTACAGCCCGAACCGCTGAACAGATATTACCCCAAATTTATCAGAAAGCTAGATGTTGGTCCAGAAAGTGTGTCTATTGTGATTTGGTGTAAATCCATTCAGTAGTTTCAGAGATATTTAAGTTTAATAATATAGATATCTGGGAGCCCAACAGCCTACTGAAACCCTAATGAAATTTGATTCAGCCAGGAAGTGTTGGCAGCCATCTTGGTGCTCAGCTTGAAGCCGAGTCGCACAAACAAAGTAAAAAATAAAGAAAAGGGGGCATGGTAGGAATACCCTGACCACTAAGATATGGTGGGGGCCCTCAGGGACACCGCTGGGGTTAACATTTCTTTTTATTTTGCCATGAATTTGCGGGTGGATCCGCGAATCTGTGGCACAATTTAAAAAAAAAGACACAGTGGGATTCCTTACAGCTGGTCGGAGGCCCAGCCCCTTTCTCCAGCACTCTGCAAACGGGACTACTACTTAAAAAACCTTAGAAATTCACTGAAAAAAACAAAGGTTAAAGGGACGTTATAGTTAGGAAATGGAATTTACAAAAATGTAGAAATTCACTGAAAAAACCAAAGGTTACAGGGACATTATATTTAGGCTCAGGTTTCACTTGTAGAAAACCAGATAAATTCAGCCTTTACAGTTAGTGAGCTAACTATAACTCATGCCCCCGCAATGCACTGCTTATGACATCATTGATGACATCTCAAATGACATCACTGATGACATCACGGATGGCATCATCCACAGAATCTCTGATGCACTCACTCACACCCCCATATAACCTTTCATACACCCACTCCAACTTCCACACTACCTTTCTCAAACCCATTCAAACACCCATGCCAGTACTTACACAGCCACTCACTGATTCATAGATGAACACTCACATCCACTCACTCACCCATACAGCCACTCATACACCCATTCACTTACTAATACAGCCACTGACATATCTACTCATACACCCATACAGCCACTCGCACACTGAGTCAGTCACCCATAGAGTTACTCAAATACCTACTCACTCACCCATAAATGCAATCACACAGCCACTTACCTATACAATTATACACACACTCGCTCGCTTACTCATACAGATACTAACACACACTCACTCACCTATACAGTCACTGACACAATCACACACTCACCCATACTGCCACTCTCACATTCACTCGCTCACCCATACAGTCACCCACATACCCCATCACTCACCTATACTGCCTTTCACATATCCAGTTACTCACCCATATATCACTGACACATGCACTCACTCACTGACACAGCAATACACACACTCACTCACGTATACTGCCCTTCACACATGCACTCACTAACCCATACAGCCACTGACTCACCCATACAGGCAGACACAAAGCCCCTCACCCACCTATTCAGACACCCATAGAGGTACTCAGACAACCAATCACTCACCCATACAGAAACTCACATACCCACTCACACACCCATATAGCCATACAGCCACTTAGACACCAACTGACAGACTTATACAGACAGTCACACAACCAGTCACAAACCCATACATTCACTGAGACCCCTAATCACTTACTGTTACAGTCAGTCATGCACCCACTAATCACCCATACAGGCACTCATACACCAACTGATTCACCAATACATTTTGGTATATATATTTTACAGTCATAAACCTTTTTAAAACACTCAGAGTCACTGGATGATGTCATCAGTGATGTAATCACTGATGTCATCGGTGATGTCACTTACCATGTCATGAGTGATGCAATATGTGAGGTGATAAGCAGTACATTGCAGGGGTTGAGTTATAGTTAGCTCACTAACTATAACAGCTGAATTTCACTGGTTTTGTATGAGTGAAACCTGAGCCTAACTATAACGTCCCTGTAACCTTTGTTTTTTTTCAGTGAATATCTACGTTTTTTTTATTCGATTTCCTAACTATAATGTCCTTGTGACCTTTGGTTTTTTCAGTGAATTTCTAAGGTTTTTAAATGCTAATTTCTAACTATAAAATCCCTGTCACCATTGTATTTTTCAGTGAATTCTGAAGGTTTTTTAAGTAGTAATCATGTTTGCAGAGTGGAGGAGAAAGGGGCAGGGCCTCAGACCAGCTCACAGGAATACCGCTGTGTAGGGCTTATAGGAGGTACCAGGAGGGCTTCTTGGCACCCAAGGTCGCTCAGTAATAAAGTGGACTTCATCCCCAATGAGTAGTGCACCACGAGCCACGTTTGCAGAGTGGTGGAGAAAGGGGGCGTGGCCTCTAAAGACCTCTTAGCAATCCCACTGTGCGGGACTCACTGGAGGTAACAAGAGGAGTAGTTGGCTTGGGTGCCAACTACCCCATCCTGTTACCTCCAGTAAGTCCCACACAATGGGATTGCTGAGAGGTATTCAGTGACCACGCCCCCTTTCTCTACCACTCTGCAAACGTGGCTCCTGGCCCACTACTAGCTGGGGATGAAGTCCCCTTGGCTCTTGAGGGTCCTTGGGAGCCAACTACCCCTTCTGTTACCACCAGTAAGTCCCACACAGTGGGATTGCTGAGAGGTTTTCAGTGGACATGCCCCCTTTATCCACTACTCTGTAAATGCGCCTCCTGGTGCACTACTAGTTGGGGGATGAAGTCCCCTTGGCTCTTGAGGGTCCTTGGGGGCCAACTACCCATCCTGTTACCTTCAGTAAGTCCCACACAGCTGGATTGCTGAGAGGTCTTTGGAGGCCAAGCCCCCTTCAACCATCACTCTGCAAACATGCCTCCTGGTGCACTACTAGTTGGGGGATGAAGTCCACTTTACTCCTGAGGGTCCTCGGGGGCCAACTACCCTTCCTGTTACCTCCAGTAAGTTCCACACAGCTGGATTGCTAAGAGGTTGTTGGAGGCCATGCCCCCTTTCTCCACCACTCTGCAAACGCACCCCGTGGCACACTACTGGTTGGGGGAAGAAGTCCACGTGAGTCCTGAGGCCTTCAGGAGGCAAGGGGACATCATCCTCCCACCAGCAGTGCACTGAGAGGCGTGTTTGCACAGTTGTGGAGAAAGGGGGTATGGCCTCCAAGTCCTCTCAGCAATCCCGCTGTCTGGGGCTTACTGGAAGTAACAGAAGGGGTTCCTGGACCCCAAGGACCCTCAGCATCTAAGGGGACTTCATTCCCAACCACCACTGAGCCAGGAGGCACACTTGCAGAGTGGTGGTGAAGGGGGCGTGGGCTCCAGCGACTTCCCAGAGGGTTATAAAAAAAATATTTTATGGGAGGGAGGCTGCTGGTCCCCCTTTCCTGGGCCATTTTTGCCACCCCCCCCCGGGCCACGCCTTTTTTAATGGGTGAGGGGAGCTGCGTGGTCCCCTCCCCTGGCTGATCTCTGTCCCGGGGCCCCAATCCCCCAGGGCTAGGCATTTTCTTTTTGTAATATCTTTTATAGAGAGGGGGGCCGAGTGCCCCCCTCCCTGGCCCAAATTGTACCCCGGGGACCCCATCCCATGGGCCCTGCCCATTTAAAGTGGGTGCCTCCAGGGCACCCACTCACCAATGGCACAGATTAGAGATCCTGAAGCCCCTCACGGTCCCTGCAGGCTCCCTGCCTCCTGCGGGAGCTGGCATTGCTTTTTCACATAGGGAGCTGCTAACATGCTGCTCCCTTTGTGTAAAAGCAATTCTGTCCTACATTGAGTAAGCGAGAGCATTTTCTGCTCTCACTTACTTGAAGCGGAGCAGAGTTTGCTATGGCTTGGCGGGAGCGGTGCAAAAAGGCTGGAGGGGCTCTGTGGATCTTGGAGGCCTCACAGTTTCAGGACGAGACAGCAGGCCTTGATGGTTGAGTCCTAGAAGCAGCTGGCAGGGTTAGGTGCCATTTTTCTGCAACAGGTCGTCTTTTCACGGATCAACAACTCCTCTTTGTCCGTTGCTCTTATTAAGTCCGTCAAAACTAAGTTGCAAGGTCCAGGGTTGCCACCTAAATACACAATTTAGGAGCGTTAAAGAGGGAGACAGATAGTAGCCAATGGGCTACCTACTTATAGGATGTCTACACAGTGTTATTATCATTTTATTTTTCCATACTGGCTCAGTTTTTGATACAGATGGTGCGGGCCCAGGCAGTCCTGAGCAGGGGGAGGCGTGGTGGGTACTCTCTTAAGTGCGCATGACGGTTTGGCCGGCCATCTTGGGCCACCCAAACAGTCATGCGCACTTAGCATTTTCTCCCCCATGCTGTATTGAACAACCTGGGTGGAGAACATGCACAGGCTCCCAGTCCCTGTCTGAGCGCTGAACCACAGCGTTAAGAGCAATCACAACAATGCTGTCAGCAGCATCATGATTGGCTAGGGGAATCTGGGAGCCTGTGTACTTCCTGCTCCCCTGCATCGTCAACAGAAGAACAGAAGAAAGACGGAGGAGAGGCAGCGGCCGACCTGCAGGTAAGTGATTTTTTAAATGTATTTTTCATCTCCCTCCACCCGCCACCCAGCCACCCCTGTTAAGTAGCTGCCTCCACTATGTCTACACCCCCTAAGTGACCACTTCCTGTGGAAAGGGGCACAACCCTAGCCCTGATAGGTTGTTTTCCCACCATCTCAAGATGGTGGATTTTCAAAAGTGAGGTCTACATCACCTGCCACTCCTTAGGGGTGGTGCTGGCTGAATGTGGGCACACCTCCTAATTTAAGTAATTTTCCTGCCTGTCCTCCCCACCAAATGAGGAGCAGGAAAGGGGGGGTGAGCATCCTCCACTATCTGGAGATGCCTGGTTTGCATTTCAAAGGCGGCATCGCCTTTGAAGTTTTCCACTCTGGAAGGCCATCCGGACCTGGAGAAGATGTAAAGCACCTCCGCCCAGAGCAGGCTTTGTTTCTGGCCTCTGAGAGCACGGGCTCTCACCTCATGAGATCAGAAACATGTCTGGTGGTGACAGTGGGTATGTAATGAAGATAGGAGTGTACTTTATACTCCGAACAGAGACGCATCACATATATAGTACATGAGAACTATGTCACAACAATATGGCATGCATGGTGAGGGCTGGAGAATATCCACACCGATAATAATGGAGAGCGAACAAAAACTTGATGCAGTAACATATTCACAGCAGGAATGCAAAAAACTGTGTGTAATGTTCTGCTCTATCTCTTTCAGAAAACCTTTTTTTCCCCTTCACAGAACGTTGTAAGGTTGCCTCACCATAAGTACACGGTCTGGCTAATTGCTGATCGAGGGACGGGTGCGCCTTAGCGTGTGCACACCTCCCGGTTCTAACATTTGGTCCTGCCGAAAACCTTGTATTATCACGGGAAGGTTGAAACATGTTGACCGAAAGTTTTCTTACGTATCACTGATACTTTTGGTCAATCTAGCCATTTTAAGTATCACACTTGGTTTTAATCTTGTCTTATTGCTCCATATTAAAAACTTAGGGAGTACAATAAAAATATTTTTAATCCACTCACTTACACTTTTTTTACACTTTGTTCACACTGTTAAAAAAAAACAGCTCCGCTGTAGTTCAGGCGTTGAAGCACACCTGAGTGGCATTCGGCTACTCGGGTGGACCCCTATGATGAAGCATGTCACCAACTAGGTTGGTGAGTGAGGGGTTTCTTAAAAAAGGAAAAACTTTTTCCTGTGCTATCTCTCTCCATTTCTCCAATTCACGAGGACGTTGCTTGTCCTTGGGATACTCCCTCTTTTTGTTTTGATATATTGATCCTAGGGGACTGGGAGTCTGTTCCCAACTTCAATACCCTTACTCTCTTTTTGTTTCACATAGTCAGAGACCACACCATTGCTTGGTAGGTTTTCAGGGAACCCTCTAAAGGGTCTCCTGTGTGCATTTATTAGCTAAGGCTACGCAGGTGGTAGCTATCAACCTACAGAGTTGGCTTGTAATCTCACTGGGGTGGTTGGATCCTGAAAAATTAAACAAGTGTAGTCCCATATATAACTAGGCTACTGAATGCACTGGGAGAATGTGCATGTGCCGATAGAGATAAAGGAAGTACAATAATCTGCAACCAAAGCTGACCAGAAGTTGTTAACGAAAGAGAATGTTTGAAGTGACCAGCCTATGACATGTGATTGATTTAACTTTACATGTAAAAATAAACGATTGGTGCAAATACATAGGGAAGAGATAATATTGAATGTGGTGGACATTTGCTGTAAATATATTTTAAAGCAGATTGGAAACTTAAAAAACATTAAGAGTGCTACGTATAACGAGAGAGGAAGAGAGAAGGATAGAACCTTAAAAAAAAACATGTATAATGGAGGACATACGTTCAATGAAAATCCTGGTATTACGAGAAATGAAAGCCACTCCAATACTGTCAATAAAACACCAACTCAGCTAGTTAAGGATTTGGAAAAAGCAAGATGAAATGTAGCTAAACAGTGGTGGGAGATGACTTCTGCAAAAGGATTCCAAGAGGGCTAAGAATAATGTTATTACCATCATATGAAAATATTGATCAGGATTTAATAAATGAATGGTGTGAAAATGCAGAAGAATGTTCAGTGAGATAAATGAGAACACTGACCAAACACACCAAAAAATGGAATTGCAAACAGCAAAGGTTGAAGTGATTACAAAAGAACTGGAAAAATATAAAGACAATGTGATGACAAAAGATCAAATAGCGAAAATGGAGAAATCATTGCAAGAATATGATGAAGAAATTATGGAAAGCAAAGCAAGAAAGTTCACAAGGGATAGTTGGACTATCAATATGGCCGCATCTACACTTTCGCAAAGAAATTTGATAACTTGAGGGCGAAAGAAAAATCAGATATGCAATCAAATAATGTTCAGAGAGAGAGTGAAGTTAGTTCTGACGCCGGCTCTAGTGCGGATGAAGCACCCACAGAAAAGTTGGATTTTCACAAGGAACTTCGATTACTGAAAATGACTACATGACAGGGTGGAAGAGACAGACCACAGCAAAACTACAGGAAAGAAACTGTAGGACAACGAGGGCAAGAAGAAGGGGACAATGAAAGAACAGAGGACGCAAATAGCTTTAATTTAGATTAATGAAATGCCTGACAAAAATCCTCTTGTAGTGAATATATCATCAACTACAGTGAATCGTAACCAGGAAAGATTACTTAATTTGGACCTAACATTTTTCCTAAGAGCACACCCCAATTTTACAGATTCGAGAATCGAGTTATATAAATACATCTGAAAATTGAAATAAATACCAATAAATGAAACCTAAAAGTCCATCACCAAGGTCCCACTACGATCTAAACCTTCCATTTCAGATATTCTTGATTTCATTGTCATTCATAAATTAGTGATGAAAGATTTAGAGAACATTCCACAATGGGCAGGAGTTACTTCCGGTAATGATGGAGGGATGCCTACACACATGAATGATGGACTGGGGGCACAAAGATCAGGATATGTAGTGTCTGGGGACATTGTGAGAAAAATGGGGCTTGAAACGGGCCACCAAGTAGAAAGTGGCTTGAAACCACAAACCAAGTTTTGTCCCCAGTTTCCTCCAGGGAATCGGATTGACCTGTTCCAAGAGTTGGTTGTAGAAGACCAAAATGAACCTCGGAGAAAGTGGCAGAATAACCCCAAAAAGAATAACTTTTCCATAGAAGACTGGAAGGATATCAATGATTTGAAAAACAATGCATCGCTAATCATGAAGCCTTCAGATAACGGAGTCAATATAATCTTGATGAATCTAAAAACATACGTGTTAGAATTTAAGAGACAATTGAACAATACTTCATATTATGCTTGCCTCCATAAAAATCCCATGAAGGAACTGGAGGAAGAGTACCATCTAAAATTAAAATCATGGTATGAGTTGAATCTCCTGGAATATCAGTATCTTAAAGTGAAGAACACAAAGATTGCTACCATTTATCTTCTCCCTAAGATATATAAGAGCACCAAAATTCCACAGGGAGACCCATTGTGAGTTCTGTCAGATCATTATTGGAAAATAGCTCCAGGCACTTGGACTTATTTTTACAAGAGTATGTCATCAATTTGCCCTCAAATTTAAAAGACATTTTAAGAAAATTAAATCACATTCCATGGAAGCAAGACTATATAATATGTAATGGTAACACTAGATGTAATATCACTGTATACTTCCATTGACCACAATAAAGGAATTCAGGCATGTGAATATTTCTTAAGAGATCGGCCAATAGAATGGATTGACCATACCCAGATGCTTTTGGAAATCTTGTTGTATTGCCTTACCCACAATGTTTTTATCTTCAGTGGCAAATATTATTTACAACAGCAAGGTACAGCAATGGGCACCTCCTTTGCCCCCACCTATGTGAATTTATTCATGGAGTGGTGGGAGAAGGAAGTGGCCTGGGCCAATGAAAATGAGGAATTCACCCAGCACATTGCACTATGGACTCGATTCATGGATGATTTATTCATCTTGTGGGAAGGAAATGAAGCTGAATCGGATATGTTGTTAGAAAAACTCGATTGCAATAACCTCAACTTTTTACAAATACACAAAGCAAATTGCACTGTGATTTTTTGGATGTGGAGTCGGAGGTAGTTGGTAATCTATTGACAATGAGGATACACAGAAAGCCAACAGCCACCAACTCCCTATTACATCCCAATAGTGGCCATCCAAATGCTCTAAAATGGAGCATTCCATACAGCCAAATGCTAAGGGCTAAAAGAATATGCTCCACAGCGGAGCTGTATGACAAGGAGATATGTAGCATGGTTAAGGGTTTCCTTGAAAGGGGATATCCTAGGAATGTGCTAGAAGATGCCAAAAGAAGGGCTGATGAAAAAATGAGCGAACAGTTGTTGTGCTCACAGGGTAACAACTTGAATGAAATGGATCATAAGGTGAAAAGATTGTTTTGGAATTTGATATGGCACAGCCAAGCATCAAAAGGATTTTACAAAAGAACTGGCATGTTCTGAAAAAATATGAACTCCTCAAAGATGTTGTACTTATAGGCCTGTGTATGACCTCTAAAAAAGCAAGATTGTTTTGAGACATATTAACATCTAGTCATTTTGATCTGATAAAGGAACAGAAAAATTGGCGGGCTCCCGCGCTTGTGATAAAAAAAGCCCCAGAGTGGGCCAAGCCCTGGGTGAATATGTAATAGTATGCGGGTCCCCCACAGCCCCTGCAACTGCCACCTCCCCGGGGCAATGAAGAATAGTAATGCGGGTGGGACTGTGCGGCCCCCAGCAGCCCCAGGGACCACCACCTTCCCAGGACTTAAAATGTAAATAATGCGGGGCAGCTTGGACCCCCCCTAGCCCCAGGGACTGCCACCTCCCTGGGGCAATGAATAAAAGTAATGTAGGGGGGGCTGTGCAGCCCCACTGCAGCCCCAGGGACTGCCACCTCCCTATGTCTTAAAAAATATAATGCAGGGGGTCCGTTGTGGACCCACGTCCCCAGGGACCACCACCTCCCTGGGACTAAAGTGAAGATTGGAGGGGGGCGCGTGGCCCCCCTCCTGGAGCCAAAGATAGCCCTGGGGACCGCCACACCCCCTTTCGCCATCACTCTGCAAACATGCCTACTTGCGCAGTGCTGGTTGGGGAATGAAGTCTCCTTGTCTCCAGAAGGTCCTTGGGGGGCAACAAGACCTCCTGTTACCTCAAGTAAGTCCCACACAGTCGGATTACTGAGAGGTGGTCGGAGGCCATGCCCCCTTTTTCCACTACTCTGCAGACGCCCTTTGTGGCGCACTACTAGTTTGGGGATTAAGTCCCCTTGAATGTTATGGGTCCTTTGGGGCCAACAGGGCCTCCTGTTACCTCCAGTAAGTCCCAAACAGTGAGATTGCTGAATTGTCATCAAAGGCAACGTCCCCTTTCCCACCAGTCTGCAAATGCGCCACCTGGAGCACTACTGGTTGGGGGATGAAGTCTCCTTGGCTGCTGAGGGTCTGTGGGGGTCAAGAAGCCCTCCTGTTACCTCCAGTAAATCCACACAGCGGGATTGCTGAAAGGTCTTCGGAGGCCACGCCCCCCATTCTCCACCACTCTCCAAATGCGCCTCTTAGCGTCCTACTGGTTGGGAGATGAAGTCCTCTTAGAAGCTGCAGGTCCTTAGGGGCCAAGAAACCCTCCTGTTACCTCTAGTAAGTGTGACACAGTGAGATTCGAGAGAGTTAGTCAGAGGCCTTGCCCCCTTTCTCCACCACTCTACAAACGCGACTACCAGTTAAAAAACACATAGAAATTTACTGAAAAAAACAAAGGTTACAGGGACGTTATAGTTAGGAAATAGAATTTAAAAAACCTTAGAAATTCACTGAAAAAAACAAAGGTTACAGGGAAGGTATAGTTAGACTGACATTTCTCTCATACAAAACCAGAGAAATTCAGCAGTTATAGTTAGCTGAGCTAACTATAACTCATGCCACTGCAATGCACTGCGTATGACCTCACCTATTACATCAATCATGACATGGTCAGGGACATCACTGATGACATCCAGATCTGCCATTGAATGATTGTGATGCGCTAGGTTTACATTTAAGAAAAGAGTGTATTCAAAGTTGGGAGAAAGCAGGAATTCAGCGCCTCAAAGACATACTGGTGGCAGGAGCTATGAGACCCTGGAGGCAGCTCCAGGAAGGCATTTCGTCAATTTTGGATTTTGTTTCTCTCATATTCTCAATTACAACATTCCCTTCATGAAAGGCAGCCCCCTGGGGATCCACCACCTTCTCTAATCAGTTATGAGTTATATGTTTCTGGGCTAGTTGGATTTGGTAAATGGTAAAACACCCTGTTGAAACAACTGTATCCCAAGCTGCATTAGAGAAAATTGCGACCTTTACTGGTTGCAGAATTGAGCCTTCAATGTGGAATTCATATAACCTATGGGCCCACAAAGCCATCAGAGGGGAATTTTAAGCAGATGGCTTTCTTTACAAAATGGATGTTATACTATACGCCAGCCAAACTGCAAATGATGTTTCCAACCATGTCAGGAACCTGTTTTAGATGCGAGGCTGAGAAGGGGGACTGGCTCCACATAAGCTTTACTTGCCTAGCACTTTTCGCTTTTTAGAGTAGGGTATTTTAATGGTTAGGGGCAAAGCTACAGATCCCAGAGGCACCGGAACCTATGTAAGCCCTTTTTGGGTTATGCAATTTGGCTAACCTGACGATTCATCAGAATCAGCTGTACTTTATTTAATCTTTGGTGGCCAAATTACTGATTTTACAGAAATGGAAATCAAGAGAAGCTCCTTCCTTTGAGCAATGGCTATCTAAGATGTACATGTTAAAGCAAGAGAAGAACTCTATGCCTTGCAAATCAGGGCAGTATCGAAATTTGAGAGAATCTGGAAGGGGGAATCCAGAGGGATTTAGTATTTGACGAATGGTCTCTATTTAATTGGGGTTTTGTCCATTTCGGAACCTTGTTGAGTGTAAGGGGCCCAATAATTAATTAAGGAAGAGGTTTGGAAGTTATTTTATTCACCCAGAACTCTTTGTTATCTTTTGTTAAGATGCTTTTAACTCAATTTGAGGGAAGGATTTGTAACCCTGTGCAAATTAAATGAATTTATCTTTAATACTTGCCATGTCTTAAATAATTCTTACTCCCAGTATGTATTTTTGAAGGAAATGATGTAACGTACAATTTTATCTTGTACATTCCTGCGGTGGGAAAAATGAATTCTATCCTATGTATTCTCCTGATTTTTCTTTTGTGATTTGTATCTGCTCGGAAAAAATAAAATATAATAAAAGAAAAAATGGTAAATGACATAATTGATGATTTCACTGATTACATCTCAAATATCATAATTGATGGCATCATTGATAACACCATACTCATATGTGAAACACACAAAAGATAATGGTAGGAATGCTTGCAATTTGTCTAAACACTGGCAATCTCTCAGTGTCACTTCCCAACCCATCATTCATTTTCTCACCATTCCATCTCAGTTTGGACCAAGGCCATATGCAAATCAGTCTTGACCCTGCTCCTCTTGGGAACAGTCCAGTCCGAACTGCCAGGCCAGGTCCTCGTTAAACCAGAGCACAAGCTACGCAGGACAGGTTTCGCCCTAGTTATGGGCTCATTAGCCCGGTACAGCTTAGTTCCAGTGACACAGTGAGCATGGGACCCACGTCTGGCCATACCCATGCCACTTAGGGTGGTACATGAAACCCACAAAAGGTGATGGGATGAATGCTTGCACTATATGTAACCACTGGCAGCCGCTTGGGTAGCATCCCAACCCATCGTTCTTTTGCACTCCATGCCACCTGTTTGAACCCAGCGATTTGCAAATCAGTCTTGACTCTACTCCTCATGGGAACAGTCCAGCCTGAACTGCCAGGCCAGGTCCTTCCTGAACCAGAACACAAGAAACCCAGGATTGGTTTTGCCCTAGTTATGGGCTCATCAGCCGGGTATAGCTTGGTTTCAGTGACTCAGTGTGAAAGGGACCCCTATATACCCATGCCACTTAGGGGGTTGTATGACAGAGGCATGCATGGCTAAACCACTTGTGCCTGCGTTTTAACCATGCATGCCTTTATCACGCAATTTTGTTGTAAAAGCATGATTGGTAAGGGGATACGCGTGGTTAAGTTTGCCACTACCCCAACCCCCCCTCTCACCCTAAGCCCTAAAATTCTATCCCCCTACCTCGGTCTCCCCACCCCCTGCCCTGAGGCCTAAAACCTACCCCGTCCTGCCCTTAAAACCTCCCCTTCCCTTCCTACCACCCTGAGGCCTAATACCCTGCTCCTTTAAAAAAACTTCCCCAACCCCCCTCCACCCTGAGGCCTGAAACTTACCCCCATGCTGCCTGTAAAACTACCCCTACCACTTCCCTCACCCTGAGGCCTAAAATCCTTCCCCCTTTGAAAAAACTACCCCAACCCCCTCACCCTGAGCCCTAAAACCTACCCTCACCCCTAAATCCCTCCCAAACCCAGTCCAAGCCCTTAAAACTACCCCAACCCCCTCCCCCTTCCTGAGTCCTAAAACTAAGTCCTAAAATTCTAGCCCTAAAACCCTGCCCCCTTCCAAAAATTAACCTGACCCCCTCCACCCCCGCCTTGAGCCCTAAAACCGACCCCCAACCCTTTAAAACTGACCCGGCCCCAGCACCACTTACCTGTCTGCGTCCTGAGCTTCATGTTCCGATGCTTCCTCTCCTGACGCGTCCTCTCAGTCTCCCCGCCCATCCGGACAGCTTGTTTAGGGTATATGCATGGTTAATGCAAGCATGGTTTAGCTTGCAGGGTAACAGCACACGTGGCTCATTCCTCGTAGTAAAGGCCATTTCCCCACTTAGGGCAATACATGAAATAAACAAAAGGAGATGGTTGGAATACTTGCAATTTGTCTGACCACTGGTATTTGGTTGGGTAGCATACCAATCTCCTCAGTTTGGACCCAGTCATATCCAAATCAGTCTTGACCTTGCACCTCAAAAGATTGGGATGAGGCCAGAGTAATTACCATTGGCTGAGATTAATTCAAACATTCCATCCATCACGTTTTTGTATACTTTAGTGTGTCGCCCTAAGTGGGACAGGCAGCGGCGGCTCCTCCATTATGGTGGAAGAGCGTTGTCTCCCTGCTGTGAGCCAGCAGAGGGAAATGTGAAAAATAAAATGATAATAAAACCATTTTATCATTTTATTTTTCTTGCGGCGCTATAGCCAGCCGAGTCCAGGGTGGGCAGGCCATGATGACAGCAGGGGGAGGAGTAGTAGTGTGCACTGTAGCGAGCATTAAACTAGCCCGCTCAGGCCAATCACGGCGATGCTCTCATGCTGGTAAATAGTATTGCCAGAAAGAGGGCAGTGTCTTGATTGGTGTCTGGGAGCCTGTGCAGTGTGCACCAGCCCGTAGGGAATCGAGAGTCGGGACCGGAGCAGAACACTGATACGGTGGGCGGCAGGTAAGTACTTTTTTAGTTTACTTTTTTGTTATTTACCCCCCCCAGAGCATCCCCCACACCCCGACCCATCACTTGTCATTAATAGCAGCCACCAATGGGGACAGGTATGCCCAAAATGGGTCACATGTACACTATGCCACAGGAACCAAGCTGTACCCGGCTGATGAGCCCATAACTAGGGCAAAACATGTTCTGGGTTGCTTGTGTTTCAGTTCAGGGAGGACCTGGCTGGCAGTTCAGGTTGGAATGTTATGATTGGAGCAGGCTCAAGACTGATTTTCATATAGCTGGTTCCTAACTGAGGTGACATGGTGTGCAAAATAACAATGGATTAGGATGCATCCAGAGTAATTACTATTGGCTGAGATTAATCTAAGCATTCTATCCATTACTTTTTTGTATACTTTACTATATTCATATACAGCATTGAGTTATTGAAGGAACACATGTGGTAATAGCGTGAAAATAGTGAAAACCCTTGAGACAAGTGTGGATGTGCATTTTGAAAGTTATACTGTGCACCATCTATAAATCACTAAAGATTAGGGTGAAAGTAGTACCCGTGACTAAACTACAGCCCACCACCACACTACCACCTCTTCCTATCTCACCTACAGTGCTACACTGCCACCTTCGGTGCCACTCTACCTCTCTAGAAAGAAACACATGCACCCTACAATGCTCCATTAGAATCACATACCTCTACCAGGCAGCGCTGTACTTTCACTGTCTCCACAATTATTAATATGGGTGGTTTGTAAAGCGTGGCATGCATTCTGAGGGTTTTGTTAGCTTTCTTGAAAGGTACCGGTTCTTTTAAAAGAAGGGTGGTGGTGTTATATTTTACATGCTAGCAGCAACAGATTTCTTTGATGAGCTGTGTCTTCAATGTCTTTCTGTTTAGCTGACAGGTTGATTGAGATCTCAAAGTCAGGTGCAAGTTGATCCAAAGAGTGGCCTTAAAACGCCTGGCGACCTTCCTTCGTGCCTCTTTCTTTCGAACCTAAGATCGGGAAAAGCTTTGCTATGTTCGCACTTCCTACCCATTTTCTATACAAGGACTTGTGTGGCTTGTAGGCACAGCCCAGTGCTGTGCAATAAAAAGAAGGCTAGCCGGACGTCAATTATTACAGGAAACGCAACACAGACTAAAATACCTTTCTCAGTGTTTGTTTTCTTCTATACCTCCCAGCTAAACTGAGCTCGAAATTGAACACCAAAATGTTTCCAGTATTCTATAATTGATTTCTGCACCCCCAGGTTTCCTTCAGTACAGCAAAGAAGGAAGCTTCTGGCAGTCCTTGCATGAGCGAGCATAAGTTTGCTCATCACACGACTCATTATTCTTTTCTGCAACTATTCACAAGGACCACTGCACCTTACAGGGTATACATTTACCAAGGTAATTCACCCAGTGGTTAAAAGCAACGCGTGCTAATTCAAAACTGCTCTCAAATATCAAGATTGTAATTTGCAGAGGTGCAGGTATAGGAAACGTGAACACCGCCCATGCAACGGAACCAACACAGTTAGAAAAGGGAATTTATAGGTTCGAGTTTCTAGGTGATTTTTACAGAGTTTTATAGATGATTTTTATAGGCTGTGAAATGGAGTATGTCGTCAACGATGCACAGAACAGGAAGATAATGGAGTGAGCTGCTCCCCAGGATTCCAGTTGTGGCTCTGTACTTGCCTTCCATGTGATGTTGGCAAGTTTTTTTTTTCTTTTTTCTCACAGTGCTTCAGTTAGAAGCACTGTAAATGGCATGTGCACTTGACCTGTCACTGCTTGTTTGAAGCACTGGTAATTAATTGCACAATTGATTGGTAGAGACAAAACATAACCGTTAATAGAGGACAGGACCGAACCCTTGAAAATCACATGGCAAGCACGTAAACCAACACCAGGTTACTGCATACTGAGGGGCATATTATCAAGCACGACGTTAAAATTATCGCCGGTTTAGCGGCAGAAAACTGCCGCTAAAGCGGCGATAATGGGCTTGATAATATGCCCTGGAGAATTCCAATAGAAGCCCATGTTGACACCAGATCATGGGCTTCTATTGGAATTCTCCAGGCATATTATCAAGCCCATTATCGCCGCTTTAGCGGCAGTTTTCTGCCGCTAAACCGGCGATAATTTTAACGCCTTTTCTTGATAATATGCCCCAAAATGTGGCTGTCCTGGAAGCAAAACGCTGTCCATGTGAGCCATAGCACTGTCAATTCACAAATAAATGCATTTTCGAAATTGCATTGACATTTGATAAAAGGTTATTCATTAAGGGCCAGATGTATCAAGCGTTTTACCGTTCGCAAACGGGCCAAATCGCAGAATTGGCCCGTTTGCAAACGGTAAAAAGTCTTTTGGGATGTATCATCCCAAAAGGCATTCGCAAAATAGGGAATCGCAATTTATGCGATTACCTATTTTGCGAATGCATTTAGGCAATCGCAATTTGCAAGAAGCAAGAAAAAATTGCGACCTGGCTTTAAGGAATCGCAAATTACCACCAACTTCAAGTTGGTGGTAATCTGCAAATTCCTAGAAAGATGCATATTTTTGCATTTTTCTAAGTGCCATGTGGCGCACAAACATGCCCTTAGGGCATGTATGTGCGCCACATGTGCATACTTACCTTTTTTGGGGGTGCATCAGGGTGGCCTTTTGGCCCCCTTGCACCCTTGAAATTGCATGAGCAATTTGCGAGTACCTATTTGGTCCTCGCAAATTGCGAATGCAATCCTATTCATTCCTGTGGGCCTCTAGGCCCATAGAAATGAATGGGAAGGTATTCCTTATTAGCGAATCGCAATTTGCGATTCGCTATTAAGGAATATTTAGGAATCGCAAATGTTTTTGCAAATCTTACATACATTGCATTTTGCGATTCTTAAATAGCGAATCAATAAAATTCGCTATTTAAGAATCGCAAAAGCAATTCTTGATATATCTGGCCCTTAAGACTCTTATCTAAAGCACTAAAAGAAGTCACCCCACCATGTCAGCCATTCTTGGAGACTTTCATTTTTCTTTCTGATCGTTTGTAGATAATACGAGCAAAGTTGGAAGAGAGAAATGGCTTCATTTCACCATTTTAGCACCATTGCACTTAGCTCTACTCAGTGACGTAACCCCATTGACGGAGCCCAACTAGACCTATCGTAATGGGCAGGTGAGGTGAGTCTGGGCAGCAGATTGGATGCACTGGTAGGCAAGAAAATGAAAAACACTACATTGGACAAAAAAAGACTTAATAAAATCCAAAACCTACACGCTAAAAATGTGAATGCACATCCCCATGGCCAATATATAAAAAAAACACCGAAAAGAGCTATTTTAGCCAGTTTCCTTTCAGTTCCGTTTTTGACTGCTGCTCAGTAGCGTACAGAGCAACAACTGCGAGTTAATGACTTGCTTCTAACATTTTAATGCGACCATCTGCAGGGTATGCGGTCCTTCATACTTTGGAGATTGCTGTATTGAGTAACATTAAAAAAGTGATTTAACACCTGTTATTTACATCACTGTGAAATGGTAAAACAGTGGTATGAAACATATGAACAAGTATTGGCAACGTCAACAGGTTTGGCTTTTTTTGGGCATATGCATATAAACACAGACATGCACCAATGCTTTTTGCATGTGTTAGCACATTAAAGGCAGACATATTTGACATGCTTAAGAGATAATAAAAGAATGTGTGTGTAGAAAGCAAGGCAGGGAGGAACAAAAGAATGGAATTAAGAAAATAACGTATTTGAGAATGTAAGGGAAGGGGTGTGTGAGAGAAGGAAGGATGATATGACGATATGGAGATGGGAAGAAAAAACATAGTTGGGACAGGAATGTTCCCTGAACGGGATACAGGCGTCTTTTCCTGCCTTGAGTGCCCAAATGCATTTATATCTGATATCCTGACTTTTATTTTGACCCTAGAGTGTGCACAAATTAATAGGTCTGTCTCTGTCTATGCAAGGACCTGGACCTGTCCTGCACACTGGAGGGGCAAACCAAACTTGCTACCTTGTGAGTAGACAGAGGTCCACTCGCCCTGTCCTGAGTATAGCATATAAATCGGCGGTGGCAGCACACCATGAGGGCAATTCACAAAGGGCCTCTGCCCTCATGGTGGAGGCCCGCAACTGTGGTGGGGGCCCGCACTCGTCGTGGGACCTCCGCAATGAGTAACTGAAGTGCAGAGGTCCCATCACAAGCTGGGCCCCCCTGCCACCACGGCAGTGCCTTCGCCACGAGTGGGGATGCCCTTTGTGAAATGGACCCCATGTTTTTGATATTGATATTGTGACCTGACCTTTCAATTTGTGTTACTGAGAATGTGGCCTACAGGCCCCTCCTATGTAAAGTTCCACTGAGTATGCCCAGAACCTACGTTGGTGTCCTGTGTGTATGTCAAGTGTGTGTAAGTATTTAGTGTGTGTGTAGCACATGTGCAATAGAGGGGTGCTGTGACTGAGTGAACCTGACTACTGAAGACAATTGTGTCCGTTTTGGATGCCCCTGCCTTAACATTGTGCAAGATGGAGTATAAGGACATAGGGGCAGATGTATCAAACGATTTTGAGGTCACAAAAATAGCGATTCGCTAAAAAACAGCCTTTGCGACCTCAAAAAGCGAGAACCCGATGTATGAGCAATATTCGCAGTGCAAAATAAGAAATCGCTAAATAAGCGATTTCCTATTTAGCGAATTCTTAAAATGTGCATATCCCTCTTGCGAATTCGCAAACAGCTCCAAAATGTTTGCGACATACGCAAATTGCGAAATCGCTGTGTAAGGAATCGCAATGCAATGTATCAAAAATTCGCTAATAGCGAATCCTAAGAAATCGCTATTTAGCACCATAGAATTAACACCAACACAATCCAGGTGGTAACCAGGTGCAAGCTATATTAAGAGGCCCACAATACACCAGCCACTTCCACAATGGCTTCACTCTACCTGATAGCAAGGAGGCTGCGACTGCGTGCGGCAGCACAGAGAAGGATGCGACAAGAACGGGTGTTTAGGGTGCGCATCACACTCTTCATGCAGACTGAGGAGGAGATCCACAACAAGTACAGGCTGGACACAAAGAGCATCCTGGACTTGATAGAGGAGCTGAGACCCCACATGGAACACCCAACAGGCAGGACCCAAAGCATACCAGCCCATGTCCAGGTACTGTGCTCACTGCACCTGCTGGCCACAGGCAGTTTCCAAGGGGTGATAGCTGTGGCAGGTGGGGTGTCCCAGAGTTGCCTGTCACGTTTCTTTCGTGCATTCCTAGATGCCATGGTACAAAGGCTACGCAACCACATACAATTCCCCACCACACAACAGGATTTACAACAGACACAACTGGACTTCTACCAGATTGCACACTTCCCAAACGTAATTGGCTGTATTGATGGTACCCATGTTGCTCTCACACCCCCATCAACCAACGAATATGTGTACCGTAACCGCAAGTCCTACCATTCGCTCAACATTCAGATCGTATGCAATGCCAGGCATCTCATCACGGACATTGTTGCCAAATTCCCAGGGAGCAGCCACGACTCCTTCATCTTCAGGCACAGTGGGATATACGGACGTCTCACTGCTGGCGAGTTTGGTGAGGGCTACCTCCTAGGTAAGTGCATGTCTGACCTCCCATATACAGGTACATCACTGGTCTTTGGGCCATTGACTGACCTCTCATGATTGTCCCTGCAGGTGACAGTGCCTATGCGGTGCGAGAGTTCATCCTGACGCCATACCTGAACCCAGCCAATGCCAGGGAGCGGCGTTACAACCGTGCTCACAAAGCATCACGATGCATAATAGAGCGGACATTTGGCATCCTCAAAAGCAGGTTCCGCTGCTCTGCATAAAAGCGGTGGCGCACTCCAATACAGCCCGGAGACAAGCTGCAAGATTGTGGCCACCTGCGCAATGCTACACAACATTGCGGTGAGGAAAGGCATCCCAGTTGAACTGTCAGACAGTGACACTTCTGACGATGAAGAACCATGCCCCCCTGGAAGACCTGCAGTTGGATTTGGGGCAGCTGCGGGACGACAGAGACGGGATGAGATAACCCATAACTACTTCTAGGTGAGTAATAATGACATGAGGCATGTGTTATTTGGTTTCAGGTCTGTGTTTATTTCAGCCCTTACATGCAGGATAGAATACGTCACACAGCCTGAGAGACTCCATGCAGCCCACTATGTGTAGCACATGTTATGTCCACAGTGCAGGTCTGTGAGCAAGCCAGGAGTCCTGTTGTAATGGGTTACCTCACCCTTTGGCGTAACTCAGTTTGGGCAGCTCATCTTCTCCTGTTGCGGCCTGCTGGTGCCTGCTCTGGGTGCTGACTGGCCTCCCATGACTCCACATGTGTAGCTCCCTGTCTCCCACTGCGCCGTCTTGGCACAGGCACTGGTGGTGTCATGCTGCTCCTGATGGATACCTCCTCGCTATCCTCTGAGACCCGAAGTGCTGGGCCACCTGTGTTGGCTGTCTGCATGTGTTCCACGGCACTGGTGACCAGCACCAGGCCTTTCGCCACATCCTGGCAGCAGTGGGACATCTCCACTTGCTTGCTGATGGTGCGACGTGTCAGCTGGCTAGTGGCAGTGCAGAGGCGGTTCACCGCCTTGGTGTAGCTGTGCAGTCGGCTGTCCGCACGTTGCTTCAGTCTGTGCCTGTCTGCCTTGTCCCTCTTGAATGTGGCACACAATTTATGGATGGCACCTGCCATGGCCATGATGCCCTCCCCCATGTGACATAGGCTTTTGTTCACTGTCCACAGCTGCCGATTTATGGACCGCAGTGATTTCTGTTGCAGGCGCTGTACCTGCAGTATGCTGCCCTCCAGTCCAGCAAACACCGTGTCTTCATCATCCGTGCCACAGCTGGTGCTGGCACGTGGCCTGCGTCTCCCATATCCATGCACTCTATGTCGCAGTGTGGCCTGTGCCGGGACCTGTGTCACACCCTGCCCTGGCTCTGCCTGTGCTTCTTCCTCGCCTGTGGACTGTGTATCTGCCTCAAGGGGTGGCAGTGGTGGCACAATGGTGCGCTTCCTCCTTGGGACAGGTGTGCTCTCTCTGCTGTCTTCTGGCTCCCCCTGCCCTGCCTGTCATCCAGTGGCCCAGGTTGTGCTGTGGATGAAGCGGGAAAATTGATTTTGTGACATTGTCTACATTTCTCACTTAATAAAGTTTTCACATTTTGGATTGGCTAACTGGTATCTATAGCATTCCTGCCTTTACAGGGTCTCACATACTGCTTCAACATTGCTGTGTGTACTTGCCCCACTGTGTTGTGCCTATGACTGCGTCTCCCATGATGCATTGCTGTGTGTGCTGGAATAAGTGGACCGGAGTGGCATTTGTAGTGTGTGTTGGGTGCATTCCTGTGTGTGGGGATGGGATGGTGCTGTGGGGGGCTGCATTTGGCATGCCTCTTACCTTGTCTGGTGGTTGCAGGCTCTGAGCTGTCTATGTCAGCCACTCCACTGATGCTTTCTGGCAGGAGGGTGCTCTCCACCAACTCCTCCTGGGGTGTTGAGTCGGTTGCTGTGGATGTTCCACCCCCTGTCTTCCTGAACTGCGCCAGCCTGGTTGCCACCTTCTCTTTGGACCTTTGGCGCATGTCGTACCACCTCTTCCTCAGCTCTTCGACCGTGCGCTGGGTCACACCTACAGCATTGACTTTTTCCTGGATGGCCAGCCAGATTTTGCGCTTCCTGGACTCAGGTACACGGAGTGCCTTTTTCCAAATAGGAGTTCATGGTTGCACACCATCTCCTCAATCAAGACCTCCTGCTCCCTTTCACTGAACTTGTTTTTCCTCTTCCTCACTGCCCTCTCCTTGTCCTTCTCTTTGTGTTGGGAATCCATTTTTGCTGTTTGTGACTGCTGTGCTCACTCCTCTGCCTCTCCTCACAGCCTCTGACCCAGCCTCAGGCACTCAGGTGCAGCAGATCACTCCCACTTCCTGGGTGTGATGTCATCAAGCTGCACCTGAATTGCTGCTTCCCGATTTTGCGATTTTTTATTTGCGAATTTCGCTAATAAGGAATCGCAAAATCGGGATTCGCACAAAATTCTTAGACTTTTAAGTAATCGCAGATTTTTAGCGATTTTCTAGATACATCGCGATTAGCGATTCTCAAATTGCGAATCGCTAAAACTCGCAAATTGAGAATCGCTATTCAAATCTTTGATACATCTGCCCCATAATTCCCAGACAATGGCAGGGAATTGCCTGCATTCCTGCGGCAGGAGAGGGGCGATCGAGACACTTAGGGGCCGATTCCGATCTCGGCCGGTAGGGCTCCGAATCGGATTCTGCATAACCGGATCCGATTCGGAGCCCTATTTCCCGACCGATTCGTACGCGCGTCCGGACGAGCGAGTACGAAGCGAAATCGCCGACCGACTCGTTCGGGCGTCCCAACCGCTCCGACCGACTCGTTCCTGGGTCGAACCGCACCGACCGACTCGCTCGGACACGACTCGCACAGCGCAATGGAGACGTTCCCCGGCCGGGTAAGTACGATGTGCGCCGCGAGCAGTCCGACCGACACGCGCCGCCCGGCTCGAAAGAGCAGTCGGAGCCGTACTTCGGGGGTCCGTGTCGGACCCCCCTGTACGTGTAGCCACGCGAGTCGCACACAGGGGGGACCCATGGGTCCCCCCTACCTGTGCGTGTACGGCGCGAGTCGCTTCGCCGCGTACCCGCTGTAGGGGGCGCCCTTGTTCGCCTCGCACCCATTGAGGCAATGGGAGCCCGCGTACGCGTTGTACGACCGGGTCCCATTGACTTCAATGGGAGTCCGACCGACTCGAGTCCGATAGCATACGGACGCATCGTACTCGTTCGGTCGGGCTGCACAGGTCCGATTCGGTCGGAAATCTCTCCGGGTCCGGCTCGGTCGGAGAGATTTCCGGCCCGAATCGGAATCGGCCCCTTAGTGATTACATCCTTAATTTATGTTGGAGTTTTCAGAGTGGCATACTCCTCCTGTGATGGTTCTACATAATAGAGAGGCTGAGAGGGTTATATCGAGCCTGCAGGGGGGTAAGGGTCTGAGGGAGTTTGTCTCTTACTACACAGACAGTAATGCAGCCAGGAATGATTTGGGTCATGATGAGATTGTGGTCTACCTGGATATTATGTTGTTATGTTATATGTATTTGCATAGCGCGAATTATCACCTGAAAGGTATCCATGAACTGGAGCATGTGTGAAGGTCGGCTGCTGGGGGTAGTTGAGTTAGTTGAAGAGCCAGGTCTTCAGCCTCTTGTGGAATTCAAGAAGCAAGGAGGAGTTCTTGATGTGTGGAGGCAGACTGGTCCATGACTTGGGTACGATGTAAGATAAGGGTGGTCCCCCGCTATTCTTTTGCTGATGCAGGGGTGTATGCAAGGGAGAGTGAGGCTGAGCGATGGAGTCTGGTGGGTTGTGGAAGTGAAGGTGGAAGTTAAGGTATGCTGGTCCTATGTTGTGCAGTGCCTTGTATACATGCTTGAGGAGTTTGAATTGGCAGCGTTTGTGTATCAGCAGCCAGTAAAGCTTTCTGAGGTGTGGTCTGATGTGTGTGAGAAGTTGAATTCGATGTCACCGCGAAGATTGTGAGTTTCCACGTGGTTGGTGAGTTGATGGTTAATTGCCTTCTCTATAACTTTGGCTGGGTATGGGAGTAGGGAGAGGGGGTGGAAGTTGCTCATCTCTTTGGGGTCTGCCGATGGTTTCTTGAGGAGGGCAGAGACCGCAGCATGTTTCCAATCCTCTGGGAAGGTTGCAGAAGTAATGGAGGAAATGATCATGTGGGTGAGGAATTTGCTGATCAGAGTCCTCCTAGGTTGTAGATGTAATGTGGACAGGGATCTGTGGGGGCCTGGAAGTGGATGTTTTTCATGATTGAAGCAATATCTTCCTCTGTGTGTGCTCTCCAGTTGGTTAGATGTGTGTCCACGTGGGAGGTGGGAAAGTCGCTGATGATGTCCTTGTTGTTTGGTTGATGTCATAGTTATTGTAGATCCTTTCGATTTTGCTGTGGAAAAAGCTGAAGAGGTGGTCACAGAGTTCTTGTGAGGGAGTGATGGAGTTGACTGAAGCTTCTGGGGTGGAGAATTTCTTGATGATAGCAAAGATCTCTTTGCTGTTGTTGGACCCTGCTTCAATCCAGTGGGTGAGGAATCTTCTCTTGGTGTTTTTCAGAAGGATGTGGTAGTGGCTGAACGTGGCTTTGTGATCTGCCGTCAGCGTCGTGGTTGGATCTCCACTTCCTTTCCAGTTGTTTGCAGTACCTTTTGGAGTCCTGGAGTTCTTCGGTGTACCAGGAGGCCTGTTTATTAGTTCTGCAGGATTTATGAGCCTTGATGAGTGCAAGAGAGTCAGCACAGTTGGAAATTCTCTGGTTAAAGTTGGCAATAGCCGCAACTAGGTTGTGTGATGGGTAGTGATGGGTTGGTTTGTTTCGAGTGTGCTGCGCAGGTCAGTTATTGTGTTGCAGTTCCGGCTAGTTAGGTTGGTGCCTATGGGAGTTTTGTGTAATGGCATGGAGATTTTGAGGGGGATCTTGGAGTGGTCGGTCTATATGAACGGTGAGGTGGAGTGGTAGCTGATGCCATTTGCAGAGGTGAAGATTGCATCTAGAGTGTGTCCTACGCTGTGTGTGAGGTCCGATACAAGCTGGGAGAGCCACATGTTGTACAGGCTCTCAAGGTCGGTGGAGAAGTGGTCAGAGGGGTCTACCTGGTGGAAATTGAATTTTCTGAGAAGTAGGAAGTCTCTGGAGTTGACGGTGAAGGAGGTTTATGAAGTCCGCAATGAGGTTGCTGAAGTTGCATCATGGTCCGGGTGATCTGTATGCTAGGGCACCTATAAGTGTGAGCCTGTTGTTGGTTTGTAGGCTGAAGTGCATGTGCTTCCTGAAGGGGGTTTCCGGGTCCCTGGACGTAAAGCAATTGAGGGTGTCTTTGTGAAGACGGTCTTTGCATGCGATCTTGTGTCCTGCAAGGAAGGCCACAGTGATGTCAGAAGATGATGAGGGGTTCATCCAAGTTTCTGTCAGGAAGAGGAAGTCTGGTGCGCTGCTGCTGAGGAGGTCCCAGATTACGATTGTATTCTTTTTTGAATGAGCTCATGTTGAGGAGCATGCATGTGAGTATTTGCTGTGGGTCAGGTGTGGTGTATGGTGAGGTGAGGTGAGGTCATGAGTGGTTGGTGTGGGAGTTGGAGCATGGAGTGAGCGGGGGCATGTTGCTGCAAGTGAATTAGCAGTGGAAGCAGTAGAAAGGTCATACTGTACTGAGAGGTGCAGTGCGGCAGCAGTGGGTAGCTGGGCATCCTGTGTTGAGCATGCGAAGGGCCGCTGCTGAGTAAAGGTGGAGGGTGATCCGAAACGGGGTTGTGGCTCTGGGCATGATCCAGGCAGGGATGGGCACAGATGGGCTTGCCTTTGGTGTGCCTTCAGTTGCCATTAAGTAGGTCCTGGGAGGAGGCAGGAGTGGAGGGGGGTGGTGGGCAGGGCTGGAAGAAGACACAGGAAGAAGCATGAAGACGTGTAAGCGAGCTTAAGGAGTGGGGGAGGAGGTAAAAGCTCAGGGGGGGGGCCTGAAAGAGCATGGGAAAGAAAGGATGAAAGGACTGAAAAAGATTTAAAAAAACACAAGAGTATGAAAGTTCGGAGGCAAATGAGATCAGAAAAAGGCACAAAGAATTCAGATAAAGGCACAGAAAGGTCAGAAAACGAGGCACAAGAGTAAAACGTTTTGAGAAGGCACAAGAGTGGAAAGTGGAGAGGCAATAGGTGAAAGTGGGGGGCAAGAGAAGAGGTGTGAAAATGAGAGAGCATGGAAAGAGGAGGCTGCTGGAGGAGCAAGGCGGGGCAACAAGGCACAAGGCCAGGTCCAAGAGGGCTTAGACTGGTCAGAGGACCAGTCCCAGGTAAGTGTAGGGGGAGCTTGGTCCTTGGTTGTATTCACCTAGATAGGAGAGGAACTACAAGAGCCACTGCTTACCATAATCGATGTCAAAGAAATAATAAATGCAATAGACAGTTTCCTGAGTGGGAGGCTCAGGTCTTGGATGGTCTTACTGCTGGATTTTATATATAACCTAAAAGGAGATACTAACACCACACCTCTTCAAATGCATACGGCAAGGCCCTTTATTGTGGTTGACTGCCCCCAACTCTATGCGAGGTGGTGATTACTGTATTCCCCAAACTCGTCAAAGATGCATCCTCGTGCCAATCATATCTACCTCTTTGCCTCCTCAATACAGACAGCAAAAAAGCTGCAAAAATTGCAGTGATTAGACTGGCACCTTTCGTGGACAGATTGGTTCTCCTTAAGAAGACTGGTTTTGTCCCTAGTGGGCTAAACTCCACAATCTGCACACACAGTTTGCAATGATGCAGCAACTCATCCAGAAGTTATTGTGGTTGCTGATTTTTGGATGTGGAAAAGGCCTTTTACTCTTCTGAGTGGCCTTTTCTGAATGCAGTGCTGAAGCCATGGAAATAGACAGGCACATGCTTGAGCTGTATGTCTGTTTATTCAAACCATTGAGAGATAGTGTGTGTAAACAATACTCTATTCCAGGCCTCTTCAGTTGGTAGGGGTTGTGGGCAAAGGTGTCCTCTCTCCACCTTTTTATTTGCCCTAGCGTGGAACCTCTGGCTTATGAATTGCAGCAGAAATCTTCCCATTGTAGGATATCATCCCCCTCCAGACAGATACTACTCTCTCTATGCTGATGACAATCTTTTGTATTTCTAGAACCTGAATGTCAACCTGTCCCTCCTGACTGGTGAATTTCTTGGGTTTGGTGGGCTCGAAAAGCTAATAATAATTTGGGAGACGAAAAAGTTGTTCCCTCTCACTCAGGTAACTCAGGTCACGGGTAAGCTGGAGGTGGGTTTCCCTCCTGCGATGGTTCCCTGAATCGGTGAGGTATTTTGGGCTTGTGGTACTAAACCAAAGGGAGGCACTTATCTGCAGTAATTATGCCCCGGTCACAGTCATGGAGAAGCTACAGCTACAGGTGGAACAATTTCCGCTCTTGATAGCTGGGAGAATCACCATTATTAAAATGGTGGTCCCACCCACATTTTTATATCTTTTTATTAATATACTGGGACCCCTAAATAACACCTTTTTACTATTTTTTCAGACACTCCTGACTACGTTAATATGAGTTGGAAAACAACCACAGGTCAAATGGGAGGTTGTGACAATCTTGGTGTCCCCAACATGCAGCGTTACCTTCTGGTTGCTCAGGCACAGTTTTTTGCTTTTTGGTATAATCCTGCTAAACATCCCCCACATCTTGTTGTTGAATGCAACAAGATTGAAGGTAGAACCTTGCAAACGAACCTGGGAATTACGCAGCCTAGATTGACCTCTGTAGTACATACTACACATCCATGCAATGACCATAGTGGACTCTAGCCTACAAGGCTGGGGTTAAAGCATAATACTCTCCAGCACTGCCACTAGCATGCAAACCTTTACTGACACCCATTCTTGAACCTAAGGTGGTTTCTTCAATTTACAGCTGAGAGCTCACACAGTGGAGGCATTTGTTTCTAGAGGGCCAACTTCTGACACTTGGTAATTTCAAAGTGGGAGTGAGCACTAGTCCTTAGAATTATTTGCATATTTCTGACTCAAGCAAGCAGCAAGGATGTCATTTCATACTTTCCTGATTGCTACTCCTCAGTTGTTCACCCCACTGATGAATGTCATTAGCTTGGGAAGAGGTGTGGTGCAGCGGCCAGGGCAGCTGACTTCGGAGCGCAGGGCTCATGGTTCGAACCCCGGCTCCGGTGGCAGCTCAGCTCAGCACCTTGTGACTCTGGGCAATAGCTCACTTAATTTCCACGACGGCCCCCAGCGCTTTGAGACCCGGAAGGGTGAGTAGTTTGCGCTTTACAAATACGGATTTATTATTTATTTATTTATTTATTGCTAGATGGGTATCCAGGTTTATAAGATGTGCTCTGATTTGCTCGAAGTTGCTGACCTACTACCCAGGTAACTATGGGAAAGGAACACTGGGCAAAATATACTGGAGAAAACATGGCTGTTCTATTGCCATTAAGTGAAATTGGTATAGCTGATTACAGACACAAGCTCCCACATTTCAAATTCCCAAATAAGATAGGAGTAATTTTAGGTTACTATTTGGGATGCTAGTCATTGGTGGGATGTGCTTAGGTTTATATACTAGCATAGGTAGTATACGGTAGAGTTTTGAGGGTGGTTAGTTGTTAAATGTTAGGTTATAGTTTTAGTTATGGTAGTTTAGTGGCGTTGGCCCTACTTTTTGGGGGAAATGTATAATATTTATGTGTGTGTTTTTAGAGGTAATTTTATTTGATTTCTTATTTTATGAGGTTGTTTGTGCTGTGCAGGTGTATATATTGTGTGTTTTTTACAAGTTTCTGATTAGAATACTGAATGTTTCCCTCTTTTTGAATATTTAATTTTTTTTTGGGGGGTTTTGGATGGTTTCCATGAATTATTATTTTTCACATTTTATATTTTTTATTTGTTTTATTTTTTGCATTTTGGGGTATTTTTTAATCTGTTTTTGTGATTTTTAATTTTGTATAATTCTACAGGATCATAGACTTCAACTACAAAAGAATAGTTATATTTTATTTTAAATTTTATAGATGGGAAATGTTTCTGTGTTTTAAAGTTATTTTTGTTATTATATTGTTTTATAATGCAACATGCATTGTATTTCTTTTTTGGTACTTTGTATTAGGTGTCGTGATTTTGAAAAGGTGTTATTTGTGTGGTTTAAATATTTATTATTTTTATTTCAGTAATTTTTACTTTTCAGTCTGACAGGATTTTGTTTACAGTAAAATATATATTATTTAAATAATATTTATAGATACATTTTTTAGATATGTGTTTGTTGTTTTATGTTACATCAGATTTGAAAATTTGTATTTTGTAGAGTAGTGTTCTTGCTATGGAGTCTAGGTATTGTAGGCCTTAATTGTTAGAAAATAATTGGACTTTGCACTGCAGTATTTTGTGCATTTCTTTGGTTTGTTTTGATATTTTTCGTTTTATTTGGGTTGTAGATTGTTGTATTCTGAGTTATTGATAGTTTTGTCCCTTTTTAAATATTTTTAGGAATTGCTAGAGTGTATAGTGATGTTGGCCTAATATTCCTTGGGAGCAGTTGTGTCACCCTTCTATTGCGTAATTTGTTTTTGCTTGTTTTGTCATGGAGCTGTTATGTACCTTCCACCATGGTACATGATTCTTGGGTTGGCAACTGTGACCATAGCAGTACAGTCTGTCAACCCATGTATCTTCAAAATAGTCCATTAGGGGACTTAGTTTGACTTTAGCATTAGGATAATTCTATTAGGAGGTTTCAGTGTTTTGCTAGTTCAGTTACTGGGACATATGCTAGGGCAATTATTTTTTAGATTTCATGGGCCTATTTTGTATTTGTTGAGTATTAAACACTCACAGCCTCATTCACAAAGGTAAACTTACACTATAGTGCAAGTTTACATTTGCTTGCTGATCACAAAAGTATGTGTAGTATCCTACGACTGCGAAGTCTTTGCACAAAAAAAGGACAGTCTTATCTTTTTATGTGCAAAGACTCCGCAGTCGTAAAGATACTACTCATAAAATACCTTTGTGAAAAGCAAACAAACATAAACTTACACACAAGTGTAAGTTCACCTTTGTGAATCAGGCCCTCAGTTCTGAATTTTTGGAGGTGTCGCCATCTGCATTAGTGTAAATGCTAGGAACAACGCTATATAGATGTATGTGGGTATATTTTTAAATTGGTAGAAATCACTGCTTGTTAACAGTCAAAGTTTAGTTTTTGGGGAAAGCAAGTGTTAGTTTGGGATTTTATTTCAGTTAGTAGTTCATGCTATGTTGTATTTTGTTTGTTTTGTAAAAGTGCAATAGACTGAAAGTATGTTTGTGTTGTGGTTCACCGTGTACTGTGTTGGTTTGTGTGAATGGTGGAGGGCGTGATTTAACGGGACTGTCCACCATTCACATTTTACTCTGAGTTAATTTTTGTAGGTAGTTTGCTGTTTCATAAATAACTACTCTTTTGTTGTTATTGGTTTTGTCTCTCAAAAGGAAAGGATTATTGCTGTGTGTTACAGTTAAGTTTTTAGGGATATTTATATCTTGGAATCTTTTGAGGGTTTCTGTTGTTTATTTTCTAGTTCTGGCTATGAGTCTTTTTTTAAATTCAGGATAACTTGGATTTGGCCTGTGTATAGTCAGTAAACCTTGGTAATACATTCTTTAAAATTGTTCTTGTAACCTTGTTCTAACTTCCCTGATTTAATACATTTGTGACATTTCTGTAATGTTTGGAGGATAATTATACTTCCTAACATTTTCAACAATTTTGTTTTTTGTTGTAGCCGTCCATTAACATGCATTAGAACACGACTTTGCACATTTCCAGTGCATTTTCTCACTGCTTGTACTTTCTTGACTTTAAGTAGATCCCATGTGTGGCAATAACAGTTTTCCTTCTGAGATTAGATGTATATGGCTCTTTCCAAAATTGTATCTGTGGGATTTAGAAATACACATTAATGCTTTAATTTAAATATTTTTATTTTAAGTAGCATTATTATTTAACCATGCATTTTATATTTTTTAATTTATACTTATGGATTTGATGTTGTATTCTGTCGAGATATTTGTTGAGGTTTTTATTTTTGCTGGAAGATTATGGCCCAGGTGTTTGATTTTTCTTATATTGGAAATTTGCATTGGTTAGTGTTGGGTGTTTGTAAGCTATTCATGCATTTTGTAGGCTTTATTTAATGGGGGCTCTGGGTTTGGTGCTGCAGTTGTTGGGGACCCCAGTTCCCAGAAGCTTACATGCCAGGAGGGGCCAGCATATCTTCAGGGGAGGAGTGCTTGCCACCTGAGGTGCTACAAAGCCCCGGGCTCACTCCCACGGGACATCGTCAGACAAAGCCTGGGCCAAGGGCAGGCCCACCTTGTGCCCTTCATCGACTGGAGGAGGCCGGGCTGGGCCTTCCCTCTTGGCCTCAGTTTCTGGGGGCCAGTCATCAGTTATTCCTGCTGATCACCATCTATGACCTGAGGTGAGATCTAAGTTAAGTATTCTGTTGTTACCCTGTCACTCTCTTGAGCTTTAATTGCATCTTCTGATTATTGGGCTTGACAAAGGAACTGCTTGAAGATCTAACTTTAGACTCTCTGGGGCATATTCTCAAGGACTTATCGCCGATTTATCGGCACTTTAGCGCCACAAAAGTGGTGATAGATTTTTCGCCCTATTCTCAAGCTGGTGCAAACTGCCGATATCGCCAGATTTCCAGCGATAGCTGCCTCAAAAAACATCGCCACGGAGAGCGACAACTAACGCTAATGATATGCAGAGTAGGCGCTCCCGTGCAAAAACACACGAAAACACCACTTGGCGATATTCTCAACAACTAGCCAGATCGGCGAAGCGATCCAAAAACAGGCGATAAGGCGCGTTAGCAGCAGGGATTTAACACCTGCCTATTACTGGTGCTAAGCAGGACGACAACCTGCAGTAGAAAGGGAGCCCAGCCCAGAGCCACATCTGAAGACCAACAGATGCCATGGAGCCAATGATCATGCAGATTGGAGACCCAAGAGGGCCACAACACCCACCGCCACCACCTCCAGGACCCCCCCCCCAGACCACCCACCCTGGACTACCACCTAGGCAGCCAGAAGAAGACAGCGGATGTTCCTAAAACGCACCAGCCTCAGACACTCAATGCCAGAGGATGCCATTGCCCACTACAGGCTCAAAAGGACAACCATCCTCCGCATCCTGACCCACATGGCCCACAGGCTGACGGTACCAACACAGTGGAGAACCAACATCCCTCCACAGGCAAAGCTGCTGGCTGTGCTGCACCTGTTGGCCTCTGGTATCTTCCAACCAACAACTGCCAGAGTCGGAGGAGTCTTACAGCCAGCCCTATCAAAGTTCCTCACACCTGTCTTGGATGCATGTCCACAAAAGCAACGGCGGGCCCCTGTATCCGCACCACACGCTAGTTCCAATTCGTAGTGTTCCTGCGCAACCAACCCCAACGCCAGCCGTTGCTTGACGCCTCTGTGCTCCAGATCCAAGATTGTAGTTACTGAAATGGGGGTGCACCAGGTCATGAAGTCCAGTAGTCAACAGTAGTGTAAAAACAGTTCTTCATTACAAATACATAAATCAACAACACGAAAAGCTCAGCCAACGCGTTCTATTCACAACGGGGAACTTCATCATGGCAACGTGTGGATTCAATTAACTGCATATGCTGCGGGAACTCCCCAATACAATTCCATATTACGAAAGTCAGTATTCAGAAACCTGTTGGATAAATGGTGACAATGGTCAAGCATCGGTATAGTCACAAACGTAATCTGGTACAGTGTATTGCACTTGGACAACCCGGAATGCTAACAGGTATGATGAATCCTGCATAAAAAGACCATAACAGAAGTTCGTGTGGTCGTAACCTTCGTAGGAAAGAAAAGGAAGGTTACATCCACACAAACTTCTGTTACGGTCTTATTATGCAGGATTTATCATACCTGTAAGCATCACGGTTTGTATCAGCTTGATACCCCTGCACCTTCACTTCCCCCACACTGCGCAGGAACAGCTGGAGACCAAGCAAGGGAACTACGCCATAGCTGGCTTCCTGCACGTGTTGGGGGAAATTGACTGTACACATGTACTACTTGTGCCCCCTGCCGACACTGCACACAATAACCGCAACAGAAACCACACGCATTCCATCAATGTGCAGGCAAAAGTTGACCACCGGGGCCTGTTCACGAATGTCGTCGCAAACTTCCCAGGCAGTGTGGAAGACCTTGGACATGTAGCTTTGTCCCCCCCCCCTGTAAGCATGAGCGGAGTGGCCTTGGCCGGCGTATGTCGTGAATAAATAGCCTGGGGCTCTGGGCGTAGTTCAGTTCCGGGATGGCCACCAAAGTAACTACTGCGTGTGTCTCTGTGTCTGCCATATCCTGTCCAAAGGCCTACACACACGTGGCCGACCACCTTCAACGGACAGATTTACACTGGAGACGAGGTGGCTACGTCCCAAGCCAACCCGCACACATCTCGTCATCGCATGCAGGGTCGTGTCTGCCAGGGCGGCGCCCCCCACCCAGCCAAGAGGCCGCCGCCTTGACCGGTGGTGCCTGCGCGATCCTGTGTGCCTGCTGCACCCCAGCCTTGGTCCCCAGACCGGTCTGCCGCCCAGCGATGATTGGCCGCCCCTGCGCACCCAGGCCTCAATGCTCACCTGCCGCCACCGGCGTGTCTCCAAGAGGGCCCACCATGTGCCGGTGCAACCTCCTCTGCCAATCGCTGGATTCCGAGCCACTGGCCCCCAGCGCACCCTGCGGCACCGCACCGCGGAGTCATGTGTGTGCTGACTGCTGCCTTCGGCGTACACTGCGGTCCAGCACGGCTCTCAATTCAAATGGAATCTTGATTGGCAGGACGGCGTATTGAGGTCTACGCATCGTCGCAGGCTGCACACCTGCTCAGCTCTTCAGGTGCCCCTACCTCAGTGCACCGCAAGTCATCATCCCATGGCGGTAGGTTCGTGCCGGCCACAGTGCATCGGGTGCCCCCAACTCTGTGCACTGCAAGTCATCGTCCCGTGGCGGAAGGCCCCTGCCGGCTGCAGTGCATCGGGTGCCACTAACCCAGTGCGCCACAAGTCATGGACCCTTTATGATTGAGTCTCGTGGTGCAGACGCCATCATGTCACCTCCGGCAGTGGGGAATGTGATGTGGTAGGCCCCTTTTATTGGCAGGGTCACATGTCCTGTGACGCCTGTACTGGATGGGTGTGGTGTGGGTGTAAACCAGCCCTCAGGGAGTGGCTGTTGCATGCTGACAACTAGACCAGTGATCAGCAGATCACTACAGGGAAGACCTGGGACATGTAGCTTTGTCGACCCCCCCTGTAAGCGTAAGCGGAGTGGGCTGGGCTGGCGTATGCCAGTCCAGCGTAGGGGTGTGAACAATGAGCCCGGGGCTCTGGGTGTGGTTCAGTTCTGGGCTGGACAAGAAAGTAACTAATGCGTGTGTCTCTGTTGTAGTGTCGGCGCCACCCGGACCGCAATCGGCAATGTTGCACCCTGTGACTCAAGTCCCACAACATGAGCAACATGGACGTAAGGAGGAATCACTGATCCTACATTCATCCATACTTTCATACTTGAATGATCATAGACATGACACAGCTGTGTGAATTTGAATGTTTTATTCACATTCAGTGGAGTGTTGAAGCTGGAGCAGTACAGGGCCATGCAAACCCCACTTTACATTGTTGCCCCATGGAGGGCCAGCCAGAGTCCTTTAGGGAATGACAAGTTCATCGGAAGAGGAAGAGTTCAGTCCGCAGTCTAATTGCTGTGTCATTGGTAACCAAACAGAATATGGCAGTCCATGTCGAGGTCCAAGGTGAATGTCGCAGAGTGTATCGGAGAACAGTGGAAGGTGATAATGCAGAGGGCAGATCCAAGCAGAAACAGGCCATATGGCGGAGATGAATGCTACCGCTTCCTTCTTACCACTAAGGCAGAATCATCCGCATCTTCGTCCTCTGATATTTCATGTGCCTCACATGTGGGTGGTGTTGTTTTGTCTGCATCACTGTGTGGCAGTGACACATCAGTGGCTGGAGGTGGATTGCCTGCAGCACTGTGTGTCACTGACACATCAGGGGGTGGAGATGTGGATTTAGAAGCAGCAGCAGCATTCATCGGCGCCAGGCCTTGTGGCAGCAATGCCTTGATGAGGGTCTGCAGGGCATGGAAGATCCCAGCTACATCTCTCTGGTGTGCAGCCGTGGCAGCCATTCTTTCCGCCTGCATCCGCTCCCTGTTCTCCATGATCCTCCGCATGTGTCCCAACTCCTGGCTGACATCGCTGGAGCCACTCTGACTAGACAGTTGTCCTTGTCTCAGAGTCAGGACCCCAGCGATGTCAGCCATGGATCGTTGGAGAGCATGGAGCGGAATGTGGGTGTCCGTTAGGGACTGTAAGTGGTCCCTGATGGGACTTAGACACCCACGTATGGCATCTAGTTTGGCTGCCATGAGGTCGAACCCCACCCGCACCTGATCAGCCATCTTCTCCTGGCACCCTAACACACAGTGTTGGAAGGCCATGTGTTGTTCGTGGGGGTCCTGGGAGACAGCCGTGGTGGTGGGTGCTTCCTGCTGTGTGGTCTGTGCAGGGGGTGAGGTCTCCTCGATGCAGCTGGGCTGCCCTGCTCCTGGAGGTGAGGTGCTGAAGCAGTCCATGAGCTCTTGGAGGGCGTCAGTGTCGAAGGTGTGGAGGTCCTCTTCATCATCAGTGAAGAGATGTTCGGTCTGCTCTGCAGGAGGTGTTGATTCTCCCTCTGCAATGTGAAGGGGAGATGCAGTTTAACATTGTGTTCACATGTATGTTGACGCATTGTACAAGTTTACATACAGACTGCATGACAATGTACATTGTGACTGTTTGGGAGGAGCTGCCTATTTGATGCGGGACAGTGGACATTTCGACAACATCATGGATGTGTGTTTGTACTTGTACATTATCATCTCACATTTCCCTGCTATGCCAAATGTGATTGGCCAGTTTCTACACACAAGCGGCACCAGTTGTGTCCTCTGTTCTGTTGTGAACGTGTTGCAGTTTGTACCACATTGTTGTCAAAGTTGAGGTGCTCTGAATGTTATGTGTGTGTGCTGAATTTTGGGAGAGTCGCCCCTGCAGCTCTTATTTTGCTGCCCCTTATCCCTTTCAGGCGGTGTGCCTTTGACTTCTGTGCTTATACAGTGCTGAGATGTTGCATACTTGGGTAAATTGGGCTCTTGGTGGGAGTTGGGACTCTGGGGCATGGTTTGTCTGCAGATGTGTTGTTGACGTCAGGGGTTGTTTGTGCATGTGGATGTGTCAGAGTGTGACCTGCTCCTTTATGTGGCGTGCAACATGTCATGATATATTGACTGCAGCCATGCTATTCGTCATGCAGTGTCACTTGCATTGTCAGTGTGGCTCACAGACACGCCGCTTTGCTGGGTTTGGCACATGTGCATTGGTTGGTTGTGAGATTGGTGATGTGTGGGAAGGGCCACCTCTGGGCACATAGTCGACGGGGGCCTACTTGCTGTTTCTAGGTGTGCTGCAGTGTGCCAAGGGGATCAGGGACATGATCCAGAGTCTTTGTGGGTGTGCACTGTGCTATACTTAATTGTGCATGTGTGACATTGTGCCCATCTCCCCCCGTCCCCCCAGTCCCTGGTCGTTACTCACCCTGTTGCTGTTGTGTCAGGTCATGTTGATCAGTTTCCGGTCCCCCAACTCCTGCCACCATCTCCACACTGATGACTGTGGACACCATTTCCTCCATCTCATTTAGCTCCTCCTGTGGTGCTGGACTCCCACCTCCAGTCTGCATTGCTGCCTTCTGGTTGTTGCCGAGTTTCTGCTTGGTTTTGCGCTTCACATCTTTCCAGTGCCTCTTGAGCTCTTCCATTGTCCTCCTCAGCACTCCGACTGCATTCACCTTGTCCACGATGGACTGCCATATTCCATTTTTTGTTGCCAATGACACAGTGGAGGTGACGAACAGTTGTTGATGGTGTTCTATCACCTCCGTTATCAGGATCCTGTTTTCCTGCGGACTGAACCGCGTCTTCCTCTTCTTCTCCTTGCCCTTCTCTGACCCCGAGGTCCCAGGCTGGTCCTCCGTGGGGCTTGTGGGGTTCTGGTTGTCCTCTGTACTTGCTCCGGCTACCTCCATTGTGCTTCGCAGTTGTTTTGGTTTTGTTTGTGTTTTTTTTTTCAGTTTTTATAGTGATTGTTCCCGCCTGACGTGTGTGAATTGCAAGCCTGGCGCAGCTTATCGCAGATTTTTTTATCGCGGTTGGGGCCATCGCCACTTTTTTCACGTTCGGCTTTAAATTTTTATCGCCGTCCCGGTAATTTTATCGCGGACATTTGACGCATTATCGGGAAACTATCGCATGTTACCGCCGTGTTGAGAATAAGACGTTAACACAGCGTTATTTTCCCGTGATAGACGGCGATATGAAAAATTGCGTTAACCTATTTTGGCGATGATTATCGCACGTTCTTGAGAATATCCCCCTCTCAGCGCAGCTCGTACTCAAAAAGCCAAGGGCTCCGGGGCCAAAATGGGCAAGCGCAAATTACCTAACCCAACCAAAATCAAGAATACTACGCTAGATGGGTTTATTGAGTGAGCAGAAGGTAAACAGACATAATATCGATTTTTTTATATCGAATTGCCAAAATATCGAGTTTTTAATATAGAATGGACAGAATATCAAATTGCCAAAATATAGTGGTTAAGAATATCGAAATTCAGGTAAGAAATATCGATTGTCAAAATATCGACAGTCATAATATAGTTGTTAAAAATATCGAATTTTTTTATAGTGTTTTAAGTGTTAGTATATGTGTTAAAAGTATGTATTATTTTTGTAATGTATGTTTTAATTTTTTTAAAGTAATGAATTTTATGTTATTTAATTTTTGCGTAATTTAATTCTGTAGCGGGTTCAGGGCCGGACTGGCTATCGGGCGTTTTGCTGTGCTGCACAGCTGGGGGCTGATTTCGCTGCGGTGGGGGCTGATTTCGTTGATGGGGACCTGCGTGTGCTTTTAAATAAACATTTCAAAACGAATGTTTTTAAGCGCACGCAGGTCCCCATCAACGAAATCAGCCCCCAGCTCGGCAGCACAGCAAAACGGCCGGTAGCAAGTCCGGCCCTGAGCGGGTTGTGGGTTTATAGGGGAATAGGGTGGGAAGTAATTTAATTATAATAAATTAAATATTAATTTTTAGGAATTATTAATTATATTTAATTTAATTTTGCGTTTTAGTTCTGTAGCGGGTTGTGGGTTTATAGGGGAATAGGGTGGGAAGTAATTTAAATGTAATTAAGTAATTATTTAATTTTATTTATTGGTATTGATAAATAATTCATTGTTAATTAATTATTAATTGGTAATTAATTTTTATTAATTGGTAATTAATTTTTATTAATTGGTAATTAATTTTTATTCATTTTTTAATTGATAATTATATTAATTGTATTAATTTATTATTCAGAGCGGGTTGTGAGTTGGAAGTAATTTAATTGTAATTCAGTAATTATTTATTTTTATTTATTGGTATTGATTATTAATTTATTGTTAATTAATTCTTATTTGGTAATTAATTTTTATTAATTGGTAATTTTTACCCTCCCGCTATCCAACGCTTTCCCTACTGTTGCACTCTCTGGAGTGGGAATAATAATTTTTACCCCTACGCTATCCAACGTTTTCCCTACTGTTGCACTCTCTGGAGTGGGAATAGTAATTTTTACCCTCCCGCTATCCAACGCTTTCCCTACTGTTGCACTCACTAGAGTGGGAATAGTAATTTTTACCCTCCCGCTATCCAATGCTTTCCCTACTGTTGCACTCACTGGAGTGGTAATAGTAAATTTTACCCTCCCGCTATCCTACGCTAAAAATATTGAATATTTTTATAAATATTACGTTAATATATATATGTATTAAAAAATAAAAATGTATGTTTATTTTTTTTACCTACATTAATTATTTATTAATTTTAAAGTTATTTAAGTATTTTTAAGTATGTTTTAGTTAATTATATATAGTATTTCATTAATTTTACATTACTTTTAAGATATTTAAAAATTCGATATTTTGACTAACTATATTTTTTACAACTATATTTTGGATTCGATATTTTTGTACTTACCTGATTGTAGATAGGGATTCGATATTTTGGCATTCTATATTTTTACCTCGATATTTTTGTAGGTCGATATTCTTCTCATCGATATTCTGTCAGTGATCCTGAGCAGAAGGGGTGATTAATAAAGAGATTCAGCTTGCCGAGCATCGACATTCTCTTGCCACTGAAAATCTTGATTTGATGCCCCTCACCAATCCCACTGATCCATCTGATCCCGCAGAGGAGCCCCAAAGTAGCAGTACTGAGTTCTCCCACCATCTAGTACAGGAGTGTACACCATCCACGTCACCAGCCTTGCCCCTTGTGGACTGCTCTCTGCCAGAGAAGCGCAGCAAACAACTTAGAACAGTAGCTATTACAGAGGAGCCTACGACCTTGCATTCTTCCCACTACTCTCCTCAGGACTTCGACCATGACCACAACGCCCTCTTCTCTTTGGTGTCAGAACTTCTCAACTCATCCTTAGGATCCAGTCTTTCCCCAGTGCTTGAGCCACTGATGGCAATTGAAAGGAAACTGTCCAAGATATTGGGCATGGTGCCCCTGTAAGGGAGCAATCTAACCATGCCGGGGAACCTTCTGACGCCAGTACTTCATCTACTGTAGATGCCAATATGGCCTCTTTGCACTTCTGTCAGCCCCTTTCTCAGCAGGCACTTGGTCTTTCATTCCTTCCACAACTTTTTAATAAATCTGCCTGTTGTAAAACGAGGCAGTATCTGTGAGGCCTGCACAAATAACATGTCACATTTATCCTTCACTGGGAACCAAACACCCTATTGTAGCGCTTGACTCTCAGAGGGTAGCGTTGCAGAGCAGTCTAAGGCTTACTCAAGGGAGGTGGTGTAGGCTAGTAATCGCCATGTACCAGTATGAGGAAATAACACTCAATAATTGATTGTCCAGTCTGTACTTTGCTTAATAAAAGGAAGAGTACATTTATTAAACACACACACGACTCAATACTATGCACCAATTTACAAATATACATAAGCTGTTGGAATTACTTTGTGACATTGCATAACATTTCCACCCCTCCCAAAGGGGGGGTGGGGTCTAGTACCACCACTCCCATGTATGCACATCATCTTGCCCCCTCATGCAGTGGGTTGAACATAATCTGGAGCGAGGGCCTTGCCCACTGGCTCCATCCCAGTGGCGCCCCACCCCATTATCTCAACAAGCATTTAAAATGGGCAAACCTGCCATGGTGACACATAACCCTGACTGAGCATCTCATACTGACCATACAGTTTACACCTCTACATCTTAGTGGCTAACAGTCTGGGTTGTTCTTCACCTAACGCAGTAGCAAGAATACATGTTTAGACATCACTTTAAATGAGGTACTTATCATAGCTGATAACATTTGTAATGCATTGCAATCACAGCCCCTAAAAGGCATCAAAGTTATAATCACAGGATTAAGCATATACAGCCAGACACCCTAGCAGACACCCTAGCAGGAATGTCCGGCAACATAACCCCACTTTGCTTATGAATTCACATTACACATGTGACTTACAGTCTCACCATAGAAATAACATTGGTAAATGCACTTCTCGTGCAATTGCACCTCTTCACCTCCAGGGGATACCCTTCTCCAGACATCCCCAGCACAGCCCTTCATACATTGAGGCAGTCCCTAACGCACCCCCAACTGTAGAACAAAAGTTCCAGCCCCAGAATACTTTGACTGTGGGCTGCGCCCTTGAGGGGTTATTTCTTTGGAGTCCCCCAGAGACTTAGGGGGGGAATTTTCCTCTTCATGCTGGGGGAGACTGCGTTGCTCCTGCAGCTCCCCCTGCACCTTTGCACTCATTTGGCAGTGACTCCATCCTCCTGGGGTCACCACACGCCAAGAACCATCCTCTTTTCATTGCAGGCTGGTCCGGGCCTGCAAGGCATTATGGGGCGAAGCACTCCTTGTGCGTGCATAACATAGTAGCTGCTCCCCCGCTGCTTGGGGAGAGCCGCGCCACCATCATTGGCAGCCTCACACTGCTCCGGATCCTTGGGGGGGCGCTCCCACCCGGACCCTTCCTGTGCCAGGTGAGTGCACGCGACTCGGGGAGCCCACCCCAGCCGCTCTTCTCTTCGCGGGGGCCCGGTCCCACCCGGGCACCCCGCATTGCTGGATAGGTGGGGAGCTGCTCGGGGAGCCCACCCCGGCGGCTCCCGCCGGCTCCCCGTCTGGCCAGCACCCTCATGTGCCGCCGTGGGAGCCGGCACTCCACTTCAGGTCTACCCGCTTCTGCCGGCAGACAGGAGGCTGCCTCCGGCCTGGCAGGACTTCAGGGGAGCACTCCCCCCTCCTCCGCCTTCAATTCGGGGCCCGGAGATGGGGTCCCGGGCCCCAGGCCAATACTTCACGCTCCCCGACTTCGCTCTCTTCGGGGCCCGGAGTTGGGGGTCCCGGGCCCCTTTCACATTAAAATACACAACAAGGAAGTAAGACCTACACGGCGACGGGAGGGACCGTTTGGGGGCAAACAACTCACCTTGATGAAAGTCTGACTACAGGGAGTTGTTCTCACTCCCCCGTCAGTTCGAGTGTTGAACTTCAATAGACTTGGTTCCCCATGGAAATCATCCCTATATTTAAGTAGGTAGTATCACTCAACAAGGGGTGTCTTTTCCCTACTCCTGGATTGAGGAGCTAGGGTCAGTTCTTTTGGGATCTTTTCTTTTATGTGAAGTCCTGAAGAAAGCCGGGTAATGATTCATTGAATCCTTTGATTCGGCTGAAACATGTCGACATTTGTTTGCAGAGTGGAGGGTAGGTGATTCATTATAATTCACCTTACCTTCATCCACTGGTCATATTTGTGGCCCCTTTCTTTTAACTCTGGGCTAGGAGTCCTTAATTAAATTTGGAATGGGGATAACCCTGGATCCAGTTTTATTCACTATTTCTGCACCTTTATTCACATTTTTTGATCCCATGTCTTGAATATATTTTTTTTATGTGTTGTATTGTCTTCCCCTCCCTATTGCTCCACCTCCAACGTTGGCTAACGAGGAGGTGTGTTAGCAGCCCTATGATGAAGCATGACACAGCTTGCTGTGTGTGAGGGCAGTTTTATACACCAGGGTATTCCCCCTGGGACCTTATTAATTTTCAGCGATCTAGCTTTAATAGTCTTACTTCCTTGTTGTGTGTTTATGGCATTTTTGGGAGGTTGAAGTGGGACTTATATTCCTCCTACCCCTTCGTATCTTTTTGTGTGTTCCCCTTTCACATTACCCAGGGGGGCGCAACGGGGCTCCCCTGCCTCCATTCTCGCCGTGGGCCAGGGTGGGCTCCTGGTGCCCCGCGTGGCCCATTTCACGGGGAGCGTGATGGCGCTCCCCTGCTTAGCTTCTCCCCAGGGGGGCGCGACGGCGCTCCCCTGTCTTCCAGATCCGCCGGGGGCCAGGGTGGGATCCTGGCACCACTTTTTGGGCCTTTTCACGGCGAGCGCGACGGCGCTCCCCGACTTTACTTCTTGTGGGGGCAGCTCCCGGGACCTGATCCACCCCAGGGGCACATCTTGGACCGGCGGCGGAGCCCCACGCGCTTCGTCGTCGGTCCTTGCAGAAGTCAAAGGTCGCCTACCTTCGGGGAAGGCATATCTCGGCCCCCAGGTGGCCGATCGGCTCCATTCTGGCCTCTTCTTGCTCCTGGTGGCGCTCCCCAGCCACTGAGAGCACTTTCTTTCGCCCTCCTGGTCTCAGGGAGGGTGAATCAATCGGGGCACAGTCTTCTCTGGCTCCCTGCACCAGCTTTGCGCCTGGCTCTCCCCCTGGGCCTCTTGCACCTGGCTCTCCCCCTGGGCCTCTCTTCTCCCTGCACAGAGGCCCAGGCTTCTGCTCACTGGTCCTGGTCTCCCCTTGTGGCGCAAGTCAGGGTCCTGGGCCAGTCTGGAGGTTCTTCCTTCCAGCTGTCCATGGCGACAGGCTCCAGCACCAGTCTTCCTCAGCAGACCACACCCCAGAGAGAGCTTCTCTTCCTGTACAAGCTCTTTTAAAAGAATTTGGAGGGGGCTGGCAGGAAGTCTCTGCTTGCCCTATCAAGCAGCGACACATCACCTCTCTGACCCTGCTCCCTCCTTCCTGCCCAGGCCTCTGGGTTTGTTCAAAATGGCGTCGTCCAGGGGTCTCATGCCACATGGTCTCTGAAAGCCCCTTCCCCCTTGCTGCCTTCTCTCCAGAGCAGCTTGGTACCTGGCACCAGGTGACAGTTGCTGATGGATTAACCTGTAGCTCCACCCATCTTCTCTTCTTGGAGAGGAGACCTGCGCCCTTGGAATGCTTGCCGTGAAGGGCTAGGCCTCTGATGCCTCAGTTTGGGGAGGAAGGTCATTAATCCAGCCTGGCAGGGTCACACCCAGCCAGGCTCTGGTTATGAGCTGACTCAGAGGAATATGACATTTCTGGATGACCCAAAAGCAGTACAGATATGACTTTGGACTCTGCAGAATAGTACTTCTCACCTAAGATACAGTGGACTTTAGTGCGTGTCTGGAATTTGTAGGCCCTAGGGAAGTGAAACTATCCCATGTGATCCCCATCCTCATAGGAGAATAATGAAGTGGTCTTTTAGTGAAAACAGTAAAGCACACTGACTTCCCCTTACATGTTTCTTCCCATTGTATAAAGCCTATTCCATGTCACCACCCAGCTCTGCATAATTCCTGCCACACCATTCAATCTGTAACTGCTCCTGGGCTGCGCACGCCAGGAATCTCCCCTGCTGAGCCCCTACACGTGTGCACACGCATGTACACACGTGTCTGCATGTAACCAGCCTGGTGCCCCTTACTCCGGCTGCAGCGCAGAGCCCTACTCTCACCAGAGGGACACCAGTAAAATCCACATGCAGTGTCTTTCATCATGAGTTCACTGTGGGTGAGTCCCAACTTAGGAGGCTCTCCCACAGTAAAAGCTCAACAATTAGGTGTTCAAAAAGCAAAACATCCGGGCGGCTCAGATGGTCAGAACCACCTTCTAACACTACCCATTAGAGCGACATGGTTTTGCTTCAGTTAAAAAGCCACACTCCGAGGACCCCTCATCTACAGACCCCCCGGCCCCCGAACACCCTTCGCCACCACCATCACCGACTTCATTGCACCCCATGCCATCGCCTCAACAAACTACACACTCATTGGAGACCTGAACTTCCACCTCGACAACCCCAGCTACCCCAATTCCACTATCCTTCGTGACAACCTCGCCAGCATCGGACTTAAACAACTCGTCAACACACCGACCCACAGAGCAGGACACACCCTCGACCCCATCTTCACGGCAGGAAACAGCGTCCAATTCAGCCACACAACGCAGCCTCCATGGACCGACCACCACTGCGTACACTTCGCCGTCAACAAACCCAAGGCACCCAAACCAGCCCCACGCCCACCTCGAAGGAACTGGAGCAAGGTTACCGATGAGCAACTTAACTCCACCCTCACCTGAGACAACCACACCTGGGCACCCAACGCAAACGACGCAGCCAGAGAACTCCACACCTGGATCTCCAACTGCGCAGACAACTCACCCCGCTACGCAACCCCGACAGACAATGCCCCAGGAAAGCCGCCTGGTTCACCACCGCTCTCCAAGAAGCCAGACGCACCTGCAGACGCCTGGAGAAGAACTGGAGAAACACCAAGACAACTGAAAACTACACCACCTACAAGTACGCCGTGACGGACTACCACAACCAGATCAGAGCCACCAAGAGGAACTTCATCCACAACAAATTCCTGGCCAACTCCACCAACTCCAACGAACTTTTCAGTGTCATTCAAGAATTCACCAACCCATGCAGCGAAGCCACAGACATCACCCCATCCCAAGACATCTGCGACAAGCTTGGAACCTATTTCCACCTCAAGATCAAAAACCTCTACGACAACTTCATCGACCATCCACCAGGCGCCACAGACGGCCCCCGACCCCCCAGAAACACCAGCCAGTCCACCATCTCCAACTGGACACCGATCACGGCCAAAGACACCGCCTCGACCATGAAAAGCATCCACTCGGGGGCCCCCACCGACCCCTGCCCCCCTCACATCTACCACAGAGCCGCAGCCACCATCGCACCCGAACTACAACTCACCATCAACACCACCTTCAAAACAGGCACCTTCCCAGATGACTGGAAGCGTGCAGAAGTCAGAGCCCTGCTCAAGAAGCCCACAGCAGACCCCACCGACCTCAAGAACTATCGGCCCATCTCGCTCCTCCCCTTCGCAGCCAAAGTTGCAGAGAAAACAGTCAACAGGAAACTGGCACGATTCATTGAAGAGAACGCCGTCCTCGACCCGTCCCAATCCGGATTCCGAAGCAACCACAGCACAGAGACAGCCCTACTCACATCCACAGATGACATCCGCACCCTCCTGGACCAAGGCCACTCCGCAGCCCTCATCCTACTCGACCTATCAGCAGCCTTCGACACCGTCTCCCACCGCACACTAGTCGCCAGATTACACGACTCAGGCATACAAGGACAGCCCTGGACTGGATCCGATCATTCCTCACCGGAAGAAGCCAAAGGATCAGATTCCCACTCTTCCTCTCCGACCCCACGAAAATCACCTGCGGAGTCCCACAGGGTTCATCACTGAGCCCCACCCTCTTCAACATCTACATGGCCCCCCTCGCAGCCATCATCTGACAATACGGCCTCAACAACGTATCCTACGCCAATGACACCCAGCTCATCCTCTCCCTCACCAAAGACCCCATCACTGCCAAACTCAACTTCCAGAAAGGAATGCAAGACATCGCAGTCTGGATGACCAACAGCTGCCTGAAGCTCAATGCCGAGAAGACAGAAGTCCTCGTCCTCGGTACCACCCCTTCTGCATGGGACACCACCTGGTGGCCGACCGCCCTCGGAAGCCCACCTACCCCCTCAGACCACGCCAAGAACCTCGGCATCGTACTCCACTCATCACTCACCATGAACCGACAGGTCAATGCCGTCACCTCCAGCTGCTTCAACACCCTCCGTATCCTCCGCAAGACCTTCAAGTGGATCCCCCCTGAGTCAAGGAAGACAGTCACCCACGCACTCATCACCAGCAGACTGGACTATGGAAACGCACTCTACGCCAACAGCATCATGTCCCTACTCTGCAAACTCCAGACAATACAGAACACCGCCGCCAGACTCGTCCTCGGCATCCCCCGACACGAACATATCAGCCAACACCTACGAAGTCTCCACTGGCTCCCCGTGGAGAAAAGAGTCACTTTCAAAATCCTCACTCACGCCTACAAATGCCTACACAACAATGGACCCAAATACCTCAACGACAGAATCAACTTCCACGTACCCAAAAGAAACCTCCGATCTTCCAACCTCGCACTGGCCGAAACCCCGTGCATCCACAGAGCCAGAGCAGGCGGAAGATCCTTATCTCGCATTGCAGCCAAGACCTGGAACGAGCTACCGGCAGACATCAGATGCGCCCCCTCCCTGAACACCTTCAGGAAGACCCTCAAGACCTGGCTCTTCGGCTAAACAGATCGGCGACCCCCCCCCCTCAGCGCCTTGAGACCCTCACGGGTGAGTAGCGTGCTTACAATTCCCTGATTGATTGATTGATTGATTGACTAAGGTTCCACTTTGAAAGCCAAGTGCACGAAGGATCAGAGGCGCAATTAGAGCCACATTTCGGGGGGGGGACTACTAAAAATTTCGTGGGGGGGCTAATTCTTCCAACAATAGGCAGAGTGGAGATGAATGGGTGAAAAAACAACAAAGCCTCGTTAACACTTAATTGGTCTTTTAAAGACCTGTGAAGTACTCGGGTGCGGCTGCAATAAGCTAAAAAACTGGCTGTGTGTGTGCCCGGGAAGCTGTCTCAGCCCGGTCTGACACTCTGATCGGGGGGCTGAAGCCCTTTGAGCCCTATGGGCATTGCGCGCCTGCGAAGGAGTCATGTTAGGAAGATTGTAGAGGAAGGCAAAAAACATACCTTCAAGTGAAAAAATGACAAGGGTTTGCTGTATGTGCTAAGCATGGCCATCAATAAACAGGAAGCTAGGGGCTGCAGATACTAACCCTAACGAGTATTTTAATGTCCTTGGCAGTGCCCTTATTACCCCTTGTCACAGTGACAATGAAGGCTGCAGAGACAAGGGGTCTTTATCGACCAAGAACAGACAGAAAGTACAGCACCATCAACAGAAAGTAAACATGTCTGTAGGAGCTTTCTTTAGCTTCTATGTTTTCCACTGTTTGCCCTTCTCCCTAGGACCTCAGTTGTAAATAGCACAGTGTTGAAGAGCTAAAGATGGAATAAAGACTCAACCTTGTGTTGTCTTCTGGGTTTGAAAGATCCGTGATGTCACCCTGTTACATCCTGCATTTTTACAGCGCTAAGTATCACAAGAGGACACATCTGAAGTTCACAGACATGAAATTGCTCTTTCATGAGCGCTCATGACAAAGAGGCTAATAGAACAAATGTAGGCAGATCAATACGTCAGAGGCAGAAGAATGACTTTCAAACCTGTATTCAGGACGAAGATATTACAGCTCAATAAAACAGTGGAATCTGGAGGATGAGTCATGACGCCTACATTATGACTTTGTCTTGTTTTTTTAGCGTCTGACTCTTTCATTGTCCTTTTTCTTTAACCTTCAATCGTCTCAATTTTTTAATTACCTTTCAAAGCCAGAATAGAGGAATGATGGAACACATGTGCATGCCGTGATGATCGCGGCCATGGTGGTGTGTATTTGTCTGGCATACAAAATATGTACCCGTGATTCATTTCAAAATATTCAACTTGATACAATGAGCAACATACGTGTCATTGTATATTTGGTGATTTCTTTACCTACATAGAGGAACTTTTAGCTCTGCCTTTCCAAGTGGTTACCAAAACATTAGTTATAACACGAGACATACATGCCAACATTTTGATAATAGAAAGTGGGAGATTTGTCCTATTGACTTGCACAGGCAATTGTAGGAAGGAAACTGCTAAAATAAAGTCTTTTTTGGCTTAAAAATCGTGGGGCATATTCTCAAGGATTTATCGCTGAGTTAGCGGCACTTTATCGCAGCCAAAGTGGTGATAAATTCATTGCACCATTCACAAGCTGGTGCTAACAGCCGATATCGCCAGTTATCCTGCGAAAGCAGCCGTAAAAAACATCGCCACGGATGACACCGGCAACTAACGCTAATGAGATGCAGAGTAGGCGTTCCCGTGCAAAAACCTGCGGAAACATCACTACGCAACATTCCCAACGACCAGTCAGATCGGCGATAAGAATCAAAAACATGCGATAAGGCACGTTAGCAGCAGGGATTTAACACCTGCTCCTACCTGGTGTTAAGTCGGACGACAACCTGCACCATGAAAGGGAGCCCAGCCCAGAGCCACACCTGAAGAACAACAGATGCCATGGAGCTACCTCATAGCGTGGATCTAAAATGAGTGGGGTCCATGTTCCATATAAGGGACACAATAGTTGTTTGTGAGTTGTTCCGTAAGAAATACAGATTGGTGGCACTTGTGAAATATGTAAGACACGACAGTTACTAAATCGCTGTCGTTGTTTTTCGGGTTATTATTAAGCGTGCTGCAGTCACATAAAGCTTTATTTTCATTCCAAGATGGCGTTTTACTATGAGATACGCTTGATATGCCATTCCTTTTTCTATTTCTATTTTAATGATTATAATGAACTATATACATGTTTTGGAACAAAAATGTTTGTTTTTGTTATAAATTTTGAACTTAGAATAATAAAAACACACTCTCACATTCACCATATATGGGTGCCTCTCTTGCTGCTGAGTTTTACCTCATTGCGTGAATTCAATAATGAGTGGTTGTCTAGAGTTCACACAAAGGACACAATAGTTGGCTGTGAGTTGATTAAAAAGGAATATCGACTGGTGGTGCGTGGTTAACATGCTAGATATAAAAGTTACTAAAACGCTGTTATTGTACTCGTGTCACTATGAAGTGCGCTGCAGGTACATAAAGTTTTATTTTATCGTTCCAAGATGGCGCTTCAGTATGAGGCACACTTGACATGCCATTCCCTTCTCTATTTCTATGATGCATGCCGACTTTTTAAAACACGAGTCGGGCGCAGCAAAACATTTCTGCATCTACGCCATACACGAGAAGGAGTATAAAGAGAAAGGTACGTGATGTGGCTATTAGCGCAGTGGCAGTAGTCTCTCCTGGTGTGCTATTGTTGCTATTATTTAAGTCTGTAATTCGGACTTATAGTTATTTTGAGATGGAATTGCCATTACGGAAGTTCTTAGAACGTATAATGGTATATGCATAATTCTTTGTTTGCTGGTTCCTCTTGGACTTGGGCTTTGTTAGCTAAGAGGGAGATATAATACTCTCTAAAGTAATATCTTGGATTAGAATTGGGGTCACCATCATGTTTTGTAGTTTGCAATTTAAGACTCCCTTCGTTTTGGCTTTACGCATTTTGCGCCTAGCGGAGCCTGCATTTTCAGTTGCTAGCCGTGTTTTGATGTAGAGCTGTTTTTCTTGAAGCATCTACAAGACGCAGACTATTGTTCATATCCCTAAGGGTTGGATTATTTTATGATTATAAGATCTTGTATCGATTATTAAACAACACGTTTAGTGTTTTGGGATATATTTATCATCTTGTCAGCTACATTGAATATTACATAAATTGTTATGAAGATTATTGCCAGTTGGATCACATGAGTAATGGGTATTTTTTGGTATTTGTAGGTTTATCATGACCTTTTCGACATTATTATTTGGAGTTAAAGATGGATTCACACAGCAGGTTTTATAAGTAGAGATATGACATGGAATCTCTACGTACTATCAGGTTCTCATATTATTGATCTCGGAGATATTTTTTGGGATATCTATACATATTAGGTGAGATGGAGGAATTTCACACATGCATGATATCTTTTGGTGGTAGACTCTTCACACAAGTACACTATATATTGGGTGTTCGGTGGTGGTTTGTGTATGAATGATTATTAAAAGTATTAGATTCTTTTTGGATAATGATGGCACTTCTCAATGATTGTATTCACATCATGGATGAGAATATGGTGGTGTTACAAATAAATCAAATGTTTGAATAAGGAAACATTTTTAATGTATAACTAATGTGTATCATATATGGTGTATATTCGAGTTTGTGTATTGATATATATTTTGTTTGATGCTAGCTTTCGATAATAAGTTGTAATGGAAAGAGTTGCTCGGGATGAATGGGCTCCTTGCTTTGAATATGAAATATGAAATTTGCAATATTCTTTTTAATTGTGGTTTTAATGGTATTTTAATTGTATGTCCATATGTTGTTTGCAGCCTTGAAAAAGTCCTTTGGACGAAACACGTGTCGGCTGTTTGTATATATTTTTCTAAAAAGATTAATAAAGAACAAAACAAAGAAAACCGGGAATTGATCTGTGATCTTCAATTATATCGTGACCAATGACAAAAGCTAGCTTCACTGGCTTGGACTAAAATTCAGTGTGCCTCGGCAATTGTGGGATATATTATTGGACTCCAGAGGGGATTTTGTCTCCAGTGGTGGTTGTTTTGTCTTCCAAGGGCAGAGGAGGACGCTTTGCCTGAAGAGCACCTAAAACATATTGAGTTCGTGGAAAACAATTTTTCAGACATATGAGAAAGTGGATGTGCATGTCATATCTGGCAGCTTCTGCCTTGGTGTTTTTTTGTGAAATAATACCATGAAAGGGAGCCCAGCCCAGAGCCACACCTGAAGAACAACAGATGCCATGGAGCTACTGATCATGCAGCCTGGAGCCCCAAGAGGGCCACAACACCCACCGCCACCCACAGGCCCCCCCCCCGGATTTAGTGTCTAGCTAGACACGGTCTAGTGTTCCGCCCGCAAATGTAACACACTTTACACCCACCCATCACAGGCATCACCAGTCAGGTGATCCTGTCAATAAAAGGGGCCGGGCGCACGTGCCTGAGGCCAGTTACTGCACCAGATTACCTTGTGTCCGCGTCAGTCAATCCTCTCCATGTGGGCCTGAGGCCCAACATTACACTGGCGACGAAGGTGGGATGATCCCGCATGTGCAGCCGCTTTTTGAAGGTGGTGAAAGGGGGAATGTGTGCTGCCCGTGCTGAGGGCACCCCCTGTAGCGGGCGAAGACATTAGTGGAAGACCCGCGGGGCATGTGAAGAGCCCCGGGGTGAAGAGGAGGTGGTCGGGTGCCCATCCCGCACCTGACGTGCCTGCATGGAATGCACCCCTGTGAAGAGGCGCCAGACGCGCCCGATAGCCTGCGGGGCGTGTGAAGAGCCCCGGGGGTGAAAGTGCCGAGCGGAGCCCACCCGCATCAGTTGCGACGATCTTGCCGGCAGGAGGTGAGCCAGGTGACTGCGGCAGTAGCCTACGGTGAAGCTAGCCCCAACTGGACCAGGAGCAGTGACAGCACCGCATGTGTGAGCGAAGGCGCGTAGCAGCTAGCGTAGCCCTGGTGGCCCGTTCGAGGGAGAAGTGCAAGCAACTGAAGGGCGCGAAGAAGATTGGCCTCTGGCCGGAGGTCCGCGGGAGCCCACCCCGCATCAGCGAAAGAAGGTATGCCTAATGTGGGAGGACGGAGAGTGGAGTAGCTAACCACTCATTCGCCCCCGCGAGGATGAGAAGCGGTGCCCTTCCCCCGCCCTCGCGAGGAAGAGAGCGCGGCCCGCGGCCGATCGGAGCAGCCAGCGCGAAATGAGGCCAACCCCCAAAGCCAGCAGTGAGGCGACCCACACCCCGCTCTGGAGAAGGTCTTGAAGCCACAACAGTTTGCAAGAGCGAGAGGCGAGGCAGAGTGGAACCGGCAAGGTGAAGGCCCTGCAGCCCCTGCCGTGACGTTCGATCGGCAGGAGGAGGAGCCGGAGTAAAGAGGTCAGCGAAGCCCGCAGCATGCCTGAAGCTGTTGAGGCTGAGTAGAGCATTGCCGAGTGTGTAAACGACCCCAGCAGAGAAGTGCCCCGGTCGTGTGTGCACAAGATCAAACAGGGTGCATAATAAAGGAAAACACCTACCTGGCCTGCGGAGTGACGGGACGAGGGGCACCCGGGGAGCAGCTGGAGGTGCGTGTCGGTCCTGGTGCCGGAGTCCCTGCGGAGTGGATTCAGGCAGCGCCATCCCCAAGCACGAGGCCATGCAGCGTTAGAGTTCGGCAGAGACTGGGACACGAAAATAAAACAACACTGCCACCTAATGGCCAAATGGAGCCACTGTGCCCGAAGTCAAGGCAGATTGGAGATGCCAAAGGCCAGAATGACAAGACAATGACCGTGTGCCTGAATGAGATGACGAGTCAAATTGCACAGCAACCGCATCCAGTGGAGAAACCAAAGGGCAGAAGAGCGCCAAGTCTGAGGTGCACGACAAACGCACCCCGAAGCTTGACTGCATGGACACGCGCCCAGAAGAGCAAGACCTCCTCGAAGAGAAGGAGGCATGCTGAAGAAATGAAGCGCGCCAAGCAGAGGCGACCAGAAAGAGGTCGAAGAAGTGGCTGGTTAGACCACCAGAATCACGGATACCCCGAAGAAGGAATGAAGAGAGCCAAGTCCGAGGTGCGCGACAGACACACCCAGAAGCTTGACCGCATGGGCAAGCACCCAGGAGAGCAAGACCTCCTCGATGAGAAGGAGGCATGCGGAAGGCATCAAGGAGAACCACTGCGGTATCCCCGAACAAAGGATGGTGCCAATGAAAGTTCCCAAGAGGAAGCACAAGTCCTACTGACAGGACAGATCTGAGACGGGTCCATAGGAAAGATGAGACCGTCCAATGAAAGTTCCCAAGAGGAAGTACAAGTCCTACTGACAGGACAGATCTGAGACAGGTCCACAGGAAAGATGAGACCATCCAATGAAAGTTCCCAAGAGGAAGTACAAGTCCTACTGACAGGACAAACCTGAGACAGGCTCACAAGAAAGGTGAGACCGTCTGGGCGTCCAGCGAGGTCCATGTGACACCAACATGAAACACGTGGCAGGATGCCACCTCCAAGTGAGATCCTGGTCGAATGAGAGAGAAGAGAGTGACATGATGCCACTCCGCGGAGAGAGAAGGAACAGTGGAACAGCACCACAGGGTAAACGACCACCACAGGCGTGCAGGAGGAAAGGAGCAGAGCGACAGGGCAGAGGACTCGTACCACCACAGGAGGAGCACACCCAGAGACACCAGACAGCCACCAGCCAGACCGACGTCCCGGGAGACAACCCGCGGAGAAGACCCAACTGGAAGTAGCAGCTAGCGCGAACCGAGTTTCTCTCCAAAGCATCCCAGTGAGACCGTCCAGTCCTGAAGCCAGACCAACGTCCCTGGAGACAGCCCAATGAGAAGAACCAGACGTAAGCCTCCTTCTCGCTCCACAAACTCACCCAAGACAACAGACCGCCGCCTGCTGCCCAACTGAGAAACAACCACCGTTCATCATCACCACCAAGGAGCATCGCACCACCAACGTGAATCCACACAATCCAGATAACCAGAGTTCCATGAGCGAGCCACCCAGGAACCGTCTGTGTGTGCCCCCGTCAACCTGCAGCATACCGAAGTAGAGCGCACCCGGCCATTGGAAGATCCACCCCTGGGATTACACAAGACTAGACCGTGGCCCTGTGGGAAGTTCTGCAGCGACCCCTAAGCGCGGCCTACGGAAAGGCCCGCACAGCCCACGTGGTCACGTGGAAATCCAGGGGCAAGGAGCCTCGGCGGAGTTCCCGTGAAATGGGAGTCCAAACGGGAGAAATGCGTCGGCAGCAGCTCCTCGACACACACAGAACGCAGGGAGGTCACAGTCAAAGAGCGGAAGGCCTCACACACAGAGATCTTCCAGAGTGGACCTCACCACAGCTCCCAATGCACTGATGCTGGACTTTATACATAGACTTCGACACTGCGAGATCAGGCCGTTCTAAAACACTTCGCCAAGGCCAACTAAAACATCATGACCATGCGGTCCAAAGCTCCAGTGACGCCTGGCTGATGGCCTGAAGAATCTCAATTAGTGCTATTTGTTGTTTGTTTGTTTTCTTTTAGGTTGGACTTCTGTTCCTTTCTTTTCATTAAGGTGGGGGGGGGATGTAGTGTCTAGCTAGACACGGCCTAGTGTTCCGCCTGCAAATGTAACACACTTTACACCCACCCACCACAGGCATCACCAGTCAGGTGATCCTGTCAATAAAAGGGGCCGGGCGCACGTGCCTGAGGCCAGTTACTTCAGCAGATTACCTTGTGTCCGCGTCAGTCAATCCTCTCCATGTGGGCCTGAGGCCCAACATTACACCGGGGCCCTACCCCGGGCACTCCCCCCCCGGACAAAGATATTTCACATCTACCTTACAAATTCATGAACACAACAATTCACCTGATGTCGCACAAGTACAACAACCAACATCCATGTGTGGTCCGAAAAAGGAAAAACATACATGCATCTTAGAATTCCAAAAATAATCAATTTATTCAAATTCAACTCAACATCAATAATTGGAAGAGTCATGGCGGGTCTTCTCCGGACAAACCGTAAGTCACAGCCTGCAAGACAAAATTGAAGATAAGAAGGTGTGTCATGCGCTCAACAAAGGACAGAGAAAGAGAGAGAGAAAGAAAGGGAGAGAGAGAAAGAGAGAGAAAGGGGGAGAGGGGGAGAAGGAGAGAGAGAGCAACAGAGGGAGAGAGAGACAGTGAAAGAAGGAGAGGGAGAGAGAGAAAGAAAGAGAAAGAGAGGGAGGAAGAGAGAGAGAGAAAGAGAGAAAAAGGGGGAGAGAGGGAGAGAGGAGAGAGAGAGAGACACAGAGGAAGAGAGAGAGAGACAGCGAAAGGAAGAGAGGGAGAAGGAGAGAGAGAGTAACAGAGGAAGAGAGAGAGACAGTGAAAGGAAGAGAGGGAGAGAGAGAAAGAGAGAGAAATATAGATAGAGAAAGAGAGGGAGAGAGAGAGAGAGAGAAAGAGAGAGAAAGAGAGAGAGAGAAAGAGAGAGAGAGAGAGAGAAAGAGAGAGAAAGATAGAGAAAGAGAGGGAGAGAGAGAGAGAGAAAGAGAGAGAAAGAGAGGGAGAGGGAGAGGGAGAGACAGTGAAAGGAAGAGAGGGACAGGGGGTGACAGTGCCGACACTGCGCACCCAGGCTGCTGCACCCAAGCCCCTCCCACCGCCCAGCAGGGATTGCCTGCCCCTGCGCACCCAGGCCTCACTGCTCACCTGCTGCCACCGGTGTGTCTCCAACCACATGCCGGTTCACACTACAGGCCACCAGGTCCCTCATCTGAAACAGAGTCCACAGCTAATGATGGCAGAGTACATATCATTGCACACGGCAACATCGCTTGGCCGCTCCTGCGCACACAGGCTGCTGCACCCCAGCCCCTCCCGCCGCCCAGCGGGGATTGCCCGCCCCTGCGCACCCAGGCCACACTGCTCACCTGCTGCCACCGGTGTGTCTCCAACCACGTGCCGGTTCATACTGCAGGCCACCACGTCCCTCATCTGAAACAGAGTCCACAGCAAATGATGGCAGAGTACATATCATTGCACACAGCAACATCGCTTGGCCGCCCCAACGCACACAGGCTGCTGCACCCCAGCCCCTCCCGCCGCCTAGCGGGGAATGCCCACCCCTGCATACCCAGGCATCACTGCTCACCTTCCGCCACCGGCGTGTCTCCAAGAGGGCCCACCACGTCCCGGTGCAAGCTCCAAGCCCGGGACCTTGGCAGCCTCCACACATCACGCATCCCCGCAGCGCGGGCCACCAGGTCGCACACTTGATTCTGGGTCTTGATTTTGCAATGGCAGAGATCATATCAGTGCACACGTCATCATCGCAGGCTGCACACCCGTTCAGCTCTCTAGGTGCCACTAACTCTGTGAAATGCGAGGCAACGCCACGTGGTGGTAGGCCCGCGCTGACCGCTGGATCAGGGCTACATTGCGGTCCACCAGGCGCACACTTGACTCTGGGTCTTGATATTGCAATGGCAGAGACCTGATCAGTGCACATGACATCATCGCAGGCTGCACACCCGCTCAGCACTTTAGGTGCCCCTACCTCAGTGCACAGTAAGTCACCGTCCCGTGGCGGTAGGCCCGTGCCGGCCGCAGTGCAACCGGTGCCATCAACTCCGTGCAATGCAAGTCATGGACCCTAAATGATTGAGTCTCGTCATCGGCCAGGCGGACGCAGCCATATCACCTCAGGCAGTGGGGAAGAACTGCGACACGTAGCGTCGTTGTCCCCCCCTTTATACATAAGCCGAGTGGGCTGGCTCGACGTACGCCAGGCCAGCGTAGGGGTGTGAACAATTATCCCTGGCCTCTGGGCGTGGTTCATATCTGGGCTGCACAGGAAACCAACTGATGCGTGTGTCTCTGTTGCAGTGTCTGCGCCACACGGCCCGCAATCGACAATGTTGCAATGTTGCATGCAGCCGGAGGGCGTCCGCGCACGAAGGGACTGTACAAGGAGCGCAAGGCCGCTCGGGGTCTTGGCTCATACATGGCAACTGTTGTGTGTGTTCATCGCTTTTGGTGCACCATAAGCCCAAGGCCTAGCCTCAATTGCAGCGCGATAGCCACATCACATTCCCAGGATACAAGCAGTAGTCTGACTAACATTAGGGATGAAAGCCCCTTTGTCTCAATACAGAAGGCGGAAGGACATCTGCACCCCCGACCTTGGAAATGCATGCGGCGGGCACCCCCTAAGAGAGATACCATGGCAGATGATGACGACTCCCACACTACACACGGCGCCAATGAAAGATCAACGTCTCCACACCCCACACACAGAAGTCCTTGCTCGAGGTACTCCTGCATGGAACGGCCTTGCCACTTACTTACAGGACAACCCATATGTATGAACTTTGCACACTCATACGACTCATTGCTCCGAGCTGTGGCATATCATGCACATAACAGCCGCAGGTCAGAAGAGTGCCGGTTCTACGAGTGCGAACAACGCAATGTCAGAACATCCCAGGCACATGCACAACCCCTGTCACGTGGAACTGTACCGTGACCGAATGCTGCATTTGTTGGGGCACTGCCACTGGCAGTGTTGCGCATCAGTTACCGTCTGAGCTTCCGTCTTGCGTACGTCACCTGCGTCCAGCCCTGGTTCCACTGCTGATCATGTATATTCGATTGGCCCATGGATGTCTGCCTATCCAACACAACGGTAGATGAACTGGATTATGACATGTGGCCCACAACCAGGAGTGTAACCGCGATACCCATTCATGGGATGCCTTGGTATCGGGCATATGTGCTGGCATTTGGGCATGTGAGATTGCACAATTCCTCATGTGCAGTGACCACATCGAAGCGCTCCCCTATTGGGCTGTGTTGCGGATTGGTGAAACGGCGTGGATTGAGCACATCTGTCTGGACCAGCTAATGGATTGGCTCGCCCCCGTGTTCGTTGAAGTCGACAACAACATACTCTTGGATCTGATTGCCCATGAAGCTGCACTCGCTTTCATGGATGAGTAACTATGTTCCTGCAGCCACAAAAGATTGTGACCCATGGCACAGGTCCCAACACCCTTTTGCATCTTGGAGAAATGGACACATATCTCACCATGACAGTGGACATGGCTGCATTCGCCTGGACTCAGAATGCATGTGCGTGCAAGACTGCGGGTTGACACACACCTGTGCAAGGTGAGTGGACAGCGGCGCCTAGCAACGTTCCTCAAACTGGCACACCGCTGGAGGGAGAGTACACACATGGCAATGTAGTACTACATGTGACCTTGTTGGACTCCTTCACCTGCTCACTGTCAGCAGAGCAGACAGTCAGCGCTGTCCGGTGGTACAGGACTATGCAGATCCCATGGGCTGTGAGTGGTGTCCCCTGACACGGTGCAATGAGCATTTGCCAAACACCACATGACTCGTCCAGCAAGGCAAGGTGGGCTGAGACCGTCGGCATCCGTCATGGTTGGTGTTTATTTGTGCCTCCCCATGTCTTGCACCTCTACATGTTCCTTTGCTGCCTGTCAGTGTATGATGCATTGGTCTGCATGTTGTGGCCCTTGTCTTGCCCGTACTGACACGCACATGCTAATAAAGTGTACGCAGCTTCACTAGTGTTCAACTGTGATGAGTGTTGATTAGCATGCCAAATCGTGTGCCTCAATGTGCATTGTCCATACATAGGGAGGGACTGACTGACGCATTTCACTTAGGGGTGAGTCCCTATTGCCAGCTCCACCTCTGTGAGCCAGACATTGTGGTTGGGAGAGTTGCTGGTAGACCTGTGCGCTTACGTGTCTTCAGCAATGTGAGTATGGTGTCCAACTTCTTGCCATGTGGATCAATGTGTTCCATCAAACCAGGCTGTGTCCACACAGTTGAGTGTGTGTAGGTATGCGAGGAGATGTTCTGTTGTCACATGTGATGTGGGACACTACTTTAGGCCTCCTACCGACTTTGACATATTTACACACAGCCCTATTTAATACATGGACGTGGGGCTACGTTGTGGGGTTGCGAGATTGTTGTTCATGATCAATGAGGCCACAGCTAGTTCACACCTTCACAGTCATCTAATTGGCCATGTGTGTCATGGTCAAACATGCGCATTGATGTCATTTCCCAGGGTGTACCTTTTTGTGCAATCAATGTCCCTACAGTCATCCATACTGTTATACTTAATTGAACATAGACATGACACATCTGTGTGATTAGGAATGTTTTATTCACATCCTGTGGAGTGTCGGAGCTGGAGCAGTACATGGCCATGCACACCCCACATTACATGGTTGCCAGGTGGAGGGCCAAACAGAGTCCTTTAGGGAATGACAAGATAATCGGTAGAGGAAGGGTTGAGTCCGCAGCCTGTTTGCTGTGTCATTGGTAACCAGAGCAGATATGGCAGTCCATGTCGGGGTCCAGGTGAATGTCACAGAGTGTTTCGGGGGACAGTGGAAGGTGTTGTACCAGGGCATGATGCAGAGGGCTGTACCAAGCAGAAACAGGCCATATGGCGGGGGATGAATGCTACAACCTCCTTTTTGACACAGAGTCATTACCGTCCACATCTTCGTCCTCTGATATGTCTTCTGTGTCAGGTGTGCGAGGTGTGTGTGGTGGTGTTATGGCTGCATCACTGTGTGCCACTGACACATCAGGGGGCGGAGGTGGTATGGCTGCATCACTGTGTGCCACTGACACATCAGGGGGCGGAGATGTGTGTGTCAAAGTTCCTGCAGCAGTCATCTGGGGCAGGCTCTGTGGCAGCAATGGCAAGATGAGGGTCTGCAGGGCATGGTAGATCCCAGCTACATCTCGCTGGTGTTCAGCCGTGGCAGCCATCCTTCCTGCCTGCATCCGCTCCATGTTCTCCATTGTCCTCCGCATCTGTGCCAACTCTGTGCTGTCATCGCTGGAGCCTCTCTGCCTAGACAGTTCTTGTATCCGAGTAATGGCTCCAGCGAGGTCAGCCAAGGATTGTTGTAGGGCATGGAGCGGACTGTGGGTGTCCGTTAGGGAGTGTAAGTGGTCCCTGATGGGACTTAGACACCCACGTATGGCATCTAGTTTGGCTGCCATGAGGTCGAAACCCACTGCACCTGTTCAGCCAGCCCCCTCTGGCAGTCTGACACACGGCGTTGGAATGCCATGTGTTCTTCGGTGAGGTGCTGGGAGCCAGCCGTGGTGGTGGATGCTTCCTGCTGTGTGGTCTGTGCAGGGGGTGGTATCACCTCGATGCAGCTGGGCTGCCCTGCTCCTGGAGGTGGGGTGCGGAGGCTGTCCACGAGCGGTTGGAGGGTGTCGGAGAAGATGGCCAGGGGTTCCTCCTCATCACTGAAGTGATGTCTGCAGGAGGTGTTGATTGTCCCTCTGCAATGTGAAGGGGAGATGCAGGTTAACAGTGTGTTACATGTATGTGCACGCATTGTACATGTTTACATACTGACTGCATGACAATGTACATTGTGACTGTTTTGGAGGAGCTGGCTATTTGATGGGGGACAGTGGACATTCCGACTATATGATGGATGTGAGGTTGTACTCGTACATTATCATCTGACAGTTTACTGCTATGCCTGATGTGATTGGCCATTTTCTACGCACATGCAGCACCAGTTGTGTCCTCTGTTCTGTGGTGTTAGTGTGGCACTTTATACCACATTGTCATCAATGTTGATGTGCTGTGATTGCTATGTGTGTGTGCTGCATTGTGGGAGTGTCGCCCCTGCAGCTCTGATTTAGCAGCCCATTATCCCTTTGAGGTGGTGTGCCTTTGACTTGTGTGCTTTTACGGTGCTGAGATGTTGGCGACTTGGGTCATTTGTGCTCTTGGACGGATTTTGTACTCTTGTGCATTGTTTGTCTGCAGATGTGTTGTTGACGTCAGGGGTTGTATGTGCACGTGGATGTGTCAGAGTGTGACCTGCTCCTTTGAGGATGTTATCCACACTGGGCCACCTCAGTGTCGTGTCGTGCACCATGGCATGTATTTTGACTGCAGCCATGCTATTGGTCATGCAGTGTCACTTGCATTGTCAGTGTGGCTCACAGAGCCCCTGCTTTGCTGGGTTCAGCACATGTGCATGGGTAGGTTGTGAGATTGGTGATGGGGGGGCCTTTTGTGCACATGGTGGACGGGGGCCTACTTGGTGTTTCTGTGTGCTTCAGTGTGCCAAGGCCATCAGGGACATGTTCCACAGTCATTGTGGGTGTGCAGTGTGCTATTCTTGATTGTGCATGTGTGCCATTGTGCCCATCTCCCCCCGTCCCCCCAGTCCCTGGTGGTTACTCACCCTGTTGCTGTTGGGTCAGGTCATATCAAGCAGTGTCCGGACCCCCAACTCCTTGCACGGTCTCCGCACTGATGACTGTGGCCACCATTTCCTCCAGCTCCTCCTGTGGCGCAGGACTCCCACCTCCAGTGGCCGTTGCTGCCTTCCGGTTGGCAGCGAGTTTCTGCTTGGTTTGGCTTGTCACAGCATGCCAGGCCCTCTTGACCTCCTCCATTGACCTCCTCGAGACTCCGACTGCATTCACGTTGTTCACGATGGACTGCCATATTTCCGTTTGTGTTGCCGATGACACAGTGGAGGTGATGAACAGTTGTTGGTAGTGTTCGGTCACCTCCGTGACGATGATCCGGTTTTCCTGTGGACTGTACCCCGTCTTCCTCTTCCTCTTCTCCTTGCCCTTCCCCGGGGTTCCTGGCTGGTCGTCTGTGGGGCTTGTGGGGTTCGCGTTGTCCTCTGCACTCGGTCCGGGTGCGTCCATGGTGCTACGCAGTTACATTTTTTTGTCTTTTTTTTCTCTGCTTTTATAGTGCATTCTCACGCATGACGCATGGGAATAGCAGGCCTGTCGCTGGTTTTCGCAGATTTTTGTATCGCCATTGGGGCCATCGCCACTTTTTTCGTGTTTCGCATCTTTTCGGCGTCGCGTTGATTTTAACAGGGGCATTTGTTGCGTTATCGTGAGGCTATTGCATGGTGCCGACGGGTTGTGAATACTGCGTTAACACGGTGTTATTTTCCTGCGATAGACTGCGATGTGAGAAGTTGCGTTAAGCGATTTTGGCGATAGTTAACACACATTCTTGAGAATATCCCCCCGTTAGTCTCCCTCCTGAATCGGGTCTGTTAACGTATGCAGAGATGAAATGAGGGCCCCTGATTCTCCCATATCTGACAGATATTCATCAGCATTGTGCTTAATGGGGGGCCGCTGAAGCCCCCCTCTGCATTGCAGTGAATGCAGATGCTGTGTTACACCCATGTTGACAGCTGTCTCTGTTTATACTTTTATGTGTTCATGCATTCATTACAAACACTCTGCTGATCCACTAATTTAGTCTATTAAGGGCACATTGAAAATGTCCTCCCCTCCGTCACATATTAGGTGCACATAATAGGTGCTTGTAAGAAGCTGGTCCGATATATGATGTCCACTAATGTAAGTGGGCACCCTGCACCAGTCCAGACAACCCTTATGGTGATTTAAGAGGTCTTAGACAACCTTAGAAAGCTCTCTAAGTGGTAGCTGTGGAGAGCAGCCTTCAGGCTTAGTCCAGAAGGAGTGTAAAGCAGCTTGTTTTACCAGAATGCAATCTTATAGTATAGATTAAGTGAAAAAGAACCACACAAGGTATTTATAAAAATATGTATTTATTATATAATACTCTCTAACATGTTTAGATATCTCCTACCCGGAGATAAACACAATGCACACAATACTTTGCAAAGAAATACAGTAAATAGCACAGAATACACTGTGGACCCCAGGGGGGGACCAAACCATGTACTAAGAAAGTGGTATAAGAACCACGACTCGGGTCAAGACAATGTCGAGAGGACGTAGAAGTGCTGGGGACCCAAGGAACCACCCAAGGTTACTTGGAACCCCATGGAGAGCGTGTGCTGTATGGGAACACAACTGCGTGCTCCGTACAATTCTACTTGTAAGCCACGTTTGGAATTTTAAAGATTAAGGACCCTTCCCAGTGGACCCTGAAGAAACCCTGTGAAAGACAGAAGGTTGGAGAGACACCCAATCCGTGGATACCCTAGTACTCACTTTACCTAGACCACGGAAGCCGGGTGCATAGCTGTGAAGTGGTGTCGGAAAACGCCGTCAAACCCAATGGAGGACTTCAGGAAAGTACTGCTGCTGAAGAAGGAGAAAGTGTCCGGTGGAATCTGAAGGTGGATTCTAGGTGAGAGGTGCATGCAAGCAGAGGGGAATGAGTCTATGTTACTCAGGAGTGACCAGGAGATCTGGAAGACGAGTGCCCACCAAAGTCGAGAGTTGCAGGAGAGTTGATCAAGACCTTGACTCTGCAGCTGTGAGGACCAGGCGATGCTGAGGAAGACCAGGAGCCATGCACGAGCTGTCCCAAGTCGGATGCCAAGTGCTAAGGGGTCGGTGTCCAGCGGGAGCACCAACAAGCCTTGGCAAATGCAACCAATGCAGAAGTCGAACAAGGTGCAACGTCGGGACCAGCAAGGTCCGGGGGACTCACCAGAAGCAGGGGATTCAGGGCAGGTCCTGAGCAATCAGGGGAGCCCAAAAGAAACAAAGGTGACCCTCAAATAGACCCACAGGCTGGAGGCACTGGAGTCGCAAGAGGACCTCAAGCAGCTCACCAAAAGATGCAGGCCACGATGCACAACCATGCGGTGCGGCCAAAGATTCTGGTCTCTGGAGATGCTTGAGGTTGGGGCTACTTGGAGCCCAAGGAACTTCTTGGAAGGAATCCAACAAGCCTTTGCAACCGCAAGTTGCCGAGGTGCACAGGGGTTCGGTTATTGCAGCCCCCACGAGGGATACTGGCCTCAGACTTGGTAAGAGGGAAGGGTAGGCCTCGAGAGCTGTGGAAAACCACCACCTGTGTTGCAGAACCTTTCGGAGTCCGGAGGAGCTCAGGATCAGTAGACCAGTCGACTTAGTTGCAGTGCCTGCAAATGCAGGGAAGTGACTCTTTCACTTCAAGGGAGATTCCTTCAGGTGTCTTTGATGCCCACAGGCCTTGGAAGGTTCCTGTATGGTGCACAAGCACAGATGATGCAGCAGACTAGAAGGGAGACGAAGTCGAGCCCAAACGAAGTCCAGAGTGCCCAGACGGTAGAAGAAGAAGTGATGTCTGATCTGAATCTTGTCCCATGATGAATCTAGGGACCCACCCACAGGTAAGCCCTTAAGTAGCCTAAGGAAAGGGTTGGGACGATTCAGGGACCCTCCCGGGGGAGGGTCTGGACAGGGGGGAGGTTACTCCCATGTCCTTTTTCCAGTTTTGCACCAGAGCGGGAGCCAACGAATCCCAGAGCTGGTTTGAACTGGACTATGCATGGGGACACCAAATGTGCCCCTCGTGCAGACTGATTGGCACTGGCAAGCACACCCACCCTGCCCCAATACACTAAATCCTATCTGGGAGGTGCTCATACCTCCCTGTGACAGGATGCCTATTGTTCTGCCTTCTCCAGCTCGAGCTTGGCTCAGCAGCAGGAGTGCAGAATCGTGTCTCTGGTCAGCAGCAACCATTTTGTGCTGTCTGTGTCTAGAAGTATAACCACAATGGGGTGACCCTGTGTCCCTCAGAACCTGGGTATGTATTAGAAAAAGCTACAATGGTTCAGTCGGGGTAAGAAAAAGGATATTTACCATGCAGAATTAATCAAAGTTGGTTGCTTAGTACATAACATGAATGTGGCAATCATTTAGATTAAATAGAGCATACAAATTCAGGAATGTAGGAACACCCAGATAATAATAATACACAGCACTCATTAGTAGATGCATGTAGCAGTATTGTATTCAAAAGAATTGAAGTTCCCATGGATATTTACAAACATTCACAGGACTGTCAAAGCCAGAAAAAAGAAACATGGAGTGACAAGGGGTATAGTGACATTAGGTGCTCAGTGATCGTGGTGCAGTGAATATATACAAAGTGAAACAATATATCTAAAAAACTGGTCAGAGGAAACACAATATCTCTGGTGGCTAGCGTATTTGCTTAGTGATTTAGACCAGGAGATTTGTTGAAGCTGAACCGAGAATAACGGTCGACATTTCGACCCAGACAACGCTTAGTTATAATGTCATAAAGGGTCTTCTTCAGGACAAAGAAAGGTGACAGCCTGAAAATGAGAGGGGAATAATTAAAAGGAGGTTCCAAACTAACGAAAACCAGGGAGAAGGAAGGGAGTGGGTACACTCATTACTCACCCAGCATGGGGGTGGGCTCCCTTTGACATCCCTCTCTGAATGAAGGCGTCCAAGGACCTACAATGAATATGGATTAGAAGGTAAGTACCTCATGTATGTAAGGGGTACTGGGGAAGGGGTGCGCAACATGCAGACAACGAGTCTTACCTACAAGGTCAGGAAAGCTCAGGTTATACACTGTAAGTCAGTGAGCAATTGTCACGTGATCTGGAATGAATGAATTTGTTGATTACAGAGCACATAGATATAGAGAAAAAAGGGAGAAACCCCACTGAACAAGAGACAGGGTACTATAGGTACTGATTAAGAAGAAACTCTCTTGGACCAAATATGATTACCAGACGTCATTCACCTCAACATCCAATCAATCCAGGGTCTCACATCAACCACAACATCAAACCCAAAGAACAATTATAAACACATTAATAGAAACTGAAAGTAATATAAAAATATTTATTAAATATAGTTTTCTTAGAAATTATTCATAATTAAAAACAAATTCAATGTTAAAAAAGATGACACCAATATAATTACAAACAGCAAATGATCAAAGTGTAAAATACATGAGACAACAGACATGTGAAACATACAAATCATCAAAATATGGTTATTTCAAAAGAATCAATCAATTTGATCAAAAGTCCGTCAGTAAATTATACGACTGGGCATGGACAGTTCCTTGAATATAACCTTAAAATCAAACAAGAGCGTCAACGCGTTTCGGTGGCAATAAATTATTGAGAAGCCACCTTCATCAGGACAAAAGTAATAATTGTCTCTCCTAATGGTACAATTTGTGGTACACTTTCATGTCACCTAATTGAAGACACAAATATACAGAATCACAACCATATACTTCATCATCAATATAAATCAAAAACACAATTAAAAACATGGTTATAAAAAACAATTTCAAAATGATTTTAAATATAAACATATCTCCAAGTGTCCTCTTAAAACCAAGAACAGGCCTAAGCAATTAAAATGTATTTATAATTGTTGATTGGGGTCCGTATTCATCCTGTCTTACATCTCACATTCATAACCACACCGGGTGAGGGAGACACCACTCATTCATCCAACCACGTTGCAGTCTATTCACATCCATAGAACCGACTGTTTATAATAGCACTGCTAAGATAAGCTTCATGCAGTGTCTCATATTATTAATCTTTTATATGAAGGAACACGATGGAGATCCCTCACCTTTGTTTTGTAAATAAACAACTATCTTTCTTATATATCTGACTAAAGATGTTAGGTCGAATCTTACATGCTCATATCAAGGTTGTGGTATAGTATTAGAAACCGCATCTATGGGCTTGAACTGTAACGACCTTTATACCCATAACACCTACCTTTACGGTAAGTATGTAGTCACCTGTCCACCTCCGGGTAGGCAAGAAGACACGATGACGAAAAAAAACTTTAAGAGATCTTCTTCGGCCAATAGGACTGCTATGGAAGAAATTAATATTCCTTCATTTTAAGTGCCTCAGTGGCTCGTGATCTACTTGACCATCACCCCATCTAATACCGGTTGTGGCTATATGTATATATATACCTACCACTTGTGGTGCTTTTCAATATAAAGACTGAGATTTCCTTAAATCTTATGCGAGAGTTAAATACGTTGTCCGCCTCGAGTCCAGGTCAGAAAAGATCCCCTGTTATATCAGTGGGATCCTGAAAGAGGGGACAGAAAACAATGAATATTAATGTGTCTACACTTATCCCCCTTTGTGTCCTAATCTCGTAAAACCGGCATCTCACCTACCTTTATTATGCACAGTTTGGATATCCAAGGTAACTTTTGATTAAATGTATTCCGTTTTTATCCTCGTATGCCAGGGAACGATATCTTTATTGTTAATCACTGTGTCCTTCCGCTGCTTTGTCTAAATCCTGGAATGATATATACGTATATATGCATATTCTAATGCAAAAGCTATGATCTCAAGTCAGCAATAATATAGTAAGAGTTTCAATTTCCTGTTAATTCTCAGTACCCTATATTGTTCCTTGCATTATTTCCAGACCTTTCATTTTTAATAGGTGATTTTCTTCCAATTATGTGTCCTCCTGACCCACATTCAATTAGGTCAAGAGAAACCATAATAAAAGGCTCAAACATCCCATTACTTGTGTATTTAATTAAAAACTTACTTCAGTTCTTATATGGTGTTTTAGCCACCCCAACTATTTGTAAACACTTCCTGTCCTATCGGTAACTTTGTTCCTCTCTATGAGCCCAATTGCACAGCTTTCTGTCCCGTATTACATTGGTTCAAGAAAGCAAAGAGTACATGACTCATACACCCCACTCATTAAATGTTTTTTAGAGGACTTCCTCATGTGAATATTAAATCGATACCCGCCAGATTCAGCCCTGTATCCCATATCGGGATCCTTCTGCGTGCTCTATTTTCTCACCTTTTGTAAAGGTATCCAGCGTCAGATATCTCGCCGCACCGTTCTGCTCCACGATCGAGTAGATACTAACCCAGATGTGAATAGACTGCAACATGGTTGGATGAATGAGTGGTGTCTCCCTCACCCGGTGTGGTTATGAATGTGAGATGTAAGACAGGATGAATACGGACCCCAATCAACAATTATAAATACATTTTAATTGCTTAGGCCTGTTCTTGGTTTTAAGAGGACACTTGGAGATATGTTTATAGTTAAAATCATTTTGAAATTGTTTTTTATAACCATGTTTTTAATTGTGTTTTTGATTTATATTGATGATGAAGTATATGGTTGTGATTCTGTATATTTGTGTATGCAATTAGGTGACATGAAAGTGTACCACATATTGTACCATTAGGAGAGACAATTATTACTTTTGTCCTGATGAAGGGGGCTTCTCAATAATTTATTGCCACCGAAACGCGTCGACGCTCTTGTTTGATTTTAAGGTTATATTCAAGGAACTGTCCATTCCCAGTCGTATAATTTGCTGACGGACTTTTGATCAAATTGATTGATTCTTTTGAAATAACCATATTTTGATGATTTGTATGTTTCACATGTCTGTTGTCTCTCTTGTATTTTACCATTTGTTGTTTGTAATTATATTGGTGTCATCTTTTTTAACATTGAATTTGTTTTTAATTATGAATAATTTCTAAGAAAACTATTTTTAATAAATATTTTTATATTACTTTCAGTTTCTATTAATGTGTTTATAATTGTTCTTTGGGTTTGATGTTGTGGTTGATGTGAGACCCTGGATTGATTGGATGTTGAGGCGAATGACGTCTGGTAATCATATTTGGTCCAAGAGAGTTTATTCTTAATGATTACAGAGCACAGCCACTATTGAGTTTCACATCTGACCTTGTTGTCAGTTATTTTAATAAACATAGATACCATTACCTTCAAAACCCTTTCCAATGTCGAAAATTATAAAATGTAGTCGGCACGTTTAAAAGTGACTAAAGTTCAGTCTGTCCAATTTTCAAGTATGAGCTCTAGAATAAGGAGAAACATATGAAGATGGCAAGTAGTGCAAAAACCTGTTAGAGAAATAGCCACATCTAAGAAAAGAAAAAAATCTAGTTGCGGGACATGTCAACACTGTGCATTCTTTAGAACAGTTAGGAAAGAGAAAACATTCTAGCACTACTCTCCTAGTATTAGATGAAGAGTAGTGAGGGCAGTTAGTTGTGGGGCCCTTGGAAACATATTATATTGGGTCCCACCTAATATGTATATGTTTACAGAACCCCCGTATTTGCCATAGAGGTTTTAGTAAGATGAAAGCAGAAAAACATTGCCCGGTGGTTGGGTTACCAGACACACCGGAAAGATAGTATGGTTATTCGAACACATTGCATTTTTTGTTAATACCACCACTTATATTGAGAAACAAACTGGTACAGCCCATAGACAGCCCGAAAAATAGTATTCAGCACTTAAAACTTCGTATTCGATCCCGTCCCGCTCTGCACCACATAAAAGCACCTCACTGGGCTAAAATTGGCCCGCCAATACGAGGAGTATTCCCAGCACTGTTAGAGTATATGAAAACAGAAAGTTAGGAGAACAGACTTACCGGGCATGTAGAAACGCGTCTTACTTCAAACGGAGAAGTCCTCGAATGCTCAAGTTAAAAACGCTGAGATAAATACTCCTGGCAATATTCCCAGTTACTAATTAGGGTGAAAACCGAAGACGGACACTCACATACAGTGATCCCTTACGATAAACCGGCGCCATCTTGGAATGTCAAAGAATAACAAACTTTACAACCCATTACTAGTTCAAGGTATGCCTTATGTCTAAGACGATGTATATTCAGACATCAAAATGTAAACTATAAAAAACGGGCGTATATTTGTATCACGTCTTTGGCATTTTAGTTGCTATTCAATATTGTTGCCAATACTATATTTGTATTCACTGGTATTACTCTACGCAAAAACCTGGGTATATAGGTTAGCTAGCAAGCCACTATGAAGAAGACCAGTGATTAATGTTACCAGTCAGTGATAGGCAGTTATAAAAGACGGTAACCAAAAGATTTTTTCACAGACGTATATATAGTACAATGGCAGCCTATATATGTTACTATGTATATCCAGCTATGTGTTAGCAGGACCAAAAGAAGTGTCATAAAACCAATACAATAGTCCAGAAAGGAGGTCTTTATCAGAAACTGGCTATCCATAAGGATGTGTATAGAGACAGAAGTATAGATGGATAGCGATGGACATAGAGATATAAGTCCACACCCAAGGGTTATCCACAAAAATTATATGAAAACATGTAGGTTAGGCACTAGTGTGTAAAACAGAGAGAGTACCCCAACATAACGTAAATGGTCATAGTTAATCTCATATTCTTATGACTTTAAATGGTCCACATTGTCTCCACATCATGATGATGTAAGCAAAAGGACGTAAGTTTAAAACAATATCAGTTACATGTGGAACATGTGCATGTACATGATATAAAAAGGGCAAGAAAATAGTTGGACATTACTATGATATACACTCCAGATGGTATTGTACAGATTGCATGTAAGAGTCTTTGTCACACATTATCACATTTTTGTCACATTTTTGTTACTTGGTAGATAGATATATAGGTAACAATGTCTGCCTCTCAAGGCTCAATCTTTCAGAAATACTGACAGCTCCCTGTCAATATTAAGGCCAAGGTTCACCGCCCTTAATCTATTTATCCACGTCTTCTTCAGGACAAAGAAAGGTGACAGCCTGAAAATGAGAGGGGAATAATTAAAAGGTGTTCCAAACTAACGAAAACCAGGGAGAAGGAAGGGAGTGGGTACACTCATTACTCACCCAGCACGGGGGTGGGCTCCCTTTGGCATCCCTCTCTGAATGAAGGTAAGCCTTCAAGCTGGGATGATATGAATTCAGACTACTGCCTATCTTTTTAATTTTGGCCTCATGGTAGCTATTCATTCATTCCAGATCACGTGACAATTGCTCACCGACGTACAGTGTATAACCTGAGCTTTCCTGACCTTGTAGGTAAGACTCATTCTCTGCATGTTGCGCATCCCTTCCCCAGTACCCCTTACATACATGAGGTACTTACCTTCTAATCCATATTCATTGTAGGTCCTTGGCCGCCTTCATTCAGAGAGGGATGCCAAAGGGAGCCCACCCCCATGCTGGGTGAGTAATGAATGTACCCACTCCCTTCCTTCTCCTTGGTTTTCGTTAGTTTGGAACACCTTTTAATTATTCCCCTCTCATTTTCAGGCTGTCACCTTTCTTTGTCCTGAATAAGACCCTTTATGACATTATAACTAAGCGTTGTCTGGGTCGAAACGTTGACGGTTATTCTCGGTTCGGCTTCAACAAATCTCCTGGTCTAAATCACTAAGCAAATACGCTAGCCACCAGAGATATTGTGTTTCCTCTGACCAGTTTTTTAGATATATTGTTTCACTTTGTATATATTCACTGCACCACGATCACTGAGCACCTAATGTCACTATACCCCTTGCCACTCCAAGTTTCTTTTTTCTCGCTTTGACAGTCCTGTGAATGTTTGTAAATATCCATGGGAACTTCAATTCTTTTGAATACAATACTGCTACATGCATCTACTAATGAGTGCTGTGTATTATTATTATCTTGGTGTTCCTACATTCCTGAATTTGTATGCTCTATTTAATCTAAATGATTGCCACATTCATGTTATGTACTAAGCAACAAACTTTGATTAATTCTGCATGGTAAATATCCTTTTTCTTACCCCAACGGAACCATTGTAGCTTTTTCTAATACATACCCAGGTTCTGAGGAACACAGGGTCACCCCATTGTGGTTATACTACATATAGTGCAGGTGCATACCTGCGAGGGTTTTCTATTCTCATTTATTGTAGCTTTTATAGTGACTACACATATTAGCCCACTTGGCTAAGCATGTCAGAAAAAGAAACCCTGTCCTACAGCAAAGACTACATCAATAAACTGATACAGGAACAGGGTGATTCAAACTTTTTGTTAGGGGCAAACATACCATCAGTGGATGCATCCCTTAATGACAAACTGATAAAATTAGAAAGGCTTGAAAAGAAATTGATTTGCTCACACCTGCATGGCCACGTACTGACCAAATACCTACAGGCGAACATAATTCCTAAAGGCTTACAAGTAAGGAATGAGCCCACTATCTTCATAGACGTCCCTAAGTTTAGAGAGGGTTTCAGCTTTATTTCAAACAACTGCTCCAGGCACTGGATGGTGCTTGGAGTTGAGACAGCAATTGAATACGTCAAACAATTGACACAAGAGATAGCTGAACTCAAGAAGTAGATCCATGAAGACAGAGTTTTGACAAATGCTAAAGAGGCACTTGAATGTGCAGAAAAAACTTTAGCGGGGTTCAACACAGTGACATTGAATAGAAAACTAGATAAACTGACAAAAGATATAAAAAACTACGACAAAAAGTTGACTTATCCCTACTTGGCTGATGAATATTATCAGCAGGATAGTCAGGGATTCTTCACAAACAGGAGTAGACAGGGTCCGAGGAGGTTCGCCACTTTCTCGTATTCCTCCATAGGCAGTGGCTCTGACACTGATTCAGACAGGCCCTCCACAAGCCACCAAGGGTACCAAGGTCAGAGATACCAAGACGCTCAGCCTTTTTTGGGGGAATGCAACCGCACTTCCAACAGGGGTGGTGGGGCAGAGCAAAACTGGGAGAGGCAACGGGGCTGGAACAGGGGCAGGAACAACCAGAGAGGCAACTCATGAGTGAGATTCTACCAACCAGAATCCCACGGAGAGATCCAGACACGCAGAAAAACATACAGATGGTGATGGATACAACCTCAGACATTATGTCAGCTACACGTACACCTGCCACCACTACCTTGTCCTCTGTCATCGCACACACACCCCTCCAAGCCAACAGTGAACCTGCAACCACTGTACCTGAACAGAATCCCCTAGACACTAATGGGCCTTCTAACACCTTGGCACCTAAGACACTGCCTGATCCCATTATAAACCTTTCTGATTACTCATTGTCAGACGCTGAGAAGCGGGTTCTATCCAAAGGTTTGACCTTCATCCCTACTGCTCCTCCTGGCAGCTTCAATACTAGGTTGGAACTACGGTGATTTTTCAGAAAAATCAGACTCAAATATTACTTCAAAAACAGGGACTACAATCCCACCTCTGCAGCCACTACATTCAGACCACCCTCTACATTCACGCCAGCTGTGTACTTGATGAGCCAAAAAATCTTGGCTTATGAGCAGATTGTCCTCAAGGAGAGCATGGACTTACTAAAGAACAGAAAATACATCAAGTATAACATCAGTAGAGAGGAACGACTTGCCCTTAATTCTCTAGGCACCAATGAGTCAATTGTCATCAAAGCGGCCGATAAGGGTGGAGCAGTCGTGGTTCAAAATACATTGGATTACGTGAATGAGATTGAACAACAACTGAGCATTACTGAAAACTACCAGCCAATACCAAAGGATCCCACACCAGAGATTAAGTGATTGATTGAAGACCTCACCCAGGATGGCCTAACTCAAGGCTTCCTGAGTCAACCTGAATGTGACTTCTTAAACAAAAAAGAGCCAAGAATCCCCACAATCTACACCTTACCAAAGGTTCATAAACGCCTGGACAAACCACCTGGCTGTGGTTCACTCTTGGAACCCCTCAATCAGTACATTGATAACTTTCTTCAGCCATGGGTATTGGAGACAAAATCGTTCGTGAGGGACACCATGCACATCATCCAACTACTTGAAGGTCAACAGTTTAACGTTAACACACAACTGTTGGTGACCCTGGATATGTCTTCCCTTTATATGAGTATCCCACAGGGAAAGGCACTTGAGGTGATCATGGAAGCTTTAGAAAAACGTCCCAAGCCGCATTGGATACCGACGGCATTCCTGGTATCACTGCTGGACATTGCAGTGAAAAGGAACTACTTTGTCTTCAGGAATCTGTACTACTACCAGTGCAAAGGAGTCGCGATGGGAGCCGGGTTCGCCCCCAGCCTAGCCAATCTCTTCATGGATTCCTATGAAAATGAACACCTATATAACCACAACAACCCTTTCATAAACCATATTGAGGTATGGAAGCGATACATAGACGACGTCAACATGATTTGGACTGGCACTGAAATTAATCTGTTTGCCTTCAGAGACTGGCTCAACAGTAGATTGAATGATATCCAGTTCACCATGTCCCACAGTAATGACACCATCAACTTTTTGGATCTCACCTTTAAGGTAGAGGAAGGTACACTCTTCACTGACCTCTACAGGAAACCATTGGAACGAAATACCTTACTGAAATACGACTCGCATCACCCCAGAAGCCTAAGAGATAATCTACCCTATGGACAATTCCTTAGATTGAGGCGTAATTGCACCAGGAGGGTGGACTTCTTCAAGGAAACCGAGACCCTCACTAACCGTCTGAGGGAGAGAGGCTACCCCATGGGACTGCTCAAGCGAGCGAGAAAACGTGCTTGGTATTGTCCTCGTGATCAGCTCCTAGAAGTCAAACCAAAAACCACAGGAGAAGAACATTTTTGTGTCACAACCTTCAACCCAAGGAGCAAAGAAATCAAAAAAATCGTAAGGAAGTGCTGGAATTTGGTTTCTTGTGAGCTCGACACTACAAAATACCCCATCTTTGCGTTCAAGAGAGGGAGAAACATCAAGGACGTCGTAGTCAAAGCCTATCTGGAGCCACCAAAACCACCGGACATCAGAAGTCAACTAGGTCTGCCACCCCTGACTGGACACCACAAATGTGGTCATTGCAAGGCCTGTTCACAAACCGTGGAAGGTCCTTCGTTCACACATAGGAACAGAACATACAATCTTGCCTCGCACACCAACTGCAACACCACAAATGTTGTATACGCCATCAAGAGTCCTTGCGATATGTTATATATAGGACAGACCACACAGAAAATAAAGGCAAGAGTCCTCCAACACATAAGCAGGATCAAATGCAAAGTGCAGGGGGCCCCACTAGTTGAGCATTTTAACTCCTTAAACCACACACCAGGGAGTTTAAAATGGTGGGTGGTGGAGAAAGTACGCACACACCCAAGAGGTGGCTCAATGACTGCATCCCTTAACTTTAAGGAATGTAAATGGATTCATTCTCTTAACACTATTGCCAATGGGCTTAATGAATTGGAGGAGACATCAAGACAAATGGGCCAACTGTAACTGTCATTGCCCTTTCAATCATTATCCTCCTCTTCATTGACCATCTTGCTTGATCCTCTAGTATACCTTGATGTGTTTTTTTTCCCCCAGCAATGTTAGCAACGCATTATGTTGATATTTGACACTGTCCTGTTTGTCCTAACAATGCCGGCAACATATGATTTTGATGGTTTGACGCGTATTATGACTCAATAGTATCCTCATCTGGTCTTCACAGAGATATGTGTGTTTTGCTAACTTGGTAATACATGTCAATCCTTTTTTTACCCCACACCACCCTTTGTTCACTTATGTGTGTCGCAATAAAATTGTACCATATGTGTGTCGCAATAATATTGTATCATATGACGATTTCATTTATTGATTACCATCTATATGTTTCATCATCCAGCATATATGTTTGCATTTTGTCTGGTCAACACCGTAATACATGTCGACCATTTTTATGTTCATTTATTGTCGTAATACCACTGTGATATATGTTAATGAAATTTCATTAATTGATCACTGTCTAAATGTTTCATCAACCAATGTATATGTTGCGCTAATTGTCGGAGGACTAATCTGTTCACTGTCTACATGTTTCAACATCCAATGTAGATTTTGCGCCAATTGTCGTAGGACCAATGTGCTTCCCACGTGCTGTTTTCATTTCCCCTTATATCGTTTTGACTGCAGGCAAGCTTGCCATCTGTGCTACAGATGCAGTTTCCCGATATCGGAGTAGACCAACCTTGATGCCCATATCACACAATTTGACAGAACATTATCCTCTATGCCCAACGCTTTGTAGACACTATCACGCATCTTGTATCCACGTAGCGCTACACACTGTGCCTCATCTGATTTTATCAGCCCATTAGAACCACTGCACGATTCTGTACCCCTCAACATGGACAAGCATTTATGCACATATTATAGCATTTGACAGTATATTGTCATCTCTGTCCAATATTTTAAAGACATTATCGCGCACCTTGCCTTCGCCCCCGTGATCAATGCTACCTTTGATGGCTCCTACCCGCGTAGCTTGACACACCATATACCGGGACGTGCATCACTTGGTTTCATCTACTGCACGATTCTGTGCCCCTTATTATATGGTGGAATTTCCCACCTATGATTTTAATGCTATATTATACTTTGGCCTGGCATTTTCATTGACCCAATCTGTCATGCGCCTTATACACCGGGTTATGTTGCAATACCCATAGATGTGGCAAGCAGCATTCAGCTGCTGCCACCGATCACGCATGCTTCGTGCCGGCGTGCTCTGACGTCAGGAATTCCCGGCTCAGTATTTCAGGGCGGCTCACCCACTTGGCTCCAAGACTGCAGATAAGTGTGCAGATGGGAGCAGGTGAGCAACCCGTTATGGGATGAGATAGCCACAATTTCATTCATACGATGTGGGCATTAGACTAAGGTTTGTTACGTTTCCCTCACAGGAATTACTTTGTGACTCAACCACATTCACAATGCCCCTCCTCACCGCCCATACTGATTCACTGATGTTGGGCCTTTCTCAACTTTAAAGGTAAGCCTTCAAGCTGGGACAATATGAATTCATGGCAGTGTGCAAGAGGGAAACTCCTTCTTGCTGGTGGGTGGGAGCACTATTTCATGAACACAATAGTGTTTACAACCAGTTTCATAAATTTTCTTCAAACAAACAATTCTTCACATTTTTCATCCATATAACTGATGGTTTATTTCTTCATCATTCACTGCATTAAGCAACATGTATGAACATTGATAATATCCATTCGTAATTCAATCCATGGACCACCAGTCCTTATTTTGTCAAACCCAATGCATTTCGGGTCCAAAGGAGACCCTTCATCAGGGGTCATTCAATGTAATACTGCAAATGAAAAGAAAACAGAAGGCTGTTCGTCGTACAATCCAAAAACATGTCCTGACATACATATATATGTTACTTCAAGCGGAAAAAATCCCCATGTGCTGTAATCATAAGAAGACCATGTGCTCAAATTAAAAACATAAACAATAAATAAATGAACCCCCGTTCATTGTGCTCACGTGAATGAGAAATCAAGTGGAGAATCAAGTGAATCATGCTCTCATGCGATTCAAACGCCTCAGTAAACAAGTGGCTGTTATGAAAGTTGATTCAAAACAATGAAAGCCGATGTGACACCACTTTAGCATGCCTCTACATACGGTGAAAACTCCACGCGTGCATGACTGTGTCCCCATAATGAGAGAGTTCTTACTAAATTGTGAAGTTAACACTCTGCGCAATAACACGTTAACTCAACAGCAGGTTTTCAAACTAATACGGGCCCATGATTAAGTGGACGAGGAGAGCTCTTTACATGACATTCGGCAAACCAACGGTTAACGCCACAACTATAACCTCGTGAAATTACACAAGAAAGTAAATTGTGCTACGTGCAGATTAAAAATGAAAACATTCCGATCTCGGCCGGTAGTGCTCCGAATCGGATTCACCGGATCCGATTCGGAGCCTTGTTTCCCGACCGAATCGTACGCGGGTCCGGCCGAGCGAGTACGATGCAAGCACCCGCGAAATCGCCGACCGACTCGAACGCGGCTTCATCACGCTCCGACCGACTCGCATGGACACGACTCGTACCGCGCTATGGAGACGTTTCCCGGCCGGGTAAGTACGATGCGCGCCACGAGCAGTCCGACCGACTCGCGCCGTCCGGCTCGAAAAAGCTGTCGGAGCCGGACTTTGGGGGTCCGCGTCGGACCCCCTGTACGCGTAGGCGCGCAAGTCGCACACAGGGGGGACCCATGGGTCCCCCCTACCTGTGCATGTACGCCGTGATGCGCATGGATGCGTACACGCTGTAGGGGGCGCCCTTGTCCGCCTCGCACCCATTGAGTCAATGGGAGCCCGCGTACGCGTTGTACGACCGGCTCCCATTGACTTCAATGGGAGTCCGACCGACTCGAGTCCGATAGCATGCGTGCGCATCGTACTCGTTCGGTCGGACTGCTAGGGTCCGATTCGGTCGGAATTCTCTCCGGGTCCGGCTCGGTCGGAGAGATTTCCGGCCGGAATCAGAATCGGCCCCTATATGTGCAAAGGCGTACATTGTAAAACAAACTTACGGGAGCAGCCCCTCTCACAGCCGACAACGAGGATATCCCAAACAGATTTTGGATACGGCTAAACAAAGAGTTGCAACTATTGAGAGGGCATCTCTTCTTCGCCGCACAACTCCTAAGAAATGTAATCCTTTAGTGTGTGTGCTAAAATACTTCACTCAATCTGACAAAATAAAATCCTTGATTATGAAACATTGGACAATCATTCATACAGAACCTGATTTACAATCTTTGTTTCCACAACGACCTACCTTCGCCATGGAACGATCTAAAAACCTGAAAGAACTATTAGCCAAAAAGAATCCACCAACGGCTCAAACATTCAAAGGTATGCAAAAATGTATGAACTGCATACACTGCAATAAAGTCATAGTTGGCGACCAATTCATCCACCCTACAAAAGGCAGCAAAATCAGTTTAAACACTCTAGTACATGTGATACAGCCAACGTCATCTATGCTCTCAAATGCCCGTGTGGGAAAATTTACGTGGGGAGAACTGAAAGGAAAGTGAAAATATGCGTTGGTGAACACAAAAGTACTATACGGAATAAAAATGAGAAATCTACAGTTGCAGCCCATTGGATGGAAGCCAGGCACAACATAGCGCAACTGCGCTTTACAATATTAGAGGTGCTGAAACCTCAACCGGACCTGGACCCTCAAAAAGCGTTAGCCAGAGCTGAATTTTTTTGGATAAAAAAATTACAATCCCTACAACCTTCAGGGATGAACGATAGAATCGAATGTAACTGTTTTCTGTAAATTTTTGATATTTATTACTCAAGCTGTGTTTATTTGCCATTTAAAATTTTGTTTATGTGTTACTTGGTAATATCATAGCAAGTATCGGGGTACCTTATCTTTTTACTTGAACTGTGTTTATTTGCCATTTAAAAATTGGGTTCATGTGTCACTTGGTAACATCTAAGTAGATATGTGGCACATTTTTTACTTTATTTTACTGTTTGCACGCACACTGTTCATATCATTATTTTTTGGATTAGCGCACTGTTCCTTTAAGACGTCTCAGCACGTTTAAAACTTGGCGTAGCTTTACGTGAGTAAATCAGAACCAGACATGAGGCTGTGAGAGGGGCTGCTCCTGTAAGTTTGTTTTACAATGTACGCCTTTGCATATTTAATGTTTTCATTTTAATCTGCACTGTGGCACAATTTACTTTCTTGTGTAATTTTGCGAGGTTATAGTTGTGGCGTTAACCGTTGGTTTGCCGAATGTCATGTAAAGAGCTTTCCTCGTCCACTTAATCACAGGCCCGTATTAGTTTGAAAACCTGCTGTTGAGTTAACGTGTAATTGCGCAGAGTGTTAACTTCACGATTTAGTAAGAACTCTCGCATTATGGGGACACATTCATGCACGTGTGGAGTTTTCACCGCATGTAGAGGCATGCTAAAGTGGTGTCACATCGGCTTTCATTGTTTTGAATCAACTTTCATAACAGCCACTTGTTTACTGAGGCGTTTGAATTGCATGAGAGCATTGATTCACTTGATTCTCCACTTGATTTCTCATTCACTTGAGCACAATGAACGGGGGTTCATTTATTTATTGTTTATGTTTTTAATTTGAGCACATGGTCTTCTTATGATTAGAGCACATGGGGATTTTTTCCGCTTGAAGTAACATATATATGTATGCCAGGACATGTTTTTGGATTGTACGACGAACAGCCTTCTGTTTTCTTTTCATTTGCAGTATTACATTGAATGACCCCTGATGAAGGGTCTCCTTTGGACCCGAAATGCATTGGGTTTGACAAAATAAGGAATGATGGTCCATGGATTGAATTACGAATGGATATTATCAATGTTCATGCATGTTGCTTAATGCAGTGAATGATGAAGAAATAAACCATCAGTTATATGGACGAAAAATTTGAAGAAATGTTTGTTTGAAGAAAATTTATGAAACTGGTTGTAAACACTATTGTGTTCATGAAATAGTGCTCCCACCAGCAAGAAGGGGTTTCCCTCTTGCACACTGCCAGGTTTTCCAGTTTTCCCGCTATTGGACAGAGCGGACTGGTGGTTGAAGCATATTGGTGAATATTATAGGGGTGGGCGGAATTTGCATAGTCGCGCTACGCAAAGCTCTGCGAAACGGTAAAAAATCTCCGCGAGCACGCAGAGTTCCGCGTACACGCGGAATTGCTTGTTCCGCCCGTTCGCGATGCTTTTTTCCTGTTCGCGAACGCTGTTTGCGTGCTCGGGGGGAAATATCTCGCGAACACGCATTTTGAAAGCGCGAACAAGCATAGAATTCCGCGAAACTGCGGATCGTGGAATTTTTGGCAATGCCGCGTTGTCCGCGGAACGCGAAATTACCCAAATTCCGCTAATTCCGCGAGCGGGACGGAATTTACCGCCCAGGCCTAATTTTGTACTTGCGTGGTTATCAAAAAAAGTGTGCACGTTGACATCATTGACGTATTACTACACAATATGAATTCAGACTACTGCCTATCTTTTTAATTTTGGCCTCATGGTAGCTATTCATTCATTCCAGATCACGTGACAATTGCTCACCGACTTACAGTGTATAACCTGAGCTTTCCTGACCTTGTAGGTAAGACTCGTTGTCTGCATGTTGCGCACCCCTTCCCCAGTACCCCTTACATACATGAGGTACTTACCTTCTAATCCATATTCATTGTAGGTCCTTGGCCACCTTCATTCAGAGAGGGACGCCAAAGGGAGCCCACCCCACATGCTGGGTGAGTAATGAGTGTACCCACTCCCTTTCTTATCCCTGGTTTTCATTCATTTGGAACACCTTTTAATTATTCCCCTCTCATTTTCAGGCTGTCACCTTTCTTTGTCCTGAAGCAGACCCTTTATGACATTATAACTAAGCGTTGCCTGGGTCGAAACGTCGACGGTTATTCTCGGTTCAGCTTCAACAAATCTCCTGGTCTAAATCACTAAGCAAATACGCTAGCCACCAGAGATATTGTGTTTCCTCTGACCAGTTTTTTAGATATATTGTTTCGCTTTGTATATATTCACTGAACCACGATCACTGAGCACCTAATGCCACTATACCCCTTGTCACTCCAAGTTTCTTTTTTCTGGCCTTGACAGTCCTGTGAATGTTTGTAAATATCCATGGGAACTTCAATTCTTTTGAATACAATACTGCTACATGCATCTACTAATGAGTGCTGTGTATTATTATTATCTTGGTGTTCCTACATTCCTGAATTTGTATGGTCTATTTAATCTAAATGATTGCCACATTCATGTTATGTACTAAGCAACCAACTTTGATTAATTCTGCATGGTAACTAGACACAATATCGAAAAAAAAATATCGAATGGACATAATATCGAGTATAAAATATAGATTGGACAAAATATCGAATGGACATAATATAGTGGTTAATAATATCGAAATGCAGGTAAGTAATATCGACTGTCAAAATATCGAAGTACATAATATAGGCATTAAAATATATCGAATTTTTAATAATATCGATTTTTTTAAAGTGTTTTGTATGTTAGTATATGTGTTAAAAGTGTATATTAGTTTTTGTAATGTATGTTTAATTTTTTTAAATTAATTAATTTATGTTGTTTAATTTTTGCGTAATTTAATTCCGTAGCGGGTTGTGGGTTTATAGGGAATAGGGTGGGAAGTAATTTAATTATAGTAAATTAAATAGTAATTTTTAGGATTTATTAATTATTTTTAATTTAATTTTGCGTTTTAGTTCTGTAGCGGGCTGTGGGTTTATAGGGGAAAGGGGTGGGAAGTAATTTAATTGTAATTAAGTAAAAAAAAATGTTTTATTGGCATTGATAATTAATTTATTATTAATTAATTATTAATTGGTAATTAATTTCTTATTAATTGGTAATTAATTTTTATTGATTAATTGATAATTATGTTAATTGTATTAATTTATTCTTCGTAGCGGGTTGTGGGTTTATAGGGGAATAGGGTGGGAAATAATTTAATTGTAATTAATTAATTATTGAAAATATGTTTGTGTATTGATAATTAATTTACTGTCAATTAATTATTAATTGGTATTGTTTTTATTATTTATACATTTTTGGTATTGAAAATTAATTGTTTGTTAATTATTCATTAATAGGTGATTAATTTTTAATAAATAATATTTATTGGTATTTAGAATTAATTATTAAATATTTTGTAATTGGTAATTAATTTTAATAATTTTTTTATTGGTATTGATAATTAATTTATTTTTATTAAAATATTAAATCATTACTTTCCCTACTGTTGCACTCTCTGGAGTGGGAATAATATTTACCCCTACGCTATCCAACGCTTTCCCTACTGTTGTACTCTCTGGAGTGGGAATAGTAATTTTTACCCTTACGCTATCCAACGCTTTCCCTTCTGTTGCACTCTCTGGAGTGTGAATAGTAATTTTTACCCTCCCGCTATCCAACGCTTTCCCTACTGTTGCACTCTCTGGAGTGGGAATAGTAATTGTTACCCCTACGCTATTCAACGCTTTCCTTACTGTTGCACTCTCTGGAGTGGGAATAGTAATTTTTACCCCTACGCTATCCAACGCTTTCCCTACTGTTGCACTCTCTGGAGTGGGAATAGTAATTTTTACCCTCCCACTATCCAACGTTTTCCCTACTGTTGCACTCACTGGAGTGGGAATAGTCATTTTTACCCTCCCGCTATCTAACGCTTTCCCTACTGTTGCACTCTTTGGAGTGGGAATAGTAATTTTTACCCCTACGCTATCCAACGCTTTCCCTACTGTTGCACTCTCTGGAGTGGGAATAGTAATTTTTACCCCTACGCTACCCAATGCTTTCCCTACTGTTGCACTCTCTGGAGTGGGAATAGTAATTTTTACTCTCCCGCTATCCAACGCTTTCCCTACTGTTGCACTCTCTGGAGTGGGAATAGTAATTTTTACCCTCCCGCTATCCAACGCGTTCCCTACTGTTGCACTCACTGGAGTGGGAATAGTAATTTTTACCCTCCCGCTATCCAACGCTTTCCCTACTGTTGCACTCACTGGAGTGGTAATAGTAAATTTTACCCTCCCGCTATCCTACGCTAAAAATATTGAATATTTTTTATTAATATTACGTTAATATATATATGTATTAAAAAATTAAAATGTATGTTTATTTTATTTTTTTACTTACATTAATTATTTATTAATTTTAAAGTTATTTAAGTATTTTTAAGTATGTTTTAGTTAATTATATATATTATTTCATTAATTTTACATTACTTTTAAGACATTTAAAAAATTCGATATTTTGACTGACTATATTTTTTACAACGATATTTTTGATGCGATATTTTTGTACTTACCTGTTTGTAGATAGGGATTCAATACTTTGGCATTCTATATTTTTTCCTCGATATTTTTGCAGGTCGATATTTTCCTCCTCGATATTCTGTCAGTGATCCATTCTGCATGGTAAATATCCTTTTTCTTACCCCGACGCAACCATTGTAGTCTGTGGGGCCGATTCCGATTCGGGCCGGAAAACGTACCGACCGACTCGGTACGGGAATTAAGTCTGACCGACACGTACCGGCGCTGCCCGAACTGGGTAGTACGATGAAATGCATGTGAATCACGACCGACTCGTACGGAACTCAAGCCGAACGACCGACCCGGACGGAAACAAGCTATCCGGCCGGGAAACCACGCGAATCGAACTGACCGACACGCACCAGGAATCAACTCGAACGAAACGTACCCGCGAACTCCGACCCGCGCAGTACGATGCAATGCGTGCAAAACCAGACCGACTCGCACGGAGCTCAAGCCGTACGACCGACACGCATACAAAAGCCAGCCGAAACAACACAAAACTCCGCGACCGACTCGTACGCCGCACATGAAACCTAGCTGAAACACAGCGGGAACGAGTCGGAGAAGATCGCACGAGACAACTGCAGCGTCCTACTCGGTCAGAAGAACGTCTCCTACATGTACAAAAAATACAAAGGAAAAAATACGAAAAAAAGGGCCAAACAAGCAATCACAAAGCCAATAAATACAGGGGGGGGGAAATGGAACAAGGACACACCCCCAACTCCACCTATATAAAGGCCACAAATCCCTACCATGATCCTTTGCAAATTCCACTGACCTGCCAGCACAGAACACCATCAGGCAGCAACCACAGACACACTCACAGCTCATCCATCCCACAAGCCACACACCATTAGCACCTCAACAAATAGCACCCTCACACACACACAGCAAAACCTACACTCACCCATCCTCACTTGCACACTCACACACACATCAATGACCACCACCACCCATCACCATGCCCCCAAAGAAGAATCCAAAGTTCCTAGATAGTGAATTGGAAGTCCTGGTAGATGAGATCCTGAGGGTAGAGCCACAGTTGTTTGGCACATTGGTCCAACAGACCCCCATGGCGCAGAAAACCAAGATGTGGGAGAGGATCGTCAACAGGGTGAACGCACAATCACCATGTTTGCGCACAAAGGAAGACATCCAGAACCGGTGGTATGATGTGCGCTGGAGGGTCAGGGACCTACTGAAGAAGGATTACCTCCTGAGTCAGCACACTGGCAGTGGCCCTCCTGCCAAACCAGTATACCTCAGGCCCTGGGAGGAGAAGGTGCGGGCCATCCTACCACCAGTGAGCGTATATGGACTAACAAACATCCCAGAGCCTGGTGAGTACACAACTAATATACACAATATGGTGTGACAATACACACACATCACTGTCAAGGGGATAGTCAAACCATGCACCCTTAGCAAATCCACAGCAACCAAAAGATAATCCTCCCAAGATGTGAATGCTAGTCAGACAAACACAATACCTGCCATCTCATAGTGACATGTAACTGTGTCATGACATGTACAAACCTAACAACAAATACAGCAAGGCAGTGGCACAAATATAACCAACAAACACAGTCAGATATTTTGCCACCACTAGAACACCACCTCACAGGGAAGCTCATTCAAAGGAAGGAATTCTGTGTATGCTGGTGAAGTCAGTGTAGCCAATAGCATGATGGGAGTTGTAGCCACAGATATTGGTCACCCTCACAATTGGCCCATCAACACCACCCTGAACCATGCTCACATCACAGGGAGTGGAAAAGGACTGACAAGATGGCTGACACTGGGTACTGCTGTGGGGAGCACAAGGCCCTGCTGGGAACTGTGCACCAACCAACAGCAGGACACCACTGACTGACATCCTGAAAGACAACTTGCACTCACTGCAATGGAAGCACCTTCCATGGTGGGATATCTGGCTGGGTGGGAAGGAGGACTCACAGCACTGACCATAGTTACAAGCAGTCCTCCTCACACACCCCCTCAACACTAACTCCACATAACCCACCTGGGAGAATGCAATGCATCACACTCTAATTGAAGATCCCACAAAGAACCACCACCCTGGGTTATGCTGTGTGAAGCACAGGGACACTCTTGGGACTTGTAGCCAAACAACCGCCAGGACAACACTGTCAGCCATCCTGTCAGCACAGGCACACTACCCCACAGGGAAGCAGAGACAAAAGGAAGGAAGTATGGGCATCCTGGGAAGGGGGGTGTAGGCAATAGCATGATGGGAGTGGTAGTAACAGCTCAACATCCCCCACCCACATGGCCCAGCAAGCTCACACTGAAGCATGCACACCTCACAGCCAGTGAAAAGCCACTTCAAAGATGTCTGACACTGGCCTCAGCTGTGGGGAGCACAAGGCCCTGCTGGGAACTGTGCAACAACCAACAGCAGGACACCACTGTCAGCCATCTTGCCATTGCTGTCACACTCACACACAGTGAAGTCCACTCAAAAGGAAGGAAGTATGGACATGCTGGGAAGGGTGTTGTAGGCAATAGCATGATGGGAGTTGTAGTCACAGATATTGGTCACCCTCACAATTGGCCCATCAACACCACTCTGAACCATGCTCACATCACAGGGAGTGAAAAAGAACTGACAAGATGGCTGACACTGGGTACTGCTGTGGGGAGCACAAGCCCCTGCTGGGAACTGTGCACCAACCAAGTGCAGGACACCACTGACTGACATCCTGAAAGCCAACTTGCACTCCCTGCAATGGAAGCACGTTCCATGTTGGGATATCTGGCTGGGTGGGAAGGAGAACTGACAGCTCTGACCATAGTCACCAGCATCTTTTCTCACACACCCCCTTAACACAAACTCCACACAACTCACCTGGGAGAATGCATTGCCTCACACTCTAATTAAATATCCCACAAAGAACTACCACACTGGGTTATGCTGTGTGAAGCACAGGGACACTTTTGGGACGTGTAGCCAAACAAACGCCAGGACAACACTGTCAGCCATCCTGTCAGCACAGGCATACTACCCCACAGGGAAGCAGAGTCAAAAGGAAGGCAGTATGGGCATGCTGGGAAGGGGGGTGTAGGCAATAGCATGATGGGAGTGGTAGTCACAGCTCAACATTCCCCACCCACATGGCCCAGCAAGCTAGCACTGAAGCATGCACACCTCACAGGGAGTGAAAAGCCACATCAAAGATGTCTGACAATGGTGCTCTGTTGTGGGGAGTACCCGGCCCTGCTGGGACCTGTGCACCAACCAACAGCAGGACACCACTCAATGACATCCTGAGAGTCAACCTGAACACACTGTAAGGGTGGCATGCTTCATGGTGGGATAACTGGGCTGGGGGGAGAAGGAGGGCTGGATGTCCAACAAATACAACCAATGCTGGCCATGCACAAACCTTAACATTCACATTGAAAAGCCTCAGGTTTGCAGGACAATGTGCTACACCAATATCAACCTCTTACTGTTACAACTTAGGACAATGCAATGTACAGGCCCGCATCCAGAGGTACAGTCACAACTGTCAGGTGTGTGAGAACCATTGATGCCTGTAGAAATATAACATACATTGTGTGTCTCTTCCAAAAACAGGTGATGATGGGGACACAGCAGCAGGCGAGGAGGAGTCCCTGTCCCAGGCTCCGGGGGACACTGAGCTCACTGGTGTGGAACAGCCTCTGCACTCCTCGGATGGCGAAGACCTACCTGGCCCCTCCGGTGCGAGTCATCATGCAGCACCAGCAGGACCAACATCTGCACCCGTACACCCACCCCTCCAACAACTGCCAACACACAGACCACCCCCGCCAACACGTACAGACCAAGGACCACCAATGACAACAGCAGAGGGACCCTAGCCCAACTTCGAGCTACGGACAACGACCCCAGTAACAACCCCCAAGGGGGCCTAGGGTCACCTGGGCATGCCACCGCAGGTCCCGCACGTGTTGCCAGGGGTGGTGGGAGGGTGGTAGGCAGAGGTCGCTGTTTGCAGAGGGGTCTGGACTGCATGATGACCCACAACTGGCACGCATTGCTGATGCGTACCAGAATAGCACTGGAGAGGTCAGCCAGGTAGTGGGAATCCTCAAGTACATCCAACAGCAGCAGGCTGCCCATCATGCCTGCTTGGACTCACACATGTCCCGTGTGGAGACACACATGTCTCGCATGGAGTCCAAGTGGGACACATGGCAAGAACTGACAGCGGTGCATAGGGACATATTGACATGCCTCCGCCAGATTAGCACCAACATGGCCACACCTCCCTGTGTGCCCACAACATCTGGTGCTGCAACAACTGCAACTGCCACAGGGAGGGAGGAGGACTCTGGTGGAGAGTCCCCTGCACTGCAGCAGCCTGCACGTGAGGGTCCCCCCCCAAAGAAGAGGGGTCGTCCAAGGAAGGAAAACTGAGAGGTTGATGGCCATGTACATCCCCCAGGAAGCCAACACCTGTTCTGGAAAGTCTCCTTTGTGTGCAAACTGTTCACCCTGTAGAATGCAACACAACTCTCCCACATGACATGGGGAGTCTAAGTTGGACTAATGTATCAGATGACTGTGGACTTCACTCAGGACATTTCTGCTACCAAGACTTCCAACTCATCTGGGAACTTCGGATCACAATCCCAATGTACAGCACCCACCATCCAGTGCACTATACTCACACATGTCTGTAAATAAAATCACTACTACACCATACTTGCCTCTGTTGTGATTCCAACGTGGTTACTGTCATGGGGATGATGATCTGCTAAATTACACTGTGTATGCTAACTGCTACAGCAAGTACAACACTGTCATGTGAGTCATGGTGACGTGACACATATGAGGGAGACACACCACTAGGGCTACACAACACAGAGACACCAGGGCCATCGGACTCTTCGCCTACACTGATGTTGCCAGGAAATACTGTGGAATGCACAGACACCACACCTATTCACAGTCTGTGTCAACTAGCCCACAGGTGCAGCAAGCAAATGTCAGTCAGATGTGTGACCACAGACAACGCACATCCCAAAGTGAAGCACAGGTTTATTACACATTTGCAACATGTTGTTTCCACTACAAATGCTAGCTAATCCAACCTGGCTGTGGCCACAAAGTCAAAAAGTGCAGAAGATAGAAAGTCCATGGGAGTGTGGCACATCACCTGTAGGGAAACGACTGCTGCCACCCTGAAAGCGGAATCATGGAGTCGGGGGATCCAAGTTGACCAAACAACTTTGTAAGCACCCTGTGAAGGTCAGACATGACACACAGTCAAAACCACTGAAGAACAGCACAGAACTGCAATACTCATGCCCAATACATGTCACAAGATAACTACACAAAACCAAGTTAGCATGTCAACACTGTTGGGCAGTACAGACTACCTGCAAGAACACATCGCTGCACGCATCCAGTCAAGTAGCACATGGCCACACTCAAACAGCACCAGAGCACCACCCACACATATCATGCAAACTCACATCATTGACATGACATCTCTGGATACTCACATTCAGCTGAAGAAGTTGGTGATGAGCTGTGTGCGGACATCCCCCTCATCATCATCATCATCACTGGCATCTTGGCCCAGGCCAGGATCCTCCACAGGTGGCGGACGTTGGTCATCGTCATCCAGGATGAGAGGCAACTCCTTCCGCACTGCCAGGTTGTGTAGCATGCAGCAGACGATGACAATCTTGCACACCTTTGCTGGGGCATATGGGAGGGCCCCTCCTGTCTTGTCCAGGCAGCGGAAGCGGCTCTTCAGGAGACCAAAGGTCCGCTCGATCACTCTCCTGGTCCGACCATGTGCCTCATTGTAGCGCATCTGGGCTGATTTCACAGGGTTCCTGAGGGGTGTCAGCAACCACGGCATGTTGGGGTATCCGGAGTCACTTACAGACAGACAATTGCTCATTAGCTGAGTTGGAAAAGTGGGCGGAATACAACATAGCAGAACACACACAATGGTACAAAGTCAGTACACACCGACAAGCCAGGCACGCTGGTTTTGCATCTGTAACATCATCCTCGGGATGCGACTACTCCTCATCACGTAGGCATCATGTGCAGAACCGGGGAAACGGACACACACATGTGTGATGGTCATATCTGCAAGACATACCACCAGAGCATTGATCGAATGGTAATGTTTACGGTTCCGGTATGCCTGCTTATGTGCCTGTGGTGGTACCAAAGCCACATGTGTCCCATCAATGGAGCCAATGACATGTGGCATCCTCCCCAGGGCATAGAAGTCACTCTTGATGTCAGTGAGTTGTTGACGTGTTGGGAAATAGATGTACTGGTTCAGGCATCTCAACATTGCCTCCAAAACATCGCGTAGCACGCGGCTGAACATAGTCTGTGACATCCCACCAGCAGTCGCCACAGTGTGTTGAAAGGTACCGGTGGCAAAGAAGTGTAGGGCTGCCATCACCTTCACCTTGGGGGTCAGCGCTGTAGGGTACGGCCGGCCAGGTTGCAAATGTGGGGCCAAGCGCACTGCAAAATCCACAATCAGCTGCCTGGTGAAGCGGTACCGTCGGATGCTGTCACGTTCCACCATCGTTGCCAGGTCAGGGAATGGTCTATGGACAGCTGGAGCACTGCAGTGCATAGGTGAAGAAAGAAAGATTGTCAGTCACCCCACATATGTGCCATTCACCATACTCAATTTCACATGATACATCATTACGAGACACAAGTACTTGATGTGTGTGCCATTCTGTTTGGACATATATGGCACCTACATGGACATCATCTAACATCTCAGTTCAACATGTGTTGATAACAGGTTCCAGGGTGTGCTATGGGAAACCATTATGCTGTGTCACAGTACCCATTTACTGCTGTCACGTTCCACACACACACCACAGTGACATGTCTGGACAGATGCGCCACAGGCATCACAGCTCATTGACAGGTAGATTCCCAGGGACCCTGTCTTGCCACATGGACACTGGCATGACATGGCGTATCATGTACACGTCAGAAAAACAAACATGACTCCCACAGGTAGTGGCCCCTGTTGCCTCTGCAGGACAGACATGGACGTCTGTGGCACACACACACACAACATCAAAGTCCATGAACAAACAACGTGGATGTGGAGACTGTCTCCCATTGTGCACATGGAGTCAGAGACATCGGAAACACAACATGCACACAGACTGTGGAGGGCCATCACTATTGTGGCAATGGGTCACCCTGTGATGTACATGTCTTCCCACATGTGAGCCTGGGGGTATGTGACAAGTCATACACGTACACAACCTGGAAATGTGACCATGCCACATGCTCCAAAATGAACAGTTGCACATCACAGTGGTCAGGTGCACAACACACAAAGGATCCTGTCCCCATGAACACGTGCACAGCATGGATGTGGCTGCCCCCAAGTGCCACCCCAAAAACCACATGTTTACCCCCATACACAGAAAAGGTAATGCAGCCTTACATGCCTTAGATACAGTGTGGACTGGGTGTGGTGTTGTAGGTGTGCCCCTGAGTCCCTGGAAAGTATATGTGGCTGGCATACGTTCACCAGTAACAAGCATGGTGACATATGCGTGTGACCTGTACAGGGACGCGTTGTACAGCAATGGACCGAGCGGTGTGCCCGCACAGCCCATTGCATCTGTTGTGAGCGGGTACGCGTTGTATCCCGGGATACGCGTTATACAGCAATGGACCGATCGGTGTGCCCGCACGGCCCATTGCATCTGTTGTGAGCGGGTACGCGTTGTACAGCATTGGACCGATCGGTGTGCCCGCATGGCCCATTGCATCTGTTGTGAGCTGGTACGCGTTGTATCCCGGAGTACGCGTTGTACAGCAATGGACCGAACGGTGCGCACGTATTGGCTGGGGCCTGGCATGGCAACGGACGCGTTTTCGAAGCTTCAACGAGTCTGATGCAGTGAATTCAGTTGGCCAGCCACAACAATGTTGCAAATTCATGGGTGTCATGAAGTTGAAGTTTTGAAGGATGCTGTGGGCGTGTATTAGTGCTGCTATTCCATGGATTGGTCAGATTCAGAAGATGCAAACGACTTAGACCTATCACTTTGGACACATGGGACAGTATCTGCCTCTGCAGCACACATATAATGCTGGCTGTTCCCCTGAGGGCTCACTTGCCTGCACTACATGCTCCAGGACAACATCTGCCACCAACACTGCTGCTGTCTCTGCATCCTCTGGCTACTGCAATGGCACGTACTGTGGAGAGAGCCCCAGCCTTCAGCCTTGAGGAGAACCAGGCCCTGCTGGACAGCCTCCTTCCACAGTACAGCAAGCTGTATGGGACACCAGGGGAGCAGGTGAGTGTGCTGTCCACTGCCTTACTAATTGTGCATGTTGTCTGACTAGCAAGACTTCCAGTGTGCACACCACTGGCTAGCATGCTCACTGAGTAGTTCTCACCCCCCAACATGTGTAGTCACATGCACTGAACAGGTACAGTGCAGTAACCGTGCATTCCAACAAGGTTTACTTCCCATGCAATGACACCATGTAGTAACTGCTGGCAAACTGCTCATAGCCATTGTTGCACTGCCTGTGTACATCATATGCCCCTGTGATTGAGACATGTATATCCGACTGTGTGATGCACAGATATGTTGCATGTGTAGTAATGGCCTTTTCACTTTGTCATCCTCACAGATTGATGCCCACCGTAAGCAGGAAATCTGGCTGACCATCGCCCGGGCAGTAAGATCCGTTGGGGTCTACAAGCGCCGGATCCGTGGCAGGACCTTCGTGGATGGACCCGGAGGATCGCAAGGGTCCAGCTGAAACTGTCGCCTCCTCGCAGGAGGGGCGGACACCGGACCCTGACCCCCCACATGCTCCAGATCATGGCGGTGGTCTTCCCTGACCTGGATGGGCAGTTGAAGGACAGACAGCAGCAAGGAGGGGGTGAGTCCATGACTGCACTGTGAACTCTGTCTGACATGCTATGTGCCCTCCTCTGGCCTGGTTAAACTTCCACAGTACATCAGTCTTGTGATCCAGGACCCATGTCCCTCAATTGTGACATGCCCACTCCTCATCTGATACGCAGGTGTGGTCCTTACGGTCAGGAAATTGTGTCACTTGGGTACAGGGTCCTTGCATTTTGCTTTGCTCAAGGTGGGGGACAGCTTTTGTTCCCGTGACTTTGTGGTGGGCTTTATGGGTGGGTCGATTGCTCACACAATGCCTAAGTCGTGAAATGTAATCTGGGTGTAACTTTGATATGTGGTCCTCTTGCTGATCTGAATCACCACATGTCCCTGGGGTATTTGGCACACCCCCATGCTGCGGGTGGGAACAATGTTTGGGCCTCAGGAGTATGTATGTCATGTGTGTCACACATGCTTAGCCACCTGCCTACTGTCCAGGGCTCATCCCTCTTACAGGTGGAGCTGGACAGTCATGCCTACTCCAGGGCATACAATACACTCTGTACTCCCACTCCCGTGTATCAGCTGACATGATGTGATCAGTGAAATGTTCCCTCAGGTGTCTGCCTCTGTGTCATTGTGCTGTGGCTTCGTTGTCAGGACTACTGGTATGTTTATCGGTTAGGGCTCAGCATGCCATCTGAGATGTGACCATGAGAGACGATACTTCTGTGACTTATAGGTGTTTGATCACTTGACTGTGCACACAGGTGTATGCGACTGTGACTTTCAGGCAGCTGTTTTTCATTCACAGCACACTGTGAGGTGCTCAGGTTCTGAGAGTTGTGTTTCATGTCTCCCATATGTCCAATTGGTATGACGTGGACAAATACGAGTTCAGATGATGTGGTTTGTGGGGGATGGACATGTGCACTTGTCAGTTACATAACTTGCATTCCCCATGTCCTAGGATTGTGACACAGTGCAGACTGTTGTTGGCTGGCTGCCATGGCCATGTGACTGGAGACAGTGATGTATGACTTTGCACGCATGCCTGTGTCATGGCATTAAACTTCCTATGAGTGATCCTGAAGGGGAGTGACATGTGCAACATGCACCCCATTGTGGCATTGACTATCCGGACATGGGTGCATCATGGTGTCTGGTGCTGGTATGCATCACATGCATTTCTATTTAGACTCTGGCCATCCCTTTATCCGGACACCTGCACTGACTCAGTGGCAAGAGATGTGATGTGTGCATGTTCACATACTTCACCGTGTTCTCTGCAATGTCCAACAACTGTGTAAGTGGTGCATGTGTCCACACTGGGGTATTACCATCAGACAGGCACCAGACAGATGGGTGCAAGGGCAGGAGGGGTGTGAGTTCCATGGTTGACCATCAGACTGACAATTGGCTTCTCCGAATCTGTGTGAGGACTTTTGGCAGTGTTCAACTAAGGATGCCAGGGCTTGCTCTGTAATGTGCTGTACTTACTGTGGTGTGTGCGGTCAGTGCAGGTGACTGATGTTTGTCTGTTTCCCTAATTGTTTGCAGATACATCCACGACCACAGGAGGGGACAGCTCCATGGACCAGGAGGAGCTGCAGAGCCAGACTGGGTTAGCAGCCGACGAGTGGTCGGAGGGACCCAGTGGCACGGGGGGCGAGGGGAGCCACACCGAGGAGTCCTCAGCACCATCCACCTCAGTTGAGGACCACAGCAGCTCGGAGGATGACTCCCTTGTGGAGGCGGGTGTCAGTAGCCACCACACCCCAGCTAGTCTGTCTGGCCCCGCCACCACCACCACCACCACTGCCCTCCCATTGGCTCCGATTCCAGAGGTCCGTGGAGGCTCCCGTGTTCGGGAGCGTGTCTCCTTCGTGCCAGGCACCGCACCCCCTGCCCCTGTGTCCCCTGCTGCCCTGAGTGAGGAGTCTGTGTACCTACTTCAGCAGCTCCATGTAGGGCAGACAGCAATGCTGAGTGTCCTCCATGCACACACCACTCTGTTGACACAGCTGGTGTCGTTCATGGAGGGCATCTCGACGGGTATGTCTGCCCTACAGAGAAGCAATAGGTCCATGGACTCCTCCCTGACGGCAGCAGTGTCCCTCCTCCAACAGTCCCTCACCCCTCCTACCTCTGCCCCATCCACACTTCCTGGCACCCTACCTGTCCAAAGCACATGCACACCTGCACAATCACCCAAACACACAGACACGACACGAGCAGCACAGACACACCCAAAAGAAAGGCAAGACGTGCACACAAGCATCCTCAGGGGACTGATACCACACACACAGGGGATGGGGAACAGACACACACACAGGCATCCACAGTCAGTCCGCAGTCCTCCAAATCCTCTCCCTCCAAGACCCCTTCCCTTGACTCACCTGCAACCCCACCTACACAGCAGCTCTTCCTCTGTGACCTCGGCCTCTTCCCCTCCGATCCTGCTGATCCAGCATACCGGGGGAAGAGGAAGTCCACCCACACAGAGGGGAGTGCCCCTCGCCCCCGGACACCCTCCTCCAGGCGCAGTCAGACTGAGGACCCCATTCGGAAGTCCCCCCGGACCAGGAAGGGCAAGACCCCACCACCACCACCACGCAGCTCCACCACCCAGTCTCTCTCCTCCATCCCCCAGGCCACCACTCCACAGGTTCCACCGCCACACCCTGCACCAGGTTCCCCCACACACCGATACCGCATCCCCAAACTGCTTAGGCCCTCCCCCTGCCACTTGCTCTTCCACCCCCAAACCAGACGCTCTGCCTGTTTGTGCCACTGGTGTGGAGACCGGGTCCCCCCCCCGTCCTGCCCACCTCATCTGCCCCCCTTCTACTCCCTTGGAGTCATGCACTGCAGTGGAGTCCACAACCACCCGTCTGACTCGGGCACTGCAGTGGGGACCCAGTCCACTCCATCTGACCGGCCCACTGCAGTGGTTGCAGCACCCACACCATCTGACTTGTGCCCTACAGTGGTGCCGGCCCCCCTGAGTCAGACACCTCCACTGCAGTTGCCGGTGACACTCCTGCACCCACCACCCCTTCACTGCCTCACTCTGGCATCCCCTGATCCTGTCCCTGCGGTGCCTTGCCTGCCCCTTGTATGCCCCTCCAAGGGGGATGTCCCCTGTCCGTACCAGTGCAGGCAAGCAGTGGGTGACAAGTTGTCACATATCACCCTGTTGGGACTGTGTATTTGGACTGGCCATTGGCCTTAGTTTATTTTGGACTTCAAATTTTAGTTTGACATTTGCTGAATAAAGCCTCTTTTTGTTTACTTGTGGTTTTTCTTTTGATGTACATGATGTAGATGAGTATCATCATGCATTTGCAGTTGTAATAGTGTTCAGATCAGGTAAATGAAGTGTTGCTGTGGTCCATGGGATATGTGTCCTAATGTAGTCTGGATCCATTGCATCCTTTGCTGCAGTCTGACGGTGTAATGTTCTGCATTTGACACAGGGATGTACGTTTTGCATTTGTTAATTAACATCTTTGTCTTACACTGATGCACATCTGGTGGGCTTACCACTGTTCAATGTTTCTATTTCCTGACTGTGTGCCCATCTCCACTGGACATGCAGTTTAGCACATCAATGTTGAAGGACTCATCTGTGTATACAGTGCAACTTGCTTGACACATGTTTTGGGTGTATGCAGATGACTGACGTGACACTCCCGTACCCAGGCTGATGTGAGCAGAGCCTTCAGTGTGTTGTAGTTGTTGACTCACTGACCGAGTGTTCTGCTGACATGTTTGAGTCGTGCACAGACAAGGTTTGGCACAGCGGACCTTCCACAGGAGTGGAGTGCCCTCATGGCAGTGTGTAATCCTGTGACATTGCCTGGGCCCGTGTTGTGTGTTGTGTAAGCATGTCTGTGCGTGTTCCCTTCCCTTTACCTACACAGGCTGTGTCCCTACGGATGTTCCTGTTTGTGATGCTTGCTGAGTTGTTCTGTGTTCATCCAGCATCTTGGACCTGGTTTCTCCGGGATGTGGGTGCATGGCAAACTAATGTTCATCAGGTTGTCATCCCTAGTTGTCTTTGTTGTCAGGGCTGGGGATGTGGGCAAACGCAGATGGGACACAGTCAGGATTCCCCTTGGCACTTGTTGGTTACACAGGTCATGTAATTTACAGTTTCTGCTAGCTTTCAGTGATTGTGACACGTTGTGTGTGTGACTGCTGCCACTCCTCAGGGTCAGAGCTGCAATGTTGGAAGTTGTCTACGTGTGTTCTTTGTGGGTCACCTTGGCTTCTTCATTGGTGTGTGACTGTGGCCGGGATCCCATTGATTGGGGTGGATTTCACGTCATGCCCATGTACCGCGTACTGTGCAGTGTGTCAGATATTCACGAGTCTTGTTGACTGGCCATGTGTGATGGGTTTCTGCACCTTAGTTCCCACCACCACCCCTGGGATTGTCATGGGTGCATGTGCAATGTCACCAGTCCATGTGAGCTTCACTGCTGCACATTGGTGGAGATCAAGCTGTGTGGTGTAGAGTGTGTGCAAATGTGAGTTGTTGCACGGCTAGACCCCTACCTCCATATTGGCCTTGGCTGGCAGGCCGTTTTGATTGACTTGTGCTTGTGTAGGTGTGATGGTAGTTTGTTGCTCAGGACACATGGCTGTGGTTCACAGTGTGAATGACATCTACCTTTGTCATCCCAGTGGGATTATCATGCAGGCTAGTGTCACCACAATGTGGGGTCCCTGGGGGTAGTGCTGTGGTGGGTCTGTCTCTTGCTGTGTTAGTTGCTGTTCCTACAAGCTTGTGTGACATGTGTAATTTGGGCTCCCTCTCATCTAACAATGCCTGTTTGCCCACATAGGGGAATCCGATCCATGAGTTACTTTTGTATGGCACTGTATACACATCTGTGTAATTGGAATTCAGGCCTCCTCATGTGTTGTGTGGTTGCCTGGGGACACTGGCACACACCCCCATCACCTGTTGTGTTTGATATGCAGTGTGAGTCTGCCTGTTTGTGTTTGTGCATTTGCACCACTGCATTGGCATATCTTGAGTGTGCCATTGGCTGTATGTTGTTTGGTGGCTTTCCCCTGCTGTCCCTGGGACTCCTAGGTCATCAGTCAGCACAATAATCATGGTTTGTATGTCCCATTGCTGCCATGGTATGGTATTTGTTCACCTGACATCTACAGTCTCCACAGGATATCTACATTTGTGTGTCCATTGGTGCAGATATGTGGGTCTGCATTATGATGGTCACTTATGTCATTGTGTTATTTGTGAATGTTGACATTGTGAGCCCCCATGGGTGATGTTTGTATGCACATGGCCAAAACGATGTTTCATTGGCACTGCACTGTTTGCCTCACCCAATCTATGTTGCTATGGGACACAAGCACTGCTATGCCACTGATGTGTTTGTTGTTGTGTGACCAGGAATCATCCATGCAGTTTGGCTTTGGCAGCTTTTACCATGACTACACTTACCTTTTGGTCACTGTGGTGATGGGGCTTTAGGCCCCATTGCCACACTGTTCAAAATGTGCTTCAGCTATGGACCCCACACTTACCTTTTGGTCACTTTGGTGATGGGGCTTTAGGCCCCATTGCCACACTGTTCAAAATGTGCTTCAGCTATGGACCCCACACTTACCTTTTGGTCACTGTGGTGATGGGGCTTTAGGCCCCATTGCCACACTGTTCAAAATGTGCTTCAGCTATGGACCCCACACTTACCTTTTGGTCACTGTGGTGATGGGGTGTTCGAACCCATTGCCACAGTGGTCATGGTCAGCTTGCATTGTGGAGGCCACACACATTTATGTGTGACACATGTGATGGGGGTCACATTGTATGTTCAATGTCATGTTCAGTGTTGTAGGCATTTGACACAGGCTACACACGCTTGTCATGGTGTTGGGGGGATGTAATTTTCAGACATTCCTTATGTGGGAGTATGCTGGTTGTGTCATGCATTACCCGTCCTATGAGTAGGGGTGGTGGTGGTGGCAGGCATCCAGCCCCCCATGAGTAGGGGTGGTGGTAGTGGTAGGCATCCAGGCCCCCATGAGTAGGGGTGGTGGTAGTGGCAGGCATCCAGCCCCCCATGAGTAGGGGTGGTGGTAGTGGCAGGCATCCAGCCCCCCATGAGTAGGGGTGGTGGTAGTGGTCGGCACACAGGCCCCTATGAGTGGGGATGGTAGTAGTGACAGGCATCCAGGCCCCCCTGAGTAGGGGTGGTGGTAGTGGCAGGCATCCAGGCCCCCATGAGTAGGGGTGGTGGTAGTGGTAGGCATCCAGCCCCCCATGAGTAGGGGTGATGGTTGTGGTAGGCATCCATCCCCCTATGAGTGGGGATGGTAGTAGTGGCAGGCATCCAGCCCCCCATGAGTAGGGGTGGTGGTAGTGGTAGGCATCCAGCCCCCTATGAGTGGGGATGGTAGTAGTGACAGGCATCCAGGCCCCCCTGAGTAGGGGTGGTGGTAGTGGCAGGCATCCATCCCCCTAAGGGTGGGGATGGTAGTAGTGACAGGCATCCAGGCCCCCTGAGTAGGGGTGGTGGTAGTGGTAGGCATCCATCCCCCCATGAGTGGGGATGGTAGTAGTGACAGGCATCCAGGCCCCCTGAGTAGGGGTGGTGGTAGTGGCAGGCATCCAGGCCCCCATGAGTAGGGGTGGTGGTAGTGGTAGGCATCCAGCCCCCATGAGTAGGGGTGGTGGTAGTGGTAGGCATCCATCCCCCTATGAGTGGGGATGGTAGTAGTGACAGGCATCCAGGCCCCCTGAGTAGGTGTGGTGTTAGTGGTAGGCATCCAGGCCCCCTGAGTAGGGGTGGTGGTAGTGGTAGGCATCCATCCCCCCATGAGTGGGGATGGTAGTAGTGACAGGCATCCAGGCCCCCTGAGTAGGGGTGGTGGTAGTGGCAGGCATCCATCCCCTAAGGGTGGGGATGGTAGTAGTGACAGGCATCCAGCCCCCCTGAGTAGGGGTGGTGGTAGTGGCAGGCATCCAGGCCCCCATGAGTAGGGGTGGTGGTAGTGGTAGGCATCCAGGCCCCCATGAGTAGGGGTGGTGGTGGTGGTAGGCATCCATCCCCCTATGAGTGGGGATGGTAGTAGTGACAGGCATCCAAGCCCCCCTGAGTAGGGGTGGTGGTAGTGGCAGGCATCCATCCCCCTAAGGGTGGGGATGGTAGTAGTGACAGGCATCCAGGCCCCCCTGAGTAGGGGTGGTGGTAGTGGCAGGCATCCAGGAACCCCATGAGTAGGGGTGGTGGTAGTGGTAGGCATCCAGGCCCCCATGAGTAGGGGTGGTGGTAGTGGTAGGCATCCATCCCCCTATGAGTGGGGATGGTAGTAGTGACAGGCATCCAGGCCCCCCTGAGTAGGTGAGGTGGTAGTGGTAGGCATCCATCCCCCTATGGGTGTGTATGGCATTGGTGATTGCCATCCCACCCCTATGGTTATGCTGTTGCTGGTGTACGTCATTTGTGCATCCCTATGTATGTGTGACATATTTCGGGTACGTGTCGTTTGTTTGTGTTGTTGGTGTTTGACTTACCGTCTGCGCCGTACGCGTCTGTGCCGGTCCCGGTAATAGATGTAGAGTATAGGTAGGACCTGCGCGATGGGATTCATGCTTGGGTCATCTCGTTCGGGTTTCGCGTGTCTTCGACTCGTACTCGTCGCTGGCTTGTTCGTCTCGTAGCCGTGGATCTTCTTGTGGCGCGAATCGGAGCTTATGTACGGCTCTCCCGGATGCTCAAACATGCCGGACGTAGCGACGGGTTCGGCGCGTACAGAGTGCGCATCATACTAGTCCTGCCGGAAGGTGCTGTGTATTTGGTTCCGTGCGACTCGAATCGGCGTTTACGGATCCGGCTCGGGCGGGGAACAGGAGCTGAAATGGGTGAGTACGGCTCGCTCGGATTCTGGGCTGTTATGCGCATCGTACTTGTTCGTTCGGACGAGTGTTCGAATCGGTCGGGAAACACACATTCGGCTGTTTTTTTTTCCGGACGAATACTGTTAGGTGTGCTTCCGGCCGAGATCGGAATCGACCCCTGTGTCTAGAAGGCTGGTACCAGGAACACTGAGAGCCTAACGGAGGGCTCTTCCAGTGCTTGGAATCATACCTCCCACACCGTATGATTCCAACATGCTTGATACCAAACATGATAGGATTCATTGCAGCCCGTTTCGAGATGGTCATCATGTAATTTCACGGTGCCCCTCTATATAGTATATGGCAGCTTACCATACAACCAGGGAGAATGGACTCCATAAGCTGTTGGCGTGTCCTGCTCATGCAGGGGCACCCTCACACTTAGAACCAAGCACCGTGCCTTCAGGATTGCAAAGGCCTGCTATAGGGGTGACTTATAGGTTTTAAGTGCAGTGACCCTAGATATAGGAAACCTATATCTTTAGTAAGTGGTGCTAGCACCAGCTTACACAGGCTGCAATGGCAGGCCTGTAGTTCCATTTTGAATGGTCTCCTATGGGTGGCACAATGCATGCTTCAGCCCATGGGGGACCTCTGGGGTACCTCTGCCCTGGGTGCCTTAGTGCCATATGCTATGGACTGATAAGGGTACCCCAGTATCCAATCTGGGATGTACCTAAGTACTGAACATAACAATTTAAGAGAGAAAGCAGATAGACTGGGGTCCTGAGTAGCAGGATCCCAGTCAGACTAGTCAATAACAGCTTAGCACCAGGCAAAAAAAGGGGGTAACCATAAAAGCAGATCCTACTTTACTACAGTGCTTTTGAACTCTATGTGAAAACCAAAATCTTTACAGAAGTGGAAGGCTGTGCACTTAGTTCAAATTATTTTCCATGCCTTAACCAGCTCCTCTCAAACTGCACCTCCTCATCCTCCACCTTCTTACTTCCGTTTTCTCCCACCACAACACATTGCATTTATCAATCTTCTGGGACAGATGTCTTGTGTCTGTTAACTAGAGTCAAGGCAAAGGCTGTTTCACAGATTTTCATTCTGAGCACGCAGGGTCTCTGCCCTGGGGCTCATTCTGCAAAACTCTATCATGTCAGAGGTGTTCACAGAAAAGACTGGGGTCAGAGTCATCTCCAACTTCCTAGAACAAGAAGAAGGCTTCAAGAGAATGACATCTTTTCTTTTTTGGCCCATCCATTGCTTTATTGCGTCTTGTTGCTGGCTTTAGAACTCTGTGGGCTACTACACAGTAGTAAACCAACTGTGTTTACCCCCTAAAATGCGCTCTGCCATTAGAGATCCCTCTTTGGCCTATTTAACTTTGCTGTAGGCCCATTGTAAATAATGCCTAAAATGCATCCATGACACAGAAGGATATGTCATATGTGGATGTAGAGTGTATTTACACCACCTACAAATATTACAATAATACATGTCTACCATAAACTCTACTGTGCTCTGATTGGGCTGCAGTTTAAAGGCACAGCAAGGAAAGCCTATTTTCTGTATTAATAAGTCACCCTAAAGAGTACCTTGTAAGCCCACAAAATAGGCCAGTCTTCTTTGTTTTTAGAAGCCTCCCTCAGGTAGTTTAAGTACAGGTATTGTCAAGATTGATGTTCTCTTTAATTTCATAGGTGTCAAAAATTTTCTCCTAAATAAAATGATTCAGCGTAGTTCTTTGTAAAAATTATTTTGATAAATGAAAAAATGTTTACATAATTTTAAAAATTAAAAGATTTGATGTTATATAGTAAAATGTTTACACTGTTTTCCAGCACTTTTTTGTCCATAAATGTTTTTAATTAATTTTGAAAACAATGTGTACCATGTTTAAAACTATATTTATGTAAAACGAAAAATAAGAACATCTTTAAAAATGTTTTTGTATGTATAAAATCATTATATCAAACACACAAAAGGTGATGGAAGGAATGCTTGCAATACGTCTAACCCCTAGTATTTTAATTCTTCGTACTTTTTTCCACCATGCCACCTCAGATTAGACCCATCAATAAGCAAATCAGTATGTACAATCCATCCCAAACTGCCAAGCCAGATCCTCTCTACACCGGAACACAAGCAACCCAAGACCCTTTTTGCCCTTGCTTGACTTTGTAGGCTGCAATGAAAAGTTTTAGGCCAATTAATTGTTGCAAAGAAATTAAATATTTCATCCATTTAGTTATTTTCAAACTCATTTCGTAAGTGTCATTTTTATTACATTTTTCAATTTATTGATGAATACTTGATCCTTTCAAAATTCAAGAATGAAGAGTACAATTCCAGATGGTCTTCTTTGTAGCAGTAACAGTAGTTTCCTCTCACTCGAGCAAAGTAGCAGTATTCAGCCTACGGTTAGCGGTATATGCTGCGGTTGATCTTCACTTCCAGGTCTTTTATTTATTTTAAAGTCCATGCATTCAGAATTTATCTGACACATGGACAAAGGTGTAATCTATGATTGGATTTTCATCCTACAGCTTGAGGGGTAAATTAAACAGGGCAGTCATTGTCGTGCCTACCATTTATGTTGAAAGCCTAAATCAAAAAGAATTGTTCTGATGGTCTTGCCCGACCACTTAGATTTTGAAGATTTATACATTGGTTCTAGAATTGCAATATTGAGAATCTTTATAATTCCCATTCTTTATAATGTGAAATAAGTTATTATTAAAATCCCAAGTTAATACATCAGTGGCTTCTTTTACTGATCTAACCAGGGATTCTGCTTTATTTTATAACTTTTGTTTGAGGAGGAATATATAAGTATTTAAGATATGCAGTTGGCTTTTATCCTGAAAATCAATTAAGGCAGCATTGATGTTATTGGTATTAGAATTAACTCCTTTTTTCATTAAATCGTAGACATACTAAATTAATATTGGCAATTCACCACTTGCTCTAGCCATTTGTTTAGTTTCAGGCACATCAAGGCATGTCATTTTTTTAAAATCAAGACCAGTTGTTTTCTAAGTTACTTGTAAGCAAATTCTATAATTAGACATTTTGTATGCTAATTATTGGCAGATCAGCTAATATGTTGAAGTCTCCACCATTATTTTGATCTAATATAAATTGAATCTTTGTAAAGTCTTGTCAATTGACTTGACCCAAGCAATTAAGTTAATGTAATATTTGCATATATATTTTGTCTATATAAGATGTCAAGGTTCCTTCTGAATCATAACTGGTACAAAAGTCAAGTTGTGATGGACTGGTAATATCACCCTTATTAGCAGTGTCTTATAATAGCCTAAATTTCCAGGAGTTGCTGCTCACCAGGGTATCATCAGTTTATAATTTGTAATGGTCATATTATATTCTGGTAGTGGATCCATATTCTCCTTTGCTTTTTGCACCAGCATCCTTGTTTCAACTGTCATCAGTAGTGGAACTGTTGTTATTTTCCTTATATTCCTTGTTACCTCTACTTGCTAATATGTTAACCTTTGATTCGTTTGGAGTCTTTATTATAACCACAATCCTGTCTGAGATTCCACTCCGTAACCCTATATTGTTATGTATGTTTGCTGACTGTATTGAGTCTGTTTAATTGCATATTATACTTAAATCTAAAGATTTTGAACCTTAGGCCTTCTGACCATACTTAAAAGCTCCATATGAAATTATTCTTTATATGTTGTTTTTATTGGTTTCAAAAATGGGATATGATTTCTGTCCAATCAAATTTAGTTTACTAGTAATAATTTACGTATTTGAATTAACAGGATTTTTATACAACTCCTTTAATTTACCTTCTGTTATCTATATAGTTGGAAACTTTCATCCTGGTCGACTGTAGCTGGTAATTTACGGGCAGAAACTGCATTTTCTTAACAGACCTAGCATTAGTTGCTTCTTCCAGCAGCAACCTTTTTGAGTCTTTTTTGTACCATTAGGGTTTATTTGGTTCATTTTCTCATTAGCTGCAATTAATGACTGATTATGATTAGAATTTCTTAGCTGCTATGTATCGTTCTCTATTAGTGGGCTTCCAGGAAATGTTACTATTGGTTACACATTGGCATTTATTGTACAATTTTTGTTTTTAAATGTACTGATGTATTAAATTCACTAATTTGTTATGTAAAAGTTGAAATAAGTTGATCAAATCATCCTTTCATAGGAGTTACTGAACTTTAGAGGTAAAACCTTCAGTAAAAGTACCTAATTCAATACTTTGCCTGTAAGCGCCCCTAATGTCCTTTGAGTTTCTTCAATATTGACGTTTGATTTGTCAATAAAAGCAATTGATCAAATAATGTATCTGATATATTTGTTAAACTACTACTTATTGAAATGATTGCTGCTAAAACTGAGTATATTGGAGGGAGTTTATCATCATACAAGGTTATACTTTCTTCTTTAGAAGTTACTTCAGCTGTTCTTGCATGTGATTGAGGTGCAAGCGCTTCCTTTTTTTCATAGCTAAAGCCAATTCATTTAACAGTCCTGTATCAGCTAGGTACTTATCCATGCATGATGACTACTGATGTGACTACTATTTAATACATCACCTAGAGAATCTTCCCTCCCATAAATAATTCCTCAGTCAGAATCATGCTCCATTGTTCATTGTGGCCATGATGTATTGTTTAATAAAGCAGTAATTATGCCGAGATAGTATCATAGTAACAGAAGGGGTTTGCTGGAAGATGTTGTCTTTGGAGTTGTCAGCTCCCTCTGTAGTTGTGACCATGTTGTTTAATCCAAGCTTGGGTTAGGCTTTTGAGATCTAGCATTCATGTTTTAATCCTGGGCCTATGTCACCCCATTTTGATGCCAAAAGATCACTTAAAATAAATGCAAAATGCATTTGCAATGTGAGTAAAAGGAGTAAAAAAAGCAGTCACACAATTGCCTAACTTGATGAAACTGGCTTTGGTAGTTAAAGTGGCTTGAGAGGCTTGGGCAGGTTAAATAGATTCTGGAACTCCAATCTCTCCTGTCACTGTTGCTGCTCCAGTGTGTCCTTAAAGTTGTTGTTCTTGTTAGTGAGGCTGCCGCTGCTAATGGACGACCACCACTTCTTAACTCAACCCAGTGTCTATCTGCCTGACTGCATACTGGGAGTCGCCTTCACTCTGCACCTCCGTCCACATTCTGGGACCACTTACACTGTCAGGGGGATCTACCTCTCCCCTCCCATCAGAGTCCACATGGGCTCCAGCTTCCCAGTATCATACCGCTTACACTTTCTCAGTAAAACTGTGCGTTTGTTGGACAACATAAATGTCAAAACTGTGCAAGTCTGATTCTACACACATCATCAGGATATGTTGGCCTTAGTCCTGCTAGCTCACAGTGCACCATCTGTACCCCTAACCATAGTTGGATGACAGGTGGAATGTGCAAGCTGAGAACATGACAACCCTAACTTGCCAAGGAAATCATGGTAACAGATCTAGATCACTTTCGTTTGGTTTCTTATGCATACCCAAAGAGATACACAAGAAATACACAACATGAAGTTTCAATATTTATTGAAGCATTGTGATACTTGAGTAAAATATGTGCGCTGCAAAAATCAATAGAAGGAAACAGAACAACGTGATTAGCATTACAAGAATGGTGAAGAAGATAAACAATTCAACCATTTTGCTGTTATAGAGAATTTAAGCTTGCATGTAAGTACTGCAATCTATTGCACACCTACCTAGCATACCTATCCTAATGTGCCTAGGGTGGGTGAATCTGCCAGAATCCCTGTAGGGTGATCTAATTCCCCCATTACCTGTGGGTAAGTGTCATCAGGGAGCCCGTCTTCATGCAGAGCTGGGCATCATCCCTTGCAAGAGGTAAACAGGAATCAGTGGGCTTGAATGGAATTCCGGCATGGGGCGAACTCTTATTACCAGCAAAATTCTCCTTTAACTAAACAAGGGAATGGTGTTGTTTATATAATAAATATCACCCATATTGCCATGCCGAAGTTCCAGTCAGGCCGTTATTGTTGATTCTTCCATGATACCTCAGTCGCTGAGCGGACAATAACAAACAACATTTTGCGCAGGGAACTTAGCCCTTGCACAGAATGTTCAAGGTATTTGATAATATGCCTACGAAGTGGAAATGTCAGCAAAGCCATTTCAGAGAATATTATCCTGCACAGGCATGCAAGCAAATGTGTGCCAAAAGTCAGTGGGGCCGATTCACAAAGGTAATCTGAGACAAAAGTCTAACTTTACGACTTTTGGTATTCACAGAAGTCATTTACTACTTTTGGTATTCACAGAGGTAATTTACGAGTCGTATCTTTATGTGCGCAGTCGGGTCAGAATCTCCTCACCTGGGCCGTACTCTCTGCACCCTGACCGTACTCTCCAGCTCGGGCCGTACTCTCCGGCTCGAGCCGTACTCTCCGGCTTGGGCCGGTGAAGTGTAATCAATGTGCAGGAATGCAATTTTTACAAAAAGGAACATTAGGAAAGTGTGATAAATGGTAGAGGAGGTCATGAAAAACAGTTTGGGCAGGGAAAAGGGTGTGGCCAGACACTACATCATATCCCAGAAAAGTTTGCTCCTTTGCATCATGGTACAATATGCGCTCCCCTCAGCGTTGACTGTAGTGTCCACACCACAGTCAAAACTAAGGGCGCTCCCCTTAGTATTGACTGTGGTGCTGACACAATGGTCAACACTGAGGGGAGCTCAAATTGTGCACTGTATGTGCCATGATGCAAAGGAGCAAACTTTTCTGGGATATAATGTCGTGTCCTGCTACACCCTTTTCCCTGCCCAAAAACTGATTTTAATGACCTCCTCTACCCGTTATCATATGTTCCTAATGTTCCCTTTTATAAAACTTGCATTCTGGCCCATTGAATACACTTCATCCAGCCCGAGCTGGAGAGTATGGCCCGAGCCAGAGAGTATGGCCCAGCCGTAGAGTACAGCCCGGATGCGGAGAGTACGGCCCAGGTGCAGAGTTTCCAGCCCGACTTCAGGCGAAAAGATACAACTTGTAAATGATCTCTGTGAATACCAAAAGTCGTAAAGTTAAACTTTTGTCTCAGATTGCCTTTGTGAATCGGGCCCAGTGTGTTTAAGAAAAGAAGGCAACTTAAAAACATGAGCATGTAAAATGGTGGTGTTCCTACCCGGGCCTAAATGTGACCACATGACACCAGCTCTTGAGATCAATCAATCAGGGCAGTTTAGGAGAACACTATAGGGACTGGAAAACTGCAGGCACTTTCACCACAATCAGTGTCCTCTTAAGGATTCTAGGGACCCCAGGCAAAATATACTTTAGAAGCCCCTGTTTGAATCACATTTGTATTTTATTATCTGTATTCTTCTAAATCAAGCCTCATGATGTCAACCAATATCGAATGATATCTTAAAGGGTGAGATAGAGAAATAGACAGAGGAAAGATAGGGAGAAATGTCACTTTCCCAGAGGTTCATTGGAAGGAATTTTTCTGCTAAATCAAGTCTCATGATGCTAGCCAAAATTGAATAATGTTTTAAAGGGTGTGTGAGTGAAACAGATAGAGGTAAGTTACGGAGAAACTGCACTTTTAAAGGCTCCCCTTGGAAGGCCCTGGGCAATTGCCCACTTTGTCATACCTTAAAACATCTCTCACTGCAATGTACAGCAACAGTGGGAGCAACAGCAGCAAGACCGGATATTTGCAGTAGCGGCTGCTGCTGAACAGAGGTGGTGGGCAGTGGAAGGGGGTATACAAAATAAAATTAAATGACTCACCTGGGTGCCGCAGGTTTCCGCCTCTCATCTGTCGTCTTCTCAGCGCCGCAACAGGAAGCACACAGCCTCCCAGAATCCAATGGCCAATCACAACTCTACAATACAGCATTGTGATTGGTCTGAGTGCCGTGGTTCGGCGCTCAGACGGGGACAGGGCGGCTGTGCATGTTCCCTACCAGGCTGTGTAATGCAGCCTGGTGGGGAACATGCAAAGTGCGCAGGACTGTTTGGCCAGCTCAAAAGGGCCGGCCAAACAGTCCTGCACACTTTAAAGTGTGCTTAACACTCCTTCCCCAGGCCCCTGCTCTGGCCAGCCCAGCCCCACCTGCCCCGCCCCACACCTAAGCAGGAAGGAAAACTAAAATGATAATAACATTAGTTATTATAATTTTAGTTTTCCTTTGTAACTGCTCGCAGAGCAGTGGGGCAACGCTCCTCTGCCTTAGCGGAGGAGCCGCTGCTGGATGTTTGTCAGAACAACTCCTTGTCTGGGCTGGAAATTTCTTCAAAAGAATGCAAGGAGAAGCTAGGAGAGCAAGGTGAGTGTTTAATGTTCAAAAAGACACACATCAATGGACATACCCTACCCTGTCAATGCTGGGCAGAGTTGCTTTATTCAAAATGATAACCCTCCCTAAGATCATATATACCTTACAGAACAACTACTTCCCCCTCCCACACCGATTCCTCCTTACAGCCGCTCTTAGGTCCTTCTTGTAGAAGGGAGGCATCCTCCGAGTCCCACTAGCGAAATACTGCAAATTTACTTATGATGGCAGTTTCGCCATGATAGATCCCAACAGCCTATCTTATGATCATTATGTATGGGCTATATTCTGCACACGTGGGCTCGACTCTGCAAACTGCATTTTCTGTGGAACTGTGGGACTGTGAGCAATGGAAGGGGGTCCCACAATCCAATTAGTATATGGTGTAAAGCTTCCAATGGAAGCTGCCCCAGCTACAAATGGGGTGAAATAGAAGTATGACAGGCCAAACTCCCTTACGGACTGGTACTGCCCTGGCTGATGTGGGCATGAATTAGATGTTTTGAGGATGGGATCGACTAGGGACAACACTTGTAGGTGATGTGGCATCCACCAATAATCTGACTAATACATAAGCAGTTCCATGGATCCCTCCAACTCCATCATGCACTGACTCTGAACGTCAGGGCCATAGATGACCTACCGGAATTCAGCCTTCTGAAAGAAAAACTGACCATAATACAGCTCCCATATCATAGGAAAATATCCTCCTTCTACAAAACTCCAGTGATCAATTATCCTGATACTTTCCTGAAACTCAGAGAGGCTTGGGAATAATTGAACATAGGTCCCCTAGATGATAATCAATGGACATTTGCCCTCATGACCCCCAGGGTATCAGCCATCTCATATTGACTGATCGAGTTTAAATACTTCCATTGAGTTTACTTAACTCCAGACAACTTCTGGCGCCTTCAGCAGGGCCCAGGTCTGGAGTGTCTCAGGTGTCAGATGGATGTGGGAGACTACAATTACACATTTTGGTCCTTCCCAGTACTTCAACCCTTCTGGGTGGGGTTAGCCCATGCATTCCAACAAGAGTTGAAGCACCCATTAGACCTGAAACCCAAATTAGCACTACTCAAGATACTTGAGAATGAGGGTTTCACATGGGCTGAAAAAACCCTTTTGAGACTGGACTTTATAATGGGGAAATGAGACATTGCTCAGAATTGTAGAAAACTGACTTAATTCAGTGGATACGTGGTATGGATAGGTGCAGCATCCTGGAACTCCCCATTTGTGAGAACATAAAATGTGCATGAAAGGATATGGGGGTATGGGAGAATTATTAACAAGATGAGGGTGACCTGTGATTCAATATACAGCCTAATAAAACAGTGCATTGTGGGGTTAAACATTGCTCTGGGTCTACTTACACTATTTATGGGCAATATCGATGGGAAAATATGAATATTCTTCAAATATACTATGGAATATTCACAGTATATTTCGAATTTCTGATGCCACCAGTTCAAAGATATTGTTGATTGTTTTGTTTGAAAATGGAAATTGTAATAAAGAAATGTATTTAACAAAATAAAACAACAATTAATAATGAAAACGTATTTAAAACATCATACATAATAATCAAAATGTGAAAATAACATTACAAAAAATATATTTTTTAACAAAAAGCAAAATATATTTAAAAAAAATATTCAACAACCAAAAAACAAATATATAGATATAAAAGTTTAACAAATCAACTATTAAGAACACATTCTGAAAAAAAGTACAATATCTAATAATTAACTTAAATAAAGTTCAATACAATTAAATTATTAAATATCCAAACATTGCACAATTTCAAAATATTTTAAAATGTACAAATTCAATAATGGCTCGTAAATTCAAACAATTAGTTTGCAAAACTATATTTTAAAACACTAGTGATTTAAATCCCCAAGGAAACATAACAATCCAAAAAAATTGAATTTAGAATTTACATTTTTTTTACAATATTTAAACTTAAAAGCATTTTACATTCTAAATATTTGTTCAATGTTGATACATTTCAAACACTACCCTCCAAAAACAACAACAACAAAACAATTGAAAATAGCCCAAAAGTGACATTAAATAAAAAAAATGAAGAATAATTAATTAATTTTAAAATCTTGAAAACTCACTCTCCTTTCCATGATTCCAATAATGCTCACTTGCACACCTGCCTTTTTGGGCCCCACCCCCTTTGTGCATAACCCTGCACTTGCCTATGAAGCGAGAACCATGGTCTCACTCTATTTTCTATGGTTCCGTGATACCCAGAAAATGACGTGATGACGCCCTCTACCACCCATACTCGCCACAGTACCCTGCCATGGGAGTCAACCAAGTCCAAAAGGTCTATTTCTAGTCCAGATATGGAGAGGACTGCTGACCCAGCTCGAACCCCTGCAACTCTCTAAGTGCAACAGCAGGATTGGAAACCAAGGGGCAGGCTCTTTGGGCAAGTCTGTGTCCCCATGGGGAGGGTTTGGCATTTCAACAACCTTGCTACAATATACATGGAAGGGATCCCCTTACAGAGACCAAGTACAAAACATACACTGCTTATCCTCTAAGAGGCACAGATGTCGCTATTGCCTCTTGCCGGGGAGACATTCAGATTGAGCAGGAGTTTCCGCCCCATTCCCCTCTAGAGCTTCCCTATTACTCCCTAGTGTGGGCAATCAGTAACCTGGTGAACCGTAGCTAACTCATACCCCATTACCCACTAGACTGGTATCTAAATCCCTTAAAAAGAGTACTACTACTGCTCATCTGATGCCTAAACTTCTTGTCTTCGGGACATACCAAAGCAGAACACATGATCAGTTTTATTATCTCTCTTCTCCAGTTGCTATTTGGTTGCTGCACCTTCTTAGCAGTTTAACTTGTAAAGCTAGCTACCTCTCACAGCTCTGTAATCTCGCAGGTACTAAATATTAAAGAGGTTTCTTCAACTCCTCAGGATGCACCATCAGCTGCCTTAAAGACAGATTATGTTTATTATTCAATTGAGATATAGTGCCTGAAGCCTGCTATCAGGTGTACAGATAAAAGAAGAATCTCAGATAGCAGCAATCTAATCAACATTTGGTGCAGCAAGGCAGTAAACTCCCTTGTGACATGCCACAGATCAGGCATAAACGAAGAGGTCAAACACCAAAATGCCACATTGGAGCTATTTTGTTCAGCTAAGAAGAGCCATTTGCTATAACATGAAAACAGTGTGAAAGAGAGATTTGACATGCAAAGGTCCTCAAGTTCAATGGAGCAAGCATGTGAACTGCATGGAACTTTGTGAACAGAAATCTAAATGATCTACTGCACTTTTGGTCATTAATATTGCTAGCAAACATGGAGAGAAAAAAAACATTGTTCAAGCAAGAGCAAATATAAGGTGACCATGGAAGAGACGAAAAAGCAGGGAATAGCAGAAAGTGACAGGTGCAAACGTTTACACACTCATACTATGAGGGCAGATGTGTCATCATGAATCTTTTCAGCTTTTTAGACTTACTTGTTTTTCCCCTAGCATCTTCGACAAATGTTAGATCACCGGATGTGCTTATGTAAATGTTCCTGCTCCAACAGCAGCGAGCTGAAATGATGAAAGTCCCTGGCACAGTCATTGTCGTTTACCTTGCTTCTCTTCCCACAAATCTCGGACGTACCTGGTTTTGTTTCTGAGCAGGAGACCGCTATTCCAGGTCCCCTGACAGTGGCTCTACATGGTTTTAGTTTCACTGAGTTAGAGATTGGATCTGTCAAATGGAGCGCTGTTTTTAGCATGGGTGCCTACTGTCATCTTGCTCAGAATAAGACGACTAACAGCTGTGGCAGCGGTTGATGATAAAACCATGGTCTTTTCATCAGTTCAAGACTTTTTACCAGCACCCCAATTGGGGGAGATGCCTGCTGGCCCTCCCTGGAAAAACCACAAGTCCTATTTATGAGCCAGTTTGTATCGCGTTTGCACCATGCAATGTGGTACATGCACGATGCAAAGCTTAAATGCAATTTGGAAAGACACGCAGGCCAGTTTGTATAGCCCTGAGCAAAGCAACACAGTGCAAATCTCTGTGCTGCCTTACTCTGCCCTGGGATGTTGTTCCATGAGCATTGGGTGGGTGTTCCCACGCAAATCCCATGGTTTTTGGCACATTCCCAGATTTACCAGAAGTGGTGGACCTGGGAATGAGCCAAAAAAATATGCCTTCTCAGTGGAGGCGTAACAAGAAGAAATATCTTCATTCTCCTCGTTACTACCTCGTTCTATGTGTGCTGCATTCTACCGCACACATAGATAGGGGAATGTGCCTCTCAGGATTGTTTTCGTGCAGGAAGGTGTGCCTTTCTGCACAAAAACTATCCTGCTTGCAACGAAGGCACCCTTGCACCATGGTGCAAGGGTGCCTGCATCGACACTAGAAATCTAAAATGCCGCCAGCGCAGGGGAAAGAGCAGGAATGTGCTTTATTGTCTTAAATACCACACATTCCTGCCCTTTCCATGTCACGCAGTGCAACACAGCAAGGTGACTTGCTGCGCTGCACTGCATGACATTCTTGTAAATAGGCCCCCATGTGTTCATCCATGACACTTCCCCAACTGCAAGACTGGATGTAAGTAGTGATGATGTAACCCAAAGAAATTGGGTTGTCGTGATTAAACAATACAGGGAAAGAGATTGGCGTCTTCCTTGCCCCCCGCATGTGCCTGCTCTTTGCAGCTCTCTCCCCTACCCAGCTAAGTCACTCTGTCCAGGTAGTTATGTGCCTGGGTCACATTCACAAAACACACACTGGAGAAGGAAGGAACTCACAACAATGGTTCAGACCAGTTGGGTCAGAGCAATATATGACCTGGAAGGACTTTTACAAAAACTGTGGTGGAGGGCAATGTCCCAACAAAGGAAAAGTACTGAATGCTCTTTCTCAGCCCCCGTGATCAAATCTGGCAGGAGAGTACTGAGGCCCAGCAGCACATACCTGATGTACATAACGACTGTCTACTTTAAATCTAGTAAGCATATTGATATTGTTGGATATCTGCCATCATTGTGGAGCCTGGCTTTGAGTATATTGATAGATAAATTGAGTATAATCAGTTTGGTCTCACCAAAAAATAGATGGATGGTGCACCCATTTGGGTGGCTCGTTGTGTCCCTCAACCATTGCTCTTTGGAGCTAAAGCTGGTCTGAGAACCAGAACCAGGATCCCTCTTTACTTTCAACTTAACTTCCACAAAAAGCTAGAGAAGCAATGCACCACGGGTAGGGACAGTAGGTTTACTGCCATTAAAAGATTGCACTGAAAGGACTGTGAAAAGGCATGATTTGTTCATGAATAGAGAAGAGAAGCCCTGCTTGCTGCAATCTTTCTACACTAGCCTTAGAACTAAGGCCCACCTGCTTGTGTATCACTCACTAGGATCACTGCACTGCACTGTAGATTGCTGTCCACTGGAGAGAAGTTCTTCTGTCTATACTAATCAAATATGACAGCTCTAAGATCATGAGCGTTTATTGTTAACTGATGGTACGAGAGAGAGTGTAGAGCTCAAAAGACAATTGTAGTGAACTACCTTGCAGCACAACTTTCCTGAGATGCTCATTTTTCCAAATGTGCAAGCAGATCCACAGGCTATTTTCCTGCATGTGTTGGAAGCACACATGTGACCACGTACAATGAAAGGTGGTGCAACCTGTGAAAGCCCAGACATGCATCCATGTGTCCAACAAAGAAAACAATAGGCTTTAAAACTATCTTTTGTTGCCTAGGTGACTAGATACTCACATGGACAGCACAGCTATTGTACCTGTGCTTGTTGATGTGGTTATTATATATGTTCATATAGTCCACCCACTAACTTGAGAGGCCCAATTATCCAGGTAAATAGTGTTTAAGCAATGTACAATGATGCTAAAAAAGAAAACACAATTTTATAAACTTTATTGGCATTTCCAAATTTAAATTCAAGAAAATACTATTGTCGTGGCAGTATTATGGAGTCAAACACACCCGTCCATTTACTGTGCAAATGTGAGGAAGTGTTCCTTACTTTTGGCCCCAAATCTTTGTGAGTTTCTGAAGGCATCTCCAGACACGATAAACCGATCTCCATGTTAACATGCACCTACACATACCACAAAGCCACTCCCCTGTTGTTGATGCCTCCTTTTCTCTCTAGCACCTGGCAACAGTTCACTTTGCTAAGTGTGGTCCCAAATTTATCAGTGATTATATGCCGCTTGAAAGTTCCTGATACTCTTCATAGCCAAGGAGTACAATTATAGGGATCAGCCAAAAGCTCACCACATCCAATAACAACCCAGCAACAGCCCCCTAGAAACTTTGAACCACCCGGCGCTCCCACAACAAGAGCAAGAAGTTTAAGAGGCATGTAAAACAGTCTTGGGAGTGGCTTTGCTCCACTCCTTAGAGTTTCTCCATTTTGTAGTATGTTCTGTGCAGACAATTTAATTGAATTAATAAATAAGATAACATAACTTTAGTGCGGTATTTTACCTTTAACTATGAATATTAGTCTTTCACTTTGAATAAATCATAATACTCCCAGAACGATATTTATATTGTATGTCTTTCAGCTGTAACCGAACCTTCTCCGCCTAGAAACACAACCAATGCATCATCACAAGAGGGTCAAAGACATCACAGAGACACTAAAGAATTTTCTGCCATTGAGCCTGCACTACACTCCAACCTGACACCATCTACACCTGCTCTTCAAATTGGAGGCATGCCCCTGAGCCTTTGACCCTGTGGTATCTGAAGAGAGTGCCCTTGACGGGTCACTGAAACTGATTGAACTTCCTATAGCACCACTATTCCCCATTCTGAGCATGAAAGGAACTCTTGGGTTAATACAGCATCCAACACCTTTAGAATCTTTCCATTGTGTATACCTGATTGTGCTCAACCAGGAAATAGTGAAATCATGTTCCTATAATTCATGGTCCTGGAGTAATTAAACTAAGGTGGGTATCACCTTGTTCAGTGTGTTCCTGCTGTTCCCTAGGTGCCTATAACACTGAAAATCTGGACTTCAATGAGGCATTTCTAGGATAAAGGCCCCTAAAATTTGTGAGCATCAATGAGAGGCAACTGTGAATTGCTATAGCTTTTACGTTTCTCACAATGAGAGAGCAAGAGATAACATACCCAGTTGCATTCTCCCTAATAATTACTATCTCACATACGGGCAAGTGGACAAAAGTAAAGAGGAAGGAGCGGAGTCTGATAAAAGCACTACTTCGCTGTTCTATGGGGGTATCCAGAGATATTGGAGTAGATGCCTCACTCACTTAATCGCGACATGCTTCATCATCAGTGCCTATCCACACCCTGGTAGGATGGGACCACCAGTGTGGCTCAAACAAAAGATTGGGAGTTCTTAGATAATATCTCACTGGATAATGCAGGGAACCAGATAAAAAGGAAGAAAGATTAAAAATCCCTCACAGTATCCCCGAAAAGGATTCTTTATTTGTAGGGTACTGGGGGTATGATTGAAATGTGTTACAGGGTTTAAATTGAGTTCCAATTGCTCATTTGACCCTGATTTTACAGTGCCAGCATGTTTCGGCCCACACCAAGAGCCCATTCGGGTCTGTGGCCTTCTTCAGAGCTGTGTGTGTGTATCCCTGCTTAACTACGCATCCATTCCATGCACATACGTGAGGCCTAATGCTCTCACCTGAGTCAGTACTCTGCAAAAGACGAGCTTCTTAAGACCAATGAATATGATAAAAACACGAGAGACTAATAAACATGGTCAGTCAAAGACACCCTCTCTCTGGATTGCTCGAAGGTCATGCATGTCTGGCATCTGGTGCCATTCTATAGTCACACTTGCATCAAGATACTGGCACTTCTGGTGCACCTGTGGGTTACTGCTGCTCAGACTGCTGTCGAATAACCAGTGTATAGAATGTTCCCACTTAACCTGTATTTCTTCTCATATATCTTACAAATGCTATTGGTTCTGTTTCCAAAATGAATTTATGCTCCATATGTAGAATCTTTTTACTTGGGTTACTCACACAGGATATAGGGTAGCAAAGTGCAACAAAAAAAGGCTATAACAGGAGGGGGCACAAAGTGTGTTTTGGACGGAAACCCTCACTCACCCGAGGGTGACATGCTTCATGATTGGGTTCCTCCAGCACACTGGGACCGCAAGGTACCCAGTGTGGGCTACAACTTACCCCGAGGGGAAGGAGCGGGAGTGTTTTGTCTGAAGCACGTATAGTTTCAATACCTCAAGGGTGACAGTGGGGGGCAGAGTGCAACAAAAATTAAGGGGCATATTAGCAAGAACGGCGTTAAAATTATCGCTGCTTTAGCGGCAGGAAACTGCCGCTAAAGCGGTGATAATGGGCTTGATAATATGCCCTTGAGAATACCAATAGAAGCCCATGTTCTGCTGTGATCCTGGGCTTCTATTGGATTTCTCAAGGGCATATTATCAAGCCCATTATCGCCGCTTTAGCGGCAGTTTCCTGCCGCTAAAGCGGTGATAATTTTAACGCCGTTCTTGCTAATATGCCCCCCTGTGTTTTTAAACTATCTCCGTAAGGACAACAACTTTATTCTAACGTCCTACGGGATAGAGACTAAAAGCAGGGTGAAACAGGGTTATGGATGTATACCTTGTAGTATGGTCAATCTTTTTACTTACCATGTTTATTAGTATCTCGTGTTTTTTATCAAATTAATTGGTCTTAATAAGCACATTTATATACAAAGGTCTACATGTAAATTTAAACATGGGATTACTTTTCCAAAAACGGTCAGCGCACGTTTTGGTGTTGGTATTTATTATATCCAACCACCTTCTTCAGGACCACACAACAGTATTGATACTTCAAAGGGTGGTCATGGGGGGGTGGTGGTTTATCGAAAAACAAATAGAACCAAACTGCTAAACACAAAACCCTCTAGAAAGAATAATTATATAAAAGCGAGGTTCAATTATATATCACCATTACTGAGAGACCCTATTACCTAATTGGAAGCAAAAGAACACACCACTGTGAAATGCAATACTCTCCAAAAAGATATATACCACCAAATGCTTAATATTCTATTTACAGTGCATTAGTTATTTTGGAAACAGAGGAAAAAGTGTGACTGGCAAAATTGGATAGGCCATTCAGATCCCATTTAGGTGCCCCCCGCCCACACCCCACGACCACCCTTTGAAGTATCAGTACTGATGTGTGATCCTGAAGAAGGTGGATTGATATAATCAATACCCACACTGAAACGTGCATTGACCGTTTTTGGAAATGTGATCCCAGCCCACAGCGCTGCAACGGATAAAAATCAATACTGTCTTTTCGTTATTGTTTGCTCGGTGTATGTGTAGAATGCTGGGTCATGGTGTGAATGTAGCTTATGAAAGGGAGTGACATTGAATGAGTTGACTGAAGTGTGGGGGGCTATTTAAAATGTTTGTATAATATAACAGTTATTTTTTCATTGTGAATAACAAGATCTTGTCACAGTACATGGAAGGAAATGCTGAAATGCACATGCAGACCTTTGTATAACATGTGCTTAATAAGACCAATTAATATGATAAAAAACACAAGAGACTAATAAATATGGTCTGTAAAAAGATTCTGCATATGTAGCATAAATTCATTTTGGGAACAGAACTAATAGCATTTGTAAGATATATGAGAAGAAATACAGGTCAAGTGGGAACATTCTATAGTTTAGTGCTCCTTTTCCCCTCCTTTTCCCAGACCGAGAAGTATTAGAGTAGGGGGTTACCTTTGTGTATGATATTAGTTTAGCAATACCGCTTATTGAGAGCCATGCAAATGACTGACTCACGGTATGAAGAGGTCTAATAAAAATAATAATTTTAACAATGATTATAATAATAATTATTATTATATTATTGGTGTTGTTTTTGTTATTATTGTTATTTTTATTATTATTATTTATTACATAACACAATAGTGATACTAGTCATAATAGTAGTAGTATGTTATTCTCCTACTGACACCTGCAAATATGTGGCCCTTTCTGATGAACTCTTGCTGTCATCTATTTACTTTTTTCAATTGTCAGAATTGGAAAGCTTTCCGGTGGCTAGGGTCACACCACTGAGATATCATTGTTCACATAATAAATTGATATCACTCCATAATAAAACATTATAAACAAAGATCATGTTTGTCTGACGGGTTGGAAAGGTTATTTCTTTTCACAGCAATGCTCTTCTCAATGAGAGCATTCCCTGGCACTGTCTCCGAACTTCTAGAACATCTCAGAGTAAGCTTCTCACAGTCTGGGAGTTCTTTCACAGAGAAGGTGCACAACTCCAGACACATGAATGAACAGAAAACAACCTGACCCCGGTTTCATTGGGCTGTAGGGGTCGCTTGTGAACTATTATTTGAATGATAATGAAGCACATGAGTTGCGAAAGGCCCCCCACGCCCCAGCACACCATCAGCGCTCCATTTTGGCTTTTCAAGTTGATGGATATATGTCCCTTTGTCTGGAATAAAATTCCCTTTCGTTTTTCCCTCCTCTTCTTGCCCCAAAGAAAAGGGTCCTTTCTTTTCGCTCCTGGAGCCGGGAAAATAGCCTTCCCCGCAGGGAGTGAGCAAAAGTGAAGTGTCACTCAGGAGCACTCCAGGGAATGATTCCTTTCTGCTCAGACGGGTCCATTGTCTCCCTCACCTCACTCCCCTCGCGTGCCTGAGCAGAGAATCCCATGCACTCACGGTGAAAGACATTCAGGGGTAATAAAGAGCGGCATGATTACTGATGAGAAAATGGCGGGGAGAGGACGGGCACTACATTACCACAGTGAAGGGAAACTGAAGGCAAAACAAGCTCTCTGATGTGAAGTAACCGCAGTGGGTGGTCGAAATAAAGGATTTATGTACTCTTTCGCCTTCTTGACCTATGAGAGAATTCTGCAAACCCTTTTTTCCCACTAAGTTTTAACTAGGAATTAAAGGCACTTAAAAAATGTAGTTTAGATTGACAGCGGGAGCTGTAAATAAAAATATCTGTGCACATTGGGTCCAATTCGCAAATTTCTATTCAGCCTTAAATATATGTTTATGGTTGAAAATACATTCATTTCCACCAAACCTGTGATTAATGCACCCTTGCAGGACAATATCTGGGTCTAGACCCATCGTGTAACATTGGTCAACAACGTAACCATATACTATAAGCAATTGTGTTATTGCAGTAATCAGTTTGTTAAATGCATAAGTGCAGAGGCCCAAAGTTTGTCAAAACCCACTGCCTTCGCTGTCGAATGAAGGGATTTCTGTATACCAAGAGCAGATAGTAGTGATATCATCTCATTACTCATTTTTCCAATGCCATACACTTCGTGTCTCTTTAGCTGCCTCTTGCAGGCTCACTTTTATCCATGCTTTCTCTCATTGCCACTGCTGTCCTATCTTTCTCTTCTTCCTCCCTTCTCCCCTTCCAATTTTTCACTCTCTTGGTTTTGGTCAAAGACTGATGATGAAAAATGTGCCTAAAATACGTGCTGCTGTCCACCACCTGCAGCCATTGGCATCAGCACAAACTAAATGCAGTAGTTTTGTGTCTTTTCCACCTCTGTTTGAAATGGGGTCTCTAGTTGTCAGTGGTGTGCAGCCTGTCTAAGTAAGGACCCTCAATCAAGTAAGGGTAAGGGAGTCACACAGCTAAGATAACCCCTGTTCACCCCCTTGGTAGCTCGGCATGAGCAGTCAGACTTATCTCAAAGGCAAGGTGTAAAGCATTTGTAAATACACACACAGTACCAGGGAAAACACTTCAAAATGAGTCCACACCAGTTTAGAAACATAGAAAAATAGCCAATATATATCTGAGTAAAACAAGACCAGAAAAATACAACATACACAAGTAAATTATCACTTTTGAAAGGTCAAATCACTTCAGTCTATAGAAATTTATGGATACGTCTCTCTTAGCACAAAGTACATTGGATAAGTCAAAATTCAAAGACGATCCGAGGCGCAGGGGAGGTGAGGCGCCTGCTGGAATTGGCCCTTTGTGCAGGGTTATCCCCAAACTTTTTGCTTCTTCCTCTTATTTTTTCTGACCTGTTTTTGTTGGCTATAGGACTCTGGGCTCTTTACCACTGCTAATCAGTGCTAAAGTGCCTATCCTCTCTGTATAAATTGTGATTCTGATTGGTTATCCATGATTGGCATATTTGATTTACTGGAAAGACCTTAGTAAAGTGCACTGAGTGTGCTAGGGCCTGTAAATCAAATGCTACTAGTGGGCTTGCAGCACTGGTTGTGCCACCCACATGAGTAGCCCTCTCAGACCTGCTACTGAAGTGTCTGCTCGTGCAGTTTTAAACTGCCATGTTGCCCTGGCAAGTGCACCCACAGGTACCCTCATGGGCATGGTGGAGTGTATGTGAAAGGTAGGACATGTACTGGTGTTTGTGACATGTCCTGATAGTGAAATACTGGATATCATTAGACCTGCACTGTAACATTTTTACATGTGTAAATTTCAATTGGGACAAGATGGAGAAATAAAGTTTAGACTCTCTGAACTCAGAATTTAATAACACATCTTTTGGTAAAGATGTTTTTTAAATTGTGTATTTGAAAATGCCACTTTTAGAAAGTGCAAAAGAAACAATTGATGGACGGAATGCTGGACAATGCAAACATTTACCCCCAGTCACAAGGATCTGGGTTAAATCCATCATTCTTTTGCTCACCACACCACCCCAGTTTGGACCCAGCCATATGCAAATCAGTCTTGACCCTGTTCCTTGTGGGAGCAGTCCAGCCCGAACTGCAAAGCCAGGTCCTCCCTGGACCGGAAACAAGCATCCTGGGACCGGTTTCAGGGCATCACCCTTCTTCAGCCAGGCTAGCTTGAATCCAGTGGTGTAGTGAGCACGGGACCCACGTCTGGGCATACCCTTCCCACTTAGGGCGACAAATGCAAAAGAAACAATTGATGGACGGAATGCTGGACAATGCAAACATTCACCCCCAGTCACAAGGATCTGGGTTAAATCCATCATTCTTTTGCTCACCACACCACCCCAGTTTGGACCCAGCCATATGCAAATCAGTCTTGACCCTGTTCCTTGTGGGAACAGTCCAGCCCGAACTGCCAAGCCAGGTCCTCCATGGACCGGAAACAAGCATCCTGTGACCGGTTTCAGGGCATCACCCTTCTTCAGCCAGGCTAGCTTGAATCCAGTGGTGTAGTGAGCACGGGACCCACGTCTGGGCATTCCCTTCCCACTTAGGGCGACAAATGCAAAAGAAACAATTGACGGACGGAATGCTGGACAATGCAAACATTCATCCCCAGTCACAAGGATCTGGGTTAAATCCATCATTCTTTTGCTCACCACACCACCCCAGTTTGGACCCAGCCATATGCAAATCAGTCTTGACCCTGTTCCTTTTGGGAACAGTCCAGCCCGAACTGCCAAGCCAGGTCCTCCCTGGACCGGAAACAAGCATCCTGGGACCGGTTTCAGGGCATCACCCTTCTTCAGCCAGGCTAGCTTGAATCCAGTGGTGTAGTGAGCACAGGACCCAAGCCTGGGCATACCCTTCCCACTTAGGGCGACAAATGCAAAAGAAACAATTGTTGGACGGAATGCTGGACAATGCAAACATTCACCCCCAGTCACAAGGATCTGGGTTAAATCCATCATTCTTTTGCTCACCACACCACCCCAGTTTGGACCCAGCCATATGCAAATCAGTCTTGACCCTGTTCCTTGTGGGAACAGTCCAGCCCGAACTGCCAAGCCAGGTCCTCCCTGGACCGGAAACAAGCATCCTGTGACCGGTTTCAGGGCATCACCCTTCTTCAGCCAGGCTAGCTTGAATCCAGTGGTGTAGTGAGCACGGGACCCACGTCTGGGCATACCCTTCCCACTTAGGGCGACAAATGCAAAAGAAACAATTGACGGACGGAATGCTGGACAATGCAAAGATTCATCCCCAGTCACAAGGATCTGGGTTAAATCCATCATTCTTTTGCTCACCACACCACCCCAGTTTGGACCCAGCCATATGCAAATCAGTCTTGACCCTGTTCCTTTTGGGAACAGTCCAGCCCGAACTGCCAAGCCAGGTCCTCCCTGGACCGGAAACAAGCATCCTGGGACCGGTTTCAGGGCATCACCCTTCTTCAGCCAGGCTAGCTTGAATCCAGTGGTGTAGTGAGCACGGGACCCACGCCTGGGCATACCCTTCCCACTTAGGGCGACAAATGCAAAAGAAACAATTGATGGACGGAATGCTGGACAATGCAAACATTCACCCCCAGTCACAAGGATATGGGTTAAATTCATCATTCTTTTGCTCACCACACCACCCCAGTTTTGACCCAGCCATATGAAAATCAGTCTTGACCCTGTTCCTTGTGGGAACAGTCCAGCCCGAACTGCCAAGCCAGGTCTTCCCTGGACCGGAAACAAGCATCCTGGGACCGGTTTCAGGGCATCACCCTTCTTCAGCCAAGCTAGCTTGAATCCAGTGGTGTAGTGAGCACGGGACCCACGTCTGGGCATACCCTTCCCACTTAGGGCGACAAATGCAAAAGAAACAATTGATGGACAGAATGCTGGACAATGCAAATATTCACCCCCAGTCACAAGAATCTGGGTTAAATCCATCATTCTTTTGCTCACCACACCACCCCAGTTTGGACCCAGCCATATGCAAATCAGTCTTGACCCTGTTCCTTTTGGGAACAGTCCAGCCCGAACTGCCAAGCCAGGTCCTCCCTGGACCGGAAACAAGCATCCTAGGACCGGTTTCAGGGCATCACCCTTCTTCAGCCAGGCTAGCTTGAATCCAGTGGTGTAGTGAGCACGGGTGCTCAAGAGGATTCTCTGCCAAAGAAGAACAGCTGAAGAGACTGAAGAGAAGGACTGACCCTTGCTGTGTGTTCTGGGGCTGTCCTGCAGTTTGCTGGTTTGACTAAGGAGAGGACAAGGGACTTTGCTGTGTGCTGTGTCCCCCTGCTTGTGAGGACTTTGCTGTGTGCTGTGTCCTGAAGTAGTGTGTCTCCAAGGGCCTGAGGAGAACTGGCTCCCTGTTGTGGAAACTCCGGAACATAAAAGTTTCCAAGTGTGTCTCAGCGACGCTCTGTGCGTGTGCTTTTTGCAGCCTGAGACCTTCGTAAGAACTGCCCAGTGATTGTGTGCACCCGGAGTCCAAGTGAGTCTCAGCGACGCTGTGTGCGTGTGCTTCATGCAGCCTGAGACCTTCGGGAGGATTGCCCTGTGATCGTGTGCACCCGGAGCTCAAGTGAGTCTCAGCGACGCTGTGTGCATGTGCCCTGTTGCAGCCTGAGACCTTCATGAGAAATTGCCCTGTGACTGTGTGTCCCGGAGCAGTCTTGTTCTCTGCTTCGATCGACAGCGTGGCCAGAACTGCTGTGATCGTCATTGCCATCGGCCCGGACCGGCATCCCCAGGGAAGCTGTGGGAATTCACCGCCGCCGGCCCGAGCCTGCCTTTGCCAAGGAGAGGCCTCGAACCATCACCGTCAGGAGGGTCCGAGTTCCACTGCCCAAGATCAACGAAGTCGCACCGGAGGACCAAGCCGCGAGGAGAGGAGAGTGAGATCGCACCCCCCAGGTAACGCTCAGCGAGCGTGCGTGTGTTGCCGCCTGGGGCGGGATGCGGGCTACGAGAGAAACGCTCTCGGCCTTTCCCATCTTTGCAGCGCGAGCCCCCGCTCAAGTCCGTATCGCGGCCCGTACTTGCCGAGGAGTGGCAGTACCGGAGCCGGAGTGTGGAGCTGCACTTTGGTTTTTTCATCATAACAGTGTTGGGGGCATATTTTGGCAGTAGCTGATCGCGAGTCAGTAAGAGTGGCATAGAGACCGATCAGAGCACCGCGATTGGTGCCGAAGTGCATTATTTTTGCATTACGAACTGCCTTATTGTTGCATTACGCATTGCATTATTTTTGCATTACGAACTGCCTGATTGTTGCATTACGAATTGCATTATTTTTGCATTACGAACTGCCTGATTGTTGCATTACGAATTGCATTATTTTCACATTATGAAGTGTTTGATTCTTGCATTACGAACTGCATAGCATTGCATTAGGACTGCATTGTATCATCGAGAATTGCTCATTAATACTGCAAGAACCTACCAGTGCGTGCTGGCCTAATAACCAGCAAGGTGAAATATTACAAATACGCATATGTTGGATTTTTATCGTGTGGTCTCATCGTATATCTTTTTCTTCTATAAACATATAATTGTTTTTTTATGAAACTCGTGTGGAGTCCATTTGTGGTGCCATCACTGTGTCACTGAGAGCGTGGTTGCAAATACTTTACACATTTGCCTTGGCGATAAGCCTGGCTGCTCGTGCCAAGCTACCAGGGGGTGAGCAGGGGTTATCTAAAGGTGTGTGCCTCCTTACCCTGACTAGAAGCAAGGGTCCCTATTTGGACTAAGGTACATACCTCAGCCAACTAGAGACCCCCGGTTCTAACACCCATCTTTCTGCTCCCCTTCGCAGCCAAAGTCATCAAGAAGGCCATCAATGCCCAACTCACAGTATTCACCGAAACCAACCACACTCTGGACCTCTCCCAATCTGGCTTCAGGAGCAACTGCAGCACCAAGACTGCACTCCTCACTGCAACTGATGACATCTGCACTGTCCTCGACCGAGGCAAAACCTCAGCCCTCATCCTCCTGGACCTCTCTGCTGCCTTCAACACTATCTCCCACCAAACCCTCTGCACAAGACTCCATGATGCTAGCATCCGTGGCAAAGCGCTAGAGTGGATCTACTCCCTCCTCACCGGCCGAACCCAGAGAGTCAATCTCCCACCATTCTCCTCAAGTCCTACAGAGATCAGCTGCAGAGTCCCCCAGGGCCCCTCCCTGAGGCTCACCCTCTTCAGCATCTACATGACCCCACCTGCAGCCATCATCAGAAACCACAGACTCAACATTGTTTCCTATGCCAACGACACGCAGCTGATTCCCTCCCTCACCGATGAAGCTACAACCGCTAAGAGCAACTCCCATGACGGGATGAAGGCAGTTGCTGTCTGGAAGAAAATAAATCTGCCTCAAACTCAACTCTGACAAAATCGAAGACCTCATCCTGGGCTCCAGTCCCTCCTCTTGGGACAACTCCTGTTGGCCAGCAGCACTCAGAACCACACCCCACACCCACCGACCATGCAGGCAAACCTCGGCATCATCCTCTACTCCTCGCTCTCTATGAACCACCAAATCAACCCTGTATCATCCTCCTGCTTCCACACACTACACCTGCTCAGAAATATCTTCAAATGGATCCCCACCGAGTCCAGGAGAACGGTCACCCAGGCGCAGCAAGCTCAACTACTGCAACGCACTCTATGCCGGCATGACCCAAAAACTTCAAAAGAAATTGCAGCGCATCCAGAACGCCTCCACCAGGCTTATCCTGTACATCCCCTGCCGATGCCACATCTCTGGTCACCTGAGAGACCTCCACTGGATCCCAATCAACAAAAGATTCAACTTCAAGTTCCTCATGCACGCCTACAAAGCCCTCCACAACACCGGACCTGAATACCTCAACCACCTACTTTCCTTCTACACACCAACCAGACATCTCTGCTCCACCCATCTGGCCCTGGCCACTATCCCAAAGATCCACAAGACCTCGGCTGGAGACCTGGAACTCCCTACATCTGCACCTCAGCCAATTACCGTCACTGCCTCAATTCAGCAAGGACCTCAAGACCTAGCTCTTCGACTGAACTGCAGAACTCCCGCAGCACCTTGAGACCCTCACGGGTGAGTAGTCGCGCTCTGTAGGTACACTGATTGATTGATCTTCTAGAATCCCAAGGATTTGGACTCCTTCAATCAATCAATCAATCAGGGTTTGTAAAGTGCGGCTACTCACCCGTGAGGGTCTCAAGGCGCTGGGAGGGGGGGGCTGCTGATCCATCTGAGCTATGGTGTTCAGTCGAAGAGCCAAGTCTTGAGGTCCTTACTGAATTGGGTCAGCGACAGGGATTGTCTGAGGTAGGTAGGCAGAGTGTTCCAGATCTTAGCTGCGAGGTAGGAGAAGTATCGACCTCCGGTTCTTGTCTTGTGGATCCAAGGGACGGTGGCCAGGGCCAGCTGGGTGGAGTGGAGGTGTCTGGTGGGGACGTGGAATGAGAGGCGAAGGTTCAGGTAAACCTGTCCTGCATCGTGGAGGGCTTTGTCGGCGTGAGTGAGGAGCCTACAGTGCTCCTTCATCGCCAATGTTCAAGAAATGAAGATGAGCTCCTAACCACACACCGGAAGTCCACATAACTAACTCACTCTGCTCTCTGTGAAGTGCTCCTAGCACATCACCAGAAGATCCTATAGCTAGCTCACTCTATTTCGCTAACCAGCACTAATCATTACTAACCAAAATCTACCTGCCTCCGCCGGAAGGCGTCTCATCCTAACCCATAATGTTTGTTTAACGGTTAAAATACTATGATTGCCGACCCAATATTTTGACAACTCGACACATTAAGAATGGCGTAATAATGCTTTAGTAGCCCACTTAATGATGCGAGATATCTACTTGGTCATGTGCACTACCGACAGTTTGTCTATGCATTTGTATATGGAGTTTGATTGCAGTTTGTCTATACATATGTTTATGCACTATGACTATGCATTAACTACGTACTCTTGGGTATATCCACGTACATGTTTAAATGGACAACCTAACGTTAAATTCAGACATTAAATTCAGACATTACACTCCTAGTTAGCACATTAGCAAAGCCTTGATAATGCTTCAATAGTCCAATTAGTAATGCTGGGCTCCTATTTGTTTGCTTGCAGTTTGATTATGCATTTGTCTATGCATTATGTTGATGCATTAATTATGAGCATTTGAATTTATCTAGTTACATGTTTAGGTGGATAACACGCCTAGGTGGATTATGTCACAACACCATGGCTACACAGAGCTGTTTCCTTTATCACTGATGATTATGATTTGCAGACGAGCTTCTAACTTCTCAACCAGAAGGCCTTATAATTAACTTGCTCCACTAACCAGCTCTAAACACTACTAACCAAGATCTAATTGCCCCCACCAGAAGGCTTTCCACCCTAATGTCCTTTATTGATGCCATTAATCATTAATCCTTTTAACACGCTTCTTAAGGGCGGGAAACAGCTTTTACAATGAAGCTGGAACCCCGCATGCCTTTACCACGTAGGCTTTACCACGCATGCAACACTATCACGCATGCCATTACCACGCACGTCTTTATAATGAATATGCCTTTACCATGCATGCCATTGCAATGAATTTCATTGTAAAGGCATGAATGGTAAAGACATAATCATTGTTGAAGTTTTAAAGGAAATTATATGTAAGCATTAAGTATTCTGGGCTCGATTCACAAAGGTAAACTTAAACGTTTGGTCTAAACTTCAACCAAACATCTTAGTTTCCAACTCTGGGAATTCACAAAGGGCATTTATGTGTACTATCTTTATGTCTGCACTCGGGAAAGGTTTCTTTTAGGGTTTAGATGGGTAAGAGTATATGGGTTTTTGGGTTGTAAGGAATTTTTAGGGTTTAGGGTGGGTTTGTGTTTTTGGGTGGTAAGGGAATTTTTAGGGTTTAGGGTGGGTTTGTGTTTTTGGGTGGTAAGGGAATTTTGGGGGTTTATGGTGGGTTTGGGTTTTTGTGTGGTAAGAGAATTTTTAGGGTTTACGGTGGGTTTGGGGTTTTGGGTGGCAAGGGTCTTTTTAGGGTTTAAGGTGGGAATGGGATTTTGGGTGGCAAGGATAATTTTAGGGTATAAGGTAGGTATGGGTTTTTGGGTGGCAAGGGTATTTATTGGGTTTAGGGTGGGTATGGGTTTTTAGGTACTAAGGGGTTTTTAGGGTTTAGGGTGGGTATGGGTTTTGAGGTGCCAAGGGTATTTTTAGGGTTTAGGTTGGTATGGGTTTTTTGGTGGAAATGGTTTTTTAGGGGTTAGGGTGGGTATGGATTTTGGGGTGGCAAGTGTGAATGCTTGTGTATGTGGGTGTGTGTGTATATATGTATATATTATATATATGAGTGTGCTGCCAAATCGCCGGAGGTGCACGTAGAACGCCCACGCCCAGACGTGTTCACATCAAAATTCTTCTGTTTCTTGTGAAAACAGAACAGCACTCCTCTTAGTACAATAAATTGAATTTATTTAGAGTTCGTAAGACAGACATAAAATTGTATAGCATCCGATGTGTTTCGACTTAAAAAGCCTTTCTCACGACACCTGCGCACTAGAACGCCTTCATTTTATTGCAATGCTTAAACATAGACATGAAAGATGGACAATTTCCTTGAATCAACATTGCGGTCATGTTGGAATATGCAGATCTTTACATAATGCTATTACTATTCACAGAACTTAATGCTGCTGTGACACTATTGACATTATTATCAACGATTTAGCCCAATTGGGCTTCTTTGGTGGTGACTATTCCCTGGTGTCCTTCATGTGTCAGTTCGATGGCACATTTGCGTAGGCTCTTTGGGAGCACTATGCACAAGCCTCTCAAGATGAGTCCTTCACTTGTTACTGCAATTTCTTCTCTGACATCGTGGAAGGATTTGATTTCCTCGGAGGCACCATCCCAATCCTTGCTTTGCTTGCACTTCTGGGAGGTGATCAGATGTTTGACTAGTGCTAGGTCCCCATCCTGCTGGGTGGTGACAACCACCTGAGGAAACAGACAGTGCTGGGGGTAAGCCTCTGTTGATTATGTAGTGGAGCTATTCTTCAGCAATGGGTGTAGGTTGCCTTGACTGCGCTATGGGGTGCTGTGAGTAGTAGTCGGTGGTTGTGTTCCCATCCCGGTTTGTGGATGTTGACATAGTCGTATTCTTAGAGGCAAATTTCCCACCTTTCAATATGGGGTGGCATTTTGGCTCAAGGGTATCCAAAGATTGTCAGGAGGGCCTGGTGGTCAGTTATGATAGTGAACTGTCTTCCAAATAGAAAAATGTGACAGTGTTCACAGGCCCAGACTACTGCCAGACTCTCTTTCTCGGGTTGGGAATAAACCCTCTCGGTGTCAGACAGGCTCCTGCTGGCGTATGCCACCACACACCGCTGGGACTCCAGGTCCCCTGAATGTTGTGCTAGGATGGCTCCTAGCCCTAGTGGGCTGGCATTGACAGTCAATTTGGTAGCTAGTTTGGGGTTGAAGTAGGCCATGATGGTCACATTTGCAATCTCCGACTTTATTAGTTGGAAGCTTTGTTCACACTGTGGTAACCATTGGAAGTCTACATTTTATCTGGTTAGGTGTCGGAGTGGGGTACTGATGGTGGCATAATCATGTATGTACCTGGCACAGTAACTTGCCATCCCTAGGAAAGACCAGAGCATGTGCACATCCCGTGGCAGGCTGGCTATCACGAGGGCAAGGACTTGGTCTAGTGCCATCCCTTGTTTGGAAAAAGTGTGACTGAAGAATTTCAGCTTGGTTTTGTAGAACCCACACTTCTCTGCATTCTGAGGCAGCCCAGCGTCAGTTAGTAGTTGAAAGGTTTTCTCAAGGGCCAGATTGTGTGTTGTGTGTGTTGTCCGGAATATTAGGATATCAACATTGGAGTTGAATGCATTTGCCACCTGCTGTATGGCCCTGTGGATGAGGTCTTGGAAGATTCTAGCTGCTGATGAGATGCCAAACTCTAGGCTCTTGTATCTGAAAAGACCTGAGTGAGTGGAAAAAGCGGTGATGTATCAGCAGTCTTCTTCAAATTCTGGCTGGTGATATCCCTTGTTTAGGTCAAGTTTGGAGCAAATGTTCACTCCAATCAGTTGGGGGGTTGCATCCACAATGTGTGGGCCAGGGTGACGTTCTCGTTCTATGGCCTTGTTAGGTTGGCGTATGTCAACACAGATCCTAACATTACCGGATGTTTATTTCTTCAGCACCACAACAATTGGAGATACCCAAGGGGTAGGGCCAGTGGATGGTTTGACGATGTCGAGATTGAGGAGGTTCTTGATTTCCTTCTTGTGGATAGAATGTCGCTCACCTGTGTCTTTGTAATTTGGGGCAGATATTACTCTCTCATATGAAGGCTGACACGCATGCCTTTTAGCTTCCCTAAGCCGCCGAAAAGAGCGGGGAATTGTCCTTCGATTTTGCATCTGGTCTGTATGTGGTAGTTAACAGTTATTAGGCCCAATTCTGTGGCTGTGGCAAAGTTGAGACATGCACCGTTTGTCTTGCCTTGCAGTAAGTGTATGGTTGCTTTGGTGTTTGTCCTACCATCCACAGTTGCTGGGACTGGCCCTCTGCTGTGTAGGGTCTTGGATGCAGCCCACGTGTGGATTTGGATGTTGGATTGTTTTAGGCTTAGAGGAGGTATGAAATTATTGAATCGATCAAGTGGCATCACATTGATTGATGTTACGCAGTTGATTATGAATGGTATGGTGTGGTTATTCACTCTCAGGTGTACAACTGGGCATTTGTTGATGCTTTTTTTGGACTTTACTAGTAGTACCATCGTGCCCCTCGGACTCAGGTCCGTGATTCCCAGTTTAGTGGCAGTGGCTTGGCAGAGAACTCTAGGCGCGGTCATCTGTTATTCCAGTACATAACACCTGACAGGCTCTGCCCGATGTTAGTATCAGAGGACTTTGGTGAATGTCCCCAGGCAATTTAGCAGATGCTTCTCATCCCACATGCAGGTCTTCTTCCGTGTTTCATTTATGTGCGGCTGGTCTGGTAGATTCTTGAGATCCTGTATGTCCATCACATTGACTAACACCCTACTGTCAATGACGAAGCCTACTGTTGTGCCTCCCTTGAGGAGGTTGACTGTGGGCCTCTTGTCTGCCGGAATTTGTGTCAACAGAATCATGAGATTACCATCTTCTTCACTGTCGCTGGTTGTCGATATTATTGACTGGGTGGAGGACGATTTGGATGGTTGACATCATGGTCCTCACATGGTGTCATGCCTTGTTGTCGGACCTGTGTCTGCAGCTGCTCTTTCTGTCTGGCTGTTCCTTGGGCCTGCAGTGGCCAGGTATCTTACACCTGTCCCGGGCCAGACAGATGGATCTGAAGTGGTTTTCTTTCCCACACCCTTTGTATGCCTGCACCATAGCTGGTATTTCCCTTCAAAGGTGTAGAGGAGGCCCACCTGTAGCACGTTTGTGAGGTTTCCTTGGGTGGGGACTTGCGATTGCTCTTGCGCGGCGGGTGATTACTCTACATGGCGAGTACAGTCTCCTTGTGGGGTGCTCCTGCTTTTATTGCAGCCGCTTGTTTTTCAGCACATTCTTCTGCGTATGCTGTGGTAAGCTTTTTTTCAAGATAGTGGGTTTCTCTGTGCATGCATCTAGGGAATGCCTCTGACTGGCACCCGTCGATAATTCCGAGCCACATGGCTTCCTCACTGTTTAATTAATTGAACTTGCAATGCTTAAGGAGGGCTTCTATTCATTCTACACATTTGTCCATCATTTTACCAGGTTGCTGGTGGACTTGTAACTCTCGTAATCTATGTTTGTGGTGGGGTCAAACTTCTTAGCAAGAGCATCTTTCACCTTTTCGGAAGAGCTGGTGTTCTCTTGCCGTATTTTCCTTAGAGTCTCCTTGATGCCATCCCCCGTTAGATTTTTGAGGCACCGGATCACTTTGGTGATGTCTTTTTCCTCTAGCACCTCTATGAAGTCATCAAACTTTTCAGTCCATTCAGCCCATCTTGGGCCTATGTTGTGTTTTTGTGTTCTCTCAAAACGGGGCGGCATTTTCAGGAAGGCTGCAGCGTCGTATGTGGCTATTTTGTCTTGAGACATGGTTGTTGTTTTCCCACTAAGAATCCCGAAGTGGCAGCTGAGGTACGTTTTCCTGGAATGCAGTTCATTGTCAGAGATAGTTTCAGGAGGTTGGAGTCCACGTGGGGAAACTTCACTATAGAGTAGCTATGCTCTACCAAAAATGGCTGCAATGTGGCCGCTTTGGACACTGGGCTGTCTAGCCCAACCCTCGATGTTACCTGCTGGTCGTAGTTGACCTTGGATATGATGCCCAATCCAAGATGGCTGCAGGGAATTTGTTGAGGCCTCGGGTGACCTGCCTAATCCAAGATGTCCACTGGAGACTTAGTATGATGTTGTCTAGTGGTGTTGCTACTTACCGGCACCTGCGCCCTTCATGAGTATTGATGAGCTTGCCTCTCGGTTCGCTGCGGACCTCTGCATGAATGGTGCCGCGGGATGGCGTCCCGCTGTCTCAATGAGGAAGCAGTGAAAGAATGCTTGCAGCCTCAGGGCAGGAAGTGCTGCTTGGTGAAAGGTGTCGTGCCGACACTTGCCCAGATCCGGCCGCCTTGTCGCTAGCTGTCGTGTCCCCGCTCCAGGGCCTCAAGAATGAATGGATGCCGATCGAGGGTGCAAAGCCTTTTTATTTCTCTCTAGCTCCTGACATCCACTCCTACTCTCCTCTGCCTCTCCTTCCAGGGGTTAACTAACTCCTCCTCTTCTGGTCCCTCCCTTCTGCTCTCCCTGGCTAGCAGCCCCGGGGTCCTAGAGACTGGTTCCACACTTATGATGGAAGATTATGTTTTAAAGGGAAATGAATCCATGTATGTAGCATATATACTTAGCTACTGCCTTTGATCCGATTAATAGAGTAGAATTATGGATTGAATTGGAATATACCTCCTGGGGTATTGAAGTTGGTTGTACAACTTCACGATGCCAAGGTTGTATATTGGCACTGTTGCTCTCTTCTTTATATATAGCAGATATTTTGGTGAACTTAAGCCCTGGCCAAACCTTTCCACCTCAACTAGGAGATGAGATAATTCCAGCTACATTATATGCCAATGACACTATCTTGTTAGACCGTACAACCCTTATGTCTTCAAAAACAGTTGGACGCCTTCACTGCCTACTGTTCGACTAATAACCTAAAAATTAATATTTCAAAAACTAAAGTAATGATATTTTGAAAAGCAAGGAAAAAGAGAAACCAGTTAAAATGGTGTATCAAATCAAATAAATTAGAGGTTTTATATAAGTATAAATATTTGAGTATACTTTTTAAAGATAATCTTAGTTTTAAGGCTCATATGGCCATTCAGGAGGAAAGGGCTAAGGCTGTTGCTTGGTCCTTAGGAAGATAGATTCTGCCCTGGGGCACAAGTTCATTGAATTTTTAAGAGCAACGTATAATTTAGAAATTGTAAGTCTATTACTCTACAACTGCAAAAGTTTGGTGGAATCAGATATATTACATCTGCAGCCCGTAGAGATGGCTATTTGGAAAAACTGGCTGAACCTTCCAAAAGGTTCAATCAATTGTTCACTTAGACTAGAACTGGGCCTTATGAATATTAAACAAAGGTACTGGCAGAGAATTGTAAATTATGGAGTAAATCTATGGTCCGCACCTGAAGGCACATTCAGGTATTTGCTTAAATGCCAGTTACAACTGAGGAATTCAAACCTTTGGACAAAGAACTTAGTAAATGTCCTGCAGGTTATGAATCTGTCCCGTGCCATTATTTTTAATGAACCTCAACAGCAAGTTAGGAAAAGTAAGATAAAAAATAGGCAACAAAATTAAGCTGTGCAATCTGATATTAGTAATTGCAGGAAGAGACCACTGCTGGCCTATTTGATATGCATGGATTATATGGGTGCCCCACAGCAGAACCTAAAAGACATAAAGGCAAAAAATATAAGCCAATGGATGCTGAAGATGAGACTTGGCCAAGTGTCCACCTTCATAAAGTGGAAATGTACCACTTCCAGAAAGACCAGTTCAGTTGAAAAAAGACAATTTTAATATTTAACAGTCTTGGATAAACAATGATGGGTAGTTTTGTTTTGAATATACACATTAGAATGTTGATGTGCTATGTTATGTTATGAAAAAGGTTTTTAAGATTCAATTTTGAGGATTAGGAACATTCAGGCCTCTTTTTATCAGCACAACAATGCAGAAATGTTTATGACCACTTCCTTTGTTTTGGACGCATATGCGAGATGTCGGCGTGTCATACGCTGCATCACATGACCAAGAAAATGCCTATCTAGCAATTTCCACAGTCACACAGCAATATACAGAGCTAAAACAACACTCTTTCGGTCCTCTGTGGGCACAACACCATGACGAAAAAATTGGGAGGATTTATGGGGCTTTACTACACCAACATTTAAGGCACTAAATCTAATAACGCTCATAACAATTTTTCCTTCTCAGAGTGTGACAGTAGAGTCTGTCCAACTCTAAGGGCCCGATTATGAGTTTGACAGTGTGGCGGTGGGACCGCCCTGCTGCTGCACCACCAAACCCGCCCGCCCTGTAATTACTTTTTTTGTCATTGGTTGGCATTTCTTTTGCCATTCCCATGGCAGTGGCACTGCAATGGGAACGTCTAAGGAAGGTTCTGCAAGGCATGGACTTACAAGTCCATGCCATGCTGGAACTTCTGTTCATGCACACAGGGGGGCACATGTTGTGCCTTCCTGTGTGCATCCACAAGCCGTGAGGCACAAGGGGGACCTGCCACTGTTTTCATGGAAGAAAGACCTTCATGAAATCAGTGGTGGAGATGAAAGTCGTAATATGCTTGGCGGGACCATGAAAGCACCGCCAAGCAGATAGAAGCCTCTTGACCACCGCGCAACTGCCAGGGAACGGCAGTACCTGGCAGAGTCGGCAGTCCCAGGCCAGTACGACCACTTGGGTCGTAATGTGGAGGTCGCAAGACCGCCACCTCCACACCACCATGAGTCTGGCGGTCCTCGGTCTGCCAGACTCGTAATCGGGCTCTAAGACTCTACCGGGAGATAAAACATTAAAAATGATGTTCAGTTTGAAAAACAGATTTTAAAAAAAATACAATTTGCATGGTTAGCATGTACATCGCTAATGTATGTTTTGTTCTCACCTAATCACAAGGGATTTTGAGTAGCTCCCTATTTATTTTTACTCGAAAACCATTGCATGAAGATAATGCTAGGTTTACTTACAGATTGGCATACATCGCTGCCCACGAGCTCCCACTCAAAAACCATTATGTGAAAATAATGCTGTGTTTATTTACAGAGTGGCATGCATTACTTACCACGAAGGATGTGAGCACAGAATTTCATGAATACTGTAATCAAGAATAATTATGTCTCTCTTTTTGATCTTTTCAGATTATCTAACAAGAAATCATTTTGTGATAAGAGGAAAAAAACGTAAGACTTACAAAAGGAGCATGATGTAATGCGTTGTTAAATATTGCGGGTGCACAATTTGTGTTCTGTTTGAACATAATTATGTGATAGGGATTTTCATAAATCACTGGACCTGAGGAAAGCCATCTGACCTGCAGTGACATTTTCGATATTGCTGAAACATGTAGACCCTGGGTTTGATGTCGGAGCTCATAACTCCAGTCACATCAAGATATTTTGTTTTTAACGTTACCAAAGGTTCCGCCCAATAATATTTCACATTAACAAGGGATACCTGCAGGTAATAATAAGATACTAGGGGGCATATTATCAAGGGCCTTATCTCCGATAATGTTTTGGCCCTAGTTACAAGGCAGTGCTAACATGCATTAGCGCATGTTAGCAGCCTTTTTACCGACGCCTCGCTTTGCATCTCTAATGAGATGCAAAGTGGGCGTTTCCTTCAAACACAACACGGGAATCATGGCTAACAGCACTTCTCCCTATCAACAAGCTGGCCCAGGACACCAATACCGACGTTAAAATCCGCGCTAACCGCGGATATCGCCGAAAGCTAATGTCTGCAAAAAAGCAGACTTAGCTATACATATGATGGGAGGTGGATTCTATGGGTGAATCCACATCTCCCTATTTGCAAGGAATACCTTATCGCTTCCGTTGTTGCGCTGGATTTCCAGCGATGTTCGCGGATTTCGCCGCTATCGCCGGATTTAATATCGCCGTGGAGATATGCGTTGTAAATAACGTGATATCTCGCCAATCAAATCCGGCGATAGCCGGCGTTAAGCAAATCCGCGCTAAGCCCGCTCAGCGATATTTAACGCTGTTCTTTGATGATATGCCCCTAGATCCCTCGATAGTATCAAGCACCGCTGTATTTCAAGCATTGAAGCACACTCAGATACATTAGGTATGCTCAGTGGGAAACCAATGATGAAGCAGGCCACCAGTATTACTAGTGGGTGACACCAACATAACTTTGCATAATTTTGGTAGCCTGTTACCTAAAATTAGGCTGTTACACGTAATTATGCTCTGTTCACAGCAAAATAGCACAAGCTCAAGGGAATAATGCAAATGACCAGAACGTGAGGGGCTGCTGTTTGTAGCGTGTTTTTTTTTTAGGTAATTGTTTAGCGTGAAATGAGTCCTCATGTACAAAATAGTGCCTAATGTTCATTTTGCATTTTGGATAATTATGCATCATTTTGCATTATATACCTGAACTTTCACATAAGTACCCAAACGCAAAGTACGCAAATTCACCCACCCCTAAATAAGTTATTTGCTGGCACTCGGACCAGCCACAGTACACTGCCCTGTAGCTCCAAATGTGTGCATCTGCAGCCATGCAGTCCTTGGTATTCATGTCAGCTAATGCCCCTCTGAGTAGGCACTGTGCTTGGCACCATGTTGTCAATGGTAAACACACAGAAATATGGCTTTTGACAAGGTGCATAAATGGGTAATGTGAATTTTGCCATCACCCAACTGGCTATACAAACCAGGATAATGTAAAAACTTGCACTTCAGTGGAACTGTCCACGTCTTTGCTATGCCAATCGTGGTTAGACAATGGAGCTCTGTAGACTCAGGCAGTATAGTTTCTGGAAAGAGTAATGCTTGATGTACCCCATCATATGTTTTCTGAAATGCCAGTATTTTTGTGTCTTAAGGCCGAGTATAGAAATTACATGACAATGTTTTCATAATGGGACACTGCGAACACAGGCATCAGTGCAATTTTTTTTAACCAAGTGGCAAGCTCTACAGTGTGAGGCTTCAGTCTGACTAACAAACATTAAGCATCCTTTTTAACACCCAGAGCTACAGCCTTCACTCTCAGAGCAATTCCATAACAGAGTAGACTATCTCACCTTTTTAGGTCAAGCCTGGGCACCGCATGCGCTGCTCTGCGAGCCATGCTGTATTGGAGTATGTACTTGAAGCCCCGCCCACTCTCCGCCCATATTTGTCATTGGCTTGTGTCATTGTCCTTTGTAAATGCTGGCTTCTGATTCATTATTAGGCTTGTTAGTCCCTCCTTAGTACCGCCTTGTCTTCATTTGTAACCTCTCATGAGGACTGGCCCTTTTACTTCAGTTGTTACACAGTACGTCTTCTTTAGTCTGTAAGCACTATTTTCTTTAATGAGTTTCTCTTACTGCAGGAGGACAGGAGGGTCTCTCCTACGCAGTTGTGACCACCGGTTAGTTTATTTAACTCGTAGCAAACAGGGAGCTCTTCAGGGGCCATGGGAGACAGAAGGGGGCAACTCAACGATGCCTTCAAGCATTTGGAATGCAATAGGTCTCGCATTTGCGAGAGTTGGCGCTATTGGCATTTTAAATGACAATGCCTTTTATCTATGTTTTAAAAACCAAAACATAAATAACAGGCATTGTCATTTACAATGCCAATAGCTCAAACTTGCGTAAATGCGAGACCTATTGCATTGCAGATGCTTGTTTATCATCAGAAAGCACCCCTTCACAGGACGCCATTTTGAGGACTACTCTGGCACACTTGAGTGACATCACAAGCAGGCTGGAGGGTCTGGTTCGCTCACTTGTCTGGTGCAACGTGGACTGGCAGAAATGATTTTGCTTTGCACGTCGGCTCCGGTGAAATAATTCGTGACCTTGTTTCCTCCTCTACGGCTGTCTGCTCTCTGTTTTCTTTCTGAGTGGTGTATTGCAGTTGTCTTTTTATGCAACTGGATCTTCCATTACTTGCTCTGTACAACTGATTTCTCGTTTCAAACATGTTTAATCAATTTATATGACTGCTTCTGTTTGACGTCCCGGGGAGTCCTTTCTCTACATTTCAGAAACTAGATTTGCCAGTGCCGAGTGCCGAGTCCTGCGTAAATGAATTCATGAATTCATGAGGCGATTACATTTCCTCCATGCTGCTTCCATGCGTGAACAACACTGACTGGAAAATTCCCACCAGAGGAGGTACTGTCTTTTTACCTTGTTTGTCGGTATGTCAAAAAGCAGTTTGTGTAACCTCGATAGAATAGATTCCAGATTTACAAAAAATGTTCATTATATGTTCCAAGGACAAATAGAAAATCATAAAACTGACATTAAATTGAAAATGATGGTTCTCACAAGCTTTTATATTCCCCAAACTATATTAGAAGTTAGTTCCGTGTGTTTCTATAGTGCTATTCATGGAGAGAAGAGAAAAACGTATTTTTGAAAAGATGACATCTTCTGAAACTCGACTATTGTCAGACAGGCGTTCGATGCTCTGCCCTAGACTGTATAATTGAAAGAAGGAGCGTGAAGCCTAATGTTTCACTTTCCGAGAGATAGTCGTTTTGTATGAAAAAGTAAAAATAATGAAAACAAGCACTGACAAAGCCAATAGATCTAGAGGTGACTGCTAGCCTTTTCAATGCTTGCTTTGTATTGCAGTGATGTTTGCAAAACTTTATTGTTGGGGATTCTTCTGGACCCTAATCAATCTTAATAAAAAACATTGACTAAAAGCAAAAATATTTTTGAGTCTAAAAAAAGCACACATTGCAGCAGTCAATTGCACTTCAATCAATCAATCAGGATTTGTAGAGCTCGGCTGCATGAGCCCCCTTGAGGGTCTTGAGGCGCTGGGAGAGAACGCTGCCTGTTCTACTATTGGTTGAACATTCAGGTCTTGAGGTCCTTCCTGAACTGCTGGAGCAAAGGTGAGGCTCTGCAGTGCAGGGGGAGGTTGTTCCATGTCCTAGCCGCCAGGTGGGAGAAATATGTGGGGATGTGCTCCTTGAGAAAGGGCTTCATGCTGTCACTCACAATGAAATTAGACAGTGGCTGAAGTGGGCTGAACCACTGCCCCATGTGGAAGAAAAATGTGAATGATACAATAGCAGAGCAGTGGATGAAGAGGGCTTTCTGAAAGTGTTAATATGTATATTTTACATATATTTTCAATACAATCAAAAGATCTTGGCTAACACCAGACTTAAAAAGTTAACTGTTTAAAGATATAATTTTCTTTGTTCAAAGATAATGTAAAATGATTTCTTTTCAACCCCTTTCTGAATCTACCTGCACAGGGATTGTTGACACTACAGCATCACTGGTTGGCTTAGTTACCCAGAGATGGGAGAAGGGCCCATCAAGTAGACATACAACCTTATAAGTAATGTTCCCACACTTTCAGCACATTCGTATGTTTCGTTCATTCTGGTTTTCCAGATATATGTGAAGTTGACTTTCAATGCGTCTGAAAAGATTTTCAAGTGACTTTGTAATGTTTTGTAAATATATTGGTGTTTACATAGTCAGCAGCGGCTCCTCTGCAATGGCGGAGGAGCGTCGCCCCACTTCCTGGCTCAGAGCCAGCAAATGAAAAATAAAGTAATGTTATAGCATTGTTTTATTTTGTATTTGCCGGCTCTGAGCCAGCTTGTGCAGGGAGGGGTGGGGCATGGGAGGGGGAGGAGGAGTGCTACATGCACTCCCTAAGTGTGCATATGTGTTTGGCCAGCCGTCTCAGGTCGGTGAAACACACATACGCACTTAGGTTTCTCCAGCCCAGCTGCATGAAACAGCTGGGCTGGAGAAACCCCACAGACTGCCTGGCCTGAGTGGAGCGTCTTTTCAGCCCGCTCAGGTCAATCCCTGTGCTTCTCTCATAGCATGAGAGCAGCATGGGGTTTGGATGGCAGTCTGTCCCAGGTGCTGCTGGGACCAGGAAGAGGACGGGAGGTGCAACGCTACGGGGGAAGCAGCTGCAGGTAAGTTCTTTAAAAAAAAATATTATTACTAACAACCCCGCGCTCCCCCTCCTGTTCCCTCCACCCGCCCACCACCCTTTGTTTGTGGCAGCTGCCACCTATGTTCCATCTAAGCTGCGCGCCTGGGTGGCCGCGCACAGTGTCATTTTCACCGCGCAGGCAGCCTTAAGGAGCGCGCAAAACAAAGGAATCTCCTGCTGTCAGGAGAAGCGCCCTTGATGGCTTGCTAATGAGTAAGTGTGAGATTTTTCTTCCCGAAGGTGCGACTCCCCCGCCCCACTATCCCCATTCTCTGAAGAAAATCAAGTAGCAAACTGTTTTTGAGACGTCAATAGCAGACAAGATGTACACACTTTGCAAGCATGCACTACAATTTTTGTAATAAAAGCATAAACTTTTACTTGCATGCTTGTATTTAAAAGATGTTGCTACTGCAAAAGCCTCAGCTGTTCCAAGAAAATAGTGTAATGTTCAACCTTTAATTAGGGAGGTAGAGAAATGCCGAGCTGGAAAAAAAATGAGGCCGGTTGAAAATTACTGCCATAAAATAATCTGCATCTCAGACATGCTGTTCTCCACCTCTAGGAAGGACACTTCCCTACTTATATTTTTAAGGTAAATTAAATAAACCAACTTTGTTGAAAATGTTTCGATATTACATTCTTCCCTGTGTGCACATTTGAAAGCTGCTTTCCCGTTCTTTTACACATGTGTGATTTCTCCAAATTGCTCTTAATAATACAATTCCTGTATGGGACTGGCAGGCGTGCAGCAGAGATTACTACAAGCAATTCCTGAAAACAAATCACATAAAACAAATCCTCAAAAGACAGTTAGCAATACCATGATTGCTGAACGGGAGCAGAAGTAAATCTAAGCTGTAGTTAAAAAAAGACCCCCTAAGGAAAATGAAGTGACGTAGGGGCATATTATCAACGGCCAGCGATAATTATCGCTGGCCGTGCTTAGCGACAGATTCCCTATCGCAGGCTATCTCTGGAATTTATCGCCCTGGTAGCGCGTTATTAACAACGCGCTTCTCCAGGGCGATAAAAATTCCAGAGATAGCGAGGTTATCGCCGTTTTGCAGGGAACATCGCTGGTTTTCCAGCGATGTTCCTGCAAACGGCGATAATTCTGCTGATACGACCCTGTGGTCGTATCAGCAGAATCCACCCCTATGTTAGGGATGGCTAAGTCAGGATTTTAGCAGACGTTAGATTTTGGCGAAAACGGCCGTTTTCGCCGAAATCTAACCTCTGCTAAAATCATGTGGGCTGCCTTGTAAATATCGCGATGTGAACATCAGCGATATTTGCAACGTAGTCCATCCGGGGTACGCCACTTTGCATCTCATTAGAGATGCAAAGATGGGCGTTGGGGAAAGGGCGATAATGCAAGGATTCACGCGATAGCGTGACCTTGCTGATTAGGCGATAAAATTATCGCCGCTTTTCGTCCGAAAACGGACGCAAAAGCGGCGATAATTGTTTATCGCCTTGTTGCTAATATGCACCCAGATTATGTGTACCACTGAGTTGGGTAATAAGCATTTGTAATATAACACCAACAAACCCTTGGATAAAAGTGTATTTCACAAATACATGTATGATTCCCTATCTGGTACACATTTTCTCCCAAACTTTGGCATACAGTCTGATGTGCTTTGAACCTGCATTCTCTTCATTCCTTCTTCCCACTAGTTTCTTTGTTTTTCCCGCTTCATGGAGGATACCATGCTTGATGCAGACAGCACCGTGTTATATTTTAGGGCCCCTGGGTTACTGAGTGACGTTGGTCTAGGAATGGGATACTGCACTGGACTAAAGTGACGATGCTGAAGGAGTGGTGGGTCCACCCTGCACAAGTCATGATGCAAGGGGGCAGAATTCCAATTATATCAGAAGTAAAAAAATGCGAAGAGGATGGGCTTGATTCAGCTTGGCAAATTCAGACGGTTGCCGGAAAGGAGGTCCTAGAAGTAGTCCTAAATTGCTTTATACCAAAACAAATGATAGCCATGTGTGCAGTACTACTCCGAGAAGCCACATTAGTTATTCAAAGCACCTATTTCTTTACAGTACAATGTAGAAAAACATACATTTTTAAAAGACAAGGAACACCAATGTTGATTACACGAGTGGGCAGTCCAGTTAATTGACACACGTTTTACCTTTGTATATGTTTCAGTGCAAAAGTTAGAGGGGTGCTAACCCGACAGAGAGGATCCGAGGCTTACCGCCTAGCCAGTTCTCTCCGAATTCATTGAAGCCTACTTTTGAGCAGTGCTTGAATTGAAATCACATAGGCATTACAATTTCATGTTATCTCTTTCCATCTCTCATCAGATCAGGCAGTTTTTAATCTGATGGGACTACATGTGTAACCCCCAAAAGACCCTCAGCTTTCGGTGCAGCACATGGTGAAGAAGTCTGCCACTGGTGAGGCACAACCCATACAATATGCTGGAGCAGCTAGGAATTCATCAGAATCTGAAAAACACACCTTTAATCTACTCTGAAAAGGGCTTCAAAGTTATCATAATGTAACAATTTACGCTTTACAAAACACCCAAACAAATAAAAGCAAAAATAGGCCAATGCTCTACATATTTACTCAGTATTGTGCTGTGCACTGCTAATTAATTGTTGTGGGGTAGTTCTTAAACTGCTGAGCTAGGGAAGACACTTTTTTTGCACAGCGGTCTCTCTCAATAAATACTGTTTCAATCCAGTTCTTTTTCTGTCAACTGCTGTCTTTCCTAGTCACCAACTCCGAGCAGCATTTTCTTCTTTGCACAGCTGTGTCACATGGTTACAGCTATATCAGATCTTGTTCCCTCTCTGTCACTGCTTCTTCCCTGGCACGGTTTCTTTCATCGTGGTCTCATTCTCTTTGTGCAACAGTCTCTCTCAATTAAGGCTCTCTTATCTTCAGTTGCCCTATCACTGTAGACTACTGTAACAGTTATACACCATGGGCATGCTCTTTTCTTCTCTGCACAGCTCTCTCGGCCCCAATTCCTTCTTTTACTGGTGTCTTCCCTGCACAGTCTCTTTTTTTGTAATGTTATCTTCACATAGTTTGCTAGGTTTGCTTCTAATTACCTGCTTGCCTCACTGATGTTGTCCTCATTACTGCCTATAATATAAAAGATGCGCTATACTTTCATTCACTTACAAGGATTGTATTGTGTCTCTTAATTCCAATTCTCCTGCACCCATCTAAGTCTAACAAGGCTGGGGAAAGGGGTGATATTGAATTCTCCTTGGCAGTTCTTCTCCTACTCCTACAGGTTGGGCTTTGCAGGAGCTGTTCTGTGTCTAGTCCTACCCAATGTCTTTGACTTGGTGCATGGTGAGTTGTATGCCTCTGTTAGTACAGGGATATGTGTATGTCTGTATTTGTTTAGGGTGCGAGTTGTTCCTTTGCGCAACTGAGCAGTGTGAATGTTGAGGGCAAGATGAGCAGTATACCAGTTTGAGTGTAGGGTGAGGGATGCAACTTTGTGAATTTACAGTGAGTGCAGGGTTAGTGATGTGTATAGTACATGCTGGAAGGAGTGAGAGTCATCAGAAGTGCATAGTGAAGTGATTGGATACGTTTAAGGTGAACTGTGTGAATGTAAGGTCAGCAGTGTGCCTGCGTGAGAATGAGGAAGTTTTCATTCTGTGCAGTGCGACCAAAGCGTATTTTGAGTGCAGGTTGAATAGTGTGTATTGTGAGTGCAGTGTTCGGGTGTGGCTTTATGACTATACAATGAGTGGTTTGCCTGAATGAGTGCAGTGTGAGTAATGTGAGGGCAGAGTGAGTGATGTGCATAGGCAGATCAAGGTGAAAGGATTGCTTGCAGAGTGTAGACTGAGTGGTTTGTCTGTGTGAATGTATTGTGACTCATGTGTCTGTGTGAGCGTGGAATAGGCAGTATGTCAGAGTGTGTGTACAGTGAATAATGTGCTTGAATGCAGAATGTATGTGTGTTTATGAGTGCATCTGATTACGGGGTAAGCAAAGTGCCTGAATGTAGGGTGAGCAATGTGTCTGTGTGAGTGCAGGGTAAGCGGTGAGTCTTCATAAGTCTAGGATGCGGAGTGTGCTGTGTGAGTGCAGGTTGAGTATGTGCCTGAGTGCAAGTTCTTAGCTGTATTGTGAGTGCAGGATGAAGGGTATACTTGTGTAAGTGCAGGGTGCACACATTGCCAATCCTTGTTAGATCATTTAGCAGGAAAATGTGCTTTCAAGGAACTCTTTAACTTTTAAATGTTTGAGGAGGTGTCCGTTCTAATCTCACTAGAAAGTAGTATCATTTTTGCTAATATCACTCAGTTGTGCACACAAACAAGAAATGTGTGCACACAAACAGGTCACTGCCGCACAGAGACAAAAATAATTAGAGGGAACACTGGCTGCCACTGTATATCGTGCGCATTGTCCACTCCCTTAACACCTCCCAAGAACAACCACTTCCAGAACCCTGTGTCTCTCTTAGGAGTGCTGAGGAAAGGAATATGCACATTTTTGCACATTCTCTGCATCCATGAATTACATTGGTGGACAAACATATTAGCCATGACTTCAGGGTCAGGATTTTGTGTGTGCAGTTTCCCCTTTTTCCATAAATGAGTTGCTATTACGCATAGATATCACTTTGTATATTGGTTCAAAGCCCCCTACTGAGCGTTTTTCTCCCACTCTATTGTTTTCTGTTCTTCTCTTAGTTTCATACTTTATGTTTGAGATGCTTCATTCCTTTATTCATGGGTTTGACAAGCAGAGTTCATCAGCTGTGGTGCTGAAAGGCCCAAAAGCTGTTCGCTTGATCCTTGTGGTGCCATTAAAAGGGGAAACACCGTAGAATTGTTGTAACTCACAAATCATTAACTGCACTTATATTTTTTTCTCTCGAGTCACAGTTCATTTAAATAAATCCGTATTTAAGGATCCAATGATTATAATCTAATGGACTTGTTAATTGCTTATCCTGTGGGTTGGGAGTCCTCAAGATATGTAATCACCTAACATTCTTTCAATCTATGAAAGCCTACATACTTTCACTAAATTAACTTAGTTATGTTTCCATATATTAAAATTCTATCCTGTTGCGGGCATGGTCTGGCCATGAGCAGGAATGGCTGCTTGACTCGGGAGCTCTGCTGAGAGACGGGCACGTACTGTGACACCAGCATCTATGGCAATTCAGGGGCTCACTAGCTTTTCTCCTCACCTCGTCCACAGCACCAAACGGCCAGTCCTGGCTTTCCGGCAGCTGTTGCCGACACCGGCCCGTCCTGTTCCTGCCAGCTCTGTGCGGGGCTGCTGGTCCTAAAGGCAGGAGAGAAGCCTCGGCCCCCAGCATTCTGGCCTCACCTTGCCTGCTGGTGCGGCCCACTGCTGCCAGAGGCTCTTCCCCACCAAAGGCCCCGGCCCACACCAGAGGAGGACTGCTGGGCCTAGAACCTGCTGCACCACTTTGTCCAGTGGGGCCACGACACACCCTGACCTCCACCGGTGACCACAACAGCTCTGCTCCATCGGAGGCCTCGACGTATGTCGGAGGAGGCCCGCTGGGCCCAGAACCAGCCACATCACTACGGCCTATGGGCCCACGATTCCCCGGTCCTGCACCGCGGTGGACGGCGGCGGTAACATTGCGGCAAAACGGGGGCCTAACAATCAGCCACCCTGCCCCACTCACTACAACTCACTATGGGCCACGACCAGCGAGGGGCTTACAGACCTAGGGGCTGAAGAGGAGCCTGGGCCCACAACGTTGCGGCCCCTGTGGCGTGAGTTGCCCCTGCCAGGTTCTTGCCACACCAGTCGACATCAGCGCCTGCCAGGCCCCCTGTGCCTGCCAGCCACACCATATGCATATGGGGGCCTGTCAGGCCTGCAAGTGACCACGCAGCTCTGGACCGCAGGGCTGCCTCAACCCTGACCTGCACGGCCTACGCGGGGCACCTTCACTGTGGCATCATCTGGTGCCCACTGCAGTCTCTGCCACCATCATAAATGTGGGCGGCCTCCTGGTCTTCTTCTCCCTTGCAAGGAGGGCCATGCATCTGGCCTGGGGGCTTCTGGGACTATTGTACCCTCCATGTCTCTACCTGGCTTGCTCACCTGCCAAAAAGGATTGTACTGCCACGCCGGCCTCCGGGACTTCAGTCACTGACGACTGACGGTGAACAGACCCATCACTGGCATGGCGCACATGGGCGGGAACGCTGTAGAATCATGACCTGCCAATGCGGATCCAGTTCACTCTCTCCAAAGCTCTGGCATAGCCTCCAGCCTTCATTACCTAAGCTGTACCACCCGAATGCATGGCGGTGGGCACTGACCTGGCCCTTTTGGCTGCTCCTGGAACTACGGCACCGCCACGGGACCTGGGCAAATCACCGTGGCCTCGTCTGGCCCCCGGGGCGGGGCCCACCTGTTGTAATCTACCCAACCACACCGTCACATTTGGAGCCCCAGCGCCCTCTCTGGAATACCCCCTGGGGTAGTCATGACCTTCTAGCGGCCTGAGATCCGCATGTACCTGACCCGCCTCAGTCAGCAGGCTATCCTGTGGTACTTTCCCCTCTTCACTGAAGCTCTTAACCAGTCCTGCACCATGGCCACCCCGAAGCAGGAAACCAAATCGATTTGGCTAGATATTGCGGGATTTCAGACCCGTTTTGACGGTCTCTATCAGAGGGTAATGGTAATGGAGGACCGTCTAAATGCCCTGCCGGAAAGGGACCAGGAACTCCTATTCCTCCGTAGCAGGCTGATTGACCTGGAGGATGGCAGCAGGTGGGACAATCTTAGTTTTTTTGGCTTTCCAGAATCAGTGTAGGACCTTTGCCCCAAATCCTTTCTTAGGGACACCCTACCAAAGCTATGGTTCTTGTTTTTGACCCTCCGCTGGAGATGCAACGTGCCCATCGTGTCGACCGTCCACACCGGGACCCCTCAGTACGTCCCCAGGCCCTCATCGCTTGTTTCTTGAGACATAAGCAAGCCCGACAACAACTTTCTGCGGCTCGCTCACATGGTCTGTTCACACACAGGGATCATGAAATATGCATAGCAGTGGACTTCTCCAGGGAAACTAATGATCACTGTAAGGCTTTTCTCTCTCTCTGGCCCTGCCTTTGCCAACTGGACATAAAGTATGGCTTCTTCGAACCCGCTCGATTCTGGATCAGCAAGTCTGGCACTTCGAAGGAATTCTTTGACCCAGAAGACCTGTGCCTTTTCCTGGATAGATTCTCCACACAGGACATGGATACTTCCTCCTTCTCAGCCAAGGTGACCCATCCCCCGGCACTCTCCCTCACCACTTCTGGCGGACGCTGGCAAACTGACAGTGGATCCCGCCATTGGGGCAGAGTCCCCGACAGGGCTTCGTGCTCCCATGGCGAGAGTTCAGGCTCTTCAAGCAGTGACAGTCCTCACCCAAGAACAGGAAAGAGACAAATCACGATCTCCCCTGAAACCCACTAACTCCAAGGTGTGACTACCCTGGGGAATGTGATGCTGCCTTGCACCCGACGTAGCTGGATCTGTTGCTGCAGGATCGAAGAGATCAACGACTGCCAGATGGCTGATTATCACTATGCCTGTCTTGAACATTTGCATATTTGATTGTTTTGACTGTTATTCTGCTTGCTATTTCTGTTTTATCCACACTATGTGCTTTGTGACCCACTCTCATTCTGGCATGACCCTAAAGCGAATGCGCTGCTAACCTTCTCCGCTTGTTACGCCGGGGGGCGGGTGCCAAGGGGCACCATCAAGACACTGCTCCACCCACTGTCCTCCCAACACCCAAGCAGGTTCAGCCCACCTCTAACTAACTGCACTCTGGGCCACCTTGACATGTCACTGATGCCTACTGTAGGCGGGACCTCCACATTTGACCCTCTGTTTCAGGCTCCTGCAGATGTGGGGGGCCAGAGAACTGCTTGCCTCTCAACACCCTAGACCCTTAGCTGTCCCCCCACTTAGACGATGCCCAGGACCCCATCTCTTCCATTACCACCCCTATAAGACCTCCGTGGGCACCCTATACCCCCGACCATCCATACTTATACCCGCTTGTTCATCATCTACAATGCCCTGCCTCCCCGATGGGGCCCTCTCGACACGCCGTCTCCTCAAGCTTAGACCCGCGGTACACAGATTAGTGTTCCCTGTGCTGCACTTCCCAGCAGCAGTTCTTACCGACTCCTTTCCTCCCTGCTCTCCCCTTTCACCCTCCTACTACCTGCATATTAGACATCAGTGGCCATCCTTCTTCCCACACCGACTGCTGATCTATGGTATCCTCCCCTGCGTTTCCGGTGAAATTCCCACCCTTTCCCCTTTTCTTCCCTTCTCACCTCCCCCCTTTTTCTTTTATTACCCCTTTACCTAGTTGTGCGGTGCCCCACCCTCTCCTCCCCACCCCTCCCTTCTCCGATACCTGTTGCTCCCACCTGCCTTAGTCCTTCCCCCATCCTCCTATCCGGATCTGACCCCCTCCCTGTTCTTGTCCCACGACCCTAGCCCGCTGCCTTTAGCGCCGCCTCACCGCATACCCTACTTTCTTCGCACCCGAACACTCCCTAGCACCGCCTCTCCTTTATTCTTTCTCTCTTTCCACATCTGGCTATCCAGCCCCCTCCCTGCGGCCCTACACGAATACAAGACCCCGGACTGCCTGCCCCTGCCCCAGCTATGTGCTTTTCCCATCCACTTCGCGTCCTCTCTTGGAATGTCAACGGCATCATGCACTATGTCGAACAAAAAAAAAGTACTCTCTTATCTTCAGCTGAAAAGGGCAGATGTAGCTCTGTTATAAGAGGCCCACCTGGATGTCCTGGAATCCGACAAGCTGTGCTGAGATTTGGGTGGGCAGGGTGATAGACAGCAGCGTAGCCACAGTGCCGTCCACTGACGGTGGGTCACCCCACAAATGCGGAGTCGCAATCCTTTTTCAAAAATCGTTGCCTTCACCTTTACGAAAAGATGGTCCTAACCTGATGACAGGTACGCATTTTCCAAACTGCATCTAGGGGACAGTTTTCTTTGCGTGGGATCCATATACGCACCGACTGGGTAGAAATGCTCCTTCTTCCTTCAGTTGAACTGTTTGCTCATAGTGATCGGGGCTTCGCAGTACGTTATCGGTGGAGACTGGAATCTTACCCGGGATGTGGTTCTGGACAAAACAGGTCCCCTGGATAAATGCAATGAAGCGGACAGGGCCCTGCTGGGTGACGTAGCTTTGGATCATGGATTGGTAGATCACTGGCGCCTCAGCCACCTATTGGATTTAGAGTATACTTTTGTTTCCTCGGTCCATGGCATGCTCTCCAGATTTGATTACTTCCTCATCTCTCAGAGAACTGTGGCACTTGTCAGAGAGTCTCGGATCCTGGAGGCAGCATTATCCGATCACTGCCCGGTGCTCTTGTCCCTCGATACGGGCGTGGCCTCTCCTGGCCACAAACCATGGCGCATGAATATACAATGAGACTGCACCCCTCCCGCAGGGCAAATCCAAAGTGAAAGCTCATGTCTCCGCATACCTGTCAGCAATAAAAACTCAGCGAACGACACTACGAGCAGGGGGAAAAGGCAGGCCGGCTGCTTTTGGCCCAACTGCAGCAACAAGAGGCTGCCATGGCCATTCCTGCCATACACTGGACGAGGGGTGAGGTTCTCACCTGCCCCCAGGACATTGTGAACGAGCTTTCCTCATTTTATAAGAAGCTGTACGCTCATGGGGAACCGGCTGGCGCGTATTGTGTGGCTGCATTTTTGGGGGAGTGAACCTCCCCTGCCTGTCGGACAAGGGCAGGGAGCTTCTGCGGGGGAGATCAGTAAGGAGGAGAGAGCACCTGCCATCTTCAAACCGCCCTATCATAAGGCCCTGCAGAATTCTACAGATGGTCAGGCGAGGAGGTGGTTGACACACTCGGGAGGCGGAGCAGGCAACTTCCCTGGGATCCCTCTCCAACAAGGCAGTAATCATGGTTCTACCTAAACCTGGGAGAGACCCGCTCCTGTGTGGCAGTTACATCTCTTTGCTAAACTGCGACATTAAAATCCTAGCAAGCATCTTGGCGTCGGGCCTGGGCAAGGTCATCCCCTCCCTGATTCACCACAACCAGGTTGGCTTCGTGCTGGGCCACTCCTCCAGGAACCACCTCCGCACTCTGGCCCACACCCTTTGGACGGCCAAGGACCTTCTGGTTGATGCAATGGCCCCCTCCCTAGATACCAAAAAGGCATTTGACCGCGTCGAATGGGGCTACTTCTTTGCCACAATGGAACGATTTGGCCTGGGAGACCAATTCCTTGCCAAGGTGCGACTGCTGTATAACTGTCCAACAGCCCAAGTTAATTGCGGTGGGTTCCTCTCTGACCCTTTTCTGATATGGAGGGGCACCTGCCAGGGATGTCTTCTCTACCCCCTCTTGTTCCTCCTGGCCCTGGAACCCCTGACCTCTACTATTTGTAATTCACCCAGTATTGTGGGTGTCCCCCTCGTGGACAGCTCCTCCAAAATCTATTTTAATGTGAACGATGTCCTGCTTACTCTAACGGACCTCAACCGCTCCCTTCCTTCCCTGCTGGAAATCATTGACAGCTTTGTGGCCCTGTCTGGTTACAAGGTGAGCTGGGACAAGAGCGAGGCCCTCCCACTCTCGGCTGGTATCACAAAGATGGCTATCCACGGCTACCCTTTTGGCAGCCCTCACATCTCAATTACCTAGGGATCCTGATCAACAGGGGCTTGGAGGTGTTGGTTTTGGACAGCTTGGACCCATTGCTGGCCCAGATGTAATGGGACTTCGAGAAGTGGTCCCACCTGGGGTTCTCCATGTGGGGCAGGGTACAAGCAGTGAGGATGGTCACCCTGCCGCACTTTACCTACATCCTAGGTATGCTCCCCATATTGGTGCCTTTGTCCACACTGCACCTCATCGATTCCCAGATCCGGTCCCTTGTGTGGGGGTCTTCGAGACCCCGACTGGCTGGGTTCAAACTTATGGCACGCTGTTCCGGCAGAGGCTTGGGCCTCCCATCTGTAGAGCACTACGCCTTGGCTCTCCATCTCTCAAAAGTGGCATACCTGCTCCCAGGTATCCCGGACCCACTGCAATGGGTCCATATTGAATGATCGCTACACCCTGGAAACAAGGGACTTGACTTTCTCTATGGGGTCCGTGCCCTCCAGCCGTGCCTCTTGCATCCTGTGCTACATGTGCTACATGCCACGCACAAGGCCTGGATGCGTGCCCACTATCTATTCAGGGTAGACCCACAACTACATGACAAGGCACCTCTGTGGAGCAATAGTGGTCTATGCATTGGCAGTCAGACCCTCTGCTGGACCCATTGGAGAGAGGCGGACATATGCACCTTGGACCAAATCCTGCTTGCTGGTGACCTAAAACCATTCGCCCAGCTGAGGTAGGAGTTCTGCCTCCACCCGCGGCAAACCTGGTGTTACATGAAATTGCAGCACTGCCTGAGGCGCTGCTTGGATCCTTGCCCCTGGTCCATACAGTCCTCACCTCTGGTGACCTATCTCAATGGGTGGGGACGCCATAGGGGAGTGATGTCCAGACTGTACGCCGTGCTCTCAAGCCAACTTTTCTCACAACCTCTTTTACGTAATCTTCACACCAAATGGCAAACCCACTTACAGACCTCATATGAGGACGAAGATTGGGCGAACATCCTGGAAGCTCTGGACAAGGGCAGACCACAGGCCTGCTTAAAGTTCTGTCTTTTCAAAACGCTCCACGATTGGCATTGGTCACTAAAAAAACTGAGCAGAGCAGGACTCCTTCCCCATGCAAACTGCTGGTGGTGCACAAACACCCACTGCAACATAGCTTACATCATCTGCAAGTGGTTTTCGGTTCAACCCTTCTAGTCGCATATTCGAACAGTCCTGGGTACATCCATGCCATTGTGTCTCTCTCTCACCCCCTCTGTCATCCTCCTCCATGACATAGGAGATTCTCTGGATCTCTCCTGCTTACTCGCAGCGCCGCCTCCTTCACACAGCCCTGGCTACAGCTGAGATATGTATCCCCCGCCAGTGGAAGTTGCCCATACCCCCAACCCAGGAAGACTGGACGGTGGCAATGATCCAAACTGCCTTGCATGAGCATGTCATTTACAACTTACAGGACCAGGCGGAGCTAATTACGCGGATGTGGGCTTCTTTCCGCAGGGATGAGGCAGCTAATGGGTACCCTGCCCCAGGACCTCCATCCCCTTGAATCGCACAACCCACCCTCACTGTATCTCAGGCAGCCACTGCCTCTCCCCCTCCTCTCACTACCCACGCAATGATAACTCCCCCTTCCCCCCCACCTCATTTTTCCTCACTCCCTCGGTTCCCCCCACACCCTCTGCCCTCCCCTCATGGCTTCCCTTTCTATCCTTTCCCACCTTTCTTCTTTCTCTCTTTCTCTCTCCTTCCCACCCCTCTCCATCCTCCCCCTGCATTCTTTCTGCCTCCCTCCTTAGCCTCTTCCACACCCTTTCCTTGCCCAGCACACCCCCTCCGTAATGCCCCTCTCGTCCCCCAACTCCACCCTTCACCCACCTCTCTCCCTCCCTTTCCCCAGACACAGTTCACAGGTCTGCGGGACACCCTCCCTCCTCAAGGGTAAATGACACTGTCACCCGTTTTGTCTGTTCCACCTTTTGCCAAGAGCCCCCCATCCCCTTAGCAATGGGCATGGGCACTTCTTGAACTGACAGTGGGGGGGCTCTCCTCTCCCTTGTTGCAGTCCTTGTCTTCCTCCAGCTGTGCTGTCTGCAATACCCAGCCCCTGGAGACGCAATCCTGCTCCCCGCCACTCCTCTTTTCAGGCTACCCCTTCCCACACATCTCCCACCCGCCCTCCCATTCGAGGGCCCTTGGCCCAATGGCCCCTCAACGCATTTGCCTTCTGAAGGACAGGCGGCACTGGGGTGGTGGGTTATTCCTGGATATCAGTTTCACTTGGCCTTTGATTACCTCCATACCCCCTTCCCTCCCCTCCTTAGTGAACTGTATCGCATCACATTGCATTGTTCAGTACTTCTACACTTTGATCTCATAAGGTGTTCATGTTTATTGCCTTTGTTTCACTCAATAAAAAATTACAACACAAAAAATTAAATCCTATCTTGTTTACTGGACAGTAGTGGACATCACTGCAGAATGCTTATTTACAAGTGGCTTTATGTATTTATGCACTGCTTGTGTATGCATTGTTGTCCCTCTTTTCCATTTCTACAGTTCAACCACCTTATTAGATACACCAATGGACCCAGCTTCAACATTTTGCAGCCCTTCTAACATTGTATAAAATGCTTTGACTGCAAAATCTGTGTAAGACAAATTCATCACTGAAAAGATGTTGTTGATTTCACATAACACCACAAGTTCTACATTTCTGCAGTCTGCTCATGGGTATATGTGCTGTAGAGGAGCTTACCATATGTTTCTGATGCAGGTGATCCAGGGTTACTGGGCCTTTTTATCTTTTATATTTTAGCTTGTTATCAATATCCCTTATGATACTCACTTGGCCCTCTGATGCACCTTGTATTGTGCCAATCAGGGGTTGGACATAGAGGACCCATTGTCGGGCTATCCAACGAGGACCAGGAATTGGACAACCATTTACAGGCTAGTAATCAAATTCATATATATGACTCTCAAGACCAGGCTATACACGTACAGAATTATCACTGCTAGTCCGAATCTCCTGAAGAAATTCAGTCGAGCCCAAAAAATACAAAAAAAAACTTCTGGTAGGGCGATGCAGAAGAATAACATTAGTATCTGGTATTCAGAGACTTCTCTATAAATCAGTTGGAAATGCACAATCAAATTAAGGAATCAATCATGACAGACAGTCTTCAGTTTAGTTACAGTTAAATGTTATCAAGTATTCAAAGTCAGGTGTATTATTGATTAGCATTAAAGATTTAAAGAGCACAGGGCAGTTCTGATTAGCTTAAGCTTGCCATAAGGTGACAAGTAGCTCCGGTAAGTTCAACATAAGCCAAAGGCAGCTAAAGGCAGCGTCCCATAAGGAAAAGTTCAGGAATGGAGCACACAGCGTATGTGTCAGCTGTAAGGGAAAAGGAAAAGAAGGAAATCCACAAAGTTCTCAAAGGCAGTCTCTGAGATCAGGTCCTGCTCAATTCAGGGAAAGAGTCCCCTCGAGTGTCCCTCTCAGGCATCAATCAATCTCCTCCTCCTTTAGATCAATGTATACTACAATCCTCTAGTTCCGGTGGTGACACCTCGTTGATCTCCTCATTGTGTCAGACCACTCAGTCCATTGGTCAGTTTTTATAGGATGGTTGTCATGAGACTTAAAGGAGACACATTTTGTAGAACAGACGTACTGAGGATCATGTAAATTGTTGAATCATCCGGTATACATAAACTCCACAAAACAATGATCCATTTGGAATAGGCACTTGAGCAAATTCAAATGAATAGTTCTCATAGAAAAAGTATCAACTTTGTAACAATGGGTCCGTGTAAGCGAGTGAGAACTCTTCTAGTCAGACACAGTTTTGTTTCACATTGCATCTCACAATGAGAAAACAGTGTAAGGAAAGAAGAAAATGCAGGCCACGTATATTTGCTTTAAAAGATGTGCAGAATATAAAGTAATGAAAATACACATTTCATGAATAAAAAGCAAGGCACTAATACTCTTTCAATGCATAAACACTCAAAATTAATCATTAGTCGTATTGCAAATTTCACATGTAACTATGACGTATCACTGCATTTTCAAAGTACCAACGTATAAAATTATTTCAAATCATAAAATATTAATATTGTTTTAAGTGGATTACATTAGTACGTATATGAAGATCTAATATTGATAATTTGGTAAATTTGCCATTCAAGATACCTATGCAGCACAACTTTTTCTTTTCTCATTTGGTGCACAATTCTGCATGTACAATGATGAAATTCAGAATGAACTCTCCAATAATACTCATAAGAAATTAAATCACATTAAATTTCATTAGTTCTTCATGCACATTAATATTTAGTGTGTAGGATTAAGAGTTTCATAAAGTGAGTTAACCTATATTATTATGTGAATATAATTTCATCTATTCTACATTTACTGCATTCTTTAATGATGCAGTAACTAAGGGGCCCATTACGATACCCGGCGTAAATAAATCCGCCAGGCATGGAAGCGGCAAAAATCCGCCCGCACACACCGCCTGAACACCGACCACGCCATTACGATTACACAAACCGAAAACCGCCATCGGCGGAAAAAGCACACAAAATACCGCCCGCCAACGTCCGAGTCGGAGTCAAACCGCCCGCCACGGACGGAAACACGCACGACAACACAAAACCGCCCGCCCTCACGGCCGACACACCGCACGTGAAATTACGATCGCACCGACATGAGCGTGGAAAAACAACAAATATACCGCCCGCCAGCGCAAACAACGCCGATGAGAATTGACACAGCAGAAGCCATGGCGCCAACGTACCTGCACAGAAACCATCCGCACACAAAACCAATAGCACACAACATGGCCAACAAGTCCACACAGCAAGGCACGCACAAATACACAAGCACAGTACACATCCCGAAAACACCCCCGGACAAACAAAAAATACAAAGGCCAGAACCCTAGACACAACACACCTGAAAACAACAGACCATGAGGACACACCCACATAGGTGAGTACAAAAGCAGCACTCCCACAGACCACAACCCCTTGCTACATTGCAAACCAGAGAGGAGAGGAGAGGACACAGTGACACAGCAAGGACAGCAGCACACCACAGAAACGCACACATCACAACCACCACCACCACCACCACCACCACCAAACACCACCACCACCACCACCACCACCAAACACCGGCACCACAAACCCCCTGCACATTACACAACACACACCGCACCAGCACCACAAACACCATGGCACCACAAAGAATGCCCAAGTTCACGCCCATGGAGCTGACGGTCATGGTCGACGAGATCATCAAGGTGTACCCACAAATCTATGGGAACATGGTCCAGCACACACCACTAGCCACCAGAAACAGAATGTGGAACCGGATCGTAGACCAGGTCAATGCAGTCGGGACCCTGCCCAGGAACAGAGTCGAGATTAACAAACGTTGGAATGACGTAAAGAGCCTGGTCAAGAAGAAGGAGGGCAAAAACAGAGAGCTGGCTGCCGTCACTGGCGGAGGGAATCCCGCGCTCTTTAAGACCTTCAAAGCGTGGGAGGAGAAGGTGCGAGTCGTAATCCATCCGGAGATCCTCGCCGGATTAACAGGGGAGTGGAGGCTGGTAAGTACAAACTAATGTATACCAGCACACCGCTATGTACTCACATGCACTACCACCATGCCACAGCTCCCAGGGACAAACACCCCAATGTCCAGCACACAATACACAACACATCACACACACATGCAACAGACACTACCACACACAGCCCAAACTGAACAACTGTAAGATGCGTGGGGACATGTGTACACTAAGCCAGCCACGTAACCACCAACAGGTCCCCAAATATGCCAGAAGCGCCACAACGAGCACCCACCACACCCATGTGTCCGCCACAGCTGCACTAACCGACAAGTAACAGGTAAGTGGCAGGAACTCAAAGTGCAGTGGGTGGGACGGTGGACAGCCCAAGTACAACACACACCAGGTCCCAGTCCCACAGCACAGCAAGGAGGAGCATCCCCCACACCCCACAGCCACGTGTCAGCCACCGCAGTGCACAACGACAGCCGAAAGGCAGACATCACGGTCCACAGCAATCGGTGTCAGTGGGTGTCCAGCCACCCCCACGACCCACAACACCCCCCCACCCCCACAGACCTGCAACATGGAGCACCCCCCGCTTAGAGCCATGTGGCATCCAGTACAGTGCACGCACGAACAACTTGCAGGTGGGAAACTGGACAGGGCTGGATTACTGGAGGCATGAGGACCATAACACGACCAACACATGGGACATGTCACGTAGCAGACGAACACGCAGCACCGCCCACCGTCACGAACAAGTGAACAATGTGCACACGGACATGAACAACAGACTCACACCCCACATGACCCATCACAGACATAGCAACACCCAAGGAGCCACGTCTGCATGCACAAGCCACACTGAATATAGTCCCACACGGCAGCCACTGTGCAACTCATCACACACAACCGAAACACCATTGAAGTCCTGTCCATGTAGCCCCTACTGCCTGTCAACAACACACCCCACAACTACGCCTATGTAAGACAAACAACACTAGACGCAACAGAGCGGAACAACATAAATGCACACGAACACCACTGAACCCATCAAACTCACAGACACACCATGCACATACAACATACCATCCATCCCATCCGTCAGCCCCAGTCTCATGAAAGGCATGTCATCCGCACAGCTGCCACACATACAGCAGTCACGCTAAGACACATGCCCATGACCAACCATGTGCCAGAAGTCAATGAAGCGCACGCCACACTGTGAGCAACAACACACAACATGGGCCACACCCCCCCGAGCACTGCAGTGATGCACATGGCACAGGGCAGCACGCACACCAAGGAGATGGGACAACTGCAATACGTTGGCTGGCACACAACTATCACTCACTCATAACGATGCGTCCAATGCCATGTCCAGTAATCACAACAGACAGCAAATATGCAGGCCATGTCAAGCATGCACACACCTTAAACCATGCACTGTCATGCTGCCACAACACATGTCACGTTCGGCACCCATGGCTCACAGCATGTACCCCAAAAGCATATCCCCTCCCAAATGCGAATCTGGGGCATGGCCCCCATGTTGCCATATGCGTTCCTAAGCGTTCCATTTGAACCCCAAAAGCATATTCCATCCCAAATGCGAATCTGGGGCATGGCCCCCATGTTGCCATATGCGTTCCTAAGCGTTCCATTTGAACCCCAAAAGCATATTCCCTCCCAAATGCGAATCTGGGGCATGGCCCCCATGTTGCCATATGCGTTCCTAAGCGTTCCATTTGAACCCCAAAAGCATATTCCATCCCAAATGCGAATCTGGGGCATGGCCCCCATGTTGCCATATGCGTTCCTAAGCGTTCCATTTGAACCCCAAAAGCATATTCCCTCCCAAATGCGAATCTGGGGCATGGCCCCCATGTTGCCATATGCGTTCCTAAGCGTTCCATTTGAACCCCAAAAGCATATTCCATCCCAAATGCGAATCTGGGGCATGGCCCCCATGTTGCCATATGCGTTCCTAAGCGTTCCATTTGAACCCCAAAAGCATATTCCATCCCAAATGCGAATCTGGGGCATGGCCCCCATGTTGCCATATGCGTTCCTAAGCGTTCCATTTGAACCCCAAAAGCATATTCCATCCCAAATGCGAATCTGGGGCATGGCCCCCATGTTGCCATATGCGTTCCTAAGCGTTCCATTTGAACCCCAAAAGCATATTCCATCCCAAATGCGAATCTGGGGCATGGCCCCCATGTTGCCATATGCGTTCCTAAGCGTTCCATTTGAACCCCAAAAGCATATTCCATCCCAAATGCGAATCTGGGGCATGGCCCCCATGTTGCCATATGCGTTCCTAAGCGTTCCATTTGAACCCCAAAAGCAAAGTACAAACCAGACCCAGGATGGGCCAGGATCCCGCATACACCAGAGTCACAATAAGTAGGGGCACAGCAACACACCCATCGGCATGGCCAATCCGTCCCATGCCACATGTGCACAGCACACAGTCCCATTGCCAAGCACACACAACTACAGATGCTACAGCCACACACACGCCTCCGGGAAACCCATGTACGAGATTGCACGGACTGTCAATGTCAGACGACAAATACATACTTCGCCAGGTGCAACACAATAACAAATCTCATTCTCTCCACAGGTGACGAACTGCTGGATGCTGGGGATGGAGCCAGCAGCCAGCACAGCCAGCCTACAAGCCCCCAACGAGGACACACGGATCTGGAGGATCTGTCCTCCTCTTCGGACACGGACAACCAAGCAGGCCCATCTGGTGTGGCAGGGCCCAGCCGCTCCCCAGGACCCCTCCTACCCACCAACCCATCATCCAGGGCTGCTGAACATTCACAGCCCCCTGCTGCCACTGTCGTTGCGGCCACACCCACGGTCATTGTGGCCACTACCACTGCCGCAACCGCCACCATCGCCGCACCGACCACCACCGCCGCCACCACCGCCACGTCTTCGCTGGCACCAGCCCCAGCGCAGGTGGTGGCCCGGACGACTGGATCCACCCTGGGAGCCACAGCGAGGACCGTGGTGAGCAATGTGGCTAGTGGGCAGGCCGGTGGCAGCAGGACTGGTAGGAGGAGCAGGGTCAGGGAAACGCCAGCCTCCCCTGGGAGCCATGCCCTGCCTCACATGGCCAGAGTCCTTGGGGCCTATGAAGAGGCCCAAGGACAATGGGTCCGGTCTGCTTCAGACACGCGTGAGGTGCTGGGGGTGCTGAGGTCCATGGACGCCCGTATGGGCCAAATCGTGGACCTCATGGGACAGCTGGTGGTGGCGGTGAGGTCACAGCCAGGGACAGCAGCTCCCCTCCGCCACCACCTGCCGGGGCGCAGGGTGGAGCAGCAGTGTCCAGTTCCCCTGCGTCCACAGCCAGTGATCACACCTCAACCACCAGCATGTCGCAAGCAGGCACCCCCCTCGCAAACGTGGAAGGGGCCGTCCGAAGAGGAAACAGATCTCCCGGGAGGACTTCGCACGCTCCAGACGCAAGTGAGGCAGCCAGCCAGCCTTCCGCCAGCCTTCCTTGACCAGCCACTGCATTGACTTGGACTACGATCCCACTCCACACAGCCATCTGGATGGCATGTGTGTGTTGGACTATGGACATAGAACCAGTGGGTACACCCTGATCATCACGCAGCCATGACCGACAGCTCATTGTCACTGCACGCACCACTTTTGTCATCACCTTACACACAATCACATGTCACAGTTTGTAATAAATGCACCTTTTTCACTAACTGCTGTTTGTGCCCTGTGTCTTATTTGTACGGAATACAACGGCCACCTTGGGCGGAAAGGCACCTGATGCGTGGCATGGCATTTGAATCCGGAGGGCCTGTAGGGACCTAGGGGTGGGAGACAGAACAGGAGCACATTCAATGAGTGTGTCACACACCCATCACACAGTACATGTCAACAACTACAAGCAATGTACACACATCGCACAGAGCTATAGGGCACAATGCCACAGCCACCAACAGTGGCATACTACCCTGGCCATGGAGCGTTGACACACAGCACGCAGTGAACAAACGGCCACCCTGACACAGCACACACACACCTGCACAGATACAGCCACATCAGCCGTCGTACATGGACACTCACCGTCAAGTGAAGTAGCGGGCGATGAGCTGCTGCCGCACATTACCAGCTTCCTCCTCTCCGCTGTCCTCCTCACTCGAGCTGTCCTGGTCTGCGGGCTGGGGCCCTGGTTGATCTCCGTCATCCACGATGAGAGGGATCTGCTTCCGAATGGCCAGATTGTGCAGCATGCAGCACGCCACCACTATCCGGCACACCTTCTGTGGGGAGTACGCCAGCGCACCCCCGGTGCGGTCCAGGCACCTGAACCTGGACTTGAGGAGGCCAAAGGTACGCTCGACCACACGTCTGGTCCTCCCATGTGCCTCATTGTAGCGATCGTCTGCTGGGGTGCGAGGATTCCTCAATGGACTGAGCAGCCATGCCCCATTCGGATACGCAGAGTCACCTGGGTGTGAGGGACACAGAGAACCGTTGCTAATCCAACTGGACAGGGGACAGCATCGCACAGCCAGCACGCTACACCACTCCACATACTCACCGACAATACAGGCACGATCCTGTTGCATATTGGACATCAGTCGTGGCAAGATGCTGTTGCGCATTATGTGTGCGTCATGGGCCGAGCCTGGGAACTTTGCACACACGTGGGTGATCACCATGTCCGCAAGGCACACCACTTGCACATTCAGGGAGTGCGTGTGCTTCCTGTTGCGGTACAGGTGCTCAGTGGCCTGTGGTGGAACAAGGCCGACATGTGTGCAGTCAATGGCTCCAACGACGTGTGGGATTCTGCCAAGGGCATAGAATGCACCCTTCACTGCCGCCAATTCACGAGCCCTGGGGAAGCGGATGTACCTGTTCCGGTACAGCATCATGGCTGCCAGTACATCCCTCAGCACCTTGCTGAACATGGGCTGGGACATCCCTCCTCCACTGCCCACTGTGTGCTGGAATGACCCAGTGGCGAAGAAATGCATGGCGGCCATCACCTTAGCCGTGGGGGTGACAGCAGTCGGATACACCCTGCGGGGACGGAGATGGGGTTCTAACATGGCACACAGTCGATGCAGGGTTGGCCTGTCCAGCCGAAACTTCCTAATGACCTCCGTATCCTCCATGTCTGCCAGCAATTGGTATGGGCGGTCAATGTTCGGTCTCCGCCTAGGGACAATGGCAGAGGACACATGTCAAAGCAACACGACACATAGCAATTTCGCATACACATCACTGACATGACTGAGCAAGCACATGAGCCACAGCCCAGCTGTCAAGCTGGGACGGCACGGCCACAATACACTTACACAGGTCTCCCAACAATGGCAATGGCTAGTGATACAAACCACTGCCATGTGCATGCACATGGGGATCTAGGCCCCAATGACTTGCGGGGCGTGCTGATGGGGACTGACTGCATATCCGTCAAGCGGCAACGCCACGGCAACATGAATGTCTGCTGAGCATGGAACTGCTTCCGCGGCTGGATGAGTATGGCACACGACGACGACGATGTGGGCACAGGCTGAGCGGCCAAAACAAGTGGGACCTGTGGCACGAGGGGATATGAGACAGTAGTAGGTGTCAGCACTGCACCCTATGTACAGCACTGTACGGATCACACCTCCCGAAACATTGACAGGTGTCCACATTGACAGCCCCATGCCAAGACGGCTGTGTGCTTGCAGTCACACGTCACAGGTGAGAGGTTACATTGCACGTGCCAGGTGGCAGTCGTACATAGTGGGAGCTGGCATGTGTGTGCATGTGTCTCCTGTTCAGGATCCACCAGATGGGCGCTGACTCTGTACTGACCATTGGACACAGCATGTTCCGTGGAAGGCTTGTGTGTGTGGGATGGTGGCACTGGATGTGCCTCCGTTGGGTGGGGGGCCATGCACAGGGCGGGTACGTCGATGATTGCGCATTGTTGGTCACGGTGGGTGCACCCACTGAGATGTGTTGCCCTGTGTTCAATTCCTATGTCCGCATGATGATGGACTGTAGATGTGGGCAGACTACACATTGGTCGATGTGCTGTCTATATGCATGTGCCTTCACACCAGGCACAGCTGCCCCTGCACATGTGACCCCTGCTGGACTCGCTGCTGGGTCTGTGGAGCTGATGCACCTTCTGCGCGTGGGGCGGGCAGCTCTCCTCACTTCCCTCATTGCGCATGTCATGACTTTGCCGCAGGTGACATGGATCATGGAGGGCCCACATGTACGCGTGGGTAGGCTACACATGATTGTACACTGGTCGCCACCCCCAGTCAGTGTTTCGAATGGGAAGGTTGTCGTGCTGGTGGTATGTTCGATGTGGCGGATGGGCGGGCCTAGGTGCGGGCTTACATTCCGGACATGGGGGTAGTTGGATTGGCGACTAGTTGCAGTACACACGGGACACGTCTCTTCCTTTCCACATCTGGGTCATCCCTTGTACTAACTGACAGTGATACAGTCATCTTCGCCCCAGCCCTCATGTCCTCCCCTCGCTCCCCCAATATGCATGCTCACCTGCGAGGCTAGCGCTTGCACAGGCAGCCCCAAGCTCGCACCAGAGAGGGCAAGGAGTGTATGTGTGGGTCCAGTTGCACGAGTGGGCTGTCTCAGGGTATGATGTGTTGCGGGACGCCGTCCACCTGCGTGGTGCCCCAAATGGAGACCCGGCCTGCATGGACTATGCATCACAGTCTTCGCCTTCCGGATCCGCCACCTGCGACACCCAGTGGCTGTGGCTGCCCTTGCGGCCAGGCCGCGTCCGTCTGTGGCTGATGGCCCACACATTCACTCTTTGGCCTCTCTGGGGAGGGCTCGGGGTGGTGGCGCACGCGCTTGCACTTAGTCGCAATGGCATGTGGCGTGGTTGGTATGATGGGCAATGGATGGGATGGTGCGAGCCACCTCCCGTGACGTCAGTGCTGCTCGTGCTGTGGTGCGTCCCCCTACACTTCCATGTGACTTGTGCCATGCTAGACGTTGAGGTTCTATTGCCTGCGTGATATGACCAGGAGGAGCGCGAGGAGACCTCTCACACACCATGCTCCACTGCCATCCCGTGCCCTGTATCGCCTGTGCGGATTGACTATGTTGGGGTTACACCTGGTCGACTGGGGCTGTGTGTGCCTTGTCAAGGGGCATGGCGGGCGCACAACAGGATCCAGCTTGTCCACAGAGGGTGGGCTGAGGTGCGCCTGGTACCGCTTTGTACGTGTGCCCGGCTGCTGTGCACACACGTGTTCACTCCCCCCGACAGGTGTCCTCTCACAATGCCCAGGGAAGCGGTGGTGTACTGTTCATGACCCCTCCCAACACGGCGTGCTCCAACTTGGCATGTGCGCATCTACCCGTCGCACCCACCCACCTGAGCACTGCGTCCATACGACTTCACACGACACATGTGTGTCTTCCACAGTGGTGCTACTCATTTGCGTTGACATCCAATACCAGTGGACTACATGGTCATGTCACGACTGCCGTGTACTTCACATACTCTCATCCTCTCTCATTCGTACTTGTGAAATGAGTCAGCGGAGACAGTTTTGGTTTCAAACATTATATTGAGTCTTCTGTCCTCTGTGATGCAGTATAGTGGACACTACTGGCAGCGGAATACATGTTGAGGATATACTGAGCATGATTGCAAATGGGATAGGGTGTGGGGTTACATGTGATTGGCTGTTGCATGTGGGATGTGGGCTTCAGAGTGACATCTGCTTGGCCAAGGCTGTGCTAATGTACATTTACGTATAGCTGCGGAGCTGCGGACTTTGACACAGACGGTATACATGTAGCCTACCAGACCGCTTGGCATCATGGGCACAGTCCATCTCAGTTCCATGTGACAGGTTTGCTGCGGTTGTTCCTCATGCACGCGTGCATGTGAGTTGACATCAGGGCATGTGCTTGCGTGCATGCAGCGGCGTGCCACTTGTTGTTGCACTGTGGTGGTTACTGGACATGTCACAGTCACTGGGGTCGTGTTGTTGTTGTATGCACTTGTCGTCCATGCAAAGGTCCTGGTATGGGATTCCCGGGGCGGGGGTGGGAGGGGTGCAGCACCCACAGACTCCAGGCGACCTATTCATGTCCACTGAGCGGTGTGTGTGTCCATGTGCGCTGGATCCATGTCGTGTCCTGGTTGTTCGTGCAGTTCCGTCCATGTGGGTGCGATACACAGAGCCCATGCCACTGCCTCCCACGATGCATGCAGTGTTCCTGGATGTGATGGGGAACAGTGTGCATGTCCCGGTCATATCCGATGTCATGGCGATGTCGTTGATGGTGTGGTTACAGTTGCCGGTCGTTTGGTATGGCTGTTGTGGTGGTGACTGGCCAGTCCGTGCGGAAGCTAAGCATGGGTGCGGGGTTGGACATCATAGGTCACTCGGGGAACCTGCGTTGTGGTCCGACGTATTTACAGGTTGTCAGGTATGCGATGCCGTCCAGCAGGGCTTCCATGTCATTGGTGGTGTACATGTTTGCCAGCCAATGTAGCGGATGGTGGCTGTCAAGGTGTTGTTCGTAAGTTGTCCCTTGGAGGACCATGATGGGGCATGCTGGGTGACATTCGATGTAGCTGTTCTCGATGATCCGTCGTGTGGAGGCACAGTGGTCCCATTTCAGTGCGGGTGCGATGTTGGCCACATACGCCATGCCCCCATAGGCAGAGCAGGCCCTGTCGTGTGCGTCCAGAGGGAGGAGTAGTGGTAGCAGGTCCGCCTTCAGACATGCCGGGTTGGAGAGGCATATCTCGACGGGATGCTGGTAGGGACACCTCCGACAGTAGAAGACGGGCATGACGCAGCTGAACAATGTGATGCGGTAAGTCAGTCGGTAACTTACGTTCAGCAGGGACAGGAGATCGCATCCCAATGTATGGCACAGGTTGGTTTTGTACAGCTTGAGCTGTTCGGCGTAGTTGGGTAGGTGTGTTGCGGTTGCCATTTCGCAGCGGTTCGTTGAGGTGGCGTGCTCCGGCTGTGTGTGCAGTCTGCAATGTGCACGCTCCGGGGTTGCTGTGAGCTCTGTGTAGTCGTGGGGAGACAGGACTTGTGTTCTGTTGGCTTGTTTGGAGGACACGGGCCCTCTTCCCACATGCTTCTCAGACAGTTCAAGGTCAGTGCTGTGTGACTCCTTCCAATTAACTTGCATGTGGCCGACATGGGGGAGTGTTTTCTTCTTTCTTCCCCGTCCGTTGTGTGCTTCTGTGATATGCGCTATCTGCCCTGTGGTCGGTCTCCTCGGCATGCCTGTGTTGGTCTATTCTTGGACAATGGCTGTATTCACCGGCTTCTGTCGTAGGGCTGTGGTTTCGGAGTTGGAATGGAAGGTCATTCAGTGCTGTCTGCTCTCCCTTGTGTGGGCGGCAGGCTGCCTTTCCGCTCTGCGTTGGGCCTTGTGTGTGGATGTTATTCTTGGGCCACCTGTTGTCGGTCCCCGGGCTCTTTGGTGTTCCGTTTTATATGTCTTGTTCATATGTGCAGGGTGGTATGGGTGTTTCTGTGAGGTACTGGCGTTCCTCTTCCCGAAGGGGCCCTGCTTCTCCTAGTTGGTGTTGCCGCCGCTGTGTGCTACGCCATGTTTGTTACACTGGGGTGTGTCCTGCTGTTGCGTGTCTTCACTGACATGTGTGCGTCGGTTGTGTGGCGTTGGGTGTTGTCCGTGAATTGGGCGTTGGGGACATGTCTGTGGCCGGCCTGTCACGTGTCATGTGCGTTCGGGGTGGGGCTGATGTGTGTGCTGCTTGGTTGTGTCCCTGTGTCTGTGTGCGACGCATGCATGGCGCTGCGGTTGGCCTCTGCGTTGTGCGCATGTGTGGCGGCGTCATCGGCGCTTTTGGGCCGTGACGGGGTGGTTGGTTACTAGTCCCAGGTGGTGTGTACACATGTGTTCTGCGATGTTACGATTTGGCCTGTGTGTCATATGTGGATGCGATGGTGGATGTGTAGTGTACACGCGCTGGTGGGGGGTTGTCCGCTTTTTCCGCCCTTGCACTGTGTGCGCTGTTTGCGTGCACTTGTTGTGTGTGTGCCTACCTGCGTCTCCGCGGTACGTTGCGTCCTTGGTGGTGCATCAGCAGAAGCATGGGGAGTGCCTGCAGTGCTGGATTCATGCTCGGGGAGCCGCTTCTTCGTTGTCCGTGCTCGGCATCCGTGTTACCGCTTCGGTTTGGCGTACGGTATCTCTTGGCCGTGGGAGCCGTTTGTTTGCGGCATCGTAATTTATGCGCCGGGCGGGACGTGTTTCGTCGGACGGTGTGTGTCAGTTGGGCTGCGCCGCTACATGTACGGGCGCACTTTGATGGCGGACGGTGTTGCTGGCTTGCCGGCGGTGTTTGGCCTACTTTTCGCATCGTAATTAGACGGGCGTGTGGACTGCTGCGTGCCGGCGGTAACTGGTGGTTTTTGCATCCGCCAGCACGGCGGTGGTGCTTCCGCCCGCCATCGTAATGTGCCCCTTAGTTCTCTCGTCTATTTTCAATGTTTTCTTCAAGGTGTAATTAGTGCACATTCAGTCATATTACTCAAGATGTCTCAAAAATCTGTTTAGATGTGTATCAAAGGATCGAGCTGTTTATAAGCTGCATCACAGGCAAAGCAAATGAGGTAAAATATTTGGTACCCGGTAAACAAGAGCAAAGAGAACAAATCCTTTACAGGTAAATAAATGAGTAAGTTAATTGGTCAGATATTTTCAGCACATTTTGCGCTGGGTATTGATGGTGAACAAAGCAGATATCCAGTATATGAATGACTCTTTTAAAGGCTGGCCCAGTGGTGTGTTTGTTATCATAGTTGTGCATACATTCAGAAATTCAGAGTAAGGTTTATGCAATACCTCTTCGGGGTGGAAAAGACAAAAACTTGGTGGTCCTGGCCTCAACACTTTTGGGTGCAGAAATTAGGCGGTTTTTCAAGTAAAATTATGGCTAGGAAAGCTGAAGAAGCTGAAGATAATTTTGGGCTGTTTGGAGGAGACACAGCTAGCCATTACATTAATGGTTTGGGAGTTATTGGAGCATTTACCTTTTACATGTAGGAAGTCAGCTTGGAGGAAAGAACCTTTGACATATATTTGCATTTTCAAAGGGAGTGCAGCAGGTCCTCCAAAACGTAGAGCGTGGGTAATCACTGTTGCCATGGCATGAAGAGTAGGACTTCAAAGCTGGTGGCAGGAAATGAAAGATAATGACTACAGTACATGTTTTGGAATATTTTGGATGCTTTGTGCTACAGTGTACCAACATGTAACTCACGTCAGTGATAGAGAGAAAGAGAAAAAAACGATGGGGCATATTAGCAAGACCGGCGATAAAATTATCGCCGTTTTAGCGACAGGAAACTGCCGCTAAAACGGCGATAATGGGCTTGCTAATATGCGTTATAGAATTCCAATAGAAGCCCAGGTTAGATGTGCAGGACATCTAACCTGGAGCTTCTATTGAATTCTATAACGCATATTAGCAAGCCCATTATCGCTGTTTAGCGGCAGTTTCCTGCCGCTAAAACGGCGATAATTTTATCGCCGGTCTTGCTAATATGCCCCGATCTTTTTTTATTGTTCATACTCTGCTCATGGTGAAGTTAGTGCTAAGATGGAACAAAGACCCAATTATAAAACTTGTTAACAGTTGCAAATCTTCTGATTTGTTAAATCAGGGGGTTTGCAACCATTAAAATCAATTTTGTTTTTACTAAACACACTGACCAATTCAGAAAAGTGTTTCCACATTATTAAATGACTTTAGAAATGGAATATGAATCACTATTTGGCAAGGGCATTGTGAGAGATTGGGGTATTAGTTGAAGGGGTTGAGGCTCCACCTCATATGATAACCAAAGTCCTTGTCAGGGTGAACCACAAAAGTCCCTAACTAAACTTGTGCTTAACCCTCTGGTAGCTTGGCACAACTTAGTGAGGCTTAATTTAGAGGCATAGTGTGAAGTATTTATGCAGTACTCAAATAGTAATAAAGTGAAAACCCATGACAAGAAATATACCAAACCAATTTGGGAAATTAGAGTAAATTTCAATAAAGAAAATGACACCAAAATGGCAAGAATCCAATTGGTAGAACCGGAGTAATGAAGTTTTAAAGTTTAAGGTTCAAACTAGCACCAAAATGGGTTATGAGTCAACTTTGGTCATCTGGTTGTGCCTGACCAAGATAAAGTCAAAAGCTAAGACCGATACATGCACCAGGTTCATCCTGGTGAAAAGTTTTACCTTCAGATTTAGTCGCTGGCATGCAAATCAAAAATCCTCAGCGGGGCAAATCAGCAGGCTGTTGCCAAAAAGGTCTCTATGTTGTCAAATAGTCTCTGCACGAGGTCTCAGAAATGTGTTTTTCTGTTGCCAGAAACATTCAGAGCTGGATAAATTTCAATTTTGATTCCAGAAAAAGTCCCTCACTGCCCAGATACTTTTTGAACCTTCACCCTGTTAAGATGTGCACTATCAGAATTTGGGCCTGATTATGAAGTTGGCGGTAAGAGAACTGCAGTCGGAAACCCTGCCGCCTAGTTGGTAGTTGGCCTGCCATATTACGATGTTGGTTTGCTGAACAAAAGACCGTCGGAGCACTGCCGCCACTGCCAGCAGTTCGCCGACTGCCTTGACAGCGGTAGGGGAAAATCAGCTGTCAGAGGACGGTACAGAGAAGTTTGCCACCGTCGGAATTTCAAGTTGGTTTTCTGACGAGCTGACCATTGCGGGAAGATCGCCTGCTTCGAGTTGGCAGAATCAAAGGAATTGGGGTGCATGCTCACCCATCTCCTTTCTACCCTTCAGTCTCCCATGTGGATCCCCTCCTCTCGGTCTCCCTTCACAGCAGCATCTTGACCCCAAAGAAAATGACCCTGTTGGTGCTGAAATCCAGGTAAGTCTGCTTTGCATTATTTACTCATTGACTTGACTAGCACATATGGTCCAGGGCCCAGCAATGGGAAAGTACTGGTAGTAGGTATTTTTTCACATGTGCCATGCATATGTCTACATTTAACACTTTTACAGTCAAAATACACACACCTGCATCGACACATATGAACATTTTTGCCCTGTCATCAGAAACACCACTGCTGGCCCAGCGGTAACATTGGAATATGGTGGGCGGAAGACCGCCACTGCGGCAGTCTTCTTGGGACTGCCACCATGGCGGTTTGGCGGTAATACCGCTGAACACATAATCATGCCCTTATTCGCTTTTTTGGAGCTTGGATTCTTTCAGTGCGGCAAATCTGCAGGCTATAGCTGAATGAGGGTTTCACAAGGCCAGACATCTTGTCTGCGAGGTCCTGCTGAATCGGATTTGCTCTTTGCAGGGAAGAACTTAGTGGGAGCAACCTGAATCCTTGGTGCAGCAGCAATGCACCTTTGTCAAATGGTTTGGCAGGTTGATATCAGTCCCACTTCGGTTCTCGGAGCAAAAAGTTGGCAAAACGTTTCTAAGTCCCATGTTTCAGGAAACATCAAGAGGAGTACACATTGAACACCAGCCAAGTGACTAGGACCTAGGGGACATCAGTTGGGGGTCAAGACTTACCCCAGCAAAGGTATGGAGCAGGGTCCTGGGCCGTTCCAATTGGAACTGGTCAGCTAGGAGTGAAGTAAAAAGGCCTCTTAGAGTTTGTTGTGTCCCTGTAGCCCAAACAGGAGGTCAGCCTTATGACCCTTAGAGTCGACTTCTTTGTCCCGAGTACAAGAGGAATAGCAGGCCCAGTCTGTAAGGCTCTTCCCAGATCTTCTGTTCTTCCACAGGTCTAGAAGTGATCTGACCAGGGTACTGGGGATGTCACATTTATGCCCAGTGCCAGTTTGTGGGTTGGTATAACTCTTGGCCAATCCCTAGCCAATGCAGTGAAAGTTCCCAGGGGTGACACTACACATGTTTATAGCACTTCCTGTGTGGTTTACTGTAAAATATCACACAGTGCACCATTCTTTCTAAATCCAACATGGCTGAACCCTTCTTCCCCTGGTCAGAGCGGCCTGTGCCCACCCAGAGGTTTGCCTGCGATAAGGGGCAAACCCTCTCTTATGGTCACACCAGTTCCCCCCACACTGGGTATGGAGCCAATCTGACTAGGAAGATGAAGGGAAGCAGGCCTAGATGTGAGCTACATCTGCCAGTGACAGGGTAGGCACCATTTGAAGCTCAGAAAGGGACTAGACAGTACTCTCCAGGCCATCCTGCTCAAACGAGAAAAAAATACACCTCTTCTCACTCAACACATTTGTCCACTGTGTGGGAGCAGGTGATACTGCACACTGGCAGAAAGGCACATTGGGCTTGGCATAGAAATGACAATTTTCTAAAAGTGTCCTTTCTAAAATAGTAACATAAATTCTGACTTGACCATTAAGTTGGATTTTAATTTACTACTAAAATGAGTCCTTGTCATGAATCATAGTTCTAGCTGCTCCTAAACTGAAGTTGAGCATTATAAAATGTTACAATGTAACCCAATGTTTTCCTATGGGAGGGCTAGCCTTGCCTCAGTGGAAAAAATATTTGGAGGTTTTTTACTGCCAAGACATGTAAAGTTTTAAATATACATGTCCTACTTGTTTAAAGTCATGCACAATGCCATGCACCCTGTCCTACAGGCATTTAGAGCCTACCTTATAGGTAACGTATATGTATTAAAAGAAGGGTTTAGGCCTGGCAAATAGTTTTTCCCCATGATGCAATGGCAGTTTAAAACTGCACACAGGCTGCATAGGCAGGCCTGGAGACTGGTTTTACAGTACTATGGTTGTTGGTGGCACAATGAGCGTTGCAGTCAACTTGTAAAATTTAAGTTACATGCCATAGTTACATGTATACTAGTGACTTATAAGTAAATTAAATGTGCCAATTAGGGCCCTCATTTATGGGGATTTGGGGTACAGCAGTGCAGCAAGTCAGCTTGCTGAGTTGCCCTACGCCAAAGTGAAAGGGCAGGAAAGCACCGTATTTATGCAATATGGTGCATTCCTGTTCTTTCCCCCTATGCTGGTGCCATTTTGGCAGCCTAGCGCCAATGCAGGCACCCCTGCACCACGGTGCAAGGGTGCCTGTGTTGTTGGCAGGATTGTTTTTGTGCATGAAGGGGCATCGTCCGGCACAAAAACAATCATAAAAGGTGTTTCCTCTTTCTTTGTGGTCTGCAGAATGCATCACACATAGAAAGAGGAAAAATGTGGAGAGATAAAGTTATTTCTCCTCATTATGCCTCACCTCAGGAGGCTTATGGTTTTGGTGCTTCCCCAGGTTTACATGCTATCTTAAATCTGGGGAAGTGTCAAAATCCTTGGGCGTTGTATGGGAAAACCCACCACAACGTCCATGGAATGCCTCCCGAGCGTAGAGTAAGACAATGCAACAATTTGCGCTGCCTTGCCTTTCTTCATATCTATGTGGCCACTGAAAGCCCCACATAGTTGCTTTGCGTGGCCTCATACATAGGGTATTGTGATTTGTGCTGCCAGAGTGTCACAAAAAGTGATGCTCCGGGGGCGCACGGGACTAGTAAGTATGTCCCTTGGTGTATGGCAGTTTATCTCTGTTTAGAAGGCAATGCACAAGCACTTTAACTCTGGTTGTTAGGGGTAAAGTGCACAGAGTCCTGTGGCCAGCAAAACAGGTTCAGGAAAAAGAGGCAAAAATATGGTAGAATACCACACAAAAGATGGTAAACTCCAACAGACATGTCATGGGAATCCCTTCCAAACTGCAATTCATACCATCATGCATCAATAGATTGCGATTGTATTCTGGTCGCAAACCATTGATCAGTTACTGACTCCCAAGTTGTGATGGTAAGGAATTGGCAAAGGTGAAAGGATGTCCTCTATAAATGTTGCAAAATTCTCAGGGGTAGTAAGTGGTCCTGTTTCCTTTAAGGAAAGCAGGCTGAACATTAAAAAAAGTTCTCTTTATTTAAACACACAGACAAAATCAAAGACATGGTGGTCCGCTGACCCATGCAGGCAGTGCTTAATTTTTTAAAGAATTAGTGCTGGGCCTCAAACATTTCCTGAAAAGCCTCTGTCTGGTGCTGTTAAGTGTTGGGGTGTCGAATACCAAGGCAGAGTTGTTGTTTTTTCTACCCCATGCACCTTTCATCCACCACCAGACTCTCTCTGCCTCTTTATCGCACTCTTTCAGGCTCTTTTTCATCCCTGCTTTCTTTAATAGTCACTGTTGTTCTGTCTTTCTCTTCCTCCTTTTTTCCACCTTTTTGTTTCTCTCTCGCTTGTGCTCGGTCAGTCTGATGAGGAAAAAAAAGTGCCGGCCCCCAAAAATGAGTCCCGGTGAAACCCCATGTGCAATCAGTGTTAAAAAAAAACACTGCTTGAAGGTCACCATCCCTGTGATTGTGGTCAATTTCAGGGAGCGCCTTGATAATGACTATGAAATTGAGTTTTGTGTACTTTTTGCTTATGTAAACTTTGTGCATCAAGCATCACATATTTCCTGCTTCATGTGACTCTATTTTGACCTCATCTAGAATTATGGCTCTGTTTACCATTGCAAAAATTCTGTGTATTTCTTTTTAAAAATAATAGTGACACTTTTATCCTTAACAAAAGAAAGGAGAGAATTCTGCGCTCATAAGTACTGACACACTGAGTAACATAAATTTCTCAGATGAATCAAGTGCCATTGTGCTACAACAAAGATGGCAAGAAACTTAGGCTAGACTTGCCAAGTTTACATACAAGTTGCAAGTACAAATTGTTGGTTGAAGCAAGATAGAAGTATCCACATTCGTACACTGTTTGCACTGTTTTGAATTGTAATAAATCTTCTTCTTGCTGTGCAATATTGCAGGCGATTTTCACAGGAGGCAAGCTTCAAACAACTGACCCCCTTCATGTAGCCAAAGCCATATGATAAGTTTAAACCACTTATTTTTTAACAGATAAGAAAAGCATTCGTACTTAAGGGAGAGGAAAAAAAAACTTCACAGATTGTTTGGTGCAGGGCAGATAGTCATGTTCTCCATCTGGGAAATCAAATTCTTTCTACCAGTAGTTAGGGGAGACACTTATTTATAATATGTTAGCTTCACTGTGCCCACATTTGTTAAGCTCTCCCCCAAGGCTACCTAAGATAGTTTCCCTTAGAAGATTGAGAATTGACCTACTCACACAGCTTTATTTCTGTATAAAAATACCAAGTGGGTGCCACCATTCTCACATATTGTGACTGCCAAACCGACCAGTCACCTTGTTATATTCCATATATGTACCATATTATAGGCCAAGGTAACCTCATTACCCTTCACCTATATTCTTCCCTACATTACACTTGTCATGGTTTACAGGGACTGATCTTTTACCTAGATACGACATTGCATTCAGAACGCGGGTTTTCCCTATTTCAAAACCTCATACATTATGCATGAGGATTCTTGGCAGCACAGCAGGACTACCATCTCCTGTACAATATCTATGTACAAAGTTCATGCCCGACGTCATCCTTAGGCCGACACAGTAATACAGCAAGGTAGACCCCTGGGGAGACCTATGGGTATATATACATCACATCTTGCTAGGATAGACAGAGGAGACTGAGACTTCCTGGCCGACACACTGACCAGAGATGCTGAGATTCCTGCATGCAGACACCCCAGCTCTCAGTGGTCTAACATCCCTTGCGGGGTGTCCAACTCGAGACCAGGACGGGGTACCACAGTCTCTCACTTCAGGTAATGGGGCTGACTAGATCCTAGAGGGATACTTGGCTGAACACCTACACACATGCTAGGTACACTTAGGTACATCTAGTTAGGGAGGCATCGTAGGAGTACGCATCTTTTATCATGTGTTTTATATACTCATATGTATTCATGGCTATTGTAAGATGGTAGAACTATACCATCCATTTACCTTTATAGTACTGCTAATCATTTATATCTTATACTGTCTAATGGTTGTTGCAGCTCATCTATTCTACACCAGAATAACTACTGTTCAATAAATGCATATTGACAACACCCAGCCTGTTTATTCTGTGTATCTCTCTGAGACAGACTAAGTAAGCACGAGTGACTGAGCGAAAGGTAGTATATTGTTTCCATGGTCTTGAGGGATCAGGGTTGTCATGTTCGATGGTTGCCAGGAACTATTCTCTCCTTGATAAGAGGAGATTCTAGTGGCACTGTGTGCTAGTTGGTACAAAAGGCCAACATACCCGGTGGGGGTGCCTAGAATCAGTCTGACACCAATCCTACAGTGTATGCTGTCCGAACGCGCAGATCCTGTATACTTTTTATAGGAGCTACACGACATGGCGCCGCCAACGTTGGTTGGGTACTTATTTAACAGTAGAATCTGAGTAGTTCAGTCGTGCTATTCTCAGAAATCCCTACTCACAAAACACCAGAGAAGTCTGGAGGGGGTGGGCGAACAATTCCGCCACAGCTGAGTAGGCGAAAAATCCTATTTATTGGCTGTTGGTTAATCAAGCTCGAAGGACAGAGTGTTCCTAAAAATTGTGCAAAACACCTTATCTTAGTTCCTTTGAAAAGTTATTACATGTTCTAAACACAATGACTAACCAGGTCTTAGACCCACTAGAACAGCCACTACCCCTCTTGGAAGACGAGGAAGAAGCAAACGCAATACATATTGCGGCAAGTATTAGAAATGCAGCCACTCTGAAATTGCTTGCGCATGGTCTAACACCAAGGGGTGGCGTAGTGATTGAGGCACACAAATCATACAGAACAGAGGTATTTTATTCATGGGTTACATTCCCAGCATCAAATGCTAGAACTAAAACATTTCATTTCTACATAGAAGATGAACCACCAGCGGAATATTGTCCGTATGAGGACATTGAAGTTCCGCTCACGTACCAGGAACACTTATACTGGTTTAAAGGCGCCCTCCCCCATACAAGAAGTAGAGTAAGACTCGGTCTGCTCGGAAGAGAAGGAGCAACATGGCCAATATTAGCGGCCTACACACCACACCCTGACATTGAAACAATGCCAGGATTAGACTTACTTATACTTTACAAAGAATTAATAGAAATTTACAGAAACATGACACAGTTCCTCATGAGGACACTTACAGTCCAGCCGGCAACGGTTACAACAAACACAAATACAGGTCAAAATACAGCAACTAAAATCACACCACAAACTTTACACGCAGTAATGGGTAAAATGCCCACAAAACGTGAACAAATGCCATTCTCGGTAGCTCAGAAAATAACACAGCTAGAAGCAGTATTCCCGAATACTAGCCCTTATGAAAAACACAGAATGCTGACAATCTGCTTGCCCATGGGGATAACACCACAGATAGAGGAATGTACCTTGTGGGGTACAGTTTTCGCTGCCATATATGCCAGAACATATGGTATCCCGTCATTAGCAGTAATACCAGATGTATTAAGACAGATACAAAATGAGTACAGAGCAGAGCCTGCTCTGAACTTAGGTATGAAATTACTAGGTAAGTACGCCCAGGTATCAGCCATAATATTAGCAAATATTAAAGGGGAAGCAGCATCGGTGGCTATCCGCCTATGCCTAAGGGAGTTCAGTCCTTTACAACAGGAGCATGAACTACCCAAAATAATTGAAACTGCGTATGTAGAACTGGGCAGAGACAGTTTGGGTGGGAAAGCATTAAAATCCCAACTGATGGGTAGTCCCGAGAAGGACACCGGTAAGCAGGCACCTGCTTCTTCGAAAAAGAAGTGGGAGAATAACAAAAAAAAGAAAAATAAAGAGGTAGATCTCCTCCACAGGAGTCCTCCGAAAGGAGGTATAACCTTAGGAATAGGGACAATATTAGGACACCTGACAGGTATCAGGATACTGATACACGTTCCTCTCGTTCCTTTCAGGGTTCAACGAAAAACTCTGAGAGGGAAGGACGGTCAGACAGACAAGAAGAGCGTACAAAGTCCAGAGACAAGCAACACGCTCAATACTATACTTCCAAAAAAGAAGATAAACCAAAACAAAAACCACAGTTCAAAAAGAAGAAGGTTGCAGGTCTAAAGATCAGACATGCCCAGAATTCTGAGGACTCGACTACTGAATGGGGAATGGGCTCTGACGATGCTAGATAGTGCGGCAGAAGTAACAATAGCTCACCAGAAACTGATGGAATTTCTAGTGACAGCGGACTTGAATGATTATATCACAGTGGAAACGCCTGATACTAGGGTAAGTGTCCCACATAAATTGTATGAAATAACACTCCAAATGGAGGGGGACAAATGCAGTACAGTTAGAGGTCTCTTTTGGGAGAACCTGACGTTTGGCTATGACATTTTGCTAGATGAACAAGATTGGCCGCCAGCATTCGTTATGGATTGCCCTAGGGGAGAAACAGTAATTTTACCAGCATTTTCCGACCCTGTTCCCAAACATCTAAAATATACATATGCACGGGAGTGGGCGGTAGCCCTAGCTCCAGCATTATATAAAAACCATGTTGGATGGGATGAGGATTCAACCCACCACATCATTCCACTAAAAAATACTCCGACTGCACAGAGGCAGTATTCAAAAAAGCAAGAAGCTAAAACACAGGTCAGGGAGATCTTAGATCAACTTGAGTACCAAGGGGTGATTTAAACTTGCACCTCTCAAATGAATAACCCTTTGTTTCCCGTATCAAAACCGGACAATACAAATCGTTTAGTTTTGGATTACAGACATTTAAACACTTGCACTAAGACATTTGCAGTTCAAAATGCACACAGTGCCACAATAATGAATAACATTGTGTGGAAGAAATATAAAACCACGCTTGATATCTCAAATGTATTTTTCTGCCAGAATATAGTGCCTGAGAGCAGGTATCTAACAGCATTCTTCACGTTAGGCTCCCAGCGACAATTTTGTAGACTCCCCCAAGGGTCTAAGAACAGCCCGGGGTTGTTTTCAGCCAGGGTAACTGAGTTACTTCAAAATCTGGATGAAGGGGCATTGTCCTATGTGGATGATATTTATCTAATGGATGATGACCTGGAGGAACACTTGAACAGGGTGAATCCCATAATTTTGGGATTTGCCTCTGAGGGTTACAAATTCAACTTTAAATTTAAAAAGTCGAAGATAGCACACCTTAATGTCCTTTTTCTAGGATATGAGCTTTCGAGTGAAGGAAAGAGCCTAGCAGCCAACTTTTTAGAAAAGTGTGTGCTGCTCCATCCTCCGAAAACATTTTAAAAAATTACCATCGATCCTGGGATTCCTGAACTTTGGCAGAACATACATTCTGGATTACGCAGAAAGAGTAAAACCTTTCTACGATTTAATAAAACCTGTCTTTTCAGTTAGACAATGGACAATGGAACACACAGATATCCCTCGTTCTATGCAAGCTGACATGATAGCATAAAAACATTTACAGACATGCATAAATGTACGCAACCTGGTGATCCGTATAGTTGCGGGTCAATCAGGGTACACTTACCTAACATATAATGAAGGTGAAACAGTACCTATAGCGTACAAATCACATTTGTACACAAATGCTGAGATGCGCTTTGCATCAACAGAGAAAATTCTAACAGCAGTACATACTGCTGTAGTAAGAGAAAGAGCACTGGCTCAAGGGAAGCGTATAATTGTCGTTACCCCAGTTCCAGCCTTAGAGGCTGCGACAAAGGCAAGCGTTCCCAACGCTAAAGCCTTAGATCCAAGAAGGATACAATGGGCTAATTCTCTTACTGCAACAGATGTAGAATACAGGTACGACCCAAATCTAAAAGCACAAGCTTTTCTGCAATACGAACAAGAATATCCTCTACCAAATGAAATAATGCCACTGGATCATTATGAATATATAATTTACACTGATGGTTCTGCTCAGCCGGCCATAGGGAGTAAGCAGCAATACAGCGCCGCGTGTGCTATCATTAAAGGACGCATGCAGGATGGAAAGTTTCATCCCAGTTGTACAAAAACCCAATCTCTAGGAGACTGCACGGCGCAGCTGGCAGAATTAAAAGCACTATTACTGGCACTGGTAAATACGGATCGAGAATTCCCCACACTAATCAAGTGTGATTCCTTTTACTGTGTGCAGTCATACAATGAATATTTACACCACTGGGGACAAAATGGGTTTAAAGATTCAAATGGTGGCACAATTAAGCAAAAAACGCTATGGGAACAGGTAGTGGAGTTGAAAAACGAGCTACCAAGGGCTCACGTGATACACACACTAAGTCATCAGCATGATGGCGTTCACGTTGAAGGGAATTCATTGGCTGATGAAGCCGCAAAGGGGGCTGTACCCATGGCTTCCTTGGCTGCAATCACTCGTTCAAAGACGAGAATAGACGGTGAGATTATGGGTGCAATTATTGCTACACGCAAAAAATCAGCAGTACCGAAAAGATTTCCACTCAAGTACTCCTACAAGTTAGATGCAAACAACGTTCCATTTGCTCAGATTCCTGGAGTGGGGGATAGAGTAATACCGAATATGGATCATAGGTTAGGATTAATTCTAGCAGCACACAAGGGTATAGGTTCTGCACACGCAGGAGTTACAGCGACTGTTTCTCTACTGAAACAACGCTACTGGTGGCCAGGATTAACAAAGCAAACTAAGGACTATGTCTTGAAATGCGACATCTGTCAGCAGATGAAAGACTCCACCATAACACGTCCAGTGCAGACACCATTACTGACATCAGACAGAACGCTCGCTCGTGTCTATTTGGACCACTGCGGCCCCCACAATCAGATGGGTCTTACAAGTATATCATGGTTGCAGTGGATTCCTGCTCTAGATTCCTATGAGTGTGGCCACAGCGCTCGGCTGACGCTCGAGCTGCTATAAAAGATTTGCAAGTCTTTATAGGGACATACGCAATTGGCACATTACATTCTGACCGTGGCCCCGTGTTTAGCTCTAGGGCTTACAAGGAAGCCATGGGAAGTTTGAGTGTAGCATTGCGGTACTCCTCTCCGTACCATCCTGAGGGAAATTCGGTTGTGGAGAGGAAAAACCGGGACTTAAAGCAGTCTTTAACAGCTAGAGTATTAGGCTCGGGTGGAAGTTGGGGAAAACATCTGTATGGAGTTCAAAGGGTGTTGAATAACCAGCCAGAAGCTCTCTAGGGGATGTCACTCCTTATGAGGTCCTATTTGGGATGAGCATGTGGGTACCTGATCTTGATTGTGAAGGCACGGTGGCGGATGAAAAACCTTTTGACATCCATAAACATTTGGCTGTTTTACAGGATCTAAATGAATCCAGGGCACTACAAAGTAACGTCCAGGTGAAAAGGACCGCAACTGGGGAAGTCAAGTCTGTCACAGCAAGACCTGTTTGGATCCCTAAAGTCGGGGATCTGGTCAAAGGAAAAAGAGCGGACAAAAAATAATTTGGGCCATCATACAGAAAGCCTGTACCTGTCCTGGCAGTTGAAGGAACAAGAACTGTACTTCTGCCGCCTCTTGCCAGAAAAAAGGAGAAAAGATGTGTCTCAATTGACCTAATCAAACCACACTATGGCCGATACTGAGTAGTAGGCTGCGTGGACTCCGGAGTAACAGACACCTTCCTCTCGCAACTATACAAGAAGTTCAAACAGAAAGACTCATCACGTTTGAAGAGTCACCAGCACGGAATGATGGGCTATGCAACAATGCCATGGAACTCGTTCCTCTTGAAAATGAAATTCAAATTCAAAACCAGAATGAAAGACAAATTTCAATTCGACCAAACACAGATATCTACATCAACATGCCTCAACAAGAGCAAGCGACAGTTTCCACAAGACCTGCGGAAATACCGAAAACTGATCGAACCACATCTGGCTATTTCATTGACTTTGATACTTTTTAATTGGATCCAAGTGAACCTGAAACGAAGCCAGCCCAAAAAACTTGCAAGCAGCAAATTAAAGATTTTCTGAACTTTTTTAAAAAGACTTACCTGGTATCACCTTGGGTGGAACTCTGGGTAATCACCGGGATACTTTTCTTTCTTTTCTGGTTAGGCTTAGTGACTGTCTTTAGTAAGCTTACAAATGGAACATATCTTCGAGAAAGCTCTGCAGCACAAAAAGTGAATGTGATTCTGAAACCGCATCTATCATCACATCATGAAAAAAGAGACCTGTCATCAGTAAACATTACAGCAGTTCCTATACCTGATGGTGTAGTATGGGACAAGGTTGATTATGATATATTTGGCCTCACCGAACTTTTAAAGATACCACATCTATTTAAAAATTTTGTTGAGTGATATCATTACCTCGAGTACATTTTACGATGTTTGGGATTTCGAAACTGTAAGTAATATGTTGTCTGATTTAGAAAAATCTCCTGCTTTTTCTAATAATGAAATGTTGGAAGACACGCCAGACTTTGAAACAATGTATTGCTATCAACATTATGGTCATCACTTTCTGCATAAATCTGCTAATCCCAGAAATGTTTTCACATACCACCAATGGGAACATTGCCCAACACCGCCGAAAAGCAGTTAAAAAACATTTGCACAGAAGTTTCCATATTTTTCAGGGTTTAACACGTCAGACCCAGCCTCATATTATTATAAGGTTGCACCAACACCAGCACAGAAAAATATGTTGACAAACACCAAACAGATTTATTCTGCTTCCTTCATTGCCCAGTTGTCCGAACAAGGTTTCGACTTGTGGAAAGACACTATAGACTTAAAATCTGTCTGGGGTACTAGAGACTGGCAGGTCCAGGGAACAGAGGCACTATTAAGAGCATGCCTTATTCCTCAACAAATCATGTTTTTGAATGAAACGGTGCAACAAACGTCCTGTCTTGGACTAGCCAAGAACAAAGATTTGAATACACCTCGGATGCCCACACCATCACACACCGAGAGTAACATAACATCACAAGAAGGGATTACGCTAGATATGATCATGCAATACAATAGATCAAACCCCGACTGGAAGGGATGGTTGATTTGGCCCACAGACACCAATAGCTGTCAGGAAAGATTCATGGGTAAAACCAAAGGGTTTAGTATCAACAGGCCAGATCCACGCTATGTACAGAGAGAACACCCAGGGGTAGTGACATCATACAGTGTTGGGAAGTTATGCCTCGATTGGCTGAAGACCTCAAAACTTACACATGTGAAACAACACTTATCCTTACTTACAGAGGATGTGGACCTACAGGATTTTTTATTAGGCCCTAGGAAGCCACGTCACAAACGTTTCTATTATGCTGTCTATAATGAGATTTGGAAAATTTCACAACAAGAGGCAGCAGAAAGATTACGAGAAATAGATCATATAAACCTAGAGAAAGCTATAGCAGTGGTTGACAATGGGTTAACTACACTAACCTCCAGGATATATTCACTGGGCAACATTGTATCTTCTGCTATTTATGTACTAGAACAGGATTTGTCCATATTACAGCACCGGCAATCACAATTGCGTTCTATTATGTTATTAAGCTGGACGCTGCAATCTTTGCGCGCAGGCTATGTGCCTTGGCGTTTCATAAACAGCACGTCTCTGTTTTCTTCACACAATCTAACGGAAAAACAGATAGAGATGGCACAAAGGGGAGCAAAGTATACAATGTTGCGTATTGAAAAACTGGACAGATTAGCCTTTACAGTGGCAGAGTCACCGTCAACAGAATGGTTAATCCATTGCCACATAACTCTTCCGGTCACTACTTTTCACTTCCAATATTGCCTTGATCAAAAGCAGGCAGGCAGGCAGATATGAAGAAATTGGTAGGAAATTCATCAAGGAATCTTGGGAATTACCGTACAGATTTCGATGCCGGAGTGGGGAAAGAGAAATGTTTTTGAGCGGTACAAACTGCGAGAATACTTTAAGTGGATCTGTCATATGCCAGGATATAATGCTTCATGGGGCCTGTAACGGTTCGGTAGCAAACTTATCCTGTCACTTAATGGGTGCCCCAGCTGCCGTGATCACTCCAGTGTTCAGGCTACTTTCGAATGGGAGTTACTTGATGCTGAACGATCAAGGTTGCTGTGGGTTGCTTCCGGTCATCGCATATCTGGTAATCGTGAGCTCCAGGGTTACTTGCTGTATGCAAGTATTGTTTCCACCAACACATACAGTCAGGGAGGCGCCGTCATGGCCTTCGCTAAATGTTTCATTAATACGGTTTGATGCTTTGAGCAGAATGAAAGCCATGCTTTTACAGAAATCCGTGCCCTTAACCTCCGCTCAAGAGACTTTTGATCTGCAGATCGCAAGGTCCTCGGCAGAGATACAGGCACTCATACGTACAAACTGCCCCTTCCATTTCGCAGAAATGGTAAATCATATCTTTAACATGTCTGATACTACAGGCATCATCCACCTATTTAAGACCATAGGTTCTGGACTATTAAGCACCTTTCAGACGGTCCTCGGAGTTATACCGAACTTTACACACTCCGTATTTGGAAACATTTTTGGAGGACTGCCGCTGATCCTGTTTCTAATAGCAGGTATCCTGATCATAATTTTTCTGCTACGCAATGGATGTCCCAGTCACCAAGGAAATGGAAACAGTACTCCTGGAGCGAAAATACAGTGAGCGCATGGTACAACATCTAGGCACGCCTCGCCTAAGAGAACTAAGTGCATCTTGGTTCTTGTCATTTAGACCAGTTTGGATGGACTGCATTTTACCTGTCCTCTGATGCCTGTTTTGCGGAGAAGAATGCATGTTAGATCTCTATCTGACACTCCCATCATGTGCACAACCGGACGTTGATGCTTTACTGGACCCGATAACGACCCATGTTCTGCAGTGTCCCCAGCGTATTCCTATGTTGATGGCGGCATTCCTAGAGCCACCTCAGGTAGCATCAGCTCCTGATGGTATGGACATTGGCTCCTCCTCTGACACCCAGGCCTTGGATGGCACACAGACTGCCCCAGCATCGGTTGTGGACAGTACAAAAGATCATCTGTGCTCAATTGACATAATCTGCGAGGTGTTACAGGGAACGTCGTCTGCAGAGGCAGGCGTCTACCAGCCAGGAGACATAAACATTTGACTCATTTGGCCCGTCGTGTGCTGGGAAAAATTCAACCTTTTGGAAAAGCAAAATATAATTTGGAACTCCACAACAAAACTGAGATTTTTTTTGAGCATGCATGGCTTTCAAACGCTTATAGTAGTTCGAACTAAACCTACGGACACGTTAGAGCTATGGCTTGCGTGACAATTTCCTCTTTAAACTTTTTAAAGATTTTTTAGAACTTTTTAACATTGTTTTTAGCAAAACAAGAAAATAATGTTTTTAAACTATTTTGCGGACCAGCATCTAATCAGCCTAATAGTACGCTTAGTATTTAACTATGTCGTCCATTCGGAAGAGGAGTGGGCATTATATTCCATATAGGTACCATAATATAGTCACTGGTAACCTCATTACCCTTCACCTATATTCTTCCCTACATTACACTTGTCATGGTTTACAGGGACTGACCTTTTACCTAGATACAACACTGCATTCAGAACGCGGGTTTTCCCTAGTTCGAAATCTCATACATTATGCATGAGGATTCTTGGAAGCACAGCAGGACTGCCATCTGCTGTATAATATCTATGTACAAACTTCATGCCCGACGTCATCCTTAGGCCGACACAGTAATACAGCGAGGTAGGACCCCTGGGGAGACCTATGGGTATATATGCATCACATCTTGCTAAGATAGACAGAGGAGACTGAGACTTCCCGGCTGACACACTGACCAGAGACGCTGAGATTCCTGCATGCAGATACTCCAGCTTGCAGTGGTCTAACATCCCTAGCAGGGTGTCCAACTCGAGACCAGGACGGGGTCCCACAGTCTCTCACTTCAGGTAATGGGGCTGACTAGATCCTAGAGGGATTCTTGGCTTAACACCTACACCTACACACGCTAGGTACACTTAGGTACATCTAGTTAGGGAGGCATCGTAGGAGTACGCATCTTTTATCATGTGTTTTATATACTCGTATGTATTCATGACTATTGTAAGGTGGTAGAACTATACCATCCATTTACCTTTATAGTACTGCTAATCATTTATATCTTATACTGTCTAACGGTTGTTGCAGCTCATCTATTCTACAAAAAGTCACAAAGAATCCCCCTTGGGTAAAAACACCTGTACAACACCACATTCACACGAGAAACCTTATATCACCAACACGTTAACAGTAAACAAAGGATCCAAGAAATAAACAAATCAAGTTAGTTCTCAATGAATAGTACAAATTTATTAAATTCAGTATACAATAATTAAAAATTCATCTTAAAACTTCACAGTATTTTTCTAACGTTCATCATAAAACAATAATCAAAGAAGCTTTATCAAGTTAAAAAGGATTAGACACACATATCTTGAGGGCAAATCAATACATACAATTAAAAAAACAAGACACAAAAAACATATATGGGAGAACGAGCAGGAAAATTGTTTCCAAGTCACAGGTATAGCCACATAATCATACACAGCTCAAATATCAACTCATGAGAGAAATCTCTCCTTTGTTTTGTACTCAGTAACAGTTGTCCACATCGATTTAAAATGGGCTTCCCTTATCTGTGCATCGACGCGTTTCGGTGGGCACTATGTTTAGGCCAACACCTTCTTCAGGATAATAAAATTGCTCCCAATTTATCAATCACTTTCTCAAGTATCTTAGTGATCACACCTCCTTGGGTGGTCCGTATCTATAGTTGTCACGATAAAATCAGATAAAATCTATCTTCACACTTTTCCAGTATTTAGATAATACCTCCAATTCACAGGCACCTTCCTTGATACTCTTTTGTCTTTACGATCAAACCAGTACCGGATACCTTATGATTTTTGAGGCCTACACCCCGTTTTCTAGGCAGGACTGAGATATCAGATCTTGAACAGTCTTCTAAGGCGAAATAAACTTTAAACAAATCAGAAGCTGATGTGATTAAGGGAAGGATTTGACTCATTGACCATTTTCCCTATTTCCTCAAAAATCATAAGCAATTAAATTTGTACTATTCATTGAGAACTAACTTTATTTGTTTATTTCTTGGATCCTTTGTTTACTGTTAACGTGTTGGTGATATAAGGTTTCTCGTGTGAATGTGGTGTTGTATAGGTGTTTTTTACCCAAGGGGGATTCTTTGTGACTTTTGTCATATTTGGTACCCCTCCCCTTTGGTGGTTGGGTCCCTCTCTCTCTTTTGTATATGCTCATCTATTCTACACCAGAATAACAACTGTTCAATAAATGCTTATTGAAAACGCCCAGACTGTTTATTCTGTGTATCTCTCTGAGACAGACTAAGTAAGCACGAGTGACTGAGCGAAAGGTAGTATATTGTTTCCACGGTCCTGAGGGAAAGGTAGTTATTTAGGACGGGCATTGAAATAGCTGGGTTGTGGTTATTGGCTCTTTGAGAAGGGTGGAGTCATGTCATACTAATTAAAAGAAGGGGGAAGTACGAGCAATGTTTAGAACACGCTTTCACCAGAGAAGAGCACGTTGGGAAGTAGATCACACCGGAAGATGCCATTAAGGTACGAGAGTTGGTTTATGTTGTTTTGTATTCAGGCATTGCGCACTAAGAAAGAGGTGTTATAATGAAAATGCGGGGGAACATCTTGGTGTTTTTACTGGAGATTAGGAAAGCCTTAAGATGTAGGGCATGGTAGTACGGTATAGGCTCATCTAGGCAAAACTGTTTTAATGTGCAGTTACACTGTTAGAGGGAGAACGCTGAATAGAGTCAGCTAAAAAACAAGGCATGGGTTTTTAGTACAATGTCACATATTGCTTGTATTTGAAGGTATAGAGATTCGTAGCCACAAATTTAATGACAATGTTCTTTTACTTGTAGTGTACCCCTGAGGAAGGGCCATTGACGGCCCGAAATGCATTGGGTAAAATAAGATTTACGACTGAGGATGTTTGGTGTATTCTTGCGTGCCCAGAAAAAGGCCCGGATGGGCATATCTGTTGCATGAGAAACCTTTTTGAACACATCAGCATCTTACGTGTGAAATAACAAGGTCAATAAACAAATTTACGAACTTCACCGGAGTACTTGGAATCATCATTTTCATAATTTGGATAAATGGAAGACATATTTGCGTAGGAATCACGCAGTACGCTGTGCGCCTGATCAAGGGGTGAAATTCCACTCCATGCTTGACGGTGTTTACACATTCGTGATACCAGGGTGGATCACGCAGTTCAGGCTGCACGCTAAAATTGCAAACTGAAGAAACAATTGAAAAACAGATAAAGACATGTTAAATAATGGTGTGCACTGTACCTCTTTCCAATGTAAATGTTCGATTGTTGCCAGGAACTATTCTCTCCTTGATAAGAGGAGATTCTAGTGGCACTGTGAGCTAGTTGGTACAAAAAGCCAACATAACCGGTGGGGGTGCCTAGAATCAGTCTGACACCAATCCTACAGTGTATGCTGCCCGAACGCGCAGATCCTGTATACATTTTATAGGAGCTACACGATAATCTAGAACCTGAGAGTGAGAAAAAACTGCTCGAATCACGCTATCTACGACACACAAAAGCCACTCAGTCAAAAACTAGTACTACTACCAGCAATGAAATACATAACTTGCAGAGGTTACAAACGCACACACAAGAAAAATAGGCAAACCGTCCTAGAAACACATGAAAACAATCTCTCGAGATGAGTGAACTTCCATCACTACTACATCAACTTTTTCAAACATAATCTAGAGGTATGTTAACAAACACTGTCACATCTTACAAACATTCAACACTTTCCATGGCTAAGCTTCTAACTTGATTTAAAAATGGCAGATGTGTTAGAGATCAGGTAATCAACACCAGACGTAGTGTATCTGTAATTACACTAATCAATAGAGCACTCTTTGGAACTTTCTACCTGTGAAAGAATATTGTTCCTGTAGATGCAGTAGTATGTGTAAACACATAGGGCATGATTCACATAGGTAAACTTACACTTCAGTGTAAGTTTACAACTTTTTGGTATTCACAATCAATTTTTCACTAGTAGTATCTTTACGACTTTAGAGTCTTACAACTTGTGACAAAAACTCTGCACATAAAAAGATAGGACAGGTGTATCTTTTTATGTGGGGAGTCAATGCCATGAATGTGGAGACTCCGCAGTCGTAAAGATACTACTAGTAAAACTTGTTTGTGCATACCAAAAAGTCGTAAACTTACACTAAAGTGTAAGTTTACGTTTGTGAAACAGGCCCATAACCCATACAAAGACTATGAACCACAAACTAGGAAAAGCAAGCACACAATAATTGAAATAGCCAAAACGCGATTTATATGTTAAAATATCTGTGAAAATTGAAATATATGGTCAGGGGGCTAGGAACGTCAAAACCAGAATACTTGAACATAATAGCAATATCAAGTGTGCAAAATTTACAATTAACCCAATAAAATCTTTGTTTACAAAAATAGCACTTGACAATGATTTGAGGTAGATGGGTCAGAAGAACCAATGATTTCTCCATGTTGGCAGCATTTACACTGCTCTTAATGACAAATTATTCCCGTCCACTTTAGGATCCATTGAGAATTTCAGAGTCATATCCTCTGATCCGATTAACATTCTACATGTCATATTAGGAAGCATGAAATTCACTGGCACATTATCAGACAAGCCTTTCTGTTATCCATCAAGAGGGTATATAATTGTCATGAACTTTGGCATTGGGAAATTTTCAGGATCCTTCCTTCCCTGTTAATTACAATTTTCATAATCTTATGAAATGGTAATCCAGAAATGGATGGGCAATTTCATTTGTCAAACATGCCACCTTCCTCTCTTGCTAGGGATTGTGATATAGACAAACGAATATTATCTTTCACATGTGAGATCACCTGATTAACTAAATGGTTCCTCATTAATCTTGATTGTGGCACTGAGTCCTGTTTGACTTCTGACTCAGAATCAGAAGTAGGAGTACTAAACCTGTCCTTGGAAAGAGCACCTGCTACAGGTTTATTAATCAATATTTGCAGCTCGGTTAACTTCTTTGGAAGGGTTCCATCTTCAGGAAACTGGTTTCATGCCTGCACCTCTTTAGTGACATCCTCTTAGATGAAGAGTGAGAGCAGGTCCTGCCTCACCTTCACCTTCTCCCCTCTACTGACTTTGCAAAGTATGCATTTGCACTATGACAAAATACTTGCCATGCCACAACAACCCACTATAACGCAGGATTCATTACACTTACCTTGTTGTATGCACATCTTTTCTAACCTAGTTGTTCTCTCACTTCCAATACTGTGCCTTTTCCCCTCATCACCCAATCATGCAGGCAGGTTCAAAAGAGAGTCTTTTCCTTCTCAAATTGTGGAGGCCCTGCAAGATACAATCAGCTCCCTTGCCTCGTCAACAGTGCCTTTCCCACTTCGAGATCCTAACTGTCTGAAGATAGACAGCCAGAAAGAAAGTGGACATAGCCCTGGACAATATTATCTGGGGTGGAATCACATATGGTGTAAAAAGAACGAAAGGACTTCTGGAAAGAAGTTGAGGGCTTATAAATGGCCTTGGGAGACATAGAATGGGTCACAAAGTAACAAATAAGACAAGGATGATGGGATGAGAAGTGTTGGACTTGGCCCTCTCTGCAGGGTCATCCTCAAACTTTTTGCCTTCATCCTCACATTTTCTGAACCCATTTTGTTTGTCTTTTAGGACTCTGTGTGCTTTATCACTGCTAACCAGTGTTAAAGTGCTTGTGTTTTCCCCTTAAAACATGCTAGAATTGGTTTATACCCAATTGGCCTATTAATTTTCTTGCAAGTCCCTAATAAGGTGGTACCACCTCGGCCCAGGGTCTGTAAATGAAATGCTACTAGTCGGACTGAAGCACTGATTGTGCCACCCACTTAAGTAGCCCTTTAAACATGTCTCAGACCTTCCACTGCACCCTATGTGGGCAGTCTTAAACAGCCCTTTCAACCTGGCAAAATATCCGTTTTGCCACCCCAAACGTTTCTTTTTAAGATGTATAAGTCACCCGAGGGTAGGCCCTGATCAGCCAAGAGGGCAGGACGCAGTGTATTTAAAAAGTGGGACATGTTCTTTTAGGTTTTACATGTCCTGGTAGTGAAAAATGCCGAAAGGCGTTTTTCACTGCCGCAAGACCAACATCTCCCATAGGATAGCATTGGGTTGTATTATTACATTTAATAAGTGATAACTACCTATTGGGAGCAGGTAGACAATCATGTTTGGTGTCTAAAGAATTTGAATTAAATGCCCCCTTTAATGGTAAATTCGGATTTTCAATCACCATTCTGAAAGTGCCACTTTTAGAAAGTTACCATTTTCTTGCCCTAACCAATTGGTGCCTGCATCCGGATTCTGAGTCACATGACTATGTGTAGCTGGCAGTTGGTCTTTGTGTATTAGTCCCAGACAGAGAGACAAAGGGAAGATAGGTGTCGGCAGGATGGCCCACCCTGAGTTAACGAGGGGGAGGACTTGTCACCTACCACACTTGCACATCACAAAGGTTCTATTTGAGCACTTTAAAGGGTTTGTCTCTAGTCTTATGTGATCCCAGACAAGCTGGGGCCACGATAGGGAAGAATGGGAGGAAATGTCTAGAAGCTTTCTCCACTTCAAAATGGGCACCAGTTATAAATTATGGACCTCAGACCCCAACTCTTTATTACACTTCGGCACCTGTGGACTTTGCCAGGAAAAAGTACTGCTGTGCTGCTGAAAAGATTGCCACTTTGCTGTACTTCTGCTCTAAAGGATTTCTGGCCCACTGTGCTGACCTGCTGCCTGCTGCCCTGTTACCTGGGTGGCATCCATTGAACCCAGGACCAGTGTGACTCCAAGGGCTAGTTGGATGGCCTCCTGACTAGAGCCCCTGGGAAAGAAGGCTCCAACAACCTTGCAACAGCACCTGGACTCTGCCATCTGTGAGTCCTACTCCACCAAGTGGTGCCACCCCAGTCCTGAACCCTTGGAAGTGGGCCTGATGGTGCTCTGCCAGCCCATGTGTGGATCCAGCAGAACCGACGCATCTCCTCTGCTGTGAGGGTTCTTCCAGTGCAAGCACAATACATCGGCCCCGCAGCCTTATGGGACCGCCGCTGCACGAAGCCTCCCCTACACAGGCCCTCACATCGAAAATCTCTCATTGACAGCAGCCTCGATGACGTTCAGGTTCCCACATCACAGCTTCATATCTCCTTGAAACCGATGCATCTCACAACACTCGGCAGCCCAGATTTAAGATACTCTTGTTCAGCGGGACTAACTGGGTCCCTGTAGCCTGCCCACGCTCCATCACTATCAGCCTGAACTTGTGACTTTGTCCTGGTCTCGCGTAATCAGATAGCCACAGCTGACGTTTTGTGCATTTTGTCGCTATTGTCACCTAAATCTTTAAACCTGCACATGTCCTGTTCTACTGATTGGGTTTTGTCATTTGTGTCTTGTTTTATTAAATAAAGACTACCGTATTATTCAAATTTAGTGTGGGCTCTCTTTTGTGGTGTGTTCTCATTTTATTATTGTCTGAAGTGTTTCAAAAATACTTTGCACTTTACCTCTAAGTTAAGCCATACTTCTCTGTGCCAAGGTCCCTGAGGGTTGAGCACAAGTTAATTTGGGGTTTGCTTGTGACTACACCCGGGCAAGGATTGTAGTTGCTGCTTGAGTAGGGGTTTTCACCTCAACCAATAACCCAATTTATTACAAAAAGGTAATGTAAAATGTATGTGCCAAAAAGAGGAATTAATATAGCGCTTAAGGATAGCATTGTATTCTACCTAGTCTACTTAATAATGGAATTGAATATTCAGCTTTACCAACCACAAGCTAAAGAATTTTGCTTTGGAATACCTCAGGGATGTTTTTAGAGTGATAGATGAATGGTGAAAAATCTAATATAAATGACTGTAAGTAAGTACTTTCGGAATTTTAGAAGTGCTGAACTATAATGCAAACAGTGTATAGTCGCAAAGGTGAGAGGTGTATATTACCAAAGATGTGTCTTCAATGTTGCCTAATCAGCAGAGGACCTGGAGGCCTGTAAAATGAGGAGTATAAGGATATGGTTTACCAGTATGGAGCTATGCATGAGGAGAAAATTGACCATTTACGATGATAAGACATTCAGACAGGATCTCATTTCCCCAGGGGACAATGTAAATTCGGTTAAATCTTCTACTTGCCCATCCCTCGAACCCCATTTTGCTGTCAACATGTAGAAGAAGGTAAAATATTCCAAAGGAAAGACCCGGCTCACAGATCAGAAAGGACAAAATAAAGGCAATGGTTAGAATGCATGCTATCTCAGAAACTCACTTCAAACTATTCCCTTTGATAAACCTTGGATTTCTCCATAATCAAACGCCTAAACTCAATCTATCATCGTATGTGGTTTTAGGGGTACTCTGAGTGCTCTAATCTGCTATAGATAAGCAAAAGAACAATTTATTTAAAACTAGTTTTATTCCTTCTTTAAGAATATTTCCTTAAACGTTTAGATCATGACCAGATGTAAAAGGAATTAATTTCTAACAGCATTAATGCCAGTGATTTTATTAAGCCGGGCAATTGAGCAATGGCCAAGTAACCCAGATTTAGATGCCTTGTTAGATTGATTCCCCAAGTATAAAGGGTGCAGAAAGACTTTCTGGGATCTCACATCTCCCTAACATCTATTCCAATAAAGTCCCAGAGTGTTCCTAGACAACTGACAGGCAACTGACATGAGAGTCCTTAATTAGGGCACAATTATTTCAAGTGGGCTGATTTTTTGGTATGAACTGCTTCTCTATCTAGAGCTTGCATGCCCTTTTACATTAAGGAATTTAAGGCCAGATGTAGGACCCTCAGTGTTTGTGACTCGCAATTTGCATTTTTTGGGGACTCGCAAATTGTGAGTCGCAAACACTGATGCAGAACTGTGTCTGAGACATTGTTTCCAATTCCCAAACGGGTCGCAAAGGATCTGCCTAATTAATATTCATGATTCAGATCGCATTTTGCGACCCATTGGGAATTGCTGACACTCACAGGGATGGTGGCCTGCTGGGGTCAGCAGACCACCATGTCTGTGACTGCTTTTTCAATAAAGCATTTTTTTTTAAATGCATCTCATTTTCCTTAATGGAAAACGGGATGCATTTAGAAAACAAAAATGAAACATTGCAGTTTCATTTTTTAAGAGCAGGCAGTGGTCCATTTTTGCTGCCAATCACAAAGGGGAAGGGGTCCCCTGGAGACCCTTTCCCCATTGCGACTGGCTTACCACCAATTTGAAATCAGTGGTAAATGCAATCTTACTTCCCCCTGCGACTCGCTATTAGGAAAGAACACCCTTGGCATGCCCCTTCCTAATAGCGTCTCTCAAAACCTTTTTTGCAAGTCAGTAACAGGTTACCGACTCATAAAATAGGTTTGGTACATGCTACAACCCTTTTTAGTGGTCCGAAACAAGCTGCTAAAATGGTCGTACATCTGGCCCTTGATCACCAAGTCTCCGTGGGGGTCTAGTTTACTTTGCAGGAGTCTATGATAATGCAGGAAGTGTTAATAGACCAGGATATTTCCATAGGTTTAAGGGTGGCTCTTGTTTTATAGTGCTGTTCCAATCCAAGAAGAACCCAACCTACATGCTATAAATATATAGAAGCATTACAAAAAGAGCAAAGCTACCAACAACCATGAAAGGAGCAATCTATTAGCCAAAGTGTCCCTAAACTTAGCAAACAAACCAAAAAGAATGTATGAGATAATACAATTTAAAGCCAAACTCTTCATAATAAAAAAGGAGTCGATTACTTAGAAATAATAGCCAAAGCATATTATAAAATAAATAGGAACTATCCAAGTCCCAAAAAAACCTCTCACAAAATCTAAACCAACATGGCAAGTTATTTTTTAAAATATTTAAAATAAATATTCATTACATTAGTCAAAAAATGTAATAAAAGTCAAATGTTAATGTCAGCTGAGATAATAAAATGATATATAAATTATTTAAACAAAAAATATAACCATCACCAACTAAAAAGAACTAAAAACCAAAGTCAATCTATCACATAAAATAATTACAACACATAAACCACAGAATTCCAAATAACAATCACATAATATTTACACAAACAATAAAATATGAGATTTCCCAACGTAAATAAATGAAATAAAAAAGACTTAGGGCCTGATTACAAGTTTAGGGGTCCATTGGACCACCGAACCTGTGGTGGCAGTGCTACCACCACCACACTGTGGTACAGTATGCCGTATTATGAGTGCAGCAGTCGAACCGCAACAGGACCGCTGAAACTTCCGGGGATCTGTGATCCCGCGGCGGTGGCGCAATGGTCAGGCAGAGTAATATGCTGGTGGTGCTGTTGCGGCATCACCAAGCATTTTATGAGTTGCCTTTTCACCAGCCTTTCCAGGGCGGTGAGCCTGCCATGGAAAGAGTGGCGGAGAGGCAACTCAGGGGGGCCTAGGCCAGGGGTGCTTGCAGTGGGGTACATGGTGTGCCCCCCTGGTATTGCACCCCCAAGTTCCTGCATGGGAAGAAATGCACGACATGGTGCAGTTCTTCTTGTGCAGGAATGTGCTGCGGGGTCCCATGGCGGTGCCTTTCTAAGGCTCTCCCTTGAGCCTTAGTAAGGCCCTGCTGTGGGACTGCTGCAGCACCGTCCACCCGACCTGGATTCCAGTCAGAATCCGTCAGGCGATCTCACTACAGGTTTGGCGGTCCTCCCGTGGAGTGCTGGCATAGTGCTCCACGGGAGGACTACTAAACTTGTAATCAGGCCCTTACTGTTGTGTAGCTGCAGATCTTCCTCGTGTCCATGTAGTCAAAAGTAGCAATCCACCAATTACGGAAAAATAGTATCCAAAAAGGACAAAAAATCAAGATAAAATGAGTCCAATAAAGATTCCTCGAAAAGAACCAAATTATATAGGAACCATAAAAAACCCAATGAAGTGTTTGAAAAAAAAGAAACGCTTCAGGAAACCTGAAAAAAAAGGAAATCAATGTAAAAAGCATTTGTTTATTATAAACCAGAATTGGTTTCCTTAAAAAAAAAAAAAGAAAACCTGCCAATGCCCATAGGACACGTTCGTAGACAAAAACCTGCCCAGTAAATGAGAAAACCGACTTGCAAAACACAGCGCAATCCCAAAAATACATATACATCACACTTAGGGGCTGATTCCAATCTCGGCCGGTAGGGCACCGAATCTGATTCGGCTTCACCGGATCCGATTCGGAGCCCTCTTTCCCGACCGATTCGAACGTGCGTCCGGGCGAGCGAGTACGATGCGAGCGCTCACGAAATCGCCGACCGACTCGTTCGCGTGACCCAACCGCTCCGACCGACTCGCACGGACACGACTCGCACCGCGCAATGGAGACGTTCCCCGGCCGGGTAAGTACGATGCGCGCCTCGAGCAGTCCGACCGACTCGCGCAGTCCGGCTCCAAAGAGCAGTTGGAGCCATACTTCGGGGGTCCGTGTCGGACCCCCCTGTACACGTAGCCGCGCGAGTCACACACAGGGGGGACCCATGGGTCCCCCCTACCTGTGCATGTACGGCGCGACCCACTTCGACGCGTACCCGCTGTAGGGGGCGCCCTTGTTCGCCTCGCACCCATTGAGTCAATGGGAGCCCGCGTACGCGTTGTACGACCGGCTCCCATTGACTTCAATGGGAGTCCGACCGAATCGAGTCCGATTGCATGCGAATGCATCGTACTCGTTCGGTCGGACTGCTAGAGTCCGATTCGGTCGGAAATCTCTCCGGGTCCGGCTCGGTCGGGGAGATTTCCGGCCTGAATCGGAATCGGCCCCTTAATCCTCAAAATATAAATACCATAACACAATTTAACATAACATAACATAACAATACATTGCTAAAACAGTGCACGAAAACCAAAAAACTATAAACCTGTGAAACCCACTACTAGCAATAAATCTAAATATACAACAAACCAACAAACAGCACTACGTTCGAGACCCCCCACCTCAAAACCCTTAAAAAATCTTTAAAAAAGGACTTGCCTGTTCCAATAAACAGCAGCACATTACCACGACCTGGTTCCGGGAAAATGGACTGAGAAAAAGACAGAAAGATCACAAAATAGAAGGCAGCAGTGAAAAACAGAATGGTCGCTAAGTGAAACTAAAAAATAAAACTATCTCCCCCTAGAAATGAATAGGAAATAATTTACAAATATAATAAAAAATGTCAACATTTATTATACATGTAAAACATGTCATAAAGTATAAACAAATGATTAAAATTCGAAAAGTATAAATTAAATGATTGTATGAAACACATATAATTATTTAATATATACTGAAAAAACGTATATTAAAATTATGATGAAAAAATATGTCTATAAAAAAAGATAAGCAATTTTACAAAGAGTTAAACAATGGGAAGAGTAGAAAATGCACAACATACGCAAGTATTTAAATATATATTACTTTTTTTATTTAATAATTTTTAAATTTGTAAAAAGTGTACATTAAATAAACTTTGAAAACATAAATAAAATGACAAAAATGTGTTACGTCCTTATTTTACCAAAATATATTCAATGATATTTTTGCTTACACACAATAAACAAACTATTTTTTATTATTTTTCTAAACACCAAAAATGCAAATGAAATAACAAACTATTTCTTCCACATAGAAATACAATAAAAACAATGGATTTCAGACTAAAATTATAAAATTAAATAACCACACTCCAACATAAACCATTTTTCAAAAAAGTGTTACACACTATAGGGATGGTATTTACTATTCCCACTCAAATCTAAACCAATTTGAGGAAGGTGTTGCTCACTAAAAGGGTAACATTTACTATTCCCACTCCAACCTATGCCAATTTGGGGAAGGTGTTGGACACTAATGGGGTGATATTTACTGTTCCCACTCCAGTCTATACTAATTTAAAGAATATGTTGAACAATAAATTAACTTTTTCCAATGCACTGTAAAACTTTTAAGACAAGATAATGTGAATTAAATATTTTATATACACAATTCATACTCTACACTGACGCATGTTTTTTTAACTATAAAATAAGCTAAAATGTAATCTAAAAATATACCAACCAAAATTAAAAGCCTCTATATTCATATCTAAACATTAATCAATAAAAATATTATCACTATAATAATTACTTTAAAAAAATATATTTATTACATTCCTAAATATTAAACTATCAATGAAAAAATAATAATAATCCACAATTAACAATTATAAAATAAAAATATATAAAGCCAATTTTAAAATGAAAAAATACCAGTATATATTTAATATAAAAGTATAATTTCATTTTTAAAATATTTGTATTATTTAGATTTATCTTCCAAAACAATTATAACATGTAAATATTTATATAAAAATAATTCTACTTATTTATATGCATTTTTAATTATTGAAATGTTTATAATTTTATTTTTTTATATTTATTAGTTTTACATTTAATACAATTAATATATTTTATTTAATTATACATTAAAATGTATTAATAAATATTGTAAAAATCTGTAGTAGGGACTTGGCCTTCTGAGAGCCATAACATGGTAAAGCACAATGGGCCTGATTTACAGAAGTAAACTTAGACCAAAAGTTTAGACCTAAAGTCTAACTTTACTACTAGTAAAGTTAGACTTTTGAGTCTAAGTTTAGACCAAAAGTCTAACATAGACCAAAAGTCTAACTTTACTACTACTAAAGTTAGACTTTTGGTCTAAGTTAGACTTTGGTCTAAACTTAGACCAAAAGTCTATCTTTAGTCGTAGTAAAGTTAGACTTTAGATCTGAACTTAGACTTCAGGTCTAAACTTAGACTTTTGGTCTAAGTTTACCTTTGTGAATCAGGCCCATTGTTTATCCAAAGCAGAGTCTAACACAGTGTTGAAGTCTCATCCTCAAGAGATTGGTCTTGGTGAAATGCCCTGACATGCTGCTATCACTACTTGAAAAGAAGAAGGGTCCTCAATGTTGTACGCATATGTGTTGATCAGTTTAATGTGTTCACTTTTTTAATATGCCATGACTTATTGTGTTTTGGCTTTTTGGGTCAGAAATAGATTGCAGGAAGTGAAATAGTGTCCTTTTTTTAAAGGTTCGAATCACCTCTAGTATAGTGAGAATCTGATGAAATGCATCTGTATGAAAAACATCTGCAGGAAAATTCGATAGAATGAGTCATGGTTAGATATATGTCCGGCAGGAATGCAATGCAAATGTGGTGTCTATCTAAATATGGCAGGACTTGGCTAATCTTGAGGGGTTATTGAGCCTTCAAATACTTCATATGAGTAGGGTTACGTTAAACCTCATTACAGTAGACAGTGACTGTGGAGTGCTGTATAATTATCATGTTCTGCCCTACCGTTTTCATGTGTACTTGAGTTTGCAGTGAAGTGATGTCCTCTGTGTCACATATGTCATACTATTGCACACGCTTCCTATTCCTCCCCATCACACTGAAACTTCCAACTCTCAGTGAATACCACCCACCCTTCCCCAATTTGTAAAGCTAGCAACCGTTTGCATCATATTAAACAAAAATAGAATTGCCACTTTCATTTACAAACCTTGATAACTGGTGACTCAACATAATGCTATATATAGCTTTGAGCTTAAGGGGGTCTGAGAACAGGTAGTACTTCCACCATTCTCCATAACAAACAGGGTTTACCAGTTACTTTACTGACTCAATTTTCTTAATCACATTTTTGTAGCTACGGCTAGAGCAAATTTTAATATATTATATCCATCTCTCCTCCGTCAGCCCTATGTCTGATTTTACTTTTTTTGCAGAGTGCTCACTCTTCCTAACTGGGAACCACTGTGAATCTCTGATACTCAATATAATACTATGCCACTGAACAACTTAAGGCACTGCTGAACTGGGTGGGTTATATATCATAGTTGCATACTATCATTTCAGTTTGCCTAAAACGAGTCAATAAGCAGGTTCTCTTTGCACCCTAGCCATCCACAACTCCCACAACTTTCCCTCAGACAACACAAGATCAAATCCAGTTCAGTCACAGTTATTCCATGTTTTGATGACACTTACCAACAGATAGCACCAGTGGTTGACAGGTACCATCTTCAGTTATGATGCCAAAGAACTGAATGACCTCCTTAGTGGGCTAAACCTTACTCAGCAAATAGCTACGGCCACACACAACAAGGGACACACGTTGGATCAGGTGTGGACAGTTAACACCACAGTGTCCGCACTGACTGTCTCTACCTGCATATGGTCTGATCACTTCTTAATTCAGTTCACTATTAAGGACATCACTATGGTAAATCCCTCAAGTATAAAAAGATCAGTAACTAGGAATTGGAATAATATCAATAGAACCCATCTCTATGCCACCTTAGCAAATACAGTTCCAACCCACCAGGCGTCAATTAATTCAAGTGAGGAAAACCTCACAGCATGGCTCATAGCGGCCAGCAATGAACATGCTCCACTTAGAACAATACGATCGGCAAGACGCCATGAGGCACAAAGATGGTTCTCTTCTGACTTAAAAACCCAAAAACTAGCACTTCGCCAATCCGAAAGGAAATGGAGAATTAGCTATTCTCTAGATAAAAAAGAGAGCTATCTGACCCAACTGAAAGAGTATAAAAAGTCAATTTCTTCAGCTAAGGGTGTTTACTTCTCTTCAAAAATCCTGAGCTCTACCAACAGGTCTAAAGAAATATTTTCCATCGTGAACGAATTATCCAACCCTGACAGAGTTACATTAAAATCTACACCCTGCCAAGCATTTTGTAACTCCCTTAATTCATTTTTTTTGATAAAATTGTTACAATAAAAGCTAGTATTCCTTTCTGCCCTGTTCTTGAGGGTTCATCCTCAACGCTGGAAAACCCCTGTTCTCTTGAACAGTTCTCAGCAATAGACAATCAGACTTTTTTGGATCTTCTGTCTAAAGTAAAGTCAAGATCACCTACTGACAGTTGCCCGCCCCATACCTTAAAAGAAGTTTTCACTACCTTCCCCGGACCCGCCATGGCACTTCTTAATGACTCCCTAGCACAGGGCTGTGTTCCGAGAGCTTTCAAAGAAGCAACGGTCGTCCCCCTGCTAAAAAAACCAGGTGCGGATCCTAGGATTTTGACTATTTACCGGCCCATCTCCCTGCTTCCCTATTTGGCCAAAATATTGGAATCTCATGTGGCCAAATGCCTCTGTGCTTTCATTGAGCAGTCTGACTACCTTGATCCAAGTCAAGCGGGGTTTCGCCCAGCCCATTCAACCGAGGCAGTAATACTCACTGTATTGGACACGCTTCGAGAGGAGGCCGATAAGGGCTCCCCCCAGGCCTTGGTGCTGCTGGACCTGTCCGCGGCATTTGACACGGTCGATCATGGCATCCTGATCGACCGTGTCAAGGCTGCTGGCCTTAAGGGAGTGGCGTCCAGCTGGATTGAGTCATTTCTTGAGGAGCGTACCCAGTCAGTGCGTCTTTCCCAGTTTTCTGCACCAAAAATGGCAACGACATGTGGAGTACCTCAGGGCTCCTCATTGTCCCCTCACTTATTTAATCTTTACCTTCTTCCCCTACTTCGGTCCCTGATAAACAGGAAGGTGTGGACGTATAACTATGCAGATGATCTGCAACTGGTGTTCTCTATCGATAATTCACCAGACTCGATATCTGAATTCCAGGTAACGATGCTGCACATCCGTGACTGGATGAATAATAACCAGTTAAAATTAAATCCAGATAAAACTGAAGTGATTCTGATAGGTGGTCCCCTGTACCTTTGGAACGCACAGTTTTGACCAAGTGAATTAGGCTCCCCCCCTATTCCTTCTTCCTCAGCCAAAAGTCTGGGAGTGATCATCAATAGTGATCTCACTATGAAATCTCAGATAGGAGCAGTAACTTCCACCTGTTTCTTTCAGCTGAGGAAGATAAGGAAGATCAGGAGATTACTTACTCAGGAAGCTTTAATCCAGGTGGTCCTAGCCATGGTGATATCACACCTGGATTATGCCAATTCTTTATACTTTGGCATCCCGCTATATCTCACTAAAAGACTGCAGATGGTGCAGAACCAGGCAGCCAGGCTGATATCTCAGCAACCCAGATGGGAACATACCTCCCCCACTATGAGAAAGTTACACTGGCTTCCTATCCCACAAAGATGTGCATTTAAAGTTGGTTGCCTTATTTTCAAGGCCTTGTATGGTGCTAGCCCAAAATTCATATCCAGACTCGTTCAAAAATATATACCTTCACGGAGTTTGTGCTCCGCCCACAAGAACTTCCTGACCATTCCTTCCTATAAACGGAAACAAATAGGTGGCTGCAGGTTTGCAGTATTGGCACCCAGCTTCTGGAACACTCTTCCCTTGGACATCAGAACCTGCACTGAATTCTCTAGATTCAGAAGGCTTCTTAAGACTTGGCTATTCACCCAAGCTTATATCTAGATTCTGCAGACAACTAAATACATGGGGCTCCAGCAATATCTTAAGTCAGCGCCAAGAAACCAATCGGTGTATGTGCGCTTTACAAGAAATTTTAACATAACATAACATGCTGTGTTATTTTGTGTTATGTGGTAATATTTTTGTGTTTCATTGTTATATTTTTGTGTTGTTTATACCCGTATTAGGATATGTTCTGTTTTTTGTTGCATTTTTGGCATGGTGTATTATTTTGTGTTGTGTGTGTTGCATTTTCTCAATAATTGTTTTGTTTGTGGTCTGTTGTGTTGGTGATATTTGTTATTGGTCTGTTTATTGTTTTATTGTTTTTGAGCTGTATTTGTATTTTGTCTTACAGTTGTAGGGTATTGTTGCATTGGGTTGTACTGTTATAGATTTGTTTGTATGTAATGCTTTATTCTGTTGAGGTTGTTTTGTTGTGTTGTGTCTTGTCATACTTGTGCTTTGTTGTTGTTTAGTTGTGTTATTTTGTGATGCTATTACATTCTGTTACAAATTTTCAGCATATTTTTTTACAGTTCCAGCGTAAAACAACCATTTACCACAGCCAAAAGTGGAACGGTATTGTTTCTACAACTGCTTAATTTTATGTGGTACCACTCTAAAAGAATACTAGCAAACTGACTGACCACTTTATACAGGCAGGCCATACACCTAATGACATTAGGTGGACAGTGATAGAACAAATTGACTGCCAAAATACCACTAACGATAGAATATTATTACAAAAAGAACAACGCTGGATATATCACCTTTCTACCCACAAGATAGGATTGAATGACAATATCCCGTGGAACAGCCTGAACCATCACTGAGAGTATCACTTGCCTTGTTTTCCTGAACACTTAACATGGTCACAGCCATGCCTCAGCATGGGATGTCTGTATTGGCTCCATCAGAGTCTTGTCAGTAAAAACTTAACCCAGTATGAATGGGGTTGTGATATAGAATTCTCCCCGTGATATTACTCCCCGTGCCACTATAACCTGATGAGCAGGGGCAACTATTACACCACTGACGTAGTGTCATCTCCCACAAATATGCTCCCACCAACAGCACCATACCAGGCCATTACACTTCACAGCGACCCCAGTGAGTTGCATCGCTTTATTACACACAATAAGCGCCTATACGCTCTATTCCTACTTCAGCGCTTATAATTTATAAACCGCAACATATCCATGTAACTACCTTGTCCCTTGGAGATTCAACTTTAACCATGCGCTCCCGCTATTAGCAGAGCGGGCTCTGGCAAGTCTTTCTTCAGTTTTTAGCGATATATAACAAATTTTAATCAGCCTCCATACTTTTAATTTACTTCAGAATATCAGGAAACTCCTATATATATTTAGAAACCTTTGAGAGTTCGCTCACATCACAATAAAACTTTATGCGAAGCAACTAGCAGGCGCAGAATACAACACGCGCCCGCGCTTTTCTTATGTGTCATGTCTTGCAGACGCTATTCACTGAGTAGATCACCCGCACCTGGGGTAGCTCTAAAGGTATTTAAGCTCCCGCCCTGCACCGGACACACATCGACAGAGTTCCGATGCGGCTGCAGTAGGTACGGAGGCGGGTCTCAGATCTTGACGAAGTAAGTGGGGCACACCAGGGGGGTTTTCTGTCACGTCGGATTGCGGAGTCCTCACGTTACCGGGCCCATAAGTTAAACAATCTCTGTGTTTTCTTTTTCCCTATCACACAGTGTGTGACATTAGGTCGGGCCCCCACACGGAACTCATGGGGCATTTTCTAGAAAGTTTCTGAGAAAGAAATACCGCCTTCTTCGTTTCTCTCAATTGTGAATCACTTTTATCGCATGTTGATTACCACCAGGTAACGCATACTACAAGGCCTTTCTTTAAAAACACCATGCACTAAACGCGACGCTCCGCCCCCACTACGCTATTTGACCGCATAGAGCACGGACACAACGCTCCTGAGTCACATGATGCAATGTGTCAAAATTAAGCCTTTTTTTAAAAAATGTGTTTGTTTGTCTGTCTGTCTGTCGTTTCCCTCCCAAAAGCAGGAATGCGCTGTTAGAGGAAACCATCCTCTTTCACATATCGCACCTTAGTGTGTGCGTCACATAGATGGTCTCTAGCATATTTTCCTTAGACCACCTTTTAAAATTCACTCACATAAGGTCCTGATGAAAGCCAGCCCAATACTGAGAACCTGGCTGAAACATGTTGACCGTAAAGGATATCGGAGTCATTAATAATCCCCACTGATATCCACTCCTTAGTGTTTTTATTCACTGCCAAGGGCCCAAACATTAAAATAGTCTTTTTTGCATTCTGGGACCCTCAGGACAGCTTTTTAATTCACATTCTTCTCACCTTCACTGCACACTCACTGCACAAAAACCTGCTCCGCTGCATCCAGGCGTCGAAGCACACCCAAAGTGCACTCAGTGCCTTGGGTGGGACCCGATGATGAAGCATGCCACCAACTAGGTTGGTGGCTGAGGGTCTTCCTAAAAAACAAATGTGTTTTCTATAAAACAAACATACACTAGGAGCTTCTATCCTGTAGCTAGTTCCCGTTGATATCTACATACATTATTAGGGAAGTGAACTGGCTATAGTTTTTCCTCTCTCACCTCTTTGATACTGATCACCACTCTAAAAGCCTCATGACTCCCCAGGATATTGTGGTATGGGTTTCCAAATTGTGCAGAGAAAAATGTTGCTTTTTACTGCATTTAGCACAATATTTTCTTGACATTTATTCATTTTGCACAGTTTGCAGCTGCACAAAAGATGCAAGCAAGTCCAAGAGAATATTGCCCTTTAAAATAACCATATCAAATACATCCCCCTTATGTATAACTTTTTACTAGCTCCTGAACTTTGGCCACCAAGATTTTACACTAAGAAATCTACCTTTCTAAGTGCTGAGAATTCACCACTGATAACTACCAACTTGTGTTTCATCAGATTAAATGTCAGAAACCCTCTGAGAAAGGAAGCTGTCTATAGGCCATAACATACTGACTCCAAACAACAAATCATCTTCCTCAAAAAACACCAGATACTGAGGTCAGGAACACAATACGGGCATACAACTTCAGATCCAGGCAAAAGCGAAGGAATACAACTAAACAAAGACAAAGAAGTGACAAAAATTGGAGTGAAACTACTCAGTGAGTGGGGATTTCCATTCAATACAGGGTCCATACTACTACATCTCCAGACATGTGTGAGACAGATTTTCAAAAATGTGATAGGTGTGGACTCACACACCCACCTGAGTGTCATAAATTATTATCAGCCATACCTCTATCACCAAAGAGCTTTCCAATGGTGAGTGGGCCCTCACTTTGATGAGGAGTAATTTTGAGAGGGTGGGTAAATTTGGAAACAAAATTTAGCCTCAATAAAAATCCCTGCATGTAATCCCAAGGACTATCCTTTAATATGTGTAGATCTAGGGGATCATTAAAAACTATATTGACACAGAGGATTAGTTAATATCACTGCATTTATAGGGGTCGGCATATTTCAGCCTATAAATCAACTTTTTGCGAGTCCGAAGCTTTCTTCAGGACACCAGATCCCAATTTTCCTGACTCCTGCTGAAAACATGTATTAGCAATCATACATCACGTGGCACACAATGCCTATCAGTAGGGCCCTGTGAACCAGCAAATGCTGGAATTGCATGTGTTATGGGCCCTGCAAAATTGCAAAAGATATGACATAGAAAGTCATTATTAAAACCACTTATCTGGAGGGATAGACAGATCAGACATATAAATAATATAACAAAAATACATGAAGTGGTTTGTGTCTGTGATAACTGTTTGTAACCGTACGTTCACACATGTTTGCTGCATACAGCAAACCACTGCAAACCTATGTGGATAGTGTAAAGCATGCCTTACTGCAACCGAACAGTTCATCATTCTCTTACCCTAACAACTGCTATAGAGGGCCCCATGGAGTGGCTCGCGGGGGACTCCTTGTAAACACACACTAGAAAATTTAAAAAAATCTGTAAATAAAATGATATTCACGCATGAGGAAATGCTTCCACCCCCGCAGGTTCTCAGCACTTACTTCATCAAAGATATTGCCCCCGTTGCACCTACAAAGTATGGCAAACCCCTCGAATGTTGATACATTATGTTGCGAACCGACGGTTAAGAGTGTTTTGCCTCAGCAGCAGAATTCCTGCTATGTGGGACGTGACTCCTCCCCCATTTGCAGGGGTGTGGTAGACACTTTGATGTCATGCAGTGTATAGCATGCCGCCCAGAAGGATGGGGATTGAAGTGCTGGCAATCATATCCCATACACAGGAGGGAAACCAGACACTGTGGGTCTACACACTTCAAAAACAAAAAATGGAGACAAAGAAATTATCTGTGTATTTAATGTGCTGTGGAAATCCTATATTCTGTATAGCTAATACTGCTTGTTGAAATACATTTGGAACTTATCCTTTACCATGGGAAACAAATGGATATATAAAATTGGGATTATATTGGTGTTTAGCACAATGTACCGTAGTTGTTTCACAGCCCCTCATTCAATTACAAGGAACAGGGAAAGTGCAAACTGGAAGGGTTCTACAGAGTGAATACACTGAACCCTTGGTTCTCCAATGCTGTATATAGTCCGAAATGCACCATGAGTAAATGTGTGGGTAAACCGTACCCCCTCTTATAGATTACAAAATGTGGGAAGAAGGCCATTTGAAGGGCTGAGAGGGTAACAGAAATCTTTAAGTCATCTAGTAGTGATTTGAAGCCATGGTATTTCATCATTAAAGCCATCAATATGTGTCCTAAGGTGATATACCCATTGCTGCAATTTGGTAAACAGAATTTGTAAAAGGTTGCTCTAGTGGCCTACAGCCACTTTCTCAATAGCCACCCACCTGATGTCATTCTCAGTATGATTTATTTGTAAAAAATAATCTGTCATTTTGGTGGAGCTTTCTTTATACGTAATGTTGCTCCGATGTTCACTGATTCTGATGCGTATTTTCCTGGAACTCTACTACTATCCATTTATTTTAAATTCTGAGTGTCCCACACATGTCTGGAGATGGAGTATTATAGACCCTGTATAAAGGGAAATTCACACTAATTGAGTAGTTTCACTCCAATTTTTGTCACTTCTTTACCTTTGTTTAGTTTAATTCAAGTATGGAGGACACAATTAAGTGACCGCCCTTTTTCCTTCAATTTCTTACGTTCTTTCCTTTAATTTCTTACGTTTTGATTGGCTGGCATAATTGCTTCCACTGCTTGCTTTTCACACACACATTTTTTCTTTTGTGTGAAGCACTCCATTAGAATGCAAATGTTTTTGAGCTGTCTCCCGTGTGTATGTCTCTCTCCAGCACTTTGTGTTGCTCTCTGTTTCCTGACTGCTTTGCTCCGCATGGTTCCCTCTTGTGTCCACCTGTATGCTTCTCGCCATTGCTTCCGTAACCCGTGCCCTCCCTGTTGCTTTCCATCAAACCCTATATTGCTTTCTTTTCCACCCACCTGTTGCTTTTGAGTCCCCTCTAGTCCTCCTCCCCTGTTGCTTTTATATCTCCTCTTTTGTTGCTTCAGCATTCCCCACCACCCACCCCCTGCCGGGTTGCTTTGTCCTTCTCCCCACCATCCCCTGTGTTGTTTCCTCTACCCACACCCTTCCCTGTTTTGCTTTACCATTCGCCTCCCAACATTCCCCACATTCCTTTACCATTCCCCCACCCTCCCCATATTGTTTCTGCTCCCATCTCCTGCCCCCTTAAAGAAAACACTTTTGTCTGTTTTAGTTTCTTTTTAGTTACTGATCCAATTTCGATCACTAACTAAGGGCCTGATTACGACTTTGGCGGTCTTCGGACTGCCATTGCATCGGTGTCAGATTCACAGCCGCCGACTAGGTGGTCCGCCCTCCATATTACGATGTAAGCAGTTTGTAGAACAAGCGACCACCGGAGCAAAGCTGACACCTCCAGCCATTCACTGACCCTTTTGGCGCCAAAATCCAGGTAAGTCAGTTTTGCACTATTTGCCTATTCACTGGACTGGGCACATATGGTTCAGACTCCAACAATGGGAAGGTACTGGTAAATGGTGTTTTTCAAGTGTCATGCATATGTGTACACTGCAGTCAAAATATACACACCAGCATCAACAGGTATGAAAAAATATACACCGCCGTCAGAAACACCGCCGCCGGCCCATCGGGAACATCGTAATATGGCAGGCGGGAGACCGCTGCTGTGGTGGTCTTCTTGGGACCGCCACAGTGGCGGTACGGTGGTAAGACCACCAAACTCTTAATTGGGCCGTAAGATAAAAAAACACATTTGTCATTTTGTAGATGCGCGCATGCTTGGTGAGCACTCCTACAAAATAATATGGGTGGCCAAATGCTTTTTGTTTTTACTTTAGCCATGCTGCACAACATTGTGGATGCTGTGCATGTAGGAAGGTGGGTTCTCAGTAGGTGGAGGTAGGTACCTTAAGCAAGTAATAATAACACAATCACTAATAAGGTCCAGTCCATACTCAATAAATTAATCCGTGCTCAACCCTTGGTAGCTTGGCAGATGAGCAGTCAAGCTTAACTTGGGAGACAGCCGTGAAAAGCATTTAATATCACCAAAACAGTGAATAAGTAAATGACACAACAAAACAAAAATTCAACACTAATTTAGAAAAATAGAGAATATGTTTATCTTTAAAATGACACAAAAATTACAGAAAACCAATGTAGGGAACCGGAGATATGAAATTTTAAAGAAGAAACTGCAGTATAGCACCTAAAAGAATGAAGCACCAACTGCAGCTATCTGGCTGTGCTGGGCCAGGTCAAATCTAAAAGTTCAAGCCGACCGCAATGTAGTGCAGTTGGATAAAGTCCCAGATAAGTACCGCTGAAGTTTTACCTTCTCAAGAATTGTGACAAGAGTCCTACTTATGGGGCAGAAATTCTCTGAGAGCAAGGAGAGCTTTGCTGGCCATAGTCCACGAGGCCCGAAGAACCACCAGGCACCACGAAAAGATGTGCTGGAGCCTCACTGCCACGAGCTGCAATACTTGCTGTGAGAAGAGATGAACTTGTGGCGACTTGCGCTGATTCTTCGGGCAGGTGGCACAGTTCCAGTGCGAACGGGCCCATTCATGTTTGCGAAGAGCCCACAAACTTGATTTTAAGGGCTACAGATCCACACAAGGGCTCACATCCTGAGAGGCGCCTCTGTGGGGTCTGGAACTTGTTGCAGATGGGTCAAGGAGCAGTAGGCTAGTTAGTTATTTGTTCCTTTGGTGAGATCAGTGTCTTCTAGTGCTGGCCAAGGGTTCAGAAGCTCTGGATTGCCACTCGTGGGCTAGAACTCAATCTCCCACAATGCACCTGTGTAGTCCAGGAAAATCCAGGTTTAGCTTGTTAGCTGGAGTAGTCCTCTATTTGGTTGTTGCAAGCGGATCCTTCCAGCACTTTTCTACCTGTTGTTGCTTAGGGAGTCCACTTCTTTTCCTTTAAGACAGGCACAGTCCTTTCCCTGTGGAGCTTTTAGAGTGCAGCAGGTGCGATCCTTCAGATTGCAATACTTCTGTGGTGCAGTCCAAGGGTATAGCAGGGCAGTCCTCCCTCTCTTGTTGTTCCAGGCAGTGTTCTGAGGGGTTTCTGCAGATCTCATGGATCTCAAAAACATGGCTCTTTAACCTAGACTAATGGCCTGGAAGCCTCGGCCGTTGCGTGATCCTCGTGTACCACCTGCTATAGCACCGGGACACCTCTTTGGAGGTAGCTGTTCGCGCTCTATAAATGGCTGTATTATTATTATTATTATCTCACATATGTATTCCCCATTCGGGATGGCAAGAGGGGAAACCTCAACCAATGGGTTTAAAGTTGCCACCCTCTTCTATGACCACTTCCTAGGAAGTTTGGTTATTAGTGATCCAGCATTCTCCCAAAATTAAAATGCAAAATGTATCTCCTTGGAGTGTATGTCTGGTTAACCCAACCCACGGGTGTGGCTACCTTTTCCCTACACTCCCCTTCCAGCCCCTCTCGTAATCTAATTAGAAGTGTCCTATCTGGCTCGGGATCAAGGTTGGCCTAGTTTCTGTGACTTCTGTTCTTCTACCTTTGAAGTTCAGTTTATCTTCCCAGCCCCTCCCTGTCCCTGGCTTCTTCAGGAAGCATATCTCCTCCCACCAAATGGTGGCATTGTTTCAGCCTCAGACCTCTTCACACCTACTCGGAGCAGCTTGGCTCAGGCTGTGAGAGGCTGGGCAATCGGAAGAGGCTGCTCCGGGGCAGTTTTAGGTAACCTTAGGATAGTAAGTTCTAAAACGGCTTTCCTGCAATAGTTATAATAAATCTGACTTTGGGAAGTTGCTCGATTTATTGTAACTATTGTTTTGATACTTTGAATTATGCTGTTAGCTAGCTCCACCCAAAAGTTAGACTTTATTAAAATGTAATAAAGCCTTTCCATGTCGACTTTGGCTGTTTTTCCCCACCAGGGCATATAAAACATATTCTATAATGCCCCTGCTTATTATAATAAGGCACCCTACCCTTGGGGCACTTAGGGCAGACCTTAGGGGTGACATATTTAATAAAAAGGTATTTTTGGACTTTGGAATTGCCTTTAATTCCAAAGACGAATTTGAATACAGTTTTATTTTAAAACCAGTCTGTCAGACAAGTATGCCTTTAAAATTATACCAGACACCCCAGTACTGCACACTTGAGTGCACTAAGTCCACTGGGGTCACTAAACCTACATTTTCTACCATATACTAAGAACTCACAGGCAAGTTGCCTTGTCCAATTATAAAAACACTAATTTCCATTTATACCTTTTAAGGACAGAGCACTGGTCCTGGGTCTGGTTAGCAGTGCCCAGGGCCCTTTCAAGGTCAGTAAGCACCAGTATCAGTCAAAAAACGGAGGTGATCATGGGAAAAAGGATACCTTTCCTACAGTGCAGCATTGCTAAAATCCATTGGCAAAGCCAATAGGCCACAAAGATGAGACCTCATTTCTTATGCAATAATTCATATAGGCTGATTAAGGCTCTTTGCCACCTAGACATCAGGAAAAAGTGAGTGAGAGTCCGGGTATACCGTAATGTTGTGCTATGTAATTTTGTTGTTGCTATTTGATGTGGTTGTGTTAGATTTTGTTGTGTTGCTTGTGCGTTTTGATTTTTCAAATTGTGTCTTAGTGTTACAAAATTGTGTTGGTTTATTATCGCTATAATGCTATTTTATTGTTGTATTCATTTTTGTTGTTGTTATTTTGGTTTGTGTGCGTTTGTTGTTTTTTTGTGCTACTGAGGTTGTGTTGTCTTACTCTGTTGTTTTTGTGTTAATTTGTTCTATATAGTTCATTTGCCGACTTAAACAAATTACTCTATGACTGTATACTATACCAATCAGTCCAAAACCATTTTATAGATCATGCTTTAACTTAGAGCTTCTGTAACAGACAATCCTTAAAGCCTGATTGGAGTTACTCTCCTCGTCCCTCCCTGCTTTACAGAAATCAGAAAAAGGCCTTGTCCTGTTGTACTGTATTAAAATATTTCTGGGATGTCACAGGTCATTTGCCTCTGTTTTCTCACACAAAACAAGGACATATGTAAGTATCTAGACAGGGTAACTCGTTTGATATGGTTGTAACCACGTGTCTAATTATGCTATAAGAGCATGGCATATTTGACAACTGTTAAGGCTCATTTTTTGTAAAAGTCCGGTCTCTAGCTTTGTCAAAATCTATGAGAGTAGCAAATGTATGCTGCTCTTACAAGCTCTAAACGCTCCCCTAATTTATGCTCTATTACCGTTTAATCAGGACAAAGCTAGCACTCCGAGACATTTCCAGTGACAAACTGTGAATATATGTCCCCCAAATGCACTTGTGCTCTTTTATTCCTTTGTCAAAAGTTCCTACATGCTCCAATTGCATCATAATAAATCTCCCAAGTGCAGAAGATGAATGACTCAAAATGTGAACATCTGCAATTGCTATTTTTTTATGAAAAAGAAATGATTTGCTCTTTCCTCACAAAAGAAAAAAATCAATTCCATAGGAAAGTAAAGGGCAAATCAATTGAAGGTGAGAAAGAAAAGGAGCAGAAATCAAAGAAAAGCAACATCTCTCGTAATTGCCCTCTGTGAAAAGGTGGTCTACCGATCTAGAGACATCACAACTCAGATGGACTGTGAAACAACAAGGCTGGCCTTTATTCAGAGTAATGATTACATGCAGTGGGAGAGGTAGCATGAGGCAGTATGCAAGGCTTTGCTGCTCAGTTATAATTCTATGTTGCGTGACTGGCCACACACGCCACCGGTTCTGACCAGTCCTTCCACCGTCCCCTCAGAGGGGGTCCACGAAGCAAAGGGAGGTACATGCACACATCCACACAGGCACACACACACCTTATAAATGAAGCCACCCTCTGCTCTAGATATCAGGACCATTCTCTTCACTGGTAAATGTAGCAATACTTGTACTTAGCCATGATTCAGGGACTGTTCAGCTGAGCCACAATTTTCTCAGGAGCTTGCATGGGAACAAAGAGTACAGTGGAGAGATTGGGCTCTTAAAGAAGGATTTACATTTTTTTAGAAGAATTTCATCATGCCCCACGTTGCTTCCTTGCCTCTTGGACGAGTAGCTGGCATCTCAGTTTACATTTTTACATATATTTAATATAAACCTGTATTACTCTTATTTGTGTTTCTTTAAATTCGTGATAAGAAAATAGTCATGTATCATATTCTATTTGACAATGTGAGGTTTTTAATTTAAAATTATTACAATTACTAGACTTACTATGCCTTGCCCATACCGTCTATGGTAATTTGCATTGGTAGTTTATGTATTAGGTAGATTGCATTAGAAATTATAACAGTCAACCTATACATTTTTTGCATTTTAATCCCAAAGGATCTCACATGTGGAGGAGATGTGGCCTAGTGGCTAAAGCTGCCGTCCTTAGAAGTGGGAAGCTAGAATTGCATCCTGGCCTCCACTAATCATCCCATTATTCTTTGTAAATCACTCAGGTCCTGATTTACAAACTCCACTTTTGAGTAAGTTTACTCTTTTGAGTATGTTTACTAATTTTCGGTATTCACAAACTGCACCTCTGTAATAACTTACACTTTTGCATTAAGTCTAGCACTACACATTGCCGACCACTGGTACTGCAACACCCTCTCATAGAAAATAATGAGGGTGGGGACCTAAAATAAAACCCAATAGGGAATTAAATGATTTAAAGTAGTTAGAAATATAAATATATATAAATAATGTTTAAATAATATGTATGCAAATATTTAATATTTAATTATAAATTATTTAGTAACCTACAAAATATCTTAGAATGAAAAATTAATAAATATGTACTATGTTTATATAATTTTAACAATAGTTTAACTTACTCAAACATGTAAATTACCTTTGTCAATCAAGCCCTTAATCTCCGCCCGCCTAATCTGGTTCTTTTGTAAAATGCTCTAATGCCCGCCATTAAGTTAAACAAAAATGCAAAAAAAGCAGAAAGTGCACAGTGAAACAGTCAACACACATGCACATTTGTAAAACTTACATTGAAAAATATGTCAAAGTCTTTTCCTGTTTCTGGGGTATGTGACACCAGTCCTGCTCCCATTAGCAAAGTGAACCTAAAAGTAATTCGAAACAGATTTAGAATAGCTTTGCTGTAACTTACTGTATTTTCTGCTGCACTCCTGAATTTCAGAAATAGTCCAGGAGCCTGTACTTATTTTATCTCATGTCTTTCTTCCACCACCCTCCACATCCTGTCTCACTCTTGCAGATTATTTTTCTTCCCTACTTTCATCCTTTGTCTCTGATTTTCTTCATTCTCTTCCCCTTTTTTGTCTCATTTTTTCACTCTTGTCTGGTTCAAAGACTGATGCTGAAAAATATTTCTTAATCTCACAATATGAGTGCTGGTACCCACTATCAGCAACCATTGACACAGATTAAACACTGCTTGAGGAAACCTATTTCCCGGAGGGAGCTGTGCTGGATAAATTATTGATAGTGCTTAAATGCAAGTCACCTGTGCATCTGCATGGCAGATATGTGCAGAGTGTGAAGTCAGAGCACCTCTGACACACGAAAAGAGCCTCTAAGGCATGCTTATCTGTCCTCTGTGCCAGAGTATGCCTGGAGGGGCACCGTGCTGCCCAAATATGTATACTTTAACCCTTTAATACAGAATTACATGCAATGAGGGATCAAAAACCAACACTGTCGAAGGAAGTAAAAACAGATTAGTTCCCATATTCTCTCTCCCTCAAGACCTATTCTTTTACTTTGATCCCCCTACCTTCTCCTCCACAGACATCTACGAGAAAAAGAAAACTGACTAGCATCATGAGTCTATTTGTCAATACCGTTGAAAAGTAAAAGATGGATTCAATGTTTTTGTTTCGTAAAACCCAACAGAGCCAGGAATTCTTGGCATGAGTCTTAAAGATTGTACTGTGACTTATTTTTGTATTACCTCTGGTTTACTCCTGAATTACAAGAAAAGCCAGAAGTGTACTTGCATATTTCTGTAGTTCAGTCATGAGCCTGGAGTCACAATTACTCATAGCACAAGTGTGCCTTCCTAGTAGGCATTTAGTTTGGCCCATGCCCTGGATGCATCCCATAAAGTGGTGGTAGCTGCATATCGTGTTTGTCTGTGCCAAGGAGGGGTAACCTCACATGGTCATCTCAAGCAATGTTTTACTATTATGTAAAACGCAGATCCTTACATTGACATCCCATGTATGTGTCAAATGTGTGTATATGCACTGAGTGTGTAGCACATTCATGGTAGTAGGATTCTGTGTGTTGTGAGAGTCTGAGCCAGAGTACGAGGATCAGCAAGATCCATTTGGATGCCCCTGGTTTAAGATGGCACAAGTTGGATGATGGAGGATGAGGACAGTTTCCTCCAGACAGTGGAAGTGTATTTCTTTCATTCCTGTACAAAATATAAAATTGCAAAACCAAAGGGGATGATGGACGGAGTCCAGGGAAGACATGGCTTGGCAGTTCGGGCTGGACTGTTCCCATGAGGCACAGGGTCAGACTGATTTGCATATGGCCATGTCTGAACTGGGGTGGCGGAGTGAGCTAAAGAATGATGATGGATTAAACCCAGATCAGTTGACTGGGGGTGAGTGCTTGCAATGTTCAACACTCCGTCCATCATCCCCTTTGGTTTTGCTATGTTCGCCCTAAGTTGGCAGGGTATGCCCAGACGTGGGTCCCTTGCTCACTTTGCCACTGGATTCAAGATAGCCTGGCTGATGACGGCTGTAAGCCAGAAACCGGTCCCAGGATGCTTGTTTCCGGTCCAGGGAAGACATGGCTTGGAAGTTCGGGCTCAACTGTTCCCATGAGGCACAGGGTCAGACTGATTTGCATATGTCTGAACTGGGGTGGCGGAGTGAGCTAAAGAATGATGATGGATTAAACCCAGATCAGTTGACTGGGGGTGAGTGCTTGCAATGTTCAACACTCCATCCATCATCCCCTCTGGTTTTGCCAAAATGTAAAATTGCCTGACTTTCCTTGATTTCTCCAAGCTTTGATTCTATGATGGACACTGCTCTGCCTTGTCTTTCTTTATGTTCAACACAGCAGCTTGTACAAAGTGATAGCAACACTATGAATCCTAATAAAGCCATTAATAGAACTGCAAACACATGAATGTAATGTCCAATCAGTGCTGGGACAGTAATGTAATAATTGCAATGGCAAATCAGACCGGTACAAAGTCAAAAGATAAGGCTTACAGCAATGGAACAAAGGCCGGACACAGAACTAATTTTGGCCTGCTAAGGATTGTACCTCGGTATGCAGCGTTGCTTTGCCAGACTTCGCATCATTTGGCGTTTGTTGCTACGAAGCTGTGCGGCGAAGATTTGCAGAGAGTTGTGCCATTCTGTGTCAGTTCCAAAGGAGCCTTCAACTGTGCGGCAAGTCTTTGAGGGGCTTGCGTTGCTTAGTGTCTTTTCCTTTGAAGCTTTCAGATGCGTGGTGAGCCTTTGCCGGGCTTCACGTCACTTTGTGCCGGATTTGACGGAATCTTCTGTTAGGCCAGGAGGAGGTCTCTCTGATGCCAGCCAATGGTCAAGGACTTGAGAAGAAACCTCTTGGGGATCATGAACTCACTCCAGAAGAGGCCAGCAGGGCTAAGGAAGAACCAGTTGCAGGCCCAGGCAGGTCCAGTGCACCAGATTGCACGGAGGCCTCTAGAGCCTGTTGTGACCACGTAGCTTAGAACAGGTCAGTCAGTTGACCCTCAGAGTTACTCTGCCTATGAGGAAGGGAGCAGGCCCAGTCTTCTTTCTCAGAGATCAGGGCTGTCCTTCTTCTGAGGTATCCACAGGTCCAGGTGTGTACTGAAGAGTCTGTCTGGGGGTCCAATATTTAAACCTGGTGCCAGCTTTGAAGTAGGAAAAACGTCTAGACTTCCTCCACATCTGGCTGTGGAATTTCCTTCTTTCTCCATCCTTGGCTCTGTGGATCTGAGGATGACAATAGTCTAGTGTGAAGTCCTTTGTGAGTGTTCTGAGGCAGCCTCTTGAAGAGCAAGTGTGGCAGGTGACAGCTCCGCTCCTACCATCCTGACAAGTTAGTCCATCATGACAACACCTAGTCCCCCTTTGTATCACTGTCTGGAAGGAATACACAAAGGTCAACTGTCAACTACACTCAGTCATGTGATGTGACCCAGTGTGAGAGACTGGGTTACTGCTTGAGGGGGGAGAAACCCTACTCTAGCAGCACCCACAACCTTGCCAGTGTGAGACAAAAACAAACCCCAAATTAACCTGTTTTCAATCCTCTGGTAGCCTGGCACAGAGCAGTCAGGCTTAACTTAGAGGCAATGTGTAAAGTATTTATGCAGCACTTCAAACAGTAATAAGGTGACAAAATAATACAAGAATTGAGTTGATTTTATTAAATAAAACAAGACCAAAATGACAAAAATCCAATCAGTAGAACCGGACATATGCAATTTCAAAGATTTAAATTAAAATAATGCCAAAAAGCCCGAAATGGTAATCGCAGCTATCTGGTCATGCGAGACCAGGAGAAAGTCACAAGTTTATGCCAACTGCAATGGAACACTGGCCAGATACAGGGACCAGGTTAGCCCTGCTGAAAAGTTACTTTCTCAGTCCAGTGCAAAGAGTCCCATTTGCGTTAGACAAGGCCGTGAGGAGCAGAGAAGCGTCACGGACAGTCGTCGATATAGCGCGTAGAGCAGGCCTGGGGTCGCGGACAGTCCTCGCTGTAGTGCAAAGATTCTGTTGTCATCATGAGTGTGTGGGCCAGTGCTTCATGGTGGTGCTCACTGTGATGCTGTAGCACAAAGAGTCGGGTTGACGGAACTTTGCGTTCTGTGAGTGACAAGGGTTCTATGCCAATGGGCCCATTCACAGTTGCAAAGAGCTCACAAACTTCAAATCTTCCTCTCTGTGGTCACAGCAAGGGTCCAGGGCCTGAGGGATCTGGGGTTTGCTCTAGCTGTATCTGGGTGCTGGGCAGGTGTTTGTGAGTCTGTTATGTCCCTGTGGCTTTGAACAGCTTTGAACAGCAGGCAAGCAGACTAGCCCTTGGAGTCAATCTGGGGGTCCTGGGTTCAGGTGAAAGTCCAAATCCCTCTGACTGGATGGCAGCAGGGCAGCCGGGCAGCTATCCATCAAGGTAGTAATCCAGTGAGGGCAGAAATGCAGCAGAGTGGCAGTGTATTGAAGAGTTGGTGTCTGAGGTCCAATATTTATACCAGGTGCCTCCTTTGATGCGAGAGAAATGCCTAAAGGTTTCCCTTTGAAGCACACAGGTTTCATGCCTCCCCTGCCCTGGCTCCAGACTAACTACAGGGGGTTTACAGCCATTTTTGTGAAGGTAGGACACAGCCTCTTCAAGTGTAATCAGGGCTGTGCCCAGCTCCGCCCTCTCATCCTGTCGGTGATGGCCCATCCAGGCACACCTAAGCCCTCTACAGTGTGTGGCTCTCTAGGAGGAATGCAAAAAGCCCAACTGTCAGCTACACCCAGTCATGTGACCCGGAGACAGGCTGCAGGTACTAAATGACTAGTGCAGGAAAATGTAAACTTTCTCATAGTGGCATTTTCAAAACTGTAATTTAAAATCTGACTTTGCCATAAGAGAGGATTTCTCATTACAATTCCAAAGATACCAAACACAAATAGATTGCCTGTTCCTATTTTGAAGTTACAGCTTATTAAATGTAAGTACAATGTTATCCTATGGAAGAGGTAGACCTTGTAGTAGTGAACAACAAATTTAAGAGTTTTTCAGTACCAGGACATGTAAAACTTAAAAGCACATGTCCAACTTTTTAAATACACTGCATCCTGACCTCTGTGCTTCCTAGAACTCACCCTATGGGTGTCTTATATGTATTACAAAGGAAGGTTTGGGTCTAGAAAAAGGTTTTTTTTCATGGCCTAAATGGCAGTTTAAAACTGCACCCAGACTGCAATGGCAGGCCTGAGACATGTTAAAAAAGGCTACTTAAGTGGGTGGCATAATAAGTGCTACCACCCACTAGTAGCATTCAACTTACAGGCCCTGGTTACATGTAGTGCCACTTAACTAGGTACTTTAACAGTAAATTAAATGTGCCAATTGAGTGTTAGACAATTTTACCATATTTCAAGGAGAGAGAAAAAGCACCGTGGTACTGGTTAGCAGTGGTAAAGAGTCCTAATGCCAACAAAAACGATATTCAGAAAACCGGAGGGGTGAAAGCAAAATGTTTGGAAATGACCCTGTAGAGAGGGCCAACTCCAACACAAAAATTCCAACTTAAGTCAAACACTATAACAGTTAAACCATGGCCTAACGTAATCAAGGGTAACAAAAAAATAATAAAACATAGTATTAATGATTCATTTTATCAAACAGTGCATCATCACACTGTGCCCAAAGTAATCCTCCAAATGGAATAATACGCTCCTCCGGGTATTAAAACTTTCACATGTGAAAGCTAGGGAAATGTGAATTCTCCAACAAGACCGAAGGTGAGTATTATTATGCTAATTCAAATCTTTGGCACTACATCAGAAAACATACCAGCAATAGTTTTAAAATAAACCTTTTGTAAATGTGTAATTGCTTGGACCAAGCCACTGCGTTATTATATCATCTAAACCTCCCAGGTAATACTTCATCACCATTGCATCTCTAACTGAGTGTGCTTCAAATCAGTCAACATTTTTTCTTGATTCTGAAATAATAAATTTTTCCTCCAGGCAATAGTGGCTGGAGGCACTGCATTGAAGGGCTTGGCGAAAGACATTAGCGTATTTCTTGCATTCTTAGGCCTAAATTCCCTGTCTCTGTTTTCATGCTCTTTAAGATATTGGACGGCCCATGACAGTTACATAAATTCAAAGCATAAAAATTCATCAACATAAGAGTGCAGACAACAAAGATGAATTCTCTTACATCCATTCCAAGCGTTGCAAGCGTCCCAATGACTCACACAACCAGCAAAACAGAAGGATTAACAGTTAGGACCACACAGCAATCGATTCTATTCTGTGTGTGATGACTTAAAGTTGTCAACAACTACAGTATTTTATTATTAACAAGGTGGCAATCATTCTCAAAGATCCAAAATGTAGACTGTGATCATTCTGGCGGACTCCAAACTCTGGTGATGTTAATGTATGACAGTTCGAATCAGTATGCATTTATGGCTTATTCAAACACAGCCTTCTCTTGTCCAACGCTATTAATATATTTTCTCATATTTGCTAACACAGGCTCCTGTCCATATCAGTGATATATGTTTGTATGTCAAGTTAAGGCTCTTTTCCACATGAAATGTTTATGAACTTTGGGTCACTGTATAGGGGAAAAGAAACACTGGCAATATGTTTTCCGTGCTTTCAAAGTCCTTGGCAGTGTATATGCTATTAACCCCTTTGCTGTTAGGCCTTTTCCCCCCTTGTGCTAAGCCTTTTTTTGGCTATTTGGAGTAGTTTGCGCTTAGGCCCCTGTAACCTTTTGACCACATAAGGTATCCACGCCACATTTGTGTCCTTTTCTTCCAACATCACGGGGATTCTAAAGGTACCCAGGGTTTGTGGATTCCCCTGGAGGGGACTTAGAAATTTGCCAAAATACAGCTAAATGTTGTTTTTTTTAAAAATGGGAAAAAAGTGCTGCACATGAAAGCGTCTGTTTTTTCCCTGCAAATGGTATAAACAAAGGGTTGAAATCACTATTTTCCCAGCTTTCAGGGACTGACAGACTTTTGTCAGAAAACCAACATTTTTTACACAGTTTTGCCATTTTACTGGGAGATAGTCTATTTTTGCTATTTTTTGTGCTTTCAACCTTCTTTCAGTTAATGGTAGAAATGGGTATGAAAGCAATAATGGATCCTGGAAAGCTATACATTTTAGCAAGGGGTCATTTGTGTAGATCCTTCAAGGTTTCTTTATAGAAACTAACAGTTGAAAATAGGAAAAATTGCAAATGAGTTGAAAATAACAGCCATTTGTGCCAACATTTTCAACTTTGCAAGGGATTCTGGGTAACAGAACCTGGTGAGAGCCAGACAAGTCACCCCATCCTGGATTCCCCTGGGTGTCTAGTTTTCAAAAATGTATAGGTTTTCTAGGTTTCCCTAGGTGCCGGCAGAGCTAGGGTTAAAAATCTACAGCTAGGTACTTTGCAAAAAAAGGGTCAGTTTTCACTGTGAAAATGTGGTGTGTCCACGTTGCGTTTTGGGCCGTTTCCTGTCTCGGGCACTAGGCCTACCCACACAAGTGAGGTACCATTTTTCTCGGAAGACTTTGGGGAATGCTGGGTGGGTGGAATTTTGTGGATACACGCAGATTCCAGATCTTTCCACCACAGAAATGTGAGACAAAATGTGTTTATTTTGACAAAGTTTGAGGTTTGCAAGGGATTCTGGGTAACAGAACCTGGTGAGAGCCAGACAAGTCACTCCAGTCTGGATTCCCCTAGGTGTCTAGTTTTCAAAAATGTATAGGTTTGCTAGGTTTCCCTAGGTTCCGGCAGAGCCAGGGTTCAAAATCTACAGCTAGGCACTTTGCAAAAAAAGGGTCAGTTTTCACTGTGAAAATGTGGTGTGTCCACGTTGCGTTTTGGGCCGTTTCCTGTCGTGGGCACTAGGCCTACCCACACGGAGGTACCATTTTTCTCAGAAGACTTTGGGGAAAGCAGGGTGGGTGGAATTTTGTGGATCCACGTAGATTCCAGGCCTTTCCACCACAGAAATGTGAGGAAATTGTGTTTTTTTTAACTAAAGTTGCGGTTTGCAAGGGATTCTGGGTAACAGAACCTGGTGAGAGACACACAAGTCACCCCATCCTGGATTCCCCTTGGTGTCTAGTTTTCAAAAATGTACAGGTTTGCTAGGTTTCCCTAGGTGCCGGCTGCGCTAGGGCCCAAAATCCACAGGTATGAACATTGCTAAAAACAAGTCCGTGCCCAGTGGGCTTTCTGCCGCCCTGGAGGGGAATCAGGGGGAGGGAGGTTTGCCCCAATATGCCCCCAAGGGGGGCAGAAAGACTGTGGCTATTTTTTGGGGGGTGGGGGCATTGGCATGCCCATTCTGGGCAGCCCCCACGCATAAAAAATTCAGCGTAATCGCTGGTGCCTAGTGGGCTTTCTGCCCCCCTGGGGGACAGATCAGGGGCCACTGCCCCCATCTGCCCCCAAGGGGGGAGAAAGACTGTGGCATTTTTTTTGGGGGGGGGCATTGGCATGCCCATTCTGGGCTGACCAGCCCCCTGAATTTAATTAAATATATATTTCCTGATGCCTAGTGGGCTTTCTGCCCCCCCGGGGGCAGATAAGGGGCTATTGCCCCCATATGCCTCCCGGGGGGGGCAGAAAACTGTGATAATTGTTTTTGGGGTGGGGGTATTGGCATGCCCATTCTGGGCAAACCCCAACCCTACATCATAAAAAAAAATCCCTGGTGCCTAGTGGGCTTTCTGCCCCCCCCCCCCCCGGGGGCGGATCAGGGGCTACTGCCCCCATCTGCCTCTGGGGGGGCAGAAAGACTGTTGCATTTTTTTGGGGGGGTGAGGGCATTGGCCTGCCCATCTTGGGCACCCCCACCCCTAAATCAAATTTAAAAAAAATCCCTGGCTTCTAGTGCGCTTTCTGCCCCCCGGGGGTCAGATTGGGGGCTACTGCCTCTGTCTGCCCCCCTAGGGGGCAGAAAGACTGAAATTTCTCAGGGGCATGGGGGTGGATGGGTGCATTGTCATGCCCATTTTGGGCAGCCCCCACCCCAACATTACTAAAAAAAAAGTTCCTGGTTTCTTGTGGGCTTTCTGCCCCCCCAGGGGTCATATTGGGAGCTACTGCCCCTGTCTGCCCCCTGGGGGGGCAGAAAGACTGGAATTTCTCTGGTGGGGGGGTGGGGGCGGGGGCATTGTCATGCCCATTTTGGGAAGCCCCCATCCCAACATAAATAGAAAACAAAATCCCTGGCTTCTAGTGGGTTTTCTGCCACCCGGGGGGGGGGGCGGCAGGAAGACTTATGCCCCCAAAAAATTGGGGGGAGCAAAGGCCCTTGCCCAAGGGGCTGCTCCCCCTTCCTGGTGTCTAGGGGGTGGATCCCTGCTTGGGGATCGCCCTCCTGGGGCGATCCCCAAGCAGGGGTCCACTAGGGAGGGGTACCATTGGACAGGGGAGATTCTCCCCTTTCCAATGATACCTCTCCCGTCTTTCTACGTGCTCGGGGGGCTGAGATAGCCCCCTGAGCACGTAGAAAGTGAGGCTGAAATGAGCCTATTGGCTCATTTTAGTTTCGGTTTCTCTGCAATGAAGTCAGCGCGTCGTGCGCGCTGGTCTTCATTGCACAGAAACAACAGAGATAGCCTCAGGAGCTGGGGAAGCCCTTCCCCAGCTCCCGAGGCTGACGGGGGGAAAAGGAAATCCCTCTGGTGCCCGCACAAGAGGCATTTCCCCTGCCATGTGCTAGGACGGCCGGGAGCCGTCCTGCGCACACGAGCACCGTGGCGCAGGACGGCTCCCGGCCGTCCTGCCCATGGAAGGGGTTAAAGTCTACATGTTTTAGAAAAAACCGCAGTAAAAGCTGCATGTGTTCACATTTGCACTCATGCATCAACTAATCTAAGTTAACCCTCTTATAACATATATTTACATAGTTTGATCAGATTGCAGAAGAAAATCTGAAAACACCCTAGATAGTTTCAGTGGAACGGGAATCAGATTTATGACCTTCTATGAGGTGTTACTAGAGCAGATTATGCAAGCTGGCGTCTGGTCTGCATGTTCTACTTTGGAATCATAACAAAAGGAAGAAAGATGGAATGAAAAACTCAAAGCCACACTTGAAGTAAATTATCTGTTGCATTTGCTTATGGATCAGAGCATCAACAGTAAAAACTCATCCAGTCGGCATTGAATCTGGAAGAAAATACGTCTATTTTGAATAGCCTCAAAGGCATATCAGATTCTGAAATACTTGAGAGTCTAGCCTCCAGTTTCTGTAGTACATTAGAAAACTGGAATTCCAGCCTGCTTTTACTTTTGTCTGTCCTGGTAGATACTCTGTCATCACTGGCATGTGGTTCAGATTATAGTTCCAGAAGTCCTTCGCCAGAGTCATTATGAGTCTTGATAGGGTTCCTTCCAATATGTTGTTGTTATGGATCACAGAAATGATATCCATTTTCAAAAGAACACTTTTTGTCTTGTGTGACATTCAAGACTTCAGTTCGAGGTAACCCTACACAGACGTTTCAGACATCTGAAGTCTATCTGGTGTCTCTAGCTGGACCACATTCCTCCTGCAGATACATTTCAGCATCTGGCTCACCAACCTGTCCTGCTGGCATTGGACTTGATAATAACATCCGGAGAGGATCCTAAGATTGCCTTGCCTTTCCATGCTTCCATGCCATGAAAATATTTTGTTCAGGCTGAACATTTGGCAGATTTTCTCTTTGATAACCTTCTCAATTGTATTTGGCGAAAGGATGGTTGCTGATAAGAATTCTATTCTGAAACCTAGAAAGTCATTCTCCTTCTTCCAACAAAGATCCAATTTCATAACATTGATTAAGAAACCTAAGCTTTGGAGGGTATCTATATCCAGAGACATCTGAGATAGTAAAAATTGCCTGTCATTGGCCTTGAAGATCATGTCCCCAGTTAAATTATCATTGGAAATATAGAGTCTGAAAATACTTTGCCAAAGGTTGCATCACTTTGGTGATGCACCAAGGACCCGAAGTGAGGCTGATGAAAGGGCAGTACATTTGTATGTTTGATTTTTTTATACAAATTGCAGAAATCTGAAGAGAGGATGACAAATTAGTATAATGAGGTAAGCAGCTTTCACATCCAACCACATCATCCATTTTTTTATTGCAAGGTATCACTCAGAAGGTCCATCCTTCCTTCTTGAAATAATCAGTAAAGAATACAAGAAGTCAATTCCTTCAGGGTTACAACGAGGTGGAAGCCTTTGTCTTTCATTTTATCTAAAATATCTTGCTGAGAAAACAAATCAGATGTGACCTTTTTATTGCTCGTTTTTGTAGCAGTTATTTAATCTCCATATCTATTAGATCCTGTTCCTCTTGTGAGAAGGAGATACTGTGAGACCAAGGAGCGTACCTAGGGGAGCCACAGAGCTGTGTTGTTTGAAGCATCCATGCATTCATAGTAAGCAGCTACCAGTTGTGGCCCCAAATGTAGCCAATCTCATCTGAATTTCTTTAGAATTTCTTCTCTTGCACCACCTCTGCAATAGCATTATCACCTGAGCCATTGAGCAAAAGAAAGTTGAGAACCTGGACTGGTCCCACCCACCATGTTGCTTGCCTGCAGTATATTCTTGGGAGGTTTGGGTTTGGGCACAGTTGCTAGGGCGCCCACTGACAAGACCAACAATGGAAAAAAGGTGGGAACTGAAAACTTTCTTTAGGGATAATTGCAACTTGTTCAAGGCCTTAGAGGTGGTAACAAACTACAGGAGATCTTTAATAAAGGTATCCAAAAAATAGCAGTCCTTGTGTCACCATACCAGTGTCTGAAATTACCCAATCTCCCAACTTTGGGACCAACCTAACCAGAATGGACCTGTATCTTTCTGTTGACATGGCACAATTGGTGTTGCCAAGCAAACTCTGCCACTCTGCCATGATCTCTGGATCAATCATTGAGTAAGGCAAAATAGCAAAAATGTTTGTTCTGGTGACACTTCCAGAGAATAACCTACGATGGTGGTAAGACAGATAAAATTACATTATGGAGCTTGCATACCTACATGGAATTACCACGCAAGAGCTGCAATAGAGGAAAATAAATTATGAGAGGCTTAACTAAATCTGTAACAGCAAAGAAAGAGGCTATCAAATACATAATACGAGTTATGGACAGAATTGAGAGAGAATTGGCGTTGATTGGTTATTACAGTTATGGGCTTATAGTTATATTGATTGATTTTATTGGGATTTGTAATTTTTCTATCACTTTGTACAAGCTGTTATGTTGACAGTAAAGAAAGATCAACTATAATGCTCACCTCTGAGTATTTATCTTGCTAAATGTGTGAGTAGGTCCTAAGAACCAGTGACTTGGATCTTATACTGGATGACATTACTGGCATGTGATAGTTTGTGGATGAAAGGCTGCAATGCTGATTGTGGCACATAATTAAATGCACTCAAAGGAATCGGTGAAAGTTACATGAAAGTCCATTGAGAAGGCACATAAATGTAACAAAAGTGATTGTTCACCATGTGGATATAAACATTGATTCAATAGATTCATGAACATTGCCAAGAGTTAATAATGACGTGAATACCGGTGAGCTGCAAGTATGATGGAACTCAGATATATGATTCTTTTGAACAGGAATGCAAAAAATGTAGTATAGGGTAACACAAGAAGTTATTTTATGTTTAGTACCATGGCATACTGTTCAAAAGCTTTTCCAGATTAGATTCTGTCTCGATTGCAGACTTTGCCTCATGTTTACCAATTCTGTGTTGCATAGGCGTAGGGTGGGTAAGGGATGCACTCCGATCTTTACTCCACTGCTTCTTTCTTCATGAGAGCAACAGTGTCAGTCTTGTTTGGGTCAGGACTTGTTGAACTGACTTGTGCACAGGACTAGGTGGTCATATCAATCTGCAGATGATCAGATGTAGCAGCTGTAGCTTGGTGGCCAAGTTTCTTTGGGCCTTATTACAATGCCGGTCGGACCGACCTCTGTGGTCCTGTCGGATACAGTCGAACTGCCACGGTCTCATCAGAATCGGTCACATGCATCCTGTACTCCGACCAACCTCTGACAGACCGCCGACTCCAACAGCCTTTCTCCCACCGCCGAGATGGCGGTCGGAAAAAAACAGCAGCCACAGGGCAATACAGGGATCTCCGACCGCCATCCGGATTACGATGTGGGTTTCCGACGACTCGACCGTGGCGGTCCGTCCGACTGCCTCGAGTCATTGGAAACAAAGCTTTTGGGGTGCACACTCACCCAAATCTGCTTCTCCCCAGCAGTCTCCACCATGGATCCCTTTCTCCAGGTCCCCCCTACACCTGAGCAGCTGAACCCCAATGACTATGACGCTGTGGGAGCCAGAATCCAGGTAAGTCCTTCTGCGGTATGTGTCCCCATTGACTGAACTGTGCACATTCCATCACTCCTGCAATGGGGTACATGGAACACATGGCATATCCCCACATATGTCACGCATGTGTGCACAATTCACATGTTTTGTGTGATTTTGTACGCACTTGCAGCAACATATTCGGGGATATGTGCACTGTTGTAGATTCGACTGCTGCGCTGGCAGCGGTTGCATCATAATACGGCAGGGGGCACTTCTCAACTTCGGTGGTCGGAAAGGGCTCGCCAAGACAGCGATTGGACGGTCGGTCCAACCGGCATATTAATCAGGCCCATTGTGAGGATGTCTGTGTTTTAGTTGCACCCTCCAAGCTGATCCTCGATTTCCACTCTGCCAGTGACATGGCTGTTATTTACTTTGCCAGCAGTGAAAGTACCAGTATCTCAAGCAGTGGCGGCCAGTGCAGGTTCAGCGCCGTGGGGTGCTAGGGCTGGGCGGGGAGGAAGTCACAAACAACGGAATAGGGAAAATAAAATAAATAATTAAATAAAACTACTGACCTTGCGCTCGCCACATCACCTACGCAAGCGAATGCCTACGAGGAGGTGATGTGTGGATCCTGGACAGTACAGTAGCCAGGGCAATGAGAATTATATTTAGCCTTCCTAAATATACATCTCTGGCACAAATAAGGCTTGAATTCGGCCTACGTAACCAACAAACAGCGCAGAAGGGTGCTTACCTCAAATATTTTCCCTATTCCATCATTTGTCACTTCCCCCGCCCTGCCCCAGCCCCACTTCACTGCCCCATCGTGCTTACCTGCACGGGCCGCCACTGATCTCAAGCCTGCAATGGGCTGCTGGGCAAACCAAGAATTTTTGTGTGGTGCAAATGTGATACGGTTTCCTTGCAAGAGTAGACCTTGTGAGCACTCCTGGCTTACTCTCAGTTAATCAGCTTCCTCTCAGTGCTCCACATATCAGGAGTACGTTGGGCCTCTCCTGCTTGATAGTTTTTCGTCATACAGGGCCAGTCACACTCCTTCTGTCTCTAAGCAGGCAGTTAGGCTTCTAGGACTTCCAAGCAGATACCCAGCTCTCCAACTTCTCTCTCTTTAGTGTCTTTGTCTCCACCCTGCTGCCACAGGAATTCAGGCACTTCTCTTCCACTGTTTGTGGAAGGTATTCTCATACTCTATCTTGGCCCTCTCTGCAGGGTCATCCCCAAACCTTTTGCCTTTTCCCCCCGTTTTTTGGTTGAATTCAGTTTTGTTGGCCTTAGGTTTATAACCAGTGCTATAGTGCTTGTGCTCACTCCCCTAAACATGGTGCAATTGGCATTTTTAATTTACTTGTAAAGTCCCTTGTAGAGAGGTATACCATATATCCAGGGCTTTTAAAGTAAATGTTTCCAGTGGCCCTGTAGACCTTATTGTGCCACCCGCTTAATTAGCCCCTTAAAATATTTCCCAGGACTGCCATTGAAGCATAAATGCAGTTTTAAACTGCCAATTCAACTTGGCAATATAACCCCCTGGTCAGGCCTTAAACTCCCCCTTTATTGCATATGTCACTCCGAAGGTGCGCCCTAGCTAGCATAGAGCACGGTGCATTGTAATTAAAATGTTGGGCATGTATTAGTAAGTTTTACATGTCCTGGTAGTAACAAATCCTAAATTCGTTTTTCACTACTGTGAGGCCCACCTGCCCTATTGGATAACGTTGGATTGCCTTACTGCATTTAATGAGTACTAACTTTTCATTTTGGGCGGGTAAGCTTTCCCTGTTTGGTATCTATGAAATTGTAAGTAATAGTCCTCTTTAATCGTAAAGTCGGATTTTAAATTACATTTTGAAAGTGCCACTTTTAGAAAGTTGCCATTTTCCTGTCCTTTGCTATTTGGTACCAGCAGCCTGTCCTAGGTCACATGACTCAGTGTTGTTGGCAATTGGACTTTGTGAGTTCCTCCTAGACAGTCACACTATAGAGGGATTAGGTGTACCGGAATGGGCCATCTGCTGGCAAGATGGTGGGTGGTGCTAGGCACAGCTCCACTTGCAACTGAATAGACTGTGCTAGCCTTCACACACAAGGCTTGTCATCACTGCATTGTCATGCAGCCAGCTTTAAACCAGGGCAGAGGATTTAGGAAACTTTAAGCACTTCAAAGGGAATTCTTTAGAAACGATTCCTACAACAAATAGAGGCACCATGTATAAAAAGGGATCCCTCAGACCGACTCTTCAGTTCACTTTCTGTACCTTCTGAAGGACTCTCAGAGGACTGCCTGCTGTTGTGGCCTGCTGTGTACTCCACAAGACTGCTTTGCTGCACCTGGTACGACTGATTTGCTACCTGGAGCCTGCCTTGAACCCTCAGAGGTCTTCCCTGCTGCTTGAGCCCTACTTCATCACTTGAACGCAGGACTGCAAGAGGAACTTCAAGGGCTAGTTAGCTGGCCTCCTGTTCAGAGCCACAGGGACATAACAGGCTCCCATCATCTTGAAGCTGCACCTGGACCCAGCCTGAGTGAGTCCTAACCCTTCAATCGGTGCCTCTCCAGTCCAGGACCCTTGTTGAGGGTGGTAAAGTTACCCAGATAGCCAAAATCCAAAACTTGGGACTTAAAAACTTTTTGGCTAAAAAGTGCTCTGCTAACAGATGAAAATCCAGGACTAACCTACTCATCTATCTATCCAAGTTGCAATGCTGGTCAGCCGGATATCGCGGTAGCTCCCGTTACGTTCTTCCCTGCAACAGCAAATCCTTTTCAGTGGTCCTTCACCAAAGGGATATCCGCCTTCTAGAACTCTCATCTGCTACAACCTTCTGCCTCGTCCAGCTGGAGATTTTTGACTTCCAAAAAAGAGACTAAGCCCAAACGTAGAAATCTTCACACCGACTTCGTCCTGTGGCTCCCTTGATGATGATGCTCCCTCCTCAGACACCATCTGCAGCCTTGCCCCGCTGAACTTTACCTTCTTAGAATATTTTCTTTAATATTTCTTCTAAGTCTGAAGATGAGCGCTCACAATGCCCAATCCACTTCTTGTATCTGACTCGCGCTCTATCGATGTCGGCCATATTTTCGACTTTGACCCGGTCCCGAACTTTGATCTTTTAGGCAGTAGTTTTTAGTGAAATAAAAAACCAGAACTCCGATTTCACTGATTGTTTTTTCGTCATTTTGGTGTCAAATAAGTTATCAAAATGTGCTCTATTTTTGTAAATTGGTGTGGGATTTCTCTAATGTTGTGTTATTACTTTATTACTGTTTGAGTGGTATATAAATTCTTTACAATTACCTCTAAGTTATGCCTGACTGTGTTCTGTGGCAAGCTACCAGGGGTTAAGCACAGGTTAATTTAGTAACTTTGTGGTTCACCTGAGAGGGATTGTGACTGTTGCATGACCAGAGTTAACAAAGAGCATACAAAATGGATCCCAATGGCCACGGTTCTCAGACTCATATATCACAGCAAGTGCGACTGCCATGCATGTGCTACACATGCACTGCAGACACACACACAGTTGAAATGCACAAATGATGACAACACAAGGTTTTGTGTTACACATATAGGTAAACTTTACAAGAGATGGGTCAATAGACTGCCCTCTCACTGACACAGAGAAAAAGGTCTGGTCACACTGCAAATTCACAAAACACAACACACAGACACCACTGCTTTACATGATGTATCCAAGGCCAAGACAGTAGTCAATTGCCTAGTATGAAGGCATGCTTAGTGCACCCCTCCAGGTTACAGGACAGATCCTGAACTTCACATTGTGATGGATAGGCCTAGGCCTCTACGCACATGCTATATTAGAGTGACACCAGGTGCAAAATAAATCTCGGGATACCAGTATCACATGCAGTTGCGTGCTCAGGACAAGGGTAAACACCTATTTTCAAAGCAGGGGACATTCCTGTCTCAACAGACACCCTTCACAGATCATACTACCTAAACCTTACTCCAGCATTGGGGAAGTCCAGTCCACGGGTCAGCAAAAGTCTTTGGAAGGTCCATCTACACTCCTATGGTTCATTCCGGCTTTGGCTCCACAGTGAAATATTGGCCTTGTAGTGAGCTAGACAGTCTTAGCCACTTGAGATTCTCAACCTTCCTTGCCATCAACCACTTGAGGGGTATGTGATTTGTCTGCATCACAAACTTGGTAAAAAAACAAATAAGGTCAGAACCGCCTTCCGTGTTATTGTAAAGCATTCTTTTTAATGGGTACCAGTTCTGATCTCTAAGAAGCAGTCTGCTGCTAATAAAGGCCACTGGATGCTCCCTGTCCTTTGCATCAAGCTTACCCAATACCTCTCCAACTCCTTTCTTTAAGGCATGAGTCTGTACAGTGAAGGGTTGACCATAGTCAGGTGCCTTTAACTGAGTACAGTTACATAGACTGCCTTCAGGTCCAGTCGTCCACACAAAAATATAAGTCTGCGAATTCTTGATGGGGACAAATACTATTGAACTGGTGCTAGCAAGCTCTGCCTTTTTTTAACCATTTTTATTTATTGGGTTTTTCCTCAGAGAAAGATTCCAAACAGAGATTCCACATATTACAAGCTATTACATGTATTACAAGTAGAATGGGCTCCTGTGTTTTTTTGACTCATTCTTAATCATTATGGTTTGAATAGAACCGCAGAACAGGTAAACTTGCTGATTTGCCTCGCTGAATGTAAGGTATGGGGACCCAGAAAAGTGTGGGGGGTATGAATCAGGTGTGGACGGAACTCGTGAAATTTGACTCAGCAGAATTCTGCAGAGTTACATAAAAACTCTGTTAGATTTTCTGAGTTCTGCCAATGGACGTAAATATACATGTTGCTCTGCTCGCCCTATCATTTAGCGCTTGAGCACATTCTGCTCTGAAAAATGAGCGATGCACCAGAATGCGCAACTACTCAAGTTGGTTTTGCTTCCGCTCAAGTAGATTTTCTACTCGAGCGACAACCTTCTGTCTATGATCGCTAACGATGGCTTCCTAGTGACCGTAAATCACACTGGGGACACCAAATATCACTAGCGCTCGACAACTTACCTTTCATTGAGCCGCGCGCAAGAAACAATTCCACAGCACGGAGATTGGTGGAATTTAGCCAATTCCACGGGTGGAAGGAAACATTCAGCCCACCCCTAGTATGAATGGGGATAAAGGGAGGCTAGACTCAAACAAAAGAAGGCCAAGCAAGTGTACACAACACCAGAGGGAAGATTCTGCAAAAGGCTGGATGTGGACTTGCTCGGAGGGGCAAGGTTCCGGAGTCTGTGGTCCGGGAGGTGGGTCAATCAGCCAGGAAAGCAATGTCTCCCAGCTGTAGGCCATCAGATGACAGCGTGTCCCCCTGACATCCTTCCTATGTAGTACACTGCCACTGCTTTCACCCAGCAGATAAAGGCGCCTAATCAAAGTACCGGGCTCAGGGGAGGGCACAGTTTCCAATGTGCTGTGATAATTGATTTAGCCATAATAAGGAAGAATTCAAGAAAGCGTGTATTGATTTTGCATTTACGCAGCCTTGCTTATATACCCAGAGCTCCTGCTTCCCAGGATGATATGCCCTGCATTCGCGTTGCTCATTCCAGTTCGGAATGTATAGTGGACCAGTACATACAAAGCTGTGGGCAATCCCATAATATATGTATTAGGTTTGCCCCAGGGGCGTTACATCTGGCATAAGCATCTGAGGATCCTGGCAAAATGTGGGCCAAACATTTAGGGGACCAGTATGTTCGTGGAATATATAGAATTGAATGAGTTTGAGACATGCATTGCGGGACACCACATGTGGGTAGGTCAGGGCCCTTCCCCATTCCTTGTCGAGGAGCTGTCTGCCAAATTTGGTTTCCCATATATTCCTCAGAGATTGTAAGGATGTCTGTGCGTGGATTGTGAGGGCCTTGGTAAACCAGCTAATCAAATTGCGTCCCATACCCATGGCATGTAATGTTTGCAACAGTTGGTGTGTGGTTGGTTCAGCCCCCTGGGTTGCCCAGGTATTGCCGATTGTCCCCTCCAAAGAGGAATAGAGAAGGAACTATCCCCAGGAGAGCTCGTATTATTCAGTAAATGCTTCAAACGTCAACAGCTGTCTATTGAGGAATAGGTCCCCCATGCTAGTCATCTCCACCACCCCCCACCCCTATAGCTGCTGGCCAGTGAGGTGGTCCATCTGAGTCGGGAATCTGAGTAATGGGATCGCAGGGACCTAAGGAGGGAGGTAGCCAGTGTATCGAATTGCATTTGATTAGCATGAGAGGGTCATTCGCAGGAGTTTTGGTAAGTTGTGAGGCTGTCAAATGTTAGGGTACATGATTTGGTGAAGGGCCTCCCTGGTAATTGGTGGGGTCAGCTGTACCTGTGTCCTGCAGGTAGCAGTCCACCAGCCAGTAGGAAAGCTGCTGCAGCTGAGCAGCCAGATAATAATGTTCAAAATTGGAGGCTCCAAGTCCTCCCTGCTCTGGGTGGTTAAAGTTTAGGTAAGATTACCTGTCTGCGAGACTTATTCTAGCAGAGATCTCCCAAGAGGATGTGTAGCTACTGAAAAAATGAGCATGGGAGATTCAGCGGAAGATTCGCAAAGTAATGGAGAAGACGAGGAGGATCACAATTTTGGCAATCGCCACCCGACCTGTTACTGATAACGGGAGAGATGTCCAAAAGGGAATCTGCTCACTGATGGAGGCAACCGCTGTCGACAGATTACTGTCAAGTAGGTCGGCAGCTGCATGAAAGTCCAGGAAGCACAAATAAAGAACAGAGGAGGGCTCCCACCAAATGGGGTTAGCAGCCTCTGCCTTAATGTGCTTCTAGACTTGGCCAGACTTCTTGTAACCCTTGCTCATAAGTGACAAGCTACCCCTTATCTCAATGTTATGTACAGACAGGTGTAAACCCTTGAGTAAGTGAGAAGAGGTGGGAAAATCTTCTCCGTCCCCCTCTTCACTGTCTTTGCTGCTCTGGAGTCAATTCACGGGCAAACTGTACTCCATCCACAAAACCATCCCTTACATCACCGTGCATGATTTGAGGAAGCAGTTCACTTTTTTCCTCTGTCATATCCATGATGTACATGTGAAATATCTAAAGCTCTTGAGCAAATCGGCTTCATCTCCTTCACTGCCTGACCTCCCTGGTACCCACTCTGTGTCACAGTTATACAACTCCTACTTTTGCTGTTGGCTTTTCTGAATGTTTTTCTTCCCCTGGCTCATTTATTGCACCACAAATTCTTGAGGCCAATCATAGAGTCAACCACATCTTTTTGAGAGGACTTACCACCCTTCCCTTACTAAGGTTCCTGGGAAACAACCTTTACAACCAAGGCTAAACAACAAGATGCCTTTATAACAAAGGCATTACAACACACGTTTTGACAGCAATTTTTTTCAATGAGGATGCTTTTACAACAAATTTTGTTGTAAAAGCATGAATGGTAAAGGCATACTCGTAGTAAAAAAAAATTACATGTAAATATAAGTATTTTGTTAAGTGTTAAAGGTAAGTATTAAGCGTATTTTATAAATATATATTGCCTACTTGCGGTTGCCAGTAGGTAGTTATAGTTAGGACCTACTTTCCATAGAAAAATCGTTTTTTGACTTACCTATATCATTGGTGCCATTTGACGAATCGTCACAAAATTCTCCAAACAAATTCGACGTTCACTTCAGCTGCTGTCCGGAAAGTGTCAGGGTCATCCGCCAAGCAGGGGCTGAGAAAAAGGGGGTCTCAAAAAGCGTTTTCCCCATGTTAATTCCCATAGAGATTTTGAACATAATTGCAGCCCAAATCGCTTAACAGAATTACACCAAATTTGACAGAAAGCTAGCTCTTGGTCCAGAAAGCATGCTTTTTGTTATTTGGTGTAAATCCGTTCAGTAGTTTTCAAGATATTAACCAAAATCCAAATTTGTATATCTAGCGAAGCGGAACCGTGAGTCCGCGGGTCCATGCACCAAAGCAGGTCCTGATTGGATGGCCGCAACCTGACTGGGAAGTTTCGACCGCCATTTTATGTGTCAGGAAATGGTCCCCGGTGCCAAAAACGTCTGTACAAAGTGAATAAAGGGGTCAGGATAGAGGTACTCTGACCCCATGGATGTGTTAAAGGGGTACCAGAGGGACCCATAAAGGACAAATACTTGCCTTATAAAGTTTTTTTCTCAATGCACAAGGAATCAATGGATTCCTTGCGGTGCTCAGTGTGACACACGTTCCCAGTGGAATTACGAATCCTGATGCAGCTCAACAGAGGCCCTGTCCCCTTTGTCCACCACTCTGCAAACGTGCCTCCAGGCACACTACTTGTTAGGGGATGAAGTCCCCTTGGATGCAGAGGTTCCCTGGGGACCAAGAACCCCTCCTGTTACCACCAGTCAGTGCAATGCAGCGGGATTGCTGAGAGCTCGTCGGAGGCCCTGCCACCTTTCCCCTCTACTCTGCAAACATGCCTCCTGGCAAACTACGTGTTGGGGGATGAAGTTCCCTTGAATGCTGGAGGTCTTTGGGGGCCAACAACCCCTCCTGTTACCGCCAGTAAGTCCCACAAAGTGGGATTGCTGAGAGCTCATTGGAGGCCCACCCTCTTTGTCCGCCACTCTGCAAACACACCTCTTGAAACACTACTGGTTGGGGGATGAAGTCCCCTTGGATGCTGAGGGTCCTCAGGGGCCAAGGACCCCTCCAATTACCACCAGTAAGTCCCACACAGCGGGATTGTTGAGAGGTCATTGGAAGCTCTGCCCCCTTTGTCTAGAACTCTGAAAACATACCTCCTGGTGCATGGCTTGTTGGGGGATGAAGTCCCGTTGGATGCTGAGGATCATTGGGCACCAAGAACCCCTCCAATTACCACCAGTAAGTCCCACACAGCAGGATTGATGAGAGCTTATCCAAGGCCCAGCCCCCTTTCTCCACCCACTGTACAGATCCATACAGCTACTCACACACCCACTCACAGACCCATAAAGCCACTCAGAAACCTACTCACACACCCACACAGCTACTCATACACCCACCCACAGACCCATAAAGCCACTCACACACCCACTCACAAACCCAATCAACCACTCACACACCCACACAACTACTCACACACCCACTCAGACACCCATATAACCATTCACACACCAGGTCACAGACCCATACAGCCAATCACACACCCACTCACCAAATTATACAGCCACTCACTCACCCACTCTGAAAGGTTTTAGGTTACAGTTAGGAAATAAAATTAAAACATCCTTTGAAATTCACTAAGAAAAACAAGGGTTACAAGGACGTTATAGTTAGGAAATAGAATTTAAAAAACGTATACATTCACTGAAAAAAAAGGTTACAGGGACATTATAGTTAGACTCAGATTTCACTCGTACAAAACCATTGACATTCAGCAGTTATAGTTACCTGAGCTAACTATAACTTACGCCCTCGCAATGCACTGCTTATGCCCTCACATATTACTTCACTCATGACATGGTCAGTGACACCACTGATGACATCTCAAATGACATCACTGATGGCATCATCCTGTGATTGAGAGTGTTTTATTAAAGTTTATGAGTGCTAAACATATATTTTAAGTTCTACAAAGGTTAAATTACTATACTTTGTGTACTACTAATGAGTGATACTATTTCTAACATATATTATGTGAGTGGCTGTGTGAGTGTGTGTATGAATTTGGAAGTGGATGTCTGAGTGGCTGTAGAGGTATGTGAGTGGGTGTGTGAGTGGCTGTATGGGTGAATAGGTGGGTGTGTGAGTACCTGAATGCGTGAATAAGTGGCTGTGTGAGTAACTGTATGGGTGTGGCAGTGGCTGTGTCAATGGCTGTATTGGTGAGTGAGTGACTGTGTGAGTGGCTGTATAGGTGAGTGAGTGGGTGTATGACTGGCTCTATGGATGAGGAGTGGGTATGGGAGTGTATTGGTAAGTGAGTGGGTGTATGGGTGAGTGAGTGGCTATATGAGTGGCTATATGGTTCTGTGAGTAGATATGTGAGTTGATGTATCGCGACTAAGTGGCTTTGTGAGTGGCTGTATGGGTTAGTGACTGTGGGGCCAATTCACAGAACTAATCTGAGACAAAATCCTAAACTTACTACTTCTGGTATTCACAGAAGGGACTTACGATTTTTGGTATTCACAGAAATCACTTACGACTCCTGGGCCCGATTCACAAAAGTTATCTGAGACAAAATCCTAACTTTACGACTTTCGGTATTCACAGAAGGCATTTAGGAGTACTAAAGTTATGATTCCTAACTTTACTACTCCTAAACTGAGAAAAATCCTAACTTTACGACTTTCGGTATTCACAGAAGGCATTTAGGAGTACTAAAGTTAGGATTCCTAACTTTACTACTCCTAAACTGAGAAAGATCCTAACTTTACGATTCTCAGTATTCACAGAAGGCATTTAGGAGTACTAAAGTTAGGAATCCTAACTTTACTACTACTAAACTGAGAAAAATCCTAACTTTACGATTTTTGGTATTCACAAAAAACATTTAGGATTATAAAGTTAGGAATCCTAACTTTACTACTCCTAAACTGAGAAAAATCCTAACTTTACGACTTTTGGTATTCACAAAAGGCATTTAGGAGTAGTAAAGTTAGGAATCCTAACTTTAGTACTCCTAAATGCCTTTTGTGAATACCGAAAGTCTTAAAGTTAGGATTTTTCTCAGTTTATGAGTAGTAAAGTTAGGAATCCTAACTTTAGTACTCCTAAATGCCTTCTGTGAATACTGAAAGTCGTAAAGTTAGGATTTTGTCTCAGATTACATTTGTGAATCGGGCCCTGTGTGTATAAGTGGCTGTATGGGTGACTAATTGGCTATTTGAGTTTGTGTTTCATTAACTGGTTGGTTGTCTGACAGGCTGTATTGGATAGTGAGCGTATATGTGAGTGGCTGTATGGGTGAGTGAGTGGCTCTGTTGAGAGGCTTTATGGGTGAGTGACTGGGTGTGTGAGTGGTTGTATGGGTGAGTAAGTGGGTGTCTGAGTAGATGTATAGGTGAGTGAGTGGCTGTGTGAGTGACTGTATGGATGCGTGAGTGGCTGTGTGAGTAGGTGTATGGGAATTAAGTGGCTGTGTGAGTGGCTGTATGGGTGAGTGAGTGGGTGTGTGAGTGCCTCTATGGATGAGTGAGTGGGTTTGTGAGTGGTTGTATTAGTGGGTGAGTGGGTATATGAGTGGTTGTGGGGTTGTATCAGTGGATGTGTCAGTGGTTCTGTGGATGATGTAATCAGTGATGTCATTTGAGGTGTCATCAGTGATGTCACTGACCATGTCATGAGTGATGTAATTTGTGAGGTCATAAGCAGTGTATTGTGGGGGTGTAAGTTATAGTTAGCCCAGGACTGGTAGTGTCAATAATAACCCTTGAGGGTCGCTGCTGTAAAAGCCACCTTAATAAAGTTTATCCAAAGGCAATCAATGTCTCGTGCAGTCGCTCTCGCACGTGAAGAGCTCCTCCTGCTCCATACGACTCCTGCCCAAATAAGCAGAAATGGACCCGCTCAGGTCTCGCGGTGGTGCTGTTCTGTGGCCGGGCTGACCACATTAGATCCAAAACAAGAGTTGCCCCTCGGTGGAACTGCACCCTCAGGTAGGTAAAGGCTCGTATGTGAAAGCCGCTGCCACGGACATACTTCCTCCAAAGATCCTCTGTGTCCGACGCATTTTGGGCATACGCCCTTCCTCATGGACAGTCTCGTGGAAATGACAGCAAGCACACACACCAGTATATCCCCCTCTTTTATTTCAATAATCATGTTTAAGTAAACGACCATTGCATTATGGGACTGGTAGTGTCAATAATAACCCTTGTGGGTCGCTGCTGTAAAAGCCACCTTAATAAAGTTTATCCAAAGGCAATCAAATTCTTGTGCAGTCGCTCTCGCACGTGAAGAGCTCCTCCTGCTCCATACGACTCCTGCCCTCTTGTTTTGGATGTAATGTGGTCAGCCCGGCCACGGAACAGCACCACCGCGAGACCTGAGTGGGTCCATTTCTGCTTATTTGGGCAGGAGTCGTATGGAGCAGGAGGAGCTCTTCACATGCGAGAGCGACTGCACGTGACATTGATTGCCTTTGGATAAACTTTATTAAGGTGACTTTTACAGCAGCGACCCACAAGGGTTACTATTGACACTACTCTTGTTTTGGATATATAAATATATAAATATATATATTCACTGAAAACCACCTCGAGGAAAAGAAAGTGATTTGTGGAAGCCCTTTAGTGTACCTTCCTGGGAAAAGAAGATAACAGCAAAATATGTGCAGTGCAATATTTGCGGAAAGTAGTTATCCAGGGGCACTGCAAAGAAGTATTCACGTAGCACAAGTCCAAATTGAAATCACTTAAAACACGAAAGGGTGTACAACTGAATGATGCAGAAGAAACTTGGTGCAACAGAATATTCCACCTCTACAGGCACTCTTGGGAGAACCTTCATCAGCTGCAGTCATCACAGTACCAGCACTGATTCTTAGCACCAGGAGTTTGTCCCAGCGTGAACGGCACTATGAATTGCACCAGAGGGCACTGCTGCTTTCTGCCGCTCAAATATACATTCTAGTTGAGTGGCAGCTTCCTCAACGCGAGCGGCAGATTTCTCAACATGAGCGGTCGTGACCTTCCGCGACCACCCGCATTGAAAAATTTCACCGGGAGGAGTTTTAGGTCATCATTTTTTTTCTTGAACACTATACAACTTAACGTTGGTGAGAGGCTCGTGAGAAAAAAACTCCGCTATGCATCACTTCGCTGAGTTTTTTGGAACTCCGTGCGGAGTGCTTTGTGGGCAAAACTCCATCAGCTCAATCAATCAGGGAATTGTAAGCACGCTACTTACCCGTGAGGGTCTCAAGGCGCTGAGGGGGGGGGGTCCGCAGATCTGTTTAGCCGAAGAGCCAGGTCTTGAGGGTCTTCCTGAAGGTGTTCAGGGAGGGGGCGCGTCTGATGTCTGCCGGTAGCTCGTTCCAGGTCTTGGCTGCAATGTGAGAGAAGGATCTTCCGCCTGCTCTGGCTCTGTGGATGCGCGGGGTTTCTCCACCAGTAGAGCGGAATTCTTCACCCACCCCTAATAAAAATGTGTTCTGTGAGTCCATTTTCCCTTCTACTGTTTTCAGGTTGCATACTCATGCACCGCAAATGAAGGACTGCTAAAATAATCATCATCAAAACAACCATAAATATTGTAGTATAAAAAACCTGCGCACTATGTGTATGGAAGTAGATGTTTGCATGTGTAAATAGATCTGTCACTGACTGTACGGGTTTTTGCTTGGGTGTGTGACAGAGTGTGGGTGTGTCAGTTCCTGTGTGAATGACTCTGTAGGTGTGTGAGTACATGTGAGACCTGTATGGGTGTGTTTGTGACCCTTAAGTTAAATGAATAATAAATATATTTATAACTATACAAGTACATTTTATTAACATATTAGAATACAACTTTAAACAAACAATTAGCTACCAAACATAACATATCTTATGTATTTATTTACAAATACAAAAACACACTGAAACCTGAACTTTTGATAAACTACTGTAGGAACTCACCCATATACTTTCAGTGCTGCTGTCTACTTGCTTCACCGCTCCAAATTTGTAAAGGAGAAGGAGTAAGTCTGATTAAAAGTTAAAAAAATATATTTTAAAAAACACCTTATTTGACAAAGAGGCAGAAACAATATATAGAAATACAAAAAAAGAGTGTTTAAAAATAGAGTAATACAGAATTTGGTACACAAATGAGGGCCACTAAGAGCAGCACACAAACAAAAATATTATATTGTGAGTGTGCTTGATAAAGTGTTTGCTCTGAAGCACAAATTATTTATTTTGATACCAAACAGAATGAAAACACTGTATAAAACAGTGTTATCTATTAGGGAAAAAAAGACAAAAAAGCCTTATTAATAAAAGTAACTTTTGCAAAACTTTCAAGGGAGAATGGAAGCGTACATCTACTACTGAGCCCTTCTTTAATGAAGAAAGCTACTTACAAGAGAAGGAAATAGTGTATGCAGTAGACTGGCCGATGTTGTAAAGTAAAAGTCAGTAGTCCTATTGCAAAAGAAGAGATGGTTCCTAAAAATGTTGAAGAAGAGATAGGTGAAAAGGTACAAAGAAGGCATAGACATGCTTCTGTGTATAAATGGGAGTGCATTAGTATTTGTAGTATTTGTCAGGAATACATTGATAAAGTAGGACCCCACTCATGTACTTGCAGTGCTGCTGTCTATTTACTTTATCTCTGCAAATATTGGGACAAATGGGTATGGCATCATCTTCATGTTGAGCTTAAGGGCCTGTTGTGAAATTTAGGAACACCAACTCAACTTGGTTTCTAACCCTGATTTGTGCAGAATATCCATTGGCTCATTTACATTACTTTCTGAGAGAAGCAACTTCTAACAATAAAGCTATCATCCACTGAGCTTCAGAACTGGCTTAAAGGTAGAGCTGTGTATTTACCTTTAGATGTTAAAGGCAATATTGAAACTGTGGGTGTAGAGAGAGATTTGGAAGAACCGCTTATTATTCTAGTGAATGGTGTGCCCACGAAAAACAAAAAAATCTGGCAGGAACTAGTCGATGTAAATTGGGTGAAGAAAGCAACATTATATCTTAAAGACAATGACATGTACTATAAAGATATAGATGTTGTCTAACATGGAAGTACCATTGAGGAAGAAATTTTGCCTTCAAGTGGACAGTTTGAAAAAGTGGATAGAAGTAGATCTGAAAAAATATATGAGCATTACAATATCCATCAACTACATTCAAAAGAGGCTATTGGGGATGCTATTGTACTGTATCAGATAAAACAAGCTAGAAGAACTCCATTGAGTATCTGAAGAAATGTTTAGAGACTCAATATTTTCCTCAATTATTTCGAACTGGACTAGGCGGACTGTATGATGACCGCCCTGTGCAGATACCTACAGCAGAGTACAAGTCAACAAGATTATATTCGGAGGACCCTAGATTTCAAATTCCATATACATTCCATCTGTTGTTTCGAGCAAGTTGCTTCTTCTCAGATCTCTTTGGGAAAAAAGCAAAAGTATAAAACTGTTACAAACGCCTTCTTAAGAAACATCAGTACTTTCAACAAACATTTCAAAAGTACCCACAAACTCCTCCCAGCAGTAGTGACACAGTTTCTGACTAACCCTGAATTTCAACCTGCACTCTTCTGGGGTTAGTTCATACTTACTGACAAGGGCCTCCTTTATAGTGGAATGACTCAGCCTCTTCCTCTTCTCTACAGCCAGTATTTTGTCCCTCCCATCACTATGAATATGTCTCCAAAGGCTCCTCTACAATCCTCCTCAGAGATCCGCTATACCTCTACCGCTACTTCTTATGCCATAAATAACCAGCTATACCAACCCCCTCCTTAAGGTTAGGCACCAAGTATCTGAATTTATGCACTCTTTCTTCTGCACAGAACACAGTAGTGGTGTTCTCTCCGTTTTTGCTCTTTGGCCTTCAAGTGCTCCTCCTTGACACTACAGCCAGCTAGACCCTTTTCTCCTCCAAGGTTCTCTTAGCCTCAGCTTTTCTCTCCTCTGCACCCAGTTGGGCCAGCTGTAGCCTCTGGTCCCACTCAGCCTGTCTGTCCTTTATGTCCTCAGGGGACTGGGTTTGAGAGGAGACAGTACTTCCTGCACCGTATCCAATAGAGGATCCCCTCTCTCCTCGGGAGAATTTACCCACTCATTTCTAAACTCCTCCCCCTCCTTCTGAAACCCACTACCCTTTGAGGTCCTGATTCTGAGGTCAACTACAATCAGGGTTCTTCTCTTTTCAAGAGTGCTTAAGTAGTCCTCTTCAAACTGTTCTTGTGGTGCAGGTTGCATTCTGTGGATGTCTCCCAGGCACTAAGGGCGAACTAGTACTCAAACTTGGATGTACACATGAGTAAATGGGTGTGTGAATGGACTTATGTGTGTGTGAGTGAGTGTGGCAGTCACTGTCTGGCTATATGAGTGATGGTTACATAACTTCTTTTGTGAGAGTGTAACTGGGTCTGTACGTGCCTCCCTGACTGTGTGAGCATGTTCAAATTATATACTATTAAATGACATGCTATAAGCAAACAACCACCTCACATTTCAAGTGCATTCATTCATAATAGCATAATAAAATGAATATACATTCAGTATAGCAATTCCTCTTGCTCCTTTCCTCTTCACTTTCTTTTTGGTTGATATTCTCATCTAAGAAGCCTTCTATTTTACCGTCTAGAAGCTACACATTTACTTTCACCTTAAATACACTCTTTTTTCTAAATATACTTTTATATACTACAACCTAATTAACATACCTGTAAAGCTCTTTGCTGTTCTCTCAGTTTTAGTTCAATGTCTGGTAACATCTGTTTTCATTTGAAATCTCCAGACAGAACTCCTGCAAACCACCTCCTCTCTCAGTAGAAAATCAGCTACAATAGCTATCCCTCACCATGTGCTCTTACGTATGCTGCAGTAGTTAACAAATCACAGGCTTCCTTTCATCTTTCTTTTTTGTTATTCCACTTCTAAATGGTCAGTATTTTTTTAACCCTGTCCCTGTTTTCTGTGTAGAAGCCCAATTTGGTTGTTTTTTTTCATGAATCCACAGATCTACAGCGACGCTCAGTGCAGCCCCCACATGTAACTTCGGAGCGAGTTTCACAGATTTACCTGGTGGGCCATGCTGGTGCCCATGACAGCTCCGCGGATCTCACGAGTGACCGTAAAACAACATTTTCTGGCATTTTACTGCCCTTTAAACATGCTTTCACCTCATTTATATTATACAGAAGGGTCAGGAAAGCTCTCACCTGACCCCTTCAATTTGTATGCAAGCAACTTTTCAGCCCCAGGGACCGTATCCCGAGATATAAAATGGCGGCTGCAACTTCTCTGTGAAGTTGCGGCCAACCAATCAGGACCTTGCTTTGGCACGTGAACCGTGGATTCACCACAGGTGTATCCGCGGAGGGTGCACGTCCCTACATATACAAATTTGTTTTTCAGTTAATATCTCTAAAACTACTGAACATATTTACACCAAATAACAAAAAGCACACTTTCTGGACCAAGAACGAGCTTTCACGGTGCAGGTGTTTTGGACATTTGCTGAGTACCTGTAGGCTGTTAAATGTAAGTCTTCTGACTAGTGTACACCTTTTATTGTATTCTTTACTTTGCAGTTTATTCATGAAAACGAGGGAGTCCAATAACAGCAATTTATAAGCTTTAGTAAAGGTATTCACTTCTTGCATATTTGACAACTGTGCTGTAACAGTTGTAATGCCAGCTTCTTTATAGCACCACATTTTTCTAATGTGTTGTCTTTTATGGTCCTGCACTCACAAAGAAAATTAACTAGCATTATGTTGATGGTTGCTGTCAAGGAGGTGAGGCCTGGTTCTAGTCTCAGCTTACTGACAAGTGTAGCTGTCCTAAGTTTTCAAAAATTTGGTATAAATTGTTTTTTCAGGCCATAAATAACCTTTGTTTTAAAGGCCAACAAGCCATATAGTATGAGGGGAATTAGTTTAGTGCTGCCTGCAATAACAGTGGTATCATTGCACCTCCTTCATAGTGCTGTGAAAAATGTTTTGAGACATTTGTAATCCCCGTACATCTGGCATCCAAGTTTGAGAAGTGAGAATTCCAGTTCAGTTTCTTATCAATATCTACCCCAAGATATGAATAATTGAAAACGTATTCAATTTTGTTGACCAAGTATCATTGCCTAATGCCCAGCGGAAGTTTACATCGCTGCATCCAAACAACATCAACTTGGTTGTTTTAGTGAGCTTAACCATTAGTCTGTTTGCCTAGCTATAATCTTTTAGCCGGAATAGCTGTCGTTGAAGACCCATTTGAGTTTATGGCAAAATGACCAGGTCATTCACTTATGTATGATGAATGATCTTTTTTATTTGTAAATGTAGAGGCATATCCATCAGAGTGAAGGAAGATATCTGACACACCCTTATTTTAAGCTGTTGGTGTTTTGTGCGGGGACACGTCCTTTAGATACTTTGACTTTTGTCTAGGTTCCCTTATGTAGCTCAATTAAAAGATGCATTAAGAGGTTATTGTTGCTCCACGAGTGTAGATTAGACAATAAATAGTTGTTATTGGCTAAATAAATACTGCTGAATAGCCTATATAGAGACAAAGGGTCTATTATTTGCCATTATCAATAAAGCCATGGTAATATCTATAGTACAACATTGTGACCTGAAACCTGTTGGAGAGAATATGATAATGTTTTTTATAGAGACTCAATGTAGTAATTTGGTCATAGATGTTTGGGTAAGATAACTGCCTGGCTATAAATTGGGTCTTTACTTGTATAATTGAGTACTTTCATGATGTAGGGATTTGCCAAGATAGAGAATTTTTGGGAAAAATAGGATTCAAAATAGTGCTCCTAATTGAAGTAAGTTTAAATATTGCCATTGAGAGCCCATTTGGGCTTAGAGACTTTGACAATTTACAACTGTTTATTAGCTTCAGGAATCTTTCCAACTCATTTCTGCCGACTAGGAGTATTTATACTTGCCATGCCTGTGTCAGAGCTTTTCCCTGTAATTTTCATTTTAAATGAACTTCCTGGGGTGGTCTGCCCAGTTTGGTACTTGCTGAGCCCTCTCCCCTATATCAATACCTTGGCTCACTAACATCTTGCTGATCCCACAAGTCTTCAAGTCCCAATTACTTGGGATCTCCCGCCATTAGCAATGAGGGGAATCAATGCCTTCTGTAGGGTTTTCCCTTGGTGAGCTTTACTACTTTCTTGACCTTCCCAGTCACATTAGCTCCAATTTGCTCAGTAGCGTATTGTCCTGATGATGACCCTATAGGAAACATTGGTCAAAATGTTGTTGACTAGTATGATAATTGGACCAACACAAACAGCAGTTTATGCAATTTGTAACAAAGAACTCATAATTAATATTGAAGTCTTATGGTCCTGTATATCCCTTCTTCCTGCATATTTACACTAGGTCAATTCAAACAACACCATCCAAGTGTCATCATCTGAGCACAAGACACTTTTACTTTCTCTTTTCTTAATGAATTAACATGATAAGATTTAATTTTTGTATGCCCTCTATTATTTTGTTTTGCAAACTCCTTTGCTTAATGTTTTCTGTTCATATTAACGATAGCACTATTTGTACTTATAGAACAAGTGTAGTATTTAGAGTATTTAACACTGGAAGCAAAAGGCCTGGAAAGCATGAAACCTTCCAGGCTGGCCTCGCCTGATTCTCTATAAATACTGAGGCAGAACTGACCCCCACAAAGGAGTGTATTACACATGTCCAAATCCAGTTACAAGAGGCCAAGAAGCCACTTTGTAGAAGGCATCTTCCCTAGTGAGGAAATGTGGTTCTCTCTTTGTGACACATTTTTGTGCCAACACCTATCAATAACTGGATGCTGCGAAGGTCTGCTAAATCACTTTCTTAATTACCAGAGGAAAGGTTGGCTCCTCCCAGTAGCCATGGTGCCACCTTGCACAGAACAGTATATGTGAAAGATATCAAGTGTCTTCTTAAATGGGTTCCAGTCAGAAGGAAAAACCCACAAAGGGGAAAAATCTCCTTTGCAATCTTGTATCTCTTGATTGGGGTAAAGATTAATACTGAAAAACTCAGCAAAACACCAAGCCCCCTCTGACATCAGGAAGAAAGAAAATAGCCAAACAAGAATTCCAAATGAAGAGTACAGATGTTCAGACTGCTAGATTCAAAACTCTGAGCCAAAAATAATAGCAAGGAGTCAACGAATGAAAGAAAATATAAGGGAAGAAATGCATTGCAATACATCTTCCTCCTTGCGGGATTTTTTATATACGATTCAAAAAGGTACTGACGTCACAGTAAAAGACTCTACTTCATCATAGATTGGAAACTTCAAAAAAAGTCCTATGGACTGAACAACATCTTGGGAAGGGCTGGCTTGTCCATGCTGCTCTTCAGGGCTAGACTGGAAACAGCAACCATCCCTGATGATTGCTGCCCGACCGGCCCCAGCCTGGAAGCAGGGGGGGATGCTAGCAAAATGCAACACTCTCGCTTTTGGTACAGGGGACCAATATTGCAGCACTGCTGCAAAACGAGCCCCCTGTAACAAAACCAGCCCCCACGGGCACATTACCAGCCCCCACCCCTCCGGACCACCGGGAAAATGGCCGGTGCCCGCTACGGCCAGTCCGGCCCTGCTGCTCTTCTGAAAGTTATGGCATTCTACTAGCAAACAAAGAATCCCAAGTTTTTTCGTATGAATTTTCACAACATTCCATGAAGATTTCCAGAAATTTGCCTTTCTAGCTAAAGGTTATTCACTGGTGTCACAGATTACGCTTTTCTACCAGAACGCGTATCTTGTGTAAAAACGTTTTTTGAGGTTCCAGGAAGAGAGTAGTTGGATAGAAAACATCTCTCAGCATGACATTTTCTCTGTGCAATGTCTTGCATTGGTTTCTCGCAAGATGTTTTACTTGCTCCAAACCTTGATCTGTTTGCTCAGTTTGCTTATTAGACTGGGGTGATATCTAGAAGATATCACTTGGTCTACTCCCAATACCTTACAGAAAGCTCTCCAAAAGCATGAAAGTTTTTGAGTATCTTTATCAGAAATGATAGTCTAAGATCATCAAAAGATGTCATTGTAAGATGCAATATTGTCAAAAGATAATACTTCTGTATGATCCCCATATAACACCTGCCATGGAGAAGAGGCGTCTTGTATCAGGCCTGCAGTTAATGGTGAGTTATCAACAGTTCAAATAGCTTCTGAAGTCTTCTTCTCCCTCTTAGGAATGCTATTTTAGTGGTCCACTTCTGATCAACAAAGATTGTACTGGCTCTGCTCTCCAACAAGGAATAGGCATTACCAACCTCTCCTTCTTATGTTCTCAGAACAATCAGTAGAAAAAACAAACGATTATCAGTATTATTTTTTATAGATGCAATATAATGAAGCCAACAAACTCCTGTGTAATTTTTCCAGAGATGATTGGGATCTTCAGACCTTCCTTCCTCTGAGGGCATTCAGCAGAGCCTTGAATAATATCTCTAACATCACCACAATGTAGGCACAGTGGAGCTTTTTGCCATAGCACCTTTTCATTTTTAGTCAAAGGGCCTCTCACAGCTGCTACTTGCATATGCTCTTCTTAAGACAACAGATCCACTGAAACTTCTTATGAATAAGACTAAGAAACTGTACAAATATTAGAATAACTTAATGAGGACTTCCTTCTTTTCTTTCATCTGCTTGTAATCTGTGTTAAATTAAGAGCCCTAAATTGATACATCAGAAAATAAAGTAAGATGTTGCAAATGGATCAATTTGTCCTTAAGGTTTTCTTTCAAACCACACCAAAAGAGATTCATCTGAACACTTTCAACCCAGGTAAATTCAGCTGCCAATTGATGAAAAGAAGCTGCATAAATGTATACACCCTTTCCACCTCATTGAATATTGCACAAAGCTTCCTCACCAGAAATGTCCGAGTCAGGATATTCACACATCTTCTTAAATTCTAGTTGGAAGCCATCCATCTGGCAGTCGAATTTGTTATTAAGCAGTTGACCAGGCCAAGGTAGGTCCAGTAAGGCAACCAACCTGGTAACCCATTTGGACTTGAGCTCGATTAAACTGTGCAGGGAGAAAGGCACCACAATAGCATCCAAAAGATCTCTTACCATCCTTACAAAAGCATGGGGCACTTAAAGGGACTAATGAAAGGTTTATAGACCATAACACCAAGGTCTACATGAGCACCAAATGTTCACAGTGCAATTGTTGTAACTCTTGTGCTAGGTGTGGCGTAGGATCTGTAGTGGTGCCAAGCCTAAGGAGTCACTAGTGTCACAATTTCTCAACGTCTGAATGCTGAGAAGGTCTGTTGAATCCACGCCTTGAATGCCTGATAAAGGGTGACTCTTTCCAGTATCCAGGGTGCCACTACTCCACAGAATAGTATGCATAAAAGGTGCCAAATGCCTTCTTAAGAGAGTTCCCATTAGCAGGAAAAAAAACTAAGTGGAAACAAGCTCTTTGGTAATCTAGTAGATCTTCATTGAAGATTAATTTTAATACTGAAGAGATTAGCGATACACCAAACTCCCTCTGACGTCAGAAAGGAGAGCAGAGCCAAGTAAGAATTTCATTTGTAGAATTCAGAAAAAGACCAAACTGCTAGAAGCAAAACTCTGGGAAAAAAGTAATCACTAGCGGGAAAAACGCAATGAAAAATAAGAGAACCAATGTATGGCGATGCCTTTTCTTATGTTGACTGCCTTCTTGATATAATGATTCAAACAGGAACTGAAATAACAGGAAAAGACTCTACTTCATCTTAGATTAGTAATCTTGAATGACATCATAAAGGAAGGCTACCAACTTGGGAAGGGCTGGTTGCAATGGTTTCCCACATCGCTTTTTAGCAAAATGATGGCGTTCATTTGGTAAAGGAAGCAGAGCCCAGAGCTTGACATTCTTTATTTCACACTTGATTCTAGATTCTCATTGCTGTATTTCAAGCCTTGTCTCCAGGCAGATTGTGAAACATCCCCCAGAAACTGTGAGCACAGAGAAGACAAAGCTGTCTAGACAGTTTGGACACTTAACTATGCACTGAGCAAAGAGGCAGTGCAAGGAGCATTTCTTCCTTCTTTGAATGCACAGAGTCTTCAGTACGTTCTTGACACTGTTCTCGGTACAAATATAACAACCGCAGAGACCATCAAGTGACTGCTTTGTTGAAAAGTAGAAACCTACTCAAGAGAAAGTAATCAAGGGTGCCAGAATTGGAGTGAGCAAATAGAATAAAGTAAACTTTGTGCTCATTATAACAATCAAAAAAGAAACAGTATACTACTGCATACCAAAACATTATGAAACACAGCAGGTTGGAATTATGCCTTTCCAAATTTACAAATGAAGAAATGGATGATTTTAATATCTTTCATGGTTTACACTAAACTTGTGCACAAGATCCAGTGGAAGTGATGATCTTGCCATCCCTTCGGTGACCACATATAGTAGAACATCACATACTACAACGTGAGAGCCAGTGGTAGTAGGTAGTAGGGAATGGGATAAGAGAGAAAACAGCCACACAGGATTTCTCATCTGCCTCATCACTTCTGGGGTCAAGGAAGGCTGAAAGCTACATATTCTGGAGATCCGTAGTAGTCAAAGACATATCTTATGTAATTTGTCAATGAAACACTAAACATAACTGTCATGATGAAATGAAATACCTTAGGAATATCCCTTTATAGGCACCTCTCAATTCTTTGACATGGCACTGGGAATTCTCGAAATACTAACATAAAAGACTTGAATATCCTAAAATAGGATTGTAACTGCAAACTTATTCGCTATTTGAAAGAGGCATCTTGTAGGTCTCCCTTCCAAAGACAGAATTATTATGCAATGTATCACTGGTCTGCAACACTAATTCTGATCACAGTCCATTGAAAAGGTACCAATCCGCAAATTGGTAACTGTTAGACCTGGCAACATTGGCGTGGGTTTCCCCTGTAATTTTTGCCTTTGCCTCCTGTTATTTTGCTGTGTGTTGGACTTCATTTTGCTGGTCTAGCTGCTTTGGGCACTTTGCCACTGCTGTTCAGTGCCAAAGTGCAAGTGCTCCCTCTGTAAATTGTTGTCATAGATTGGTGTTTCCATAATTGGCTTATTTGGTTTATGTTAAGTCCTTACTACAGTGCACTGAGTGTGCCCAGGGCCTGTACACCAAATGCAGCTAGTGGGCTTGCAGCACTAATTGTGCCACCCACACAACCCGCCTTGCAGCAAGGTCTCAGATCTGCCATTGCAGTGTCTGTAGGCAATCTGGTACTAACATGTCGACTTGGCAAGTGCACCCACTTACCAGGCCCTAACCTTCCCTTTTCTTATATGTGAGTCACCCCTAAGGAAGGCCCCGGGTACCCCCGTAGGCAGGATGCAGTGTATGTGAAAGGTAGGACATGTTTTGATGTGTGTAACAAGTCCTGATAGTGAAATACTGCCAATTTAATATTTTTTCACTATTGAAAGGCTATCTGCCCCATAGGATAGATTGGAGAGTTTACTTATAACATTTTATAAGTATAACTGCAGCTGGGAACAAGATTGGAAAATAAAGGTTAGTGTACCTGAACTCAGAATGTAAAGATGCATCTTCTAGTAAGGATGATTTTTACATTCTGTATTTGAAAATATCACTTTTAGAAAGTAGGTATTTTCTTGCTTAGCCATCCTGTGTGCCTCTGCTAGGTTTGTGCATTGACTGTCTGGCTTTGGGGTGACAGGGGCTGGGGATGTGCATTCTGTTCAGACAGCGACTTGGGGGGCTGAGGTGTGTCCTGACTTTCCAGGGTGAGTCAGAGCTGGGCTGATTGGACCTGGGCTGCATTTAGAGTAGGGGGAGGAGATTCCTTTCACACCTGAATGGGCCTGGTCTGCTTTGGACAATGCTGTCTCCACCTCCTGCCTGGAAGCTGCACTGGAGAGGACAGAACTGGTTTTGGCTGGGCAAAGGTCTTCTCTGCCTCCAAAGATCAAAGGATTTTGTACTATAAAAGTTGAGGCCCAGACCCCTGAACTTTAGATCACTTTTGGACTTCAAGAGGAACCTCTGCCAAGGAGAAGAGCTGGAAGAAACTGGAGGAGGAGTACTGTCTCTTTGCTGTGTGATGTCTGGGCTGGCCTGCAGCAGCTGTTTCTGTCAAGGAGAGGAACTGTGTGTATATCCTGCTTGAGAAAGTATCTCCACGGGCTTGGAAGTGGAGCTTGCCCCCTGGTTCAAGAGGTCTCAAGAACAGCAAAGACCTCACCATCCTTCTGGGCACCGTCTCTGGAACCGCTGGTTTCAGGCGCCACAGAAGAAAAGGGCAACCGACTCTGCCACTGAGTCAGTCGCAAGATTCTGCATCCTGAAGGCCCCATAGAAGGCACCGCCGTACTTCGCACTGCATCCTTGGTCTCACCTACACCATCTTGACGATTGTCACTGAGCTGTTGCTCGCACCGCATCCTGTGGGCACCGCATTCCGCACCGTCTCGCTTCACCCTGCCTGGATGTCACCATTGTCGCTGCTCGACCAGAACATCGACCGGCTCTGACGCCTGCACCGCAACCTGCCAGAACCGCATCGAGCACCACCTCACCCTGCACCGTAAGCCTTGGTCTCACCGACGCCATCTGGACAATCGTCACCAAGCCGCTGCCTGCACGGCATTGTGAGGGCACCGCACCCTACACCGCTTCCATTTTTGCAACGCAACCACGACGGTTGCCCCGACCATCGTGCCAGCTGCAATGAGAAAGGTACTGTTTTCGAGTTTGTCTTCACTTTAGCTGACCCTGCACCGACACAGTCAGCTGGAATTGTTAGACTCTGTCAACTTCGGCATCGCGGTAGCCCCGGATGGAGCTACCGACTCGGAAGAACTGTGTTTTGTGGATATTTTCTACAAATTGAAGGTTTTCTTGCAAACTGCATATTTTTCATAACTGTAGTGTGGATTTTTGTCGTTTTTGGTCTTGTTTGGTTTAGATAAAGTTTTTCTTATTTTGCTAACTGGTGTGGTTTCCATTTGTAGTGTTTTCACTGAGTTACTGTATACATGCACAAATGCTTTACACACTGCCTCTGAGATAAGCCTGTCTGCTCGTGCCAAGCTACCAAGAGGGTGAGCAGGGGTTATTTTAGAAGTGTTTCCCCTTACCCTGACTAGGAAGAAGGCTCCCTACTTGAACAAAGGTGCCAACCATTGCCAATTAGAGCCCTCCCATTTCTAACAGTAACCCATTCACAAAAGGGAAGGGGTCCCTTTTGGATTCCTTTCTCTTTGAGAAAAAGGAAAGTAGATTCCAAGAGAGTAGGCAGTGGTCCAGGGACCGGCTTCTAACTCTCTAAGAAAGTTTTGAAAAAAGAAATATGTTTTTGTTTTAAGAAGTTCCTTTTAAGAAAAATGGGCTGTTTAAAAAATAGGTTTCTTTCTTGAAAAAAATCACAGACGTGCTGGTCTACTGATCCTGACAGGCCCACGTCCTGTGATAGCCTCCAATCAGTCAGTCACAATATGCGTCCTACCGCTTAACTATTAATGAGGTATGTCAGATTGTGACCCATTCTAATTCTGAATTTTAGGATCCGACATAGTGCATAGGGCGATTCATAAAATTCCACACTAGTTGCAAATCTTACACACTGCACAGGATATGCAAAATTTCCATAATCCATTCCTTAAGGGGCTAGGTTCCTTGACTATTGAAAACCAACATGCCTGTAACAATGTCTGACTGCAGCAAAATTGTTGCTACGATCTTGTGGGTGATCCTGTGTTCCTCAGAACCTGGGTTTCATACAGTATGCCTCAAAAATGGTTCTGTCGGATTGTCTCAGAAAACACACAACTTGAAGTAATGTATATCTTCCAAATCATAGATTTCTTGTCATTTATGCAGTTTTCCACGCACAAGCACTTTTTCACCGAACACGGAGCACCCTATAATGTTATTGGGCCACATGCATCTTTGTAAATTGCGGTTGCAAAGGGGCAGATTCGCAGAAACTGGCCCTTTGCTACAACAATTTTTGCATTTGGGATGCATCATCCCAAATGCAAAAATCGCTATTTAAGTAATCGCTAAAGTTGCGATTACTTAAATTGCGATTACATTTAGGGAATCGCAAATTGCGATTCTCTAAATGCAATGCAACAACCAAAATAAAATTGCGATTTCGCAATTAATAAACGCAAATTACCATCAATTCAAAGTTGATGGTAATTTGAGGGAACTTTGAAAAATGCACAAAAGTGCATTTTTCAAAGTTCTATGTTGCACACATACATGTCCTTGGGGCATGTGTGTGTGCAACATGTGTTGAAATTGCAATTTCAGGGGTGCATCAGGGTGTCCTTTTGGCACCCTTGAACCCTTGAAATTGCATGCGCAATTTGCGAGTACCTATTTGGTACTCGCAAATTGCGCATGCAATTCCCATTGATTCCTTTGGGCCTCTAGGCCTATAGGAATGAATGGGAAGCAATTCCTTATTTGCAAATCGCAATTTGCCAGTCGCAAATAAGGAATGTGTAGGAATCGCAATTTTTTTTGCGATTCCTACATGCATAAGCATTTGTGATTCCTAAATTGCGATTTCTTAAAAATCTCAATTTAGGATTAGCAAATGCACAGTTTGATGCATGTGGCCCATTGTGAATTGTACCAGTTCTTCAACAAATGTCTACTATAAAGTCATTTTTGTTTGTTCATTACTCCTGTGTTCCCTTTAATGATTTTGAAGACATTCTTCACTTCAAGTTGTGTGTTTTCTGAGAAAATTAGACTGCAGCAAAATTGTAGCACAAATTGTGTAGCAAGGACCCTAAGCACGACAAGCAAAGTAATGCAAGCAAATCAAGAGGTCTGATGTCTCTCTAGGAATGCAAGAGGCTATAATCCTTTGGGAAAGATTGCTCAATGTTGATATTCTAATGTGTGGTGTCCTTCCAACGTACGCTCAGCTTGAATCCAGTCACTGCCCACACTGTGGAATGACCGCAAGCCTTTCCTTTGTTGGAAGGTCCTCAGCAATGATGGTTTCAAGGTACGGCTTCCTTGCACACAAACCCAACAGCATTCTGAGTGGCACTTCCAGCCCCACATCCTGACCAAACCCCAACTGTATAAGCACCTATGGGACTAACAAGGCTGCATTGAGAAAGCGTGAAAAATGACGGAAAATATTGTACACAATGGAGATAGGCACTATTATTCTGAGAATGTGTTGCACTGTATTCATCTAGGAATTAGATCAATCCCTCCACTTCATTCTGTTAATAATGAAGCTCCCAATCACAAAACTCAAAGAAGCCAAGAAATATTCTCAATAGAATAGCACAATGAGGCATAATTTTCACATTTTTCAAACATCAACCACAGTCTGCATTCCCGAACAGGGTCTGGCAATAGGATGAGATAATGAAGATGAAGAGTGTTACAAGGCCAAAAAGACACTCATCTTGGCAAACGACCTCAAACCAGGTACCTAGGGTATAGAGTTTTTAAAGTACATGTAAAGATTTGGTGACCAATGCTTGGCACACATTATTAGTTGAGAGCAAGAGGTTCACTCCAAAATAATGAAACTTTGGGGATTTTGAGCCACACGGATGCCAATGTAGTTCTTTGATGTGCTAGTAGATAAGAGTGAACACTGGTACTGGAATCCTCTGTTCAACCAAGGAGGCCATGGAGCATTAACTTAGTCTCATGGGGGAGCACCTCGTCAGAAAAAACTGTGAAATGGGGACATTTGTCGGGATGGATAGTTGGAAAGCAGACCCCTTTTCCACTGGCCTAAGTGACCCATTGCCGAAGCCCAACCCAAGGCTTTATGCTAAACTCTCCTATGATAACACTGCAGGGTAGGAAAATCTGACTTTACAGTGCATTACAAGACTTTTAACCATGAACTAGCAGCACTCAGAAGGGTAATTTGCAATGTTCCAGAAAACTCTGAATGCCAATTTTAACTAAAATTGTAAAAAAGTGCATGAATGTCGACTTAATGGAAAATAACTCGATGTACTGCTATTTTGAGACTTTATTTTGAAAGTGTCTGATTCTGAGAACTGTAATTATTTATCACCAGAAAGAATAGAAAAGCGATTTGGCACTCTGTTTCTCAAAAGTTAGAACATTGACTAAATTGTTGTATTATCGCGGTTGGGCTAATGTAAAATGAAAAGAAATATGTTTCATTTTCTATCCCGATTTGTATCTCAAAGAAAAAAATGGAGAAAAAAAGAGGACATTGATATGAGCTGTGCTTTTTTTGCTTCCAGCCAATTTGATCAAGGTGGTGCCATTTCGCGTTTGCAGTATTAACAACGCAAATTATTAACTGTGAAAAAACACTAAATTGGTGACATTGAAAGGAGCATTTTATTTTGCAGAATAGCTCAACCTATTTAGCAATCGCAATCTATAGTGCATTTTTTAAACTTCATTCTAACTATTGTCGTGTTAAAGTTTTTCTAAATGTTTTATTTCTTTCTTTAAAGCGGACATGATGTATATTTACTGTCAGTTTTAGATAATTTGTTGTTAAGGGACTAAATGACAACATTTCAGATTTCTGGACATCTGAGCCAAGGGGAAGAAATTACTAGTTAATATATACTGTCTTTGTTATCCCTTCCCCTTCTTATGTACTGACGTGCATAATATGGCTAGTCTATTTATTTAAAAAAATAGTTAGTTGGTTTTTCTAGCAAACAAGGTTTATCTTTTCCCATGGTCGGTGCTATATTTCCACCCTAATCTTTCAGGAGTGATGACGCGCCCCTTGCTGCTGGAACCACATATGCTCACCTCCTTCAAATTAGATGTTTTATTAATATATGAAACATAAGTATACAGTGAAGTGAGGCTTTTGTTGAAATTAAGGCGACTTTTTTGTTTCCGGTGCAATTTTACTAAACATTGCTCCTTTTTGGGAGGGGGATGAAGCCTATGTATTCAAGAACACATGTGAGTGTTTGTGAAGTGGGGTGACTATGACTGGTACAGCTTGGTGAAACAACTATACAATTTCACTCACACAAATTTGCTACTCTTTCACAAATTAAATAGTTCCTGGAATTTATTTATACCTTCCCTCCCTCAATCCCCGAAAAACAATGAAACACAAGAAAACTGCACTGACCATCACAAACCAGTGAAATTTCATGTTTTTTCTCGATTGTTGAAAAACACCAAAAATGGCTGTTTCATAAATTTCAAGTATAGCTTTTACCTACTTGCTGTGAGCTGATAAACTTGTCTTTGTCGTTAGCGGTGGTACCCGCTTCGTGGAAACATGCCAAGGTTATCCCTTTGCTAAAAATGCTGACTCTTGATGGATCAGAGCCAGAAAACTTCTGCCCCGTCTTCCCTTTGTGGCTAAAATTAATGAATCCCACATCAACTCCATTTTAACCAAATTTGTGGAGTCCAATGAAATTCTGTACTCCTCGCAGAATGGTTTCAGACCTCATCACAGCACCGAACTGCCCTGTTGGCAGTTACCGAATATTTGCGGGCTCCCTGGATGAGGGCAACACCTCAGCTTTGATCCTACTCCACTTAAGCACCGCGTTTGATACAGTATCCTGCTGTGACACCTACAGGAGATAGGTATTGGAGGTTCCGCCCTAACTTGGTTTACATCGTTTCTGTCTGAAAGATCGTTCCAAGTGGTTTCCCCCTCTTACTGCTCCCATGTGCACACCGTGCGTCATGGAGTACCACAATGATCGACTCATAGCCCTAAGCTATTTCAACATATATATACAACCTCTTGCGGTGGTAGATAAAGATAGGGGGCTCTCTTTGGTTTCCTATTCTGATGACACTCAGCTCATGATCTCCTTCTCCAACAACTTCAACCAGAGCCTGGTCAAGTTCCAGGATGATATGGTGCCCATCGCGGATTGGATGGCGGCCAACTGCCTGCAGTTAAATGCTAACAAATCAAAGATCCTTCTCCTAAGAAGAGACACACATTTATGGAGCGATTTTTGGTTCGTTGGGGGCACCTCCTCTGCCTAAGGAGGCCGTACAAAATCTGGGTGTCTGGGTAGATAGTACATTGACTTTTCAGGCACAGACGAAATCAGTGGCTGGTGTCTGTTTTGGGCCTTTACGAGTACTTAAGCCTTTGCTTGGGTTCTTTGACGCACAAACAACCCAGATTAACATCTAGTCCACCATACTCTCTAGACTGGATTATAGTAACTCTCTGTACCTGGGCACCAATAAAGCAGGGATCAACCGTTTTCAGAGGGCACAAAACGCCGCGGTGCGAACTCTATTCGCTTTTCCTAAATCCTGCCCAGTCTCTAATTTCATTCGCAAGCTGCATTGGCTTCCGGTGGAGAAGAGAATCCACTTTAAGACACTGTGCATTTTAAACAGAATCCTTAATTCCCAAGTGCCCCCTATTTTATCCAATTTACTACTTCCTTACGTCCCTCACGACATGCTGCACTCCGCAGATCATCACCTTGCTTGTGTTCCTCTAGTCAGAAGAGCACGTGCGGGAGGTCGGTCATTCCATGCCTGGGCATCGGCCCTCTGGAACGCTCTCCTCGGAACCACCAGGAGCATCCAAAACCACTGGGCATTTAGAAAGGCAGTAAAAACTTGGCTATTTCCGGCCTAATCCTTCAGCCCCAGTCTCCCCTCTTGTTTTGTGTTCTGGAACCAGCGCTGTGGCGTCCCGTTGCTGGGGCAGCCATGCGCTTTATACATTTTATAACATAACATAACATTTGTATTTACACATGAGATGAGAGAGAGGCCCACCTTTTCCTCGGCTTCCCTAGTGTTCATACAAGTTCCTCTCTTCATTTCACTTCACTGCTGACATGTACGATTGGAGAACACTGACCACAGGTCGAATTACAATTGTAAGAATGGCATGGCTGATGTTGGTGTCTGTAGTATGTGAGAAGTTGGCCTGGTATATGCTGTCCACTAATTATAGTGGGCACCTTGCACCAGTCCAAACAACCCCTTATTGGAGATAGGTTAAAGACAACCTTATTGAAAGCTATCCTAGTGGTAGCTATGGAGAGCAGCCTTCAGGCTAAGTCTTGAAGGAATGTAAAGCAGCTTGTTTTACCAGTCTATAATCTCTTGAGTGATCAAATGAAAGAGCACCACACCAGGTATATATTCATAATATATGTATTTATTGCTAAACACACCCCTCTAGTCTCTTTATGAGGCTAGAGTTCGAAGTACATAAGTTAGAAGTTATTTAAACACAGTAATAGCACAAATACACGTTTGGGCCCTAGGGGCGTACCAAACCATATACCAATAAAGTGGTATAAGAACCACGACTGAACTAGACACTAGGCCTAGAGCCTCTAGAAGTGCTTGGACCACAAGGAACCACCCAAGGTAGTGATACAGGGGACCCACGGGGGACACGTGCAGTGTAAATACACAACCGCGATACGCCGTTGACTTCTATGGAGAAAGTCGTGATCGGGAAATTAAAGAAAAGGGACACTTAAAGGAGGACTTGGAGCAAACCCTTTGAGATCTAGGACTTTGAAGAGTCTCTACCTATGGGAGCACCGGAGTACTCGTGTTACCTCACCCAGGGAAGCCGGGTGCATAGGTGCCTTTCGGGGTCGGGTTTCGTCGTCGATTTGAATGGCGATCTGCTGCAAAGTGCTGCTGGCGACCAAGTGGAAAGTGTCCGGGTGGATCCAAGAGTGGATCGGAGTTCTGAAGAACCTGAAAGCAGAGGGGACAGAGTCTGGGTCACTAGCCAGTGACCAGGAAGGCGATGGACAGATGCCCACCGATGTCGAGTGCTTCAGGTGCATTGACGGTCGTCTTGACTCTTCAGCCACGAGGTCCAGGAGGCGTTGTCGGCAACCAGGAGCAGGATTCGGGCTGGTACATGATGTCTGTCGAGTGCTGAGGTATCGGCGACCAGATTGGACCCAACAAGCCTTGGCAACGGCAAGTCTCGATGCAGAGGAAGATCGTTGATGGTGCAGACCAGCAAGATCTGGGGAACTCACCCAGCGAAGGTAAGTGAGGGCAGGCCTGGAGCAACCAGGATGCCAAGTAAGAAAAAGATTGGCCTTCGTTAAGGGCTACTAGCCAACGGGCTAGCGACCGCAAAGGAGCCTCGAGACGTCGCACGTGGATCTGGCTCACAGGACACTCGTGGAGTGGAGGCCAGTGATCTTCGGTGCAGTTGGTGCTGGAGGCTAGGGCTATTTGGAGCCCAAAGCACGACTTCGTGGGAGACCCAGAAGAGGATGCACTTGCAAATGTGCTTGGTGTCCAGGGGTCACGGTCTCACGTCACCCACGATAGCTACGGGCCTCAGCTTTGCTGGAGACTCAGGGTAGCCTCGGGGAAGTCTGAGAATCCACCTCTGGTGATGCGATGACTTCGGCGTCCGGCGCGAGCTTCAGAAATGCGAACCGGACAGATGCTTCTTTGGTGCCTGCCAAGCAGGGGAGTCACTCCTTGATGCCAAGGGAGATTCTTCTGTCCTCTAATCGTGAGTAGAGCGTCGAAGGTCCAGGATTCAGTTTCAGAGTTTCGTCCAGGGATAATCTAAAGTCCTAAGGACTGGGTTCCTATACTTATACTAAGTTTAGGGGTTGGACTACTCTGTGGCCCCACCTATGGGTGGGTCAGGGCAGAGGGGTGGCTACACCCCTTTCCCTTTGTCCAGTTTGTGCCAAAGCAGGGGCTGCAAGCCCCTGATCCAGTTTGAACTGGGGTATGCACAGGGACACCAAGTGTGCCCCCAGTGCAGGACTTCAAAGCACCCGAAAGTGCTCCCGCCCAGCCCCAATACACATTATCCTGTCTGGGGAGGTGGTCACACCTCCCTGGGACAGGAAACCTATTGTCCAGGCCTCCCCTGCCGGAGTTTCGTCCAGCAGCAGGAGGCCAGACTCGTGTCTGTGGCAGCAGCATCCATTTTGTGATGCCAGGGCTTTGGAAAGAAGTTACCGGGCTAGCCAGAGTTAACATGTCTTTCCCTCTAGAAGGGTGGAATGCTACCCCCGCCGCCAGAATTGGCGGGGGGTAGTACTCCAAGATGTTTGACACCAAACACGACATGTTTAGGTGCAGCCATTCCAAAGTTAGCATTTAACGCGAGGTTATAATGCGCTTAAGAGTATATGGTCAGGCTGCACTACAAACAGCATCAGAGAAGGGTCTCCGAACGCTGCAGAGGGGCCCTGCTCATGCAGGGGCACCCTCTCACATAGGAACCATGCACTCTGCCTTTAGGATTGATAAGGCCTGCCTTAGGAGTGACTTATAGGTTTATATGTGTGTATGTATTTAGTGATATAGGTAACCTATATCACAGTAAGGGGTGCATGCACCACCTTACCCAGGCTGCAGTAGCAGACCTGTGGTGTCAGTTTGGATGGCCTTCCAGGGGTGGCATAATACATGCTGCAGCCCCTGGCAGGCCTCTGAGGTACCTATACCCTTGGTACATAGTATACCATATACTAGGGACTTATAAGGGCACTCCACATTCCAAACAGTGATGTGCCTAAGGCACATGGAAACCATTTTAGAGAGGAAGCAGCTAGGCTGGGGTTCTGATTAGCAGGGCCCCAGCCAGACTAATGTCGAAAAACAGTGAAGCATCAGCAAAAAGTGGAGGTACCCATGTGAAGCAGATCCTACTCTCCTACACAACCCCCCAAACGTAGGGACATTAAACTAACCTTGCCCAGTTAAGTCTTCATGTTCTAAGTGGAAGTACCTAGAGAGTCCATCTGCATTGGCATGGTTACTCCCAGGTCTATGTTCCACTGTAAAGTCCATCCCCTGTAGGAAATGGACCACCTAAGCAGTTTGGGGTTTTCACCCTTCATTTGTTTTAGCCATAAGAGGGGCTTATGGTCTGTCTGAACCAGGAAGTGTGTACCAAACAAGTATGGCCTCAACTTCTTCAGAGCCCAGACCACAGCAAAGGCCTCCCTCTCTATGGCTGACCAACGTTTCTCTCTAGGGGTCAGCCTTCTGCTAATGAAAGCTACTGGCTGATCCTGACCTTCTTCATTCAATTGTGACAGTACAGCCCCTACCCCCAATTCAGATGCATCAGTTTGAACAATGAACTTCTTGGAGTAATCAGGACTCTGTAGAATGGGAGCAGTGCACATGGCCTGCTTCAGGTCATCAAATGCCTTTTGACAGCTAACTGTCCACTGAACCTTTTGGGCATTTTCTTAGAAGTTAAGACATTCAGGGGTGTCACTATTGATCCATACCCCTTGACAAATCTCCTATAGTACCCAGTCAGGCCTAAGAAGGCTCTCACCTGAGTCTGGGTAGTGGGAGCAGTCCAGTCCATGATAGTCTGGATCTTGCTCTGCAAAGGTTGAACCTGGCCTCCACCCACAAGGTGGCCCAGGTACACAACCTGACTCTGCCCTATCTGGCACTTAGTGGCCTTGATAGTCAGGCCTGCCTTTTGCAGGGCCTGTAAAACATTCCTGAGGTGGACCAGGTGATCCTCCCAGGTGGAGCTAAAGACAGCAATATCAACTAGATATGCTGCACTATAGGCTTCCAGACCTGTGAGAACTGTATTCACCAACCTCTGGAAAGTGGCAGGTGCATTCTTCAGACCAAAGGGCATCACCACAAATTGATAATGCCCACTAGGGGTTGAGAATGCTGTTTTGGGCTTTGCAGTATCAGCTAGTCTGATCTGCCAGTAGCCAGCTGTCAAGTCAAATGTGCTGAGATATTTGGCAGAGGCCAAAGTATCTATGAGCTCATCTGCCCTTGGTATTGGATGGGCATCAGTCCTAGTGACTGCATTGAGACCCCTGTAGTCCACACAAAACCTCATCTCTCTTTTTCCACCACTGGTGTGAGGTTTTGGCACAAGGACCACTGGACTAGCCCAAGGGCTATCTGAGGGTTCAATAACTCCCAATTCCAACATTTTCTGGACTTCAGTCCTGATACAGTCCCTGGCATGGTCAGGTTGCCTATAAATCTTATTTTTAATAGGCAGACTGTCCCCAGTGTCCACTTCATGAGTGCACCAGGTGGTCTGACTGGGTGTCAGTGAAAACATATGTCTAAACTGATTGAGAACTTGCCTACAATCAGTTCGTTGCTGGGTAGTGAGGCTGCCTGCCAAGGCTACACCATCTACTGACCCATCGTCAGGGTTCTGTGAGAGCAGGTCAGGGAGTGGGTCACTCTCTTCCTCCTGCCCTTCATCAGTAGCCATGAGCAAGCCCATGTCTGCCCTGTCCACATATGGTTTTAACCTGTTGACATGGAGAACCCTGTGGGGACTCCTGGGTGTTCCTAGGTCTACTAAGTAGGTAACCTCACCCTTCTGCTCAACAATAGTGTGGGGTCCACTCCATTTGTCTTGGAGGGCTGCTGGGGCCACTGGCTCCAACACCCACACCTTCTGTCCTGGCTGGTAAACAGTCAGAACAGCCTTTTGGTCATGCCAGGCCTTTTGAAGTTCCTGGCTAGCCTCAAGGTTTTTGGTTGCCTTTTTCATATACTCAGCCATCCTGGAGCGGAGACCAAGTACATAGTCCACTATATCTTGCTTTGGGGGCTTGAGAGGTAACTCCCATCCTTCCTTCACCAAGCACAGTGGACCCCTCACAGGGTGGCCAAACAGAAGTTCAAAAGGGCTGTAACCAACCCCTTCTGAGGCACCTCCCTATATGCGAATAAAAGGCAGGGCAAGAGTATGTCCCATCTTCGCCTAAGCTTTTCTGGGAGCCCTTTAATCATGCCCTTCAAGGTTTTGTTGAATCTCTCAACTAAACCATTGCATTGTGGGTGATAGGGTGTGGTGAACTTATAAGTCTCTCCACACTCCTTCCACATTGCTTTTAAGTACCCAGACATGAAGTTAGCACCCCTGTCTGATACTACCTCCTTAGGAAAGCCCACTCTTGAGAAGATTCCCAGGAGGGCCCTTGCCACCACAGGTGCTGTAGTGGTCCTGAGGGGAATAGCTTCTGGGTACCTGGTGGCATGATCCACTACCACCAGGATAAACCTGTGCCCAGAGGCTGTTTGGGGATCCATGGGACCAACAATGTCAATCCCTACCCTTTCAAAGGGCACCCCCACCACAGGTAGTGGTATCAGGGGGCCTTTGTAGTGCCACCTGCCTTGCCACTGGCCTGGCAGGTTACACAGGAGCGACAAAACTCCTTGGTGTCTTCAGACATGTGGGGCCAGTGAAAGTGAGGGACAATTCTGTCCCAAGTCTTGTTCTGGCCCAGGTGACCTGCTAAGGGAATATCATGGGCTAGGGTCAATAGGAAGCCCCTGAACTTCAGAGGTATAACCAACCTCCTGGTAGCACCAGGCTTGGGGTCTCTACTCTCTGAGTACAGGAGTCCATCATCCCAATACACTGTATGGGGACCACTAGCTTTCCCAGCAGCCTCAGCAGCAACTTGCTGTCTGAGGGGTTCAAGGAGGGGCAGCTCTGCTGCTCCTGGCTCAGATCTGCCCTAGAAGGTCCCCCTGTCCCCAAGAACTCAACCTGGTCAGGTTCAAGTTCCTCTGGGACAGTTCCTTCTTCAGGGCTGAGATCATCCCCCTCAAGGGACTGATCTTCCTCCTGAGCCAAGGGGGAAGGCACTGCCTTAACCCTACTACTCCTCCTCTTGGAAGGCACTTGGTCCATTCTTCCAGAATCCAAGGCCTGTTCAGTGCTAGACATTTTGGCTTGTGACCTGGTCACAGCAAACACATCTGCAGGGATCCCCAGCATTTCTGCATGGGTCCTGAGCTCCACTTCTGCCCAAGCAGAAGTCTCTAAGTCATTGCCAAGCAAGCATTCGACTGGTAGGTTTGCACTCACCACAACCTTCTTAAGGCCAGTTACCCCTCCCCAGGAGAAGTTAACAACTGCCAGAGTATGGTCTGTTCTGACATTGCTAGCATTGGTCACTTGGTACATCTCACCAAGTATAACTTGCCCAGGATTCACAAGGTCTTGTGTCACCATTGTGACACTTGCCCCTGTGTCCCTAAATGCCAAAGCCTCACGTCCATTGATTAAAGGCTGTTGTCTGTACTTCCCCAGATTACTGGGACTCACAGAGGAGGTCACATCCATGCCTCCATCACAGACTAACACAGCCTGAGTCAGTTCTCTGACTAGGTCAGAGCCCAACTCAGTACCCAGGGTGAACCCTACTAAACCCTTGGCTGGAGCACTCCCACCAACTGTACTAGGGGGAACAGGTGCCTTAGGGGCATTGGTGGGTGCTGGACTGGAGTCTTTGGACTTGGTGCAATCACTGGTCCAGTGGGTCTTTTGCTTACAGACCTTGCACCATGGTTTTCTTTGGCCTTTCCCTTTGGTAGACTGTGAATCCCCACCAGAAGAAGATTTTTGGGGGCCTGATGAAGACTTTTGATCTTTACCCTTCTCCCCACCCTTTTCAGAGTTCTTAGCATCTTGCTTCTTGGTTTCCCCACCTTGGTTCTGTACCTTCTGCTTCACCCTGGTTCTGACCCATTTGTCTGCCTTCTTTCCCAATTCTTGGGGAGAGGTCAGATCAGAGTCTACCAGGTATTGATGCAACAGCTGATTTTGACAGTTATTAAGAATCTGCTCCCTCATTATCAGATTGTACAATCCTGAGAAGTCACACACCTTACTGCCCATCAACCAGCCTTCCAGAGCCTTGGCAGAACAATCCACATAGTCTACCCAGTCTTGAGTCTGTGCTTTTTGGGTATCTCTGAACTTCAACCTGTACTGTTCAGTGGTTAGGCCAAACCCATCAATAAGAGCACTCTTCAAGACCTTGTAATTATCAGCATCCTCCTCTCTAACAGTGAGGAGCTTATCTCTACCTTTGTCTGCAAAGGAGAGCCACAAGATTGCTGCCCACTGCTCCTGAGGGACCTTCTGTACCTTACAGGCCCTCTCTAGAGCAGTTATCCACTTGTGGATGTCATCCCCATTCTGATAGGGAGGGACAATCAAGCTCAGGTTCCTATGGTCATAGGACCTTTCCCTATCTCTAGGGACATGGCTGCCACCATGGGACTCTAGTCCCAACTTTCTTTTCTCTCTAAAGAGATCTAGGGACTCCCTGTCTAAGGCTACTTGCTTCCTTCTGAGTTCAAGCTGAGCTTCCTCATATTGAATCAGCCTTGTTCTCCTCTCATGAGAGGATTCCCTCCTATGAGATGAGACAGAGCTCCCTATAGAGGTGCCAGAGTGGTTAGACTCCTGAGAAGGAGATCTAGACTTTCTGGGCACACTCATAATCCTTCCTGGGGGGACAAAGAGGGCATCATTCTGATCATCCTCTTCATCTTCCTCAGGAGGGATTGGGTTATCCAGGTCAGGGCCATTGTCACCCTCCTGGCCAGTTTCAGAGGGGGAGCTGGGGGTATTTCTACCCCTGGTCCCATCCTCATCTTCTGCCCCACCCTCAGCTCCTACCCCTTCAGTCCCCAAGGGCTTACTATGGTCATAAGCCACCAACAACTCTTTAAGGTGTTGGGTGGTGGGACTTTGGCCTGTCCTTATTTTTCTCAAGTTGCATAAAGCTCTCAATTCCAAGAATGGGAGTGTATCATACTTGGAGGGTGGAAGCTCAGTGGCTTCCTGCAAGGATTCTTTAGATCCTACCCTTAAAGACATTACTAGTGTGGTGTGGTGTATGCACTACCTACTCTAGTGTGGCCTACTAAACTCTCTTGAGTTGTAGAAAGGGTTGTGCTATCCCTTAACACACAACTCTAAGTTCAGTAGAACTTACTGTATTCTAAGCTTAAATTATATGTACCTTAGGTACCTTTAGTGGTTTTCAGTTGATCAATTCAATTGAGATTATCTGGTAAAACAATAGCAAGCTGGAATCCCACACGCTGCACACCAATGTGAGAAGTTGGCCTGGTATATGCTGTCCACTAATTATAGTGGGCACCTTGCACCAGTCCAAACAACCCCTTATTGGAGATAGGTTAAAGACAACCTTAGTGAAAGCTATCCTAGTGGTAGCTATGGAGAGCAGCCTTCAGGCTAAGTCTTGAAGGAATGTAAAGCAGCTTGTTTTACCAGTCTATAATCTCTTGAGTGATCAAATGAAAGAGCACCACACCAGGTATATATTCAAAATATATGTATTTATTGCTAAACACACCCCTCTAGTCTCTTTATGAGGCTAGAGTTCGAAATACATAAGTTAGAAGTTATTTAAACACAGTAATAGCACAAATACACGTTTGGGCCCTAGGGGCGTACCAAACCATATACCAATAAAGTGGTATAAGAACCACGACTGAACTAGACACTAGGCCTAGAGCCTCTAGAAGTGCTTGGACCACAAGGAACCACCCAAGGTAGTGACACAGGGGACCCACGGGGGACGCGTGCAGTGTAAATACACAACCGCGATACGCCGTTGACTTCTATGGAGAAAGTCGTGATCGGGAAATTAAAGAAAGGGACACTTAAAGGAGGACTTGGAGCCAACCCTTTGAGATCTAGGACTTTGAAGAGTCTCTACCCACGGGAGCACCGGAGTACTCGTGTTACCTCACCCAGGGAAGCCGGGTGCATAGGTGCCTTTCGGGGTCGGGTTTCGTCGTCGATTTGAATGGCGATCTGCTGCAAAGTGCTGCTGGCGACCAAGTGGAAAGTGTCCGGGTGGATCCAAGAGTGGATCGGAGTTCTGAAGAACCTGAAAGCAGAGGGGACAGAGTCTGGGTCACTAGCCAGTGACCAGGAAGGCGATGGACAGATGCCCACCGATGTCGAGTGCTTCAGGTGTGTTGACGGTCATCTTGACTCTTCATCCACGAGGTCCAGGAGGTGTTGTCGGTGACCAAGAGCAGGATTCTGGCTGGGACATGATGTCTGTCGAGTGCTGAGATGTCGGCGACCGGATTGGACTCAACAAGCCTTGGCAACGGCAAGTCTCGATGCAGAGGAAGATCGTCGATGGTGCAGACCAGCAAGGTCTGGGGAACTCACCCAGCAAAGGTAAGTGAGGGCAGGCCTGGAGCAACCAGGATGCCAAGTAAGAAAAAGATTGGCCTTCGTTAAGGGCTACTAGCCAATGGGCTAGCGACCGCAAAGGAGCCTCAAGACGTCGCACGTGGATCTGGCTCACAGGACACTCGTGGAGTGGAGGCCAGTGATCTTCGGTGCAATTGTTGCTGGAGGCTAGGGCTACTCGGAGTCCAAAGCACGACTTCGTGGGAGACCCAGAAGAGGATGCACTTGCAAATGTGCTCAGTGTCCAGGGGTCACGGTCTCACGTCACCCACGATAGCTACAGGCCTCAGCTTTGCTGGGGACTCAGGGTAGCCTCGGGGAAGTCTGAGAATCCACCTCTGGTGATGCGATGACTTCGGCGTCCGGCGGGAGCTTCAGAAATGCGAACTGGACAGATGCTTCTTTGGTGCCTGCCAAGCAGGGGAGTCACTCCTTGACCCCAAGGGAGATTCTCTGTCCTCTAATCGTGAGTAGAGCGTCGAAGGTCCAGGATTCAGTTTCAGAGTTTCGTCCAGGGATAATCTAAAGTCCTAAGGACTGGGTTCCTATACTTATACTAAGTTTAGGGGTTGGACTACTCTGTGGCCCCACCTATGGGTGGGTCAGGGCAGAGGGTGGCTACACCCCTTTCCCTTTGTCCAGTTCGCGCCAAAGCAGGGGCTGCAAGCCCCTGATCCGGTTTGAACTGGGGTATGCACTAGGGACACCAAGTGTGCCCCCAGTGCAGGACTTCAAAGCACCCGAAAGTGCTCCCGCCCAGCCCCAATACACATTATCCTGTCTGGGGAGGTGGTCATCCTCCCTGGGACAGGAAACCTATTGTCCAGGCCTCCCCTGCCGGAGTTTCGTCCAGCAGCAGGAGGCCAGACTCGTGTCTGTGGCAGCAGCATCCATTTTGTGATGCCAGGGCTTTGGAAAGAAGTTACCGGGCTAGCCAGAGTTAACATGTCTTTCCCTCTAGAAGGGTGGAATGCTACCCCGCCGCCAGAATTGGCGGGGGGTAGTATTCCAAGATGTTTGACACCAAACACGACATGTTTAGGTGCAGCCATTCCAAAGTTAGCATTTAACGCGAGGTTATAATGCGCTTAAGAGTATATGGTCAGGCTGCACTACAAACAGCATCAGAGAAGGGTCTCCGAACGCTGCAGAGGGGCCCTGCTCATGCAGGGGCACCCTCTCACATAGGAACCATGCACTCTGCCTTTAGGATTGATAAGGCCTGCCTTAGGAGTGACTTATAGGTTTATATGTGTGTATGTATTTAGTGATATAGGTAACCTATATCACAGTAAGAGATGCATGCACCACCTTACCCAGGCTGCAGTAGCAGACCTGTGGTGTCAGTTTGGATGGCCTTCCAGGGGTGGCATAATACATGCTGCAGCCCCTGGCAGGCCTCTGAGGTACCTATGCCCTTGGTACATAGTATACCATATACTAGGGACTTATAAGGGCACTCCAGATTCCAATCAGTGATGTGCCTAAGGCACATGGAAACCATTTTAGAGAGGAAGCAGCTAGGCTGGGGTTCTGATTAGCAGGGCCCCAGCCAGACTAATGTCGAAAAACAGTGAAGCATCAGCAAAAAGTGGGGGTACCCATGTGAAGCAGATCCTACTCTCCTACATAGTAGAGCCATAGTTATCTCCTTGGTTCTGCTCTGGGTCACATCAACGATGCTGTTACGACCCAATGTTTGATGACAGAGAAAACACAAATTGGCAAAACCAATAGGTCTGGCCATGGTGAATATCCATTTTTAATTTTTTTTATTGATTTGTAAACATATGCTAAACAAATTGGGGCACTATACACGCTTAAAAATAAAGGATGACTCCAGTAGCCCAGCCCTGGGTCAAAAGGATGCTTAATTATTAGGTGGATGTGCATATGTAATCAGGTAAAATGCTGTCACTCACAGTTTATGTTTATGTTTATGGGATTTATTAAGCGCATGGCTGCCCGAGGGGTTTCCCAGCGCTCCCGAGAGGAGGCACGGAGTAGAAGTAGAGAAATCATGGGAACAACCAAGTTTTGAGTTTTTTCCTGAAACTCCGTTCGTCTTTAACCAGTCTCAGTTCCGTGGACATTGAGTTCAAGAGCTTTGGGACCAGGTGTGAGAAGGATCTCCCTCCCCATCTTGATCTCTTTATCCTTAGTGTGTTCATAAGGAAGTCGGACAAGGACCTGAGGGATCTATTGGGAACATATGGGGAGACGAGGGTCTTTAGCAGGGCTGGACCACTGCCAAGCATGGCTTTGTGAGCTAGGCAGAGGGCTTTGAACCTCACCCTGGTTTGAATAGGTGGCCAGTGAAGCTTTTTCAGGGAGGATCTCACTGACTCCTGTCTAGGGATCTTCAGGAGCATCCTGGCCGCAGCATTTTGCACAACCTGTAGCTTATCGACTACGTACTTGGGGGACCCCAGGTACAGGGAGTTGCCATAGTCCAGTCGGGAGACCACTAGAGCCTGGACCACCGTACTTCATGCCTGTTCTGGGATAAGGTCTATGAACTTACGGATCATGCGCAGTATGCTTAAACAAGTTGCCGATAGGTTTTTAGCTTGGGTTTCCATGTAAAGGTTATGGTCTAACCACATCCCCAGGTTCTTTATGGAGGCCAACTAATCCTACCCCATGGTTCTGGGCAGTTGCCCACGAACATCAGATCCGTTTTGTTGCCATTCAGTTTTAGGCTACAGTTGGCCATCCAGTTTGCTATCTTTCCCATTCACGGTACAAGCTGTAGATGATTCGAGTTCCTCTCCTCTGACACTGAGACTACTAATTGTGTGTCATCAGCGTAGGACACAATTGACATCCTGAAATCCTGCACAATTTATGCTAGAGGACTCATATAAATGTTAAACAAGGTAGGGCTGAGCGCCAAGCCCTGAGGTACTCCGTAAGGGGCAAAGAATGTGTCTAAGAGGTTGGCCCATTCCATACACTGGAATGATCTGTCACTGAGGAAAGAGGCAAGCCATTGGTTGGCTTTGTCCTGGATCCTGGTCTCTCTTAATCTGTGTAGCAATATATTATGATCTACAGTATCAAAAGCCACACTTATATCCAGGAGCAGAATAGCGGCGGAACCCCCCCTAGTCCAGTGTCATTTTCAGTTTCTCAGTTATCACTAGGAGGGCCGACTTTGTGCTATGTTTTAGGCGGAAGCCAATCTGAGTCTGGTGCAAGATGTTGTGTTAATACCCGGAAATGTGAGATGATGCTATTAACATGTTTCTCCACTACTTTACCCAGAATGGGTAGTAGTGTGATGAGGCGGAAATTCCCCAGTACCGTGGGATCGAGTTGAGTCTTCTTGAGCAAATGCATCACGATGGCATGCTTCCACTTCTTGGGCACTATCCCGGTGCTCAGGGATAGAGACAGAAGGTCTGCCATTTTGGAGAGAATGGGGTCCCCGCCCTGAAGTAAGATGTGGGAGGGTGGGATCAAGTGGAGAGCCAGATTTAATGTTCCTCAAGAAGAGGCCTGTGTTTCTTTGCTCAGTGCCGGGAGGATACCTAATAACGGGGCCATTGACGGACCAGGTTGGTCTGAGCTAGAGGGTTGGTCTTTTCTGCCAAAGGTGTCCTGCCTCACTTTGGGGCCATCTGTAGAGCAGTAGAACAGTGAAACAAACCAATGGATGAAACGGGCTGCCCCATCACTCGATGCAATATGCTGTGGTGGGTGGAAGCATAATGTAAATGACACTTGAACAGACCAATGAATGAAAATATTTTGCTAAAAGGACCGAAATTTATGATTAAATGTATCTATTTTTATTATTCTTTTTTTGGGGAAAATAAAGGTGTTGAGACTAAAGTAGTCTGTAGGCTAGAAAAAACAATATAACATATCACACATCTAGTTTGGCCGAGGCACAGGTTAAACAACTAACAAAAGTAAGAAATTAAGAAGGTGTTCTGGTAAAATAAATATATCACAAGAATTAAAAATACACAGGTTAGTGGATTATTGGGCTACATTGCATGTGAAATATGGGGAACTTTGACATAGGGGAATTATTTTTGTAGACAAACTCGCACACCATTGAGTGAAGTCGTAAAGAAGAGAATACCAAGCAAATACGGATTCTAAGGAGCATACATGTACTGGAGAACATGCCAGTAAAGGGTCAATTAGCAATATATTTAAAATACGACGTGCTTCAGTGAAGTACAAAAACCAGGATTAACCCACAAGCCCTAAAACAGATATTGAGAAGGCCCTTTACAAATATTTCCTTCCCATTTGCAGTTAAGCCTTAACTTCATTCCATAACCAGAGACCCATAAAAACACCTAAATAGGAAAGCACAATTCGGCAACTATGTCTATTTATTTATATATTCCACACAGAATCACCTTTGAAATCCAAAGTTTGGGGTCCCCATACACACAATGATATTTTTAACAGTAGTACAAACAAAGGAAGTGAGCACCCAAAAATAACAAGCAAAATGAAAAAATATTGAAGCCAACACAGAAAACGTAAAGATGCAAATTCAATCAGAAGCATATGGCGGCCACATTCACAAAACATTTTTGCTAACGTTTATTAAACCCAAATGAAAACAATACGAATGTACAAGTACACATCTACATGTCAATGATGATGACATCATTGAAATGTTTGATGGTGTGAACAAGAAATATTGCCGAGTATGGAGTGTTTGATGGTGGAGGAAAAGACATCTCTCGGATATTGGTTTAACTCAAATGGGTGCTGATGAAGAACAAGATAGTTCACAGTTGTTGGTGTCAGCCAAATGTTTAATGGTGGGGAGGAAGTGATGTCACTGATCCTGATGTCACTCAAATGTTTGATGGCAGAAAAGAAAATGGCAATCTATTAAAGGTAAGGGCCAGTGTAGGGGATGACATTTATACAAGACAGTGAAGAACTGAAAACCTGAAACAAGCATGTAAAATGTGGGCACTGTTGGATAAGGACATGCTTACGATATTATTTTTTTTAAATACATATATTTTATTTTCCAAACAGTGCAGCAAAAGCGAAGAAAAGCACCATACAGTTAGTCTAGAGTTCAACCCCCTTGACCGCTTAACAGTAGCGATAAACATGAACATCCCAAGTCCCCCCCACCCCCTTCCCCATCCGGATATACCCGTCAGGCAGTTCAGATTCAACAGCAAGAATAAACACCAAGATAGAAACCTCAGGACAACAGTCAACATCACGCCCCCATTCCTCACATTACCACCTGGCTCTGGGTCCTGGCGTCCTCCAATCTCTGCAAACGATTGCACTGTATCCATTTGCCCCACACCTCATGACATTTCCGGGGACAGCCCTGCTGCTAACTTACTTTTTCAGCCACCATGTACATATCCATCCCCGTCCATGCTTGCGATTATTAATCATTTTAGAAAAAGGACTTGCACTCCTAATTTTGGTTGCTAGTGTAGTGGCGTTGTACTTGTAAGACATTTTTTATTTAGCCTTGAACAATCGTTTTATATTGATAAAGTCATGTAATGCAATGAATACATTATTTGAAGTACTATTTTTATATATTGTTTTTCTTTTTATTATGGGCCCCTACCGCACCCACACAGCTTCTATCTTGTGCTGCTAGGAATTGTCACGTTTATAATGTTTTGCACATATTTTTGCTTTTTATTATTTCTTTTTCCAACATGATCACACAAGCAGACTGGCACTCTGTTTTTCAGGCTTTCTTTTATAGATGGCAGAAAGGGGGGGGGGCATCTGTCCCCATTTCTGGCCACTTTATATTGGCACATTTACCACAGTTCTTTTATTTTATTATTTTATTTAGGGGTTTTTAGGCACTACTTACCACCTCAATTAGTGGTTTTAAGGTTTTATCTCAACTTTCGATGTGGACGTCGACCCCATTTGTTTCAAAAGCCACTCTATTATACCCCATTTATGTTTGCATCCGGTACGGGTGATGCCCCTCTTTGTGAATCCCACACCTCACTGAAGACGCAGTAGAATGACACACATGACGCCCATCATAAACATGCACCTGTGGGGGCTTCAAACACAGGGGCTCTCTTACAGATTCACAAATGGTTTTAGACATGAAAGCAAAATGTAAAATCCTTCTTCTGGCTGGTAAATAATTGGATGGGCATTTCGGATATACGAGGCAAAGCAACAGGATGCAACTTGTTCAGAGAAGTCTCATAGGATTATATGGGCTCAACTATCTGAAACAGACACCTTGTGAACAAAACATAGTTTGCGCACTAATGTCTGAATGTTATATATCAAATAGATCCTAGTTAAAGCGAAGAACATATCTCCCTTCTGAAACTATTTTGAAACAATCAGCTTATTGGAAAAAAACTCACTATGAAACCAATAGGAAAATATTTTTTTTAAAACAATAGAATGATACATGCAAAGACTGTCTTTGCACCAATTATTTGATAACAGTGAAACTTCTCTGTAACCAGGCTGTACATATCTCAGTTCAGTAAATCTACACAGATTCGGTGTCAGTGGGCGTGTGCACTTTTGTTTACCCACATTAATGGCCTCCCCTATAGGTCTTAATGGGCCCGAGGATGCTCTGCCAGCCACTTCCCTTGGCTCTCCCACAGATTCACGTGGACGCAGAGGAGCTTTGTGTCCTGTCACTAGGCAGATCATGGCCTAGAGCTGATCTTATATTGACTGAGAGTTGTGTTAGTCTCTTATGGTTGATTGAATGGTTGAATGATTGATTGATTGGTTGATTGATTGATTGATTTTGAAGCTTCTAAAGCGCTTGGTTACTTGCAGCACTCATGCCACTAATTACAGAGTCTATCGATGCTACACTAAGGAATACTAGGCAAGGAATAGACACGTTTTAGATTGCTTTGAAATGTTAAATAATTCTCTGTAAGTCGTGGTTTGAGCACATATTTTTCCACCACATCACAGCTAGGTAGGAGAAATGCAGCCTAAAAGTCTGGTGAAACGCAGAACCTTTAAGAGTGTCAAAGAGGAAGAACAAAGATGGTGGGCAGGAGAGTAACAAATACATCTGTCTCATAGGTATGAAGAACTAGGAAAGGATGAACTACACATTATGCTTTCCAATAAATCTCTTTGTCAACAGGCAATCAGGTAACTCTGGTAGCAGACAAGCTCCCATGGTTTGAAGCAATTGAAGGTGGTCGATCAAGTATTTCGGTAAACCCAATAAAGGGGATTGACATTATCCAGATGGGAGGAAGCAATTGCTTGGATTACAAACCTCCCGCCTTTGGTGTAGAGAAAAGCAAGCGTTTTCTTCAAAGTCTTTGTTGATTTTAGGAGCACAGTAAAAAGAAAATACTAAGGGGCTGATTACGATGGCGGACGGAAAAGCATTCCGACCGCCATGCTAGCGGGAAATTGCCGCCCGCAGGTACCGCGGCAAAACCGCCAGGCCAGATTAGGATGCACCGCCAGAAACTCCCTACCGCGGCAGTCGGATTCCTGGATTCAGCGGCGGAAAAGCTGAAAATCCGTCCGCGGCGGTCGGATTTGCTGCGGAAAGGCCAAAGACCGCCGTTTCCCCAGCGGATAGGAACACATGGAGCTATCTGCAGTATTTCCACCGCCATCCTCGATTGGCCAGATTCTCTGCAGCGGTGCGGTGGGCTGTTTGTGGCAATGTATTGCAACCGGCAGTCGTAACCGCATTCCGCACGGCGGTCCCTCGCTTTTGGCTCTGTCCGCCACCGCTGCGGAGGGGGATTTCTGGTGGTTCCCGAAACACCGCAGCGGACGGGAAATGGGCTATCTTTGCCCATCGTAATACGGCGGACGCAAGGACCGCCGATGGAGTGCAGAAAAGGGCATTTTCCGCCTGCACCGCGGATGTGCTACCGCCCGCCATCGTAATCAGCCCCTAAGTTCCTTACTTTGGCGATAAGTACAGGAAGACATGCAATCTGTTTGTGGACTAGACTACAGGAGAGACACCACACCCAACAACCTTTGTCTTCTGTGAGTTCAATTTTATTGGACATCCACTTGGCAACATCATTAATCGAAAGTCATTTTTTGCATAATGTGTGGTGGGATCAGACAATCACAAATGCAATTTGGGCCACATGTATCAACATTTGGAATATCAATTAGCTAATTACGATTTTCAGCAAATCGCAATTAGGTAATCGCTATTCTAAATGTATGAAACTCCATGAGTTTCATTTAGCGATTCCGAGGGGGTCGCAAATCAACCTACTTCATTAATATTAATGAGGTAGGTCGCACTCTGCGACCCCCTAGGAATTGCTAAAATCACAGGGATGGTGGCCTGCTAAGGTCAGCAGACCACAATGTCCGTGATTGCTTTTCAATAAAGCAATCATATTTTTTTTTTAAATGCAGCCCGATTTCCTTATAAAAAACAGGCTGCGTTTAAAAAAGAAAAATGAAAAGTTTTCTTTTTTTCATTTTTTAAGAGCAGGCAGTGGTCCGCAGGACCACTGCCTGCTCTTAAAAAACGTTTTAGCCACCATTCCCAAAGGGGAAGGGATCACTTGGGGACCCCTTCCCATTTGCGAATAGGTTACCATCAGCTTGAAGTTTGTGGTAAATGCAAATGTTTTGTGATTGCATTCACGGTCACAAAACATCCATACACACCGCAGCAATTAGGTATTTGGAAGGGACGCACTAAACACGCCCCTCCCAAATACCGAATTGCAAACCCATTTTGCAATTCGGTAACGGGTTACCGAATAGCAAAATATGATTTAATACATGGGAAAAGCCTTTTTTGCATTCGCAAACAGGCTGAGTCTGTGAATCGGCCTGTTTGCGAATGCAAAATTGCTTCATACATGTGGCCCTTTCTGTTTTAAACATAGAATATTCATAAAATCGAATGAGGGCACCAGAGGGATAACATAAGCATTGAAAAGTGCAGCTCTTCTATTTCAAAAGCATGTTAGCCAATCCAGCGTATTACCCTCAAGACTCAGAAAGGATAATGTGTTGCCTAGTGCTGGGTGATGACAAGTCCAAAAGTATAACGGCGGTGACACTGCGTCCAACCATCTCTCATAACAATGATCTGTAAGCTATTTCATCAGCAGGAGAAGAAGATGAGGGTGTTGTGACCTTTGCTAACATTGTTGCCATGCATTTTACCAGAGCTACATTCTAAATATTGTTCTCTGCTGGTTACGAGGAGGTGAGGGTTTGGATTTTGAAGACCAAGTTGGGTATTTCCCTGGCAGCAGGACTGCATAACCTATTTCCAATTTTTATAGCCTATTTTGTGTAAGCGGTGGAAAAAGGTCTCTGACAATGCTGGACGAATGTAATAAGCTTACCACAATACAGGAGGCACATTATATCTGCTTCCTTAATTTGTGGGAGTTTTTTTATGGTCTGATATTTGAAACCCTTTATATGGCTCAGTGTTCTTAAGTGAATATTTGATTTAGGTTTTTGAATTTCTCGTATTGGAAAAATAAAGCTCAAATGTTGCCATCAAATGGGACACCAAAATGAGGAATACTAAGGAGACAGTAGCAATTGGAGTAATAAGTAATATGATTACACAAGAATTTCATTAAGGCTTGTCTTATGAAGTCTTTTATACCTCCTGGTGGTAACAGAGTCTTTTTAGTGCAACTGAATACATATGTTACATTAGCAGCTTTGAACCTCTTTGAGATCTAAATGCACATGCTCATATAAATAAAATTGCACCTATTGTTTGCTTCAAATACTGAGTACACAATTTTCGACCTTGTGAGGTTGGATCACGTACCATCAAAAAATAAAAGCTATCAATATAACACGAGTAGTCAACAGATGGGAAAGGTCTGCTTATATGTCTCTTTAGGCACAAAGGGGATAAAAACAGAAGTCTTAGCCAATATTTAAGGGCCGCCATTTAGATGTGAGTATGTTAAAATCATTACCCGTAATGAAATATAAGTTATTTTTGGTGGAAGAAATGAAGAATAAACAGGAGAATCGGATTCAGAATAACAATTGGTGCTGGTAAGGAGGGGCCTAAAGGTACCTTTCGTTATGTTAACTAACTCTGCCATCTCTCCATCCCGCCCCAAGTTATTGATGCTTATCCTGGGGTCGGAATTACCAGGCCAGATTGAGGGGCACTGTGAACGAGGACATAGGCGTTTTGTACTGATACAGTGAACCCCATCCAGTCTTTAGATACACCACTTAGGTCTCGTTTAATTGAAAGCGTCACATGTAAGTTATCTATAAACTCCCCAATAGCAGCACTGTGTGAACCTGTAACACTCGCTATGTCTAACTTTGCTCTCTGTGGCCTCTCATTGCCAGAGATGAATAGCGTAATTTAATGAAAGTAAGTGAAATATAGAACTGAAGAAAGGTGCATATCAAAATGATGCGATTTAAGAATTTATATATCCATATTTTTTTTAAAGTCTATAATACGTTATTGTGTGCAGCCATTTTTGAGGAAAATTGTGCTGAATGAAAGCTACTCTTTTCTTGCAGAACATCTTCAAAATTTTATTGGGGTGCATACACCCCAACACCTCTTTGGAGGGTTAAGTTTTTGCTAGCAAAAGATGAAAGTAATGGAATCGTTCATTAGCGCTCCTTCAAACACTTGGATTTTCACTCAAATATATTTTAAAGTTGTGCGCAAAAAATACATTTAGGCCCTGATTAGGGGTCTGGCAGTCTGAGGATCGCCAGACTTGCGGAGGCGCAGAGGTGGTGATCCACTCACCACCACACCGGCACTCTGACCGCCCCATTATGAGTAGGGCAGTCGGACCGCTATTGCAGCACGGATGCTGCCAGGGAGCCACCATTTCCTGGCAGTGAAGCAGTGGTGAAGAGGCAGCAATATGCTTGGCGGGACAGCTGTGGTCCCGCTAAGCATATTACGAGTTTCCTTTCTGCCACAGTTTTGATAGCGGTTCCTACTCCATGAAAACCGTGGCAAAGAGGAAACAAAGGAGACCCTACAGGGCCCCCTTGTGCCTCTGGGCCCTGGGGTGTGTTCTGTGTGCATGCACTAACAGTCCATGCCACGCAGGAACTTTTTTTGCTGTTCCCATTGCGGTGCCCATTTTTAGAGGCACCGCCATGGAACCACCCAAAAAAAACCTCAAGACACGAGAAACACTTGAATCTGGTGGGAAGCTCGACCACAGCTTTGGCTGTGCGGGAGCAGGCTGCCGGCATGGCGATTCCCCTCCCACATTGCCAAACTTGCAATCAGGCCCTAAAAGTGTGTTTTCTTTTAAAAAATGATTTGATGGGGATGACCAAAAAACAGGCTGAGTCGCTTGCTTCCACTGTGCATTGCAGTTACAGGTGTTTACCCACACCACCTTCAAAGTTGATGGAAGGAGGCCGTGGAATGCAAGAGTCCTCTGATCATGGCAGAGAAGGATAGTTGTTGTCTGTGGTTGGAATTAAGTAGTTCATTCCAAGTGAAGCTAGTTGGGAAATGATCCCAACCCCTAAGAAGCAAGATAAAAACAATGCATGGAACTGGACAATGTATGCACGCTTCTCAGGAGATGCAAGTTGTAATTAAATGAAACCTTTAATGTACGGTGCACTGAAATAAATGAAGCCCTTTAAAGCTTGGTGCGGTAAATAAAGGAAACCCAATGCCTCGGTAATTGCTTTCCCAAACAAAGGGCAGTGAATGACTGCTGATGAAAAGCACCTTGGAAGTTTAACATTTCAGACGCATCTACAGTAGCTTCTATGAATAGTTGTAAGAATAAAAGGTAAAAAAGAGGAGCTTTTCAAATGCTGCAACCCCTTTTTTTATCTTGAGTTTTAAAATTACAGAATGTTGAAGATACCGATTGTTCCACAAGTTCTGTATGTCACAAAGTGGCTCATCTTCCCAGACGACGCACTGTGGTGCTCAAAGAAACATAAAAAGACAATTCAGACACACAATGGATGCATTACATGCAGCACTTTCAGGGTGCATTAAACCTCGTCTTTGTTTTATTTTTTTCCATCTTCAAATTAAATCCTCTCCTTCAAAGAGGATATAATGACCCTGAATGCTTCAGAAGCCAGGAGCATAATTTGCGAAAGTGCCAAAGAATGTCTGTTTTCTTACGAACCCAACTTGACGATTTGTTCCAGATTGCTGAAACAGGAAAATACAGATATATTTGTATTTTGATACTACTGACAAAACTGCAAGGAATGGTGAAATGTTAATGTTAGACCCGGGATCCCTGGTTGGCTGAGGTAGGTACCTTAGGCCAAATAGGGACCTGCGTTTCCACGTCAGGGAAAGGTAGGTTACCTTCTGAGATAGCCCCCGCTCACACCCTTGGTAGCTTGGCACGAGCAGCCAGGCTTATCTTCAAGGCACATGTGTAAAGTATTTGCAACCACGCTCACAGCAACCCAATGATGACACCACAAATAGACTCCACACGAGTTTTAGAAAAACGAGTATAAATTTTATATAAAAAGATATACGATAAGACCACACGATATAAATCCAACATATGAGTATGTGTAATATTTCTCCTGGCTGGTTGTTAGGCCAGCCAGCCCTAGTAAGTTCTGACGATATTAATGAGCACTTCTAAACATTCCACTGTAATCCTAATAGCATGTTATGCAGTTCGTAATGCTAGAATCAGGCACTTGTGCAATGTAAAAATAATGCAATGCGTAACGCGACAATCAGGCACTTTGCAATGTAAGAATAATGCAATGCGTAACGCAACAATCAGGCACTTTGCAATGTAAAAATAATGCAATGCGTAATACAACCACCAGGTACGTCGTTATGCAGAAATAAGGCAATGCGTAATACACTAATCAGGTAGTTCGTTATGCAGGAATAATGCAATGCGTAATACGCTAATCAGGTAGTTCGTTATACAGTAACAATGCAATGCGTCATACGACAATCAGGTAGTTCGTTATGCAGAAATGATGCAATGTGTAATGCGACAATCAGGTAGTATGTTATGCAGAAATAAGATAATGCGTAATACACTCCGGCAGCGATCACGGTGCCTTAGGCGGTCTCTCCGCCACTCCTTCTGACTCGCAGTCAGCCTCTGACAACAGTTGCCCCCAACACGGGTATGGTGTAACAAAAAGTGTAGCTCCGCATTCCGGCCCCGGTACTGCCACTCCCTTGGCAATACGGGCTGCGATACGAGCCGAAGCAGAAGCTCGCGCTGCTGGACCGAGAGGGAGGCCGAGAGCGTCTCCTTCCGAGCCCGCACCCCGCCCCAGGAGTCGACACACGTTACCTGGGGGGGCGCAAACTCACTCTCCTCTCCTCGTCCAACGACTTGGGCCTCCGATGCAATCTTTGTGAATTGGCAATGGCGGGCTCGGGCCGACGGCTCAGCTCCTCCGAGGCTGCCGGTCCGGGCCGCTACTACTACAAAGATCTCAGGCTGCCACAGGGCACATGCACACAGCGTCGCTGAGACTCTCTTGAGCATCGGGTGCACGATCACCGGGCACTCCACACGAAGGTCTCAGGCTGCACGAAGAACACGCGCTCAGCATCGCTGAGACTCACTTTAATTTCGGGTGCACGTTAACAAGGTAATCCTCACGAAGGTCTCACGCTGCACAAAGCACACGCACACAGCGTCGATGAGACTCACTTGGATTCCGGGTGTGCACGATAACAAGGCAATCCTCACGAAGGTCTCACGCTGCACAAAGCACACGCACACAGCGTTGATGAGACTCACTTGGATTCCGGGTGTGCACGATAACAAGGCAATCCTCACGAAGGTCTCACGCTGCACAAAGCACACGCACACAGCGTCGATGAGACTCACTTGGATTCCGGTGCACACGATAACTGGACAATCCTCACAGAAGTTTCAGGCTGCAAAAAGCACATGCACACAGCGTCGCTGATCCTCGCTTGGACTCCAGGTGCCCACAATCACAGGGCACTTCTTACGAGGGTCTCAGGCTGCAGCAAGCACACGCACACAGCGTCACTGAGACTCTCCTGGAAAGTTTTGTGTTCCTGAGTTTCCGCAACAGGGAGCCAGCTCACCTCGGGCCCTTGGGGATAAGTTACTTCAGGACACAGCACAGCAAAGTCCTTTCAAGCAGGGGGACACAGCACACAGCAAAGTCCTTTTAGCCTTTCCTTGGTTAGAACAGCAAACTGCAGGCTAGCCCCAGAACACACAGCAAGGGTCAGTCCTATCCTTCAGTCTCTTCAGTTGTTTCTTCCTAGGCAAAGGTTCCTCTTGACCACGAAGTAGCTCCAGTCTTGTTCAATCTTGATCAAGCCATTCTCCAAAGTTCAGGGGATTCAGCTCTCATAGTTATACCCCTCAATGGCTTTGAAGTCTTTGTGTTCAGGGGGCACTGACCCCTGTTCAAACCAGTTCTGGGTGCCTCCCTGCCAGTGACACCTTTATTCCTTTGATAGTGGGGGTCTGGATCCTCAATCACTCAGCAGGGGCCAGAGCCATTGGTTTATGGCTGCAGCCCAGGCCTCTTCACCTCTAGGGGCTACTCCTCCCCCTACACTCCAGATGCAAGCCAGCCTGTTGCTGTCTCACCTCCTCCCCTGGGTCAAGACATTCCCCAGATCCTATCACTTTGAAATCCAGACAGTCAATCCACAACCAGGCAGAGACACACAGAAATATTACAGCACAAAAACCCAGCCACTTCTAAAAGAGCGGCTTCTAAACACACAATGCAAAAATCACCTTCATAAAAAGATGGGTTATTACATTGTGAGTTCAGGCATACTAAACTTCACCTCTCCATCTTACGCCTTTGGGAAGATAGGCTGGAAAACATATTACACAGCCTCCCCATTCTGTCCTATGGACAAGATGGCCTTTCAAGAGTGAAAAACGAAATGGAGATTATTTCACTGTCAGGACATGGTACACACCTTAGTACATGTCCTACCTTTCACATGCACTGCACCCTGCCCAGGGGGTACCCTGGACCTACCATAGGGGTGTCTGATGTGCATAGAAAGGGAAGGGTAAGATCTGGCAAGTGGGTGCACTTGTCAGAATAACATGGCAGTTTAACAAATCGCGCGCAGGCACTGCAATGGCAGGCCTGAGTTCCCTTTTCAAAGCTACTTGTGTGGGTGGCACAAATAATGCTGCAGGCCCACTAGTAGCATTTGCATTACCAGCCCTGGCACACATAGTGCACTTTACTAGGGACTTTACTAGTAAGGCAAACATACCAATCATGGACAACCAATTACCATTACACTTTATACAGGGAGCACTTGCACTTTGACACTGTTTAGCAGTGGCAAAGTGTCCAAAGCATCTAAGTTGGCAAAACAATATCAGAAAAAAGGTCTAGGGGAAAAGCAAAAAGTTTAGGGAACTTTAGCCAAAAGGGCCAAGTCCCACAATTAACAAATGCAAAGTGGGACTGTGAGGTTTGATAGGACTGAATTTATCAAGATAGGCAGCACAATTCACAAAGTGTTAGCTTGGAATTCCGAAAATGTGGTCACGTAGGTATACTCTCACTCGTCCAGCAACAAACCCTTATGAAATTTCCATAACAGCCCAGAAAGTACTGTTGAAAATCTATATAAGTGATACATTTGCAGGAGTACTCAAGAGCATAAAGTTATGCGGCCTTTTTGACAAACATTCTACTCTGCCGTACTCAATACCCTCCATAGAGGTTCTCACCTTATTTGGTGGTTCTCGACACAGCTGAAGCCAAGACACCATCAGAATGAAGACTAAGAAACGTAGAAGATTAAACACAAGGCAGTATGCCTGTTGGACTTGGCCCTTTTGCAGGGTCATCCCTGAACTTTTGCCTTCCTCCTGGTATTTTTTCTGACCTGGTGTTGGTGGGTTTAGAACTCTGGGCACTTTATCACTGCTGTCCAGTGTAAAGTGCATGTGCTCTCTATGATAAAACATGGTAATATTGGTCTACACCTGTTTGGCGTATTTAATTTACCTATCAGTCCCCTGTGAAGGACCTAAAGAGGTTCTGTCAGGATCTTGGGTGCCAAGTGAGTAGGTCTGCCAGGAAGGTGGAACTGCAGGAGGCCGTGTTGGCCTGTTGGATATCCAAAAACCGGGTGAGGGAGGAGTCTGGGAAGGAGGACCCCGAGATCAGTGAGGTCTCTGAGAGGAAGGGTCCCCGACCAGCACCCCCAGAGGGCAGTGGCCCTTGAGAGTTTGAGCAGGAGGGAGAAAATGACAGGGCAGGGACGCCAGTAGATAGTGAGGACCCCGTAGAGAGGGAGTCCCTTTCCGGGTCCAGTGCCAGGGGCAGTGCCCCATCCCTTTCCCTGTCCCCAGAGGAGTGGGTGGATGGGAGGGAAGAAGGGGAGCATCAGCTGGCTTTGGAGAGGCTCAGGTTAGAGCATGCCAAGGAGAGAGCACAGCTGGGCGTGGAGGAGAAAAAGCTAGAGACTGAAAGGGTCTTAGCACAGGAGAGGATGGCGGAGGCAGAGAGGGTCTTCACCAGGGAAAAGCTAACTCTTGAGGATATGTCCCCTGAGTGTAGTTTTAGTGGTCTGGATTCACCAGTGAGGGTGGGGTCCAGTGGTGGCAGCAAAAGTGAATCCAGTGTAGGATGTTCCACTCCCAGATCCCAGGACATGGTACCTAGTTCCCAGGAGGAGGGTGTCACACCTGAAGGGTACAGGTTGAGGTTCAGGGGCAGTAGGAAACTGTCTCACCAGTCTTGGGGGGAGTTTGTTGATGAATGTTGTGATGCACTGGAAGGTTGGGTGATGGGTAGCACGGCAAACAATTTTGAAGGGCTGTTCAATCTGATTGTCAGAGAGCACATGTTCCGTTGTTGTTTTCCAGGGTTACGCCAACACCTGTTGGAGTGTGAGTTCTCTGATCCCAGGGAGCTTGCACGGGAGGCAGACCTCTGGGTGAGTGCCTGTCAGGATTGCGCGAGGGCAGACAGACGGCAGTTACTCACCGGCAGAATCGATGTTCTTTACGCGTGCGCGGAGAGGGGTCGGACACATAAAACCCGGCTTCCCTCTCTCCTCTGCGCTTCGCGTTCTAGTGTTTCCTGAGTTCCGGCTTTCCCTCACCTGTTTCACTTCCGGGTTGTTGTTCCGACGGGTGTTGCAGTACGCGGCGGCGTCTATCCAAGTTGGTGATCTCCCGGCGGTCCTGGTCTCTTCAAAGGCTCGCTCCTTTCCCTTCAGTTTTCCGGAAGCTTACGAGGAGAATCGGCTAGAATTGCACGGTGGCGGTAACAGCGCATTAGCGCTGACACTTATCATTTTTCTCTATTGCTATTATTAATAGTCCTGTGCTCTGGGCGTTAAGTGAGGGTCCTCCCCGCCTAAACAGGGCCTCTTTTCGACACAGTAGAAGGGGTTATTATTTATCCGACAGTGAGCGGATTTTCTTTCTCCTTCATTATTCCTCATTTCACAAAGGAGGTCGAGATTCCATACTCTACATACAGAAGAGGTGGGGACATGAGAGGTTTTAGGTACACCCTTTTGTTTATGGTGTAGGTAGCAGAGAAATCACTTTCCTTTTCTTTCCTTCCTAAGTATATGGCATCAGTCACGTTTATCTAAAGACACTGTACATATGGTCACCTATTGAAAGAAAAGACAAGTTCTATCACAGCAAGATTGAAGGTAGGAAGGAACGCATAGAGACATACAAATTAAATTTTTATTGTATATTAATCCTTTTCCTGTACACCTACAGCTTCTTGGCGTATCCGGATTCTCCTGAGGTGCCCAGAGTTCCAAGGCCGTGTTTTCCCCTCCTTTCCTTGTTTTGTTTCCCTTCTTCCCCGGGTTACCTTTGATGCCCTGTTTTTACCGGGTATCTCGGGTGACTAGGGGAGGTTGCGGACCTTATCATCATCCGTGGCGTTCCTGCAGAAACACAGGTGAGAACCTGACAGTGCCAGAGGGTCTGAGGAGGCATTGGGGAGTGACACTAAGAGGAGTGGCTCAGGTATTTCCCAGCCCAGGGTGGTGGGAAAGGTTCTTAGTAGCCCAGATAAGTTCTGCTGTATTGGGAGGGGTGTAGGGACTCACGTCCTGTCTCTGCGGAGACGGAGTGAGAATGGGATGTGTCCGAAGGTGCCCAAAACCCGGTCTCAGGGCCTGGAAGGTTCCCTCAGGGCACACCAGGTGGGGAGCCTAGGCTGTACTGGTGGGCCATCCATTGAGGGGGATCTCCTAGTGCCAGGAGAACTTGGAGCGTCTGTAAGCAGAGCTCCACCAGTTCTGGTGTCTAGCGGTGCCACTCCTAAGTGGAGGGTGCAGAAGTCCAGATGGAGGGGTGAGAGGGGATGTGGTCCCCAGTGGGAGAACCAGTGGGTCAGGGGCCAGCCATAAGGGCTGAGCCTCCTAGGAGTGACCATGGTGACACCAATTCTGTTTGGGGGGGTCAGATGGACAGGGGTCGGGAGATCAACGCCAGGCAGATTGTCATGCAACACATGAGTTATGTGTTACCCTTGGGGGGGGTATGCGTGCTGCCCAGGAAGTCCTGGTGTGCCAGGTGGGTGCTCAGCCGCAGGGTGTAGTCCCTGGGTTGGGAGGCCAGGTTCAGATTCTGCCTGACCTGGAAGGAAGGACATCTGTAAGCAGTATCCCTACCGTTTTGCCTTCTAGGGGTACCACTTCAGGTGGGAGGGTGCAGAACTCTGGAAGGGGGGCAGAGGGAGGGAGTCCTCACCTCTGACCCTGGTTGAACCTGAGGGTTTAGACCCTAGGTTGGGAGACCAGTTGCAGGGCAGAAGTCCTGAACTGGTGGAAGAATTGTGTGGAAGGGCTGATTCCAGCGTCCTGACAGTTTTTGGTTCTGAGGGTGCCTCTCCTAGGAGGAGAGTGCGGAACCTCAGAAGGAGAGGTAGGGGGAGGAGAGCCTCACCTGTAACCTCTGATCAGCCTGAGGGTGCAGGCCCTGGGTTGGAGGATCAGTGGCAGTTTAGGACTGCACTGATGAGAGGTAGAGTGGAGAATGGGTATTATGTGCCTGGGGCTACTGCCCCCCCACGCTGTGAGATGGCAAGGACGAGAGACATCTGGATGGCCTAGGGCCTGGTCCTGGCCGCGGACAACTAGGGAGTCCCAGTGGGGTAGCTTAGTTGGTCCTGGGAACTTTGACAGAGGGAACCACATGGGTTCAGATTGGCGTAGAACTGGAGTGTGCCCCTGCAGTTGCACGCCCGCGTCTGTGTTCTATCGCCCCAAGCAGGGAAGCCCATTAAGGTATTGATTGGTCTATCCTGGCTTTAGGCTCGAAGGGGGTTGTGTTGGACTTGGCCCTTTTTGCAGGGTCATCCTTGAACTTTTTGCCTTCCTCCTGGTATTTTTTCTGACCTGGTGTTGGTGGTTTTAGGACTCTGGGCACTTTATCACTGCTGTCCAGTGTAAAGTGCATGTGCTCTCTATGGTAAAACATGGTAAGATTGGTCTACACCTGTTTGGCATATTTAATTTACCTATCAGTCCCTTGTAAAGAGGTATCTCAGATACCCAGGGCCAGTAAATTAAATGCTACTGGTGGGCTTGCAGCGCTGCTTGTGCCACCCACCAAAGTAGCCTTTCAAACCTGTCTCAGGCCTCTGCCATTGCAGGGCCTGCGCGCGCTGTTTACTGTAGCTGTGACGTGGCACATAAAGTGGTTGCCATGTCCGTGACTCCCCTTTCACTACATATCAGTCACCCCTATGGTAGGCCCTAGCTAGCCCTATGGGCAGAGTGCAATGTAGGTAAAAGGTAGGACATGTGCCTTAACTGTGTGGCATGTCCTGGTAGTGACAAACAGCAATTTTGGTTTCTCACTACTGTGTGGCTGCCCTCTCATAGGAATGCATTGGGGATTCCCTGATAAGTGTTTCAGTGGTAATTCCTGATCTGAGAGGAATAGCGTGATCAAGTTTGGTATGTTTGGAATAGCGGTAATAAATGCTGCGTAATGGTGTGCACAGATTTATTGTCACTATTTTAGAAATGCCACTTTTAGAAGTGGACATTTCTGTGTGCTATGTGTCTTTGTGCCTGCCTGATGTGTATTGCATGTCTGGCTCTGGAGTGACAGAGACTAGGGAGGTGCAGTGGCTCCAGAGGAGCTGGATGAGTCAGCGCTAGGCTGAATGGGCCTGATCTGCATTTGGAGTAGTGGGAGGAGTAGCCCCTGACCCTGAATAGGTCTGTGCCTGCCTTGTACAATGCTGGCTCCGCCCCCCTGTGGTGTGTCTGGGGCCAGATCCCACACTGTCAATGTGGACTGTTGTGCACTTGTTAAGTGCCCCCCAGAACTGGTTTGAACTGGGTCCCAAGCCCTGTGCCAGGGCAGGACAAAGAAGACATGTGGTATAAGTATTGGGGCTGTGACCCCATGAAAGTTATACCTGCTTGGAGCTATAAAGAAGAGGACGGCTGGGCGCCAGGAGGAACCGCCACAAAGGACGTCCCTCCTGCTGGAGGGCCCTGTGAGCTGGCCTGCCTGGGCCCAGCTCTGCCCCTCATGACTTTGGGGGCTCAGCTCGTGATGGACGCTTGATCCACTTCCCTCAGGGCTTGGGGGGATCCTGCCCTGCAGTATTCAGCGGACTTGGCGCTAAGAGGGCACAGGATTGCTTGGAGGTGCCCACCCCCTTTTGCTGTGGGGAGTGTTGAATTTTTTTGTACCCCTAAAAAGAGTGGGTCCTGCCCGCTAGGAGCGCATGGTGGGCGCTGTGCGTGTCGTTCCCGAGACGTGGGCTCTTTCCCGGTCCACGGAGAAAAGCATTCCGTGAACCGGAAGTCAGGCAAGGCGAGCCTGACCATGGGCAGGGCCAACCGGAGGAAGCTGTGGCTGTGCAGGAAGCCAGGCGACTCGGCCTGACTGTGGGCGGGGCCCTGAGCCCGGAAGAGGAGAGCCCGTGTGTTGTAGGAGCATGAGAGCTCCACCCGAGGACTCGGAGATTGCGGGACCGCAGGAGAGGAGAGCCGACACAGTGGGGAGAAGCTCTCCAGGCCCCCGGAGTGAGGGTGAGTCCGGAGGTGCTGACCGGAGGGGGAATCAACCCCTTTCCTTGTCTACACGGAGGCAGCCGCACCGCGGAGTAGCGGGCGGCCTCTTTTTGGCCATATCTTTCTTTTCCTCACGAGGGGGACCAAGTGAGGCTCCCCCGCCCTAAGGGGCATCGCACTGCCCTCTCGGGGAAGTATTGTGTGGCGAGCCCAGGACTGGGCTCAAAGAGGCATACTGTTGGTGCCTATTTTGTTGAGACAGCTGCACCACCAGATCGCAGGCAGCTGCAACGTGGGGCACACATGGTTGGGGAGGACAAGGGTGAGTTGCACCCCCTCCTCATGTGAGGATTGTGCCCAGAGTTGAATGCTGCATCGGCAGCCAGGAAGGCCCTGACTTTGGGACAGAGGGCATTATGGGGAAACCCCAAGCGGGCCCCCGAGGAAGGCCAGTTGGCCTGGTGTTCACCTCATGTTTGGTTGGGCGTAAGGCCCTGAGGTGATGTGTGCACCTTATTAGTGGTACTGTGGTGCACTGGTAATTTAGGATGTATGCCTAATATGTTATGCATAATGTGTTTATGCTAAGTGCCTTTACCAGTAATTACTGGTTGTGGTTGATTTACTACTTGTGTGTTCTAATGGTGATGACAGTGGCCCGATTGGCCCTGTAATGTATATAATCCCCTGTAAAGTATTGCCTAGTGCCAGGTGGCATAGTGTACATATGTGATTACATTCTAATGTGTTTTATGAGTAATGAAAAGGCTATTTTTAAATAACCTTGTGTGGAGTTTCTTTTGTGGTGTGCCTAGTGTGTCGCTGCTGTGTGTGAGTGTTGCGCAAACGCTTTACACATTGCCTCTGGGATAAGCCTGACTGCTCGTGCCAAGCTACCAAGGGGGTGAGCAGGGGTTATCTTCAGTGTGTAACTCCCTTGCCCTGACTAGAGTGGTGGTTTCTGCCTGGCTTAGGCGCATGCCCTAGCCAACCAGAAATCCCATTTCTAACAATACCTTTTCTATTTATGCATTTACATCAGGAACAACATCCCATATCCATTAGAACCATCCTAAAGTTGTGCCAATTTGGGAAATAGTTGAATACTCTTTTAAAGAACAATACATCACAGTTCATTTAAGCATCCAAAACCCAGCTACCTCTCCTATCACTCATTGACTTTATGCTTGTCTTTGACACTGTCAAACACTCCAATGTCTTTTGGCCATGTTCGAGCTACAGCAAAATACATACATACATGCATAGGTTATAGATTTGTGAATATGGCCCCTAGGCCCAATTTACAAAGATTTTGCTGTGAGTAGGTGTGACGTATTGTAGTTCTCCTGACGTACTCCTAATTTTCAGGCACATTTATTTTTTGGGCAGAACGTCTTCAGCAATACACCTATAAAATATAGAGGAACCCTCCAATCCCCCATTGAAAACCTGTAAATGCATATGCATTTCTAGGGCGGGAAACTATTTTCAAGGGGCATCTTACAGGTTTGCTGTGGCTCACTTGTTTTAGCAGGTAGTCCCACGCAGAAAGACCCATAAACCTGATCCAACGTCAAAACTTGCAATTGTGGAAATTCTACTACAGTCTTGGAATCTGCACATAGGGTAATATTCAAGAACTACTAATAGAGTAACTTGCTCTCATCACAGCTTATTTTGCACACCTAAACTGACTGTATGTAATTGTAATTGCATTTATATAGCGTTTACTACCCCTGACAAGGCGCTGAAGTGCTTACCGGCGAGTAGCACGCTACTCCAGATCCCAAAAAGGATTAGTGGTGAAATGGTAAAGGGAAATATAAAATTAATTTGAGCGGTGGACATGTGAGTCTGTTATGTGGATTGAAAAAGGATAGTGGAGGGATTGAACAGGGAAGGGTTTGCATTTATATAGTGCTTGGTACCCCTGATGAGGCATCACAGCGCTTTTCAGTGAGTAGCACGCTACTCCGGAACCAAAACAGGATTAGTGGTGAATTTGTATAGGGAAATATGAAATTTATGTGAGCGGTGGACATGTGAGTTTGTTAGTTGGATTGGATAGAAGAGGGAAGGGTCTAGAAAGGGTTTATTTGGAGATCACAGCAGCAGGAGGAGGTTTGGGATGAGTAAAGGGGAGGGGAGAAGAATCAGAGGGAGGTGTTCCGAAAGGCTTGTTTGGGAGATCTGAATAGTAAAAGAGTTTTGAGATGATGCAAGGAGGAGTAGAGGAGGGAAGAGTCTAGAAAGGGTTATTTTGGGGATCATACTAGTTGAATGAGGTTTTGGATGAGTCAAAGAGTGGAGGTAGAGGATATATTGAGAGAGGTATAGGGTGAGTAATTGGGTCATGCATTGGAGAGAGTAGTAGATTGAGGTTTGGGGTGAGTCACAGAGTGGATGTAGAGGATATATTGAGAGAGGTATAGAGTGAGATATATGGTAGTGCATTGGAGATGCTAAATTAGGAGTAAAGTAATAAATATAAAGATACATAAGTACATAGAAGGTATATATGTATAAGTAAGGTCACATATCTAGATTTAAGTTGTATTTTATAAACTCAGACTTTCAAGCATTGCAATACTTTAAGCTAATTTATTTGTTTGCATAATTTTCTTTTTTTTAATTCAGTAGTGAAGCAATTGTAGATGAATAGTTATGATAAAAATATCGGGCCCGATTCACAAAAGTAATCTGAGACAAAATCCTAACTTTACGACTTTCAGTATTCACAAAAGGCATTTAGGAGTAGTAAAGTTAGGATTCCTAACTTTACTACTCCTAAACTGAGACAAAATCCTAACTTTACGACTTTCAGTATTCACAAAGGGCATTTAGGAGTAGTAAAGTTAGGAATCCTAGTAGGGACCTAAGACAAAGAATTGGGTCTTTACCAAAGGCGCTAGTGCAGTGCTTCTGTTATTTTTGAGCTAAGGAGTGTTGATGAAGAAAATGCACTCCTAGTTTTAATTTTGAATATTGGATTCGCTAAAAGTGATCACAATTTGTGCATCAACTTTTAATGAATCCAACAGTATTTTGTGAACCAACCTATGTACTAATAAGTCGTTTCACAAAATACCAATTCCCAGTGGGTTGCAATTCAACCTTTCTCTTGACTGTTATTGAGGTACATCGCAAATTGCATCCCTCTACGACTTGCTGCCATCACAGAGATGGTAGCTTGCTGGGGTCAGCAGATCACCATGTATGTGATTGCTTTTAAATAAAGCAATTTCTTTTTTTTAAATGTAGGCAGTTTCCTAAAAATGGGATGTGTTTACTAAAAAAAGAGAAATGCTGATAAAACTATTTTTTTAAGAGTAGGCAGTGCATACTCCCTAAAGACTTTTTGACCATTTATTAAGGGAAGGGTACCCCTCCTGTTTGCAAATGGCTTACCAGTCCATTTGAGATGTAGGCAAAATATTAAGGTTTTACGACCATATTTCGCTTGCAAAACATTTATAAATGCCAAAAAGAATTGCTCTTTTGAAGGGACACCTTAAACACACCGCTTCCAAACAGTGATTCCTATCTAAACCTATTTAGTTATTCATTCAGTAACATGTTACCGAGTTGCTAAATGGGTTTAGTACATTTGAAAACTACAGTTTCTTGTCGGAAGCCCTTCAATTTTCCGAATCCCCGGATTTGCAACAAGAAAATGTGTTAGTATATTGGGAAACAGTCTTCACAACGAGGTTTTTACCTCGTTGTGCCTTTACCACACATTTTTTAACACGCATATTTTTCCAACGTGCATGCCTTTACAACGCATGCCTTTACCATGCATTTAAGGTAAGGTGGGAGGTCTCCCCCCACAAATACATTGTTTCTATATATAAAAACAATGCGTGGTAATGGCATGAGTTGCAAAAGCATGTTCATGGTACAAAACATGCGTAGTAAGAAATGCGAGGTAAAGGCATATGATGTCTTTACCTGCATTGTACCGTCATACAACCAGTATATCTAGCCCTGAATCTTTAAGATTATGAAATGTTAATGATGACAAAAACGTTGTTTGCCTTATTTAATCTAGTTATGATCCTGGCCACAACCTGCTAAATATACACTTGCATACTAAGAATCTTCTTTATATCACAATAAAATGGTATAACAAGCTTAAACTGATGTACTGTGGCGGCCATCTACTCATTTTGGATTGTGAGGAATGGGAATAATTGTCTAAATAACTCATTACCAAAGATCAAGGCTCAACCCAGACATATGCTATGGAATGTTAATGGTCTTCACCATACCATCCAATTAAATAATGAGTGTGAATATGAATGGAAATTGCCTTTCTACAGGAGGCGCACCATAGCTCAGACGATTATAAAATGAGTAAAAAAGTATTGATTAATTTGGCAACATCCAGATCTCACTCAAAAAAGACCAGAACTCATTTATCTTGAGATCACTCCCTCTAACTCCTGAAAACATGGGAGTGTTTTGTGACTTATTTAACGAAGATTTTATTTCCAACACTTACCACTCCTAAAACTAAATATAAAGCTACAGGTGCAATAGTGCGTGGAAAAGCACTTCAATTGTTTATAAATGTCCTACACTGTGGGTATTCTCAGCATTTGACATACCACCTCCCTCTAAATCTTAATGTAAACTCACTTTCTATTTCTAGCTTCATTTGTTGCCTGTGGAAAAACCATACATATATATGGTGAATATACCCTAGTCAAAAGTCAGATTAATGCATAGAAAATTCAAGAAATGTTTATTTTGTGAATTAGGATTTGCTATTCACATAGCTTGTTTTGCTCATATCAGTTCTGAGAATGAGCTCATTTGTTAACTTCGTACTGAATTCTAAAAGTAAGCCAGGAGTACCTATGCAGTTCTATTGTAATTCAGTAATTAACTACTAGTAATCCAAAATGTGATATCTTTTCACAGCAAAATCTTTGTCAATTGTGGCTGGGGCAGAGTTTAATTATGAACTAGTTACATGAAATTTTGGCACAAATAGGGATGTGTGCGTCATTATGTGCACACTTTCACTTTTGTGAAAGTTTTTGTGCAATTATAAAATTGTGCATTATTAGCATTGTGTAAAATGTGGTTTTACACTCAAAGTGTATACAAATTTGCTATGATTTGTTAAAGTGCCCTTTCCTGGCTTATGCCAACTAGGCCTCAGTTAGGTTTCAACGCCAACTTGTTAAAAAAGGATGTCTTCCCTGCGCCCTCACTGTTTATTATTTCTGCAGCACACAGGCAAGCAAAGCCATTATTGTTTACTGTTGCAATCACTCGAGGTCCCTTCCGCTACCTCACTTGATTGCAGTCATTGCTAATAACTCACTGTTGTTGTTTTTTTTAAACTAGTTTGTACTACCATCTTTGGATGACATCAGCCTCTCTAGCTGAGTCAATAGTCAGGTGGTGGGATAGTGCTTAGATGGTAAGACAATATGACGTTTAATAAAACCATGCTCTGATTTGCTAAAAATGTAGGTGCATATTAGCAAGACCCACGTTAAAATTATCGCCGTTTTAGCGGCAGGAAACTGCCGCTAAAACGGCGATAATGGGCTTGCTAATATGCGTTATGGAATTCAATAGAAGCCCAGGTTAGATGTCCTGCACATCTAACCTGGGCTTCTATTGAATTCTATAACGCATATTAGCAAGCCCATTATCGCCGTTTAGCGGCAGTTTCCTGCCGCTAAAACGGCGATAATTTTAACTTGGGTCTTGCTAATATGCCCCGTAATTCTTTTGCTCACACCATGCTGATTTAGCACTTTCATTGTTAGTCTATGAGAAGATTTCTTATATAAACCCTCAAATTTGGGGGTGAGCCAGAGAACTTTCCTGAAGACTTTCTGATGCAGCTAGGGATGCTGTTTGATTTGTTATAGAATTTGCTGCTCATTTGAGGCTTAGAATGTTTCTGATTTTGCTCTTTATTTAGTATTGCTCAGTTTCTGAGACCCTTCATGACAATGGCCTTATGCATGTGCATTTACAATTTCTGTACTGCACATTTTGAATTTGTGTAATAAATCTTTCTAAAATGCATAATTCTACCCTAGAAATCACTTATTGCGTCTGTCCTCACTTAATTGACATCACAGATGAAATCCCAGTTACCCATAGAAGTACTCAGCCAGTTAAATATCCAAAAAAGGCCATAGCTGAATCCACTTCTTTCACTACCGTCAACTCGCACGCTCACTAGTCAGCCCAGTGATGCAGTAAGCTCTTTCTTGAACACCTCATTTTGAACATCCAAAAGGGCCCTCTTATTGCTGTGTCAGATGTCTCAAATGAGGGAACAGTCACATCCTTTCAGCTCTCCGCTTCACTTCCTTTCACTTCACTACTGCCATAAAAATGTTGTCTTGCACATCCATTGACTTAGCCAGTCATCATAGTGGTGCCAGGGCTTCATTTACACTGTCTCAGATTAAGAGGGAGCCTAAATTCCTTTACCACAATAACACAGTTCTCATGTTACTGCATCTCCAGTAAGTCAGCGAATGTGTCTTAAAGCTCACTCTTTAGGGACTCTGTAGGAATCACCAGTGGGATCCCAAGTACTCGAACATGAGTGCTTCTTCTTTGATTGTCTAGAACCTCAGTCATTCACTCTAGAATGACCAGAGCATCCACAAATTTAAACTCAAATGATTTCACTTCAACTAGGCATACATCTGACTCGATCACAAGGCCCTCCAGAGCCACCAGCTTGTTTTCAGACCCATCCTCCCTGTGTTCCACAGCCAATACCCTGCTTGATAGCCCCTCCAGCTTCTTTTCCACCTCCTGCAGTGCAATTTTGATTGTGCCAGTTTCTTTCTTTATGTAGCTGTACAAGGCATTCATGGATCGGAGCAATGCATTCTCTGCCTGCTACAATGCTCCACCTGCACCAGACAGGGAGGGGCACACTATCCATGCCTCCTTTTGCCACTGCCTTACGACGTTTAAAGAAATCTTCCTTGCACATGTGCTTGGCTGCCATATCTATAGAGAAATGTAAGCCTTCCATACAAGCCAACATGCCAGTTCTGGCAGTGCCATGTGAATAGAAATGCAAGCACAACAATCAGCAGGGAGCCTCCACACTGCATGCCACAGAAGGTGACGTGCATTGAGGAGAAACCAACAAGTAGTTTCAATCCAGCCCACTGAAATTAGGCCCCAACATCACTCTCCTCTGGTTTGACTCCCACCCCTTTTCCGCAGCTCATTATCAGGCCGAAGCATCCCGCCACTGCCCTGGTTATGCTGCAACTTTGCAAAATTAATGAGATGCATGAAAGTCCTTCCCACATACCTTCATTAGGAGGCCCCCAAACCACTCTGCCCTCCCACTTGGGGACTGGCCTCGCACCACCCCTTTTAGAGGTGGGGAACAGCAGGGTTTCTACTAATAGAGTCCTAATGGGCTCCACAGTGAAATCCCTTGACTTTGTGGCCCATATCATTGGACCACCCTACTTAGGGTGAGGTGACTGTCACTGGATTTCTCTGCCAGGGATCCTATGCAAAAATAAAATGTCCAAATGCAAAATTCAAATTCCAAAGTGAAGTTTCAAACAAATGAAAAACTGAAATTAAAACAAGGACACTTCACCACCCAGGCATGGTGATGTTTTGCTAAACTGTCAGGCATGCTGTATTGCTCCGCTGAGTTCTGGGCAATTATAAATCTGAGGAAACATTTGAAGATCACCTACCTCATAGTCTCCACTTCTTCCAGAATTAAATTGGGACCTGGGAGCCATCTTGGTCTTCCCCCCAGCCGGGTTGAGAGCAATCAGCCTTAGAGCAGCAGCAGCATAGAGATGGATGTTGTTGCTCACAGAGGGGGGCTGGGGGGGTGGGGGTGCTGAATGGCTCATGAATGGAAAATTGTTCTCTCCTTCTTTGTTCATTCCCAGATACAAGTGGTACGAATATTATAAAATATTGCATGGCATATACTGAGCACTTTCTTGTTTATTGTGAGCTGTGGGAGGAGCCCCTAGGTCCCCTCATCCCGAATTGCATCCTCAAGGACTCACACCTGTATTGGGCTACGTGACAGGAGCCGGCATTTTCTCTTTCTGCTCCATCACAGGAGAAGCCAGTTCTTCTTGTGCTCCAGCCAGTGATATGCAGGTGTTGGGTTAGCCTGCACCTCTCTAGACACGGGCACCGGGGTGGCAATGGGTTCAGCCAAGGAGTCCCTGCCCCAGGGTATGAAGTCCCCATGATAGCATTGGATAGCGCTGGTCTTCGCCTGTCTCGGGTTTTCCTGGAGATGGGGTTCTGGGGCCTCAGTTACACTGCTCTGGCCCTTCTGGTCTCCTTTGCATTGGTCCCTAGGTAGTGGGGGCCCAGGAGCAAATAGCATTCAGGAAAGAGCCCCCCACACACCTGCTCCCCAAGGGATTTAGATAATCATTTATGCACAGACTCCTGACCCTAGCCAATCCCAGGGCATTTAAAGGAATCTGGCAGAGCGCCGCATGCTTGGCTGATAGATTTCTTTTCTTTTAACAGCCCAAATCTTCAAAATGCATACATACCACTTCCTCCTCTGAATCAGGTAGTCAAAGACCTAGAATTCTGGCTTGATCAAAAGCTCTCTATGGACAATCCAATAAACAAGGTGAATCCTGGCTGTTTTGGTTTACTCAGATGTTTGAGGAATATATATGGCTATTTCTCTTATCCTCTCAAAGGACCATTGTTCAGACTTTAATTATCTCCTGCCTTGAATATGGCAATGTTCCATATTTGGGAGATGCCAAATCCTTTGTGAGAAGGCTCCAGACCATCCAAAATGTGGCAGCTTGCCTCTTATGCCATATTCCAAAGTATGAGTCTGTTTCTTTTCATCTTCGGAAGCTTCATTGGCTCCTGATAAACAAGTATTTTGAGTTTAAAGCTCTTTGCTCTATGCATAAAGCTATGGCAAGGTCTGGACCTAAGTACCCAAGGAGCCTTGTCCATCCTTAGTTTCAGGATTGATCCTTGCACTTGGGTAGTAAAAATATGGCTGTGAATCCACGAGTTAAATTAGCCAGACAAGGAGGATGTTGTTTTCCCTTCCTGGGACCCAAGTTTTGAAACTCTTTTCCTACTAAGTTGTGACTGCGCCCCTCCTTTGAGAGGTTCAGGAAACTGGCGAAAACCTGGCTTTTCTAGTTCATTTTGATCCCCTACTTTCTGTGACGCTTGTTGCATTAGCGCTGAGTAGCCCCGTTGGGGCTGTTATGCACTTTATAAATCAGATTAGCATAGCATGACATAACATAACATATCTCTGGGCCTGTTGGCCTGATTTCTTCCATCTTAGACTCGATTGCTCCTGGTAACCTGGCCTAGCTACCAGGAGCATTCCCATCAGGGCTCCTAGCCTCTAAAGCACACATTTTTCAAGGAGCTGGATTTTCTGGATCCCTGCACAAGCCTTCTTCTGTTCCAGGTTCCTAGTGCTCCTCTTCTGCTGGTGGGGGCATCATGCTCAGCCCCGCTGCAACTAGCAAACAGAATGCCCTCCTTGCAGAGCATCCGGATTGGAGGGGCAACGGAGTCCAGGTCTTACCCCAGCTGGTCCTCACGGGGCAAAAGGGGGCCAGTACCACTGGCCCTGGAGACACCTGTTCTAGTTCTGGGGTCAGCTGATGACAACTTTCTTAGTCCATCTTTGCAGGACATCAGGAGACTCCTCATTCTCAACTGGTTTCCCTTGTGTAGGGATTTTTAAGTGGGGGTTGAAATTTCTATATGCCAGGCTCCCCTGGCCAACTCTAGGATGCCACATCATCCTTCCACCCCGTCCCAACCCTCCTGAACAGCATTCTGGGACAATCAAGTATGGCAAAATGCCACATTTTCTCAGGAGAGGGTTCCGCTGAGGGCCTCAGCTCTGCTCCTAGCTGATATCACTACCAGATCCCAGCTCACTAAAACGTCAAAGGCGAGCACCTCCTGTGTTGTCTCCAGAGGTTTAGGCTTCCTCCGTTTTTCAGTGGGCCTGGCCTAGCCCAAGTGCGGTGTGGCAATCAAATTATCAGTTGTAGATATCCCCCAGACCGTTTTTATCCCAGGAACTGAGTCAATGACTGATGATTCCTCATTTTGTGTGGGGAGTATGTTGTTTCCTCTGTGGGGAGCAGAGTAATTAACTTGGTTGAGTGGAGTGGAGGGGGGGGCTGGAATCTGATTAGGGGGCTGAGCCACAGAAATTTGACAATTCTTGAAGTCCCATGAGAAGTGAATTTAATGTGTTGGGAACTGTAAATTCAAACTTGGCATGCATGTGGTCCTTCAGTTTAACAATTTGCTGGATTGTGTATGCCTAAGTGGAGTGAAATTGCACTTTCAAGCAGATTTTGCTTATGTGTACATTGTAGTGAAAGCACTACAGATTTTCCAGTAAGCCCTACAGATCGACACTGTGAATGCCCACTAATATTATAAGGCCTAAACAAGGTCAGCACCTATTCCTGCAGAGTACCTTATGAACCAGACTACCTGTGTGCAATTTCCGGCTGCACACAACAGTAGTCTCACACGCTCAGCCAGCCCAGTGCCCATTATCCTACCTGTGCAGCAGTGACCTTATATTAAAAGGTGGACACTGGCGGCTACCACGCTCAGTACAGTTACTGTGCACTTATTGTGAGAGAGCTCAGGTAGTGGGACTCATTCACAGTAAAGGTCTCAAAACCAGGTAGTAGACAGCAAAAAATTCTGGTGAACTAAATAAGCAAAACCCAGTTGCTAAACCACAGAAAAGATGTTGATGCAAATGCCATTTTAGCAGGTCACATTCTCCCAGCATGAACATCATATTCTGCTTGCTGTTTATTATTTCCAGTGTTTACATCGAGAAATCGAAATGTTGGCAAAGTTAGATAAGTTTCCCCCAGGTGACTGTGCAGATTATTAAGTGAGAAGATGGGCACCCACAAAAAAAGGTACAGTTATGTAGTGGAAATGGGTGCATTTTCCCAAGTGGGAACGTGCCAGTGATGCACAATTGGAGGGTCTTGCCTGTGGGCTGCTCCCTATACCAGGTGCAGGCTGGTGAACTTTGCACACTCTAACTCACTGACTCCTCTTTTCAAAGTGCCTCTTTGTGACCTGAGCTTGGGACTGAGCTTTGGAGTCCCTTGAGGAGTTTTTTTTCAGGAGCTCTCTATGGTTTGAGCTGTGAGCTTCTCATCCCCTTCTCTTTGAATATTGTACTGGGAGTTGGACTTGGAACCCACCGGCCATTGCTAAGTATGTACTTGTCTCTTCCATGCCACAAATGAACATTTTCTGGGCTCTGGCCATCTCTACCAGTGGACACGGTGTTTTGCAGAAGAAGATGCCGTCATTAGTAATTCATATATGTGTGGGTGATGGGGGCCAGTCAGACCTTCCACTTCAACATTACCTGTTACTTTACAGCGAGCAACTGGTTGTATTCATATTTATTATTATTTTTAAGGCATGAAAAATTATTTGTTTTCTCTTCTTAGATTTCAGTTAACAATCTCGCCTATTCTAACATGCAGCATGACTTTCTGTCAAACTGAATTTTTTTCCAAACTTTTTCCTAATTTCCGCCTAATCTACTTAATTATCTGCACACCCTGCACACACCCTTGTGTTTACTGTTTATATTCCCATCTGTTTCCACAGCCTACTTCCTCCTGTTGTCTCTATTTTTCCCTTCTTCTCCCTTTTTTTCTGCTGTCGCATCATCATCCTCTCCCTTACCAATGGTACATTTCTCCTCTCCATTCCCTTCTTAATTTCTATAAATCCTTTCCCCATTATTACAATTTTTATATTGTTGCATTTTGAGTATTTGATTTTTAAAATATAGAAGCATACCTTTCAAAGTGATTCTTGTGGCTAGCAATTAATTCAGATTTGTTAGGGTTTTTTTCTTGTACAAGAAACTACAGTTGGTAGTGACATTACTAGATAAGTGACTTGGGGCCAGATGTACGACCCTTTTTTGCAGCCGCAAACGGGAGATCCTCCCGTTTGCGACCCCAAAAAAGGGTAATGGCATGTACAAATGCTATTTTGAGAGTCACTGACTCGCAAAATAGCATTTGTAACTCGCAAACGGGAAGGGGACCCCTTCCCCTTAGTGAGTATGTAAGAAAATATTTTTAAGAGCAGGCAGTGGTCCCAAGTGTGAGAGCTGGTGATGGTGGAAATAGATAACAGCACAACTTGAAGGAAGAGGATTAGGACATTTATGATTAGATGAGTTGGGTGAATTAGATAAATCTTGAAAGGGACGGACCCAATATTCAGCAAGTCCATGAGCGAGGCACATCTGTTAAGGAAGTAAGATGTCAGTTAAGTTAATCTCCTTAGCAGCCAACAGACTCGCAAATTAGTTTTAGTTATCTAGGCTGAAGTCCAAAATGGCAACAAACACACAGTTAAACATTGCTTATAATAAAAATAATCCTGCATATAAACGGCGCAACTGCATTCTTCTGGAATCATCCGTCTTGGGGGCCGGCACGGTCCACAGAGCAGGAGCGCTGTGGAAATTCCACTTCTTTGCAGAAGAGAAGTTCTGTAGAATGTGAAAAAAGGACAATATTTGAGACAGACCTTCTGCACAAAAAATTAAAAAGGATTTTAGTCTAAGCCTAGTCTGGGTAAACCACAAGATGCCCTTATGTAAATTACTAAAAAACTAATAAAGTAACACTCCCAGGGTTCATCCTGAATGAAATGATCACCCAAGCATGAACCCTACGTCTGCCCCATCGATCACATGAATCATCATTTGGCATTCTTTGATGCAAGTTGAATTTACCTGTTCTAAGAATGGTGTCCATCTACCTATGTATCTCTTTTTTTCCATGGAAGCAGCATACATGAGCTGCAAGTAGCAATCCTTGACATCTTCAACTACAGCTGCTCTTGGTAATGTAGGGCTAGGCATAGAAGACAGACATCTTATTTTTTACATTGCTGACTGAGGTACCATCAGGTGCTCCTAGTAAAGCCTACAGTTGACCCTAAAGTTTGAATTGCTTTCTTTCTTTGTCACCGATCGCCGCTCATTCGCCTAAATAGATGCATCTTCCATGATTGTTTATCTGTGCCAGGCACACTGGTCAATTGAAGCCTATTTATATGAGCTCCACACCAAACCAAAAAATAATGCCTTTTTCTGGTTGTGTTATTGTTCTTTTTTTTGTTAGTCTGGAACGTTAAGCTCATCCATGTATTCAGGGAGGTAATCTGGAGATCACCACATTTGTGATATCCAAGAAAGTTCCCTCATCCATGGTTGTGTCTTCTGGAGCCTTATAATTTCTGGACATGAAATGTTTTTTATTTTTAATCATCGTCAGCCTCTCTACATTTTGAGGCAAGAGACTAGTCCTTCTGGTCTTGTCAATTGGCCCAGCTGTACTCCAGACGCACACTGGGTACAGGACATCAGATACGTTATTGCCAGCCTCGGTGATGGCTAGAATTCCTTCTTCCCATGCCAGTACGTCAATGTATCTTGATCAAGGTAGACCTCTGTTGCGTCATCCAATTAGTCCAGTACCATCTTCTCAAGTGCCATTGCTGTTGGGCGTGGCTTGGGGCCCAAGGAAGATGGTGGCATCCATGTAGCTCTTGTTGGGGCGATGCGGATTACCCACGGCTGTTTTCCTTCTAAGGACCTCTTTACAAGCCTGCATACCGGTCTGGAGATGCAGAGAACGACGCATATCTCCTGAAATATTGCCACACCTCCGCGAGGGCGGTTTTGCTGCTATCTTCAGCCGCACTTTCTCTCCTCAGAAGTGGCCACCATTTTAGGATGCGGCCGCTTCCTTTCGGTGCAGCAGAGCGCTGAGGCGACGCGCTGGGGCTAAGTTGCTTAGCATTGCATGCATTACATCTAAGGTATGCTACATACAGTAGGGCAGCTCTGGATTTTTTTAAAAATCATAAATTTTTCTCGCTCCTTTATTTCTTTGCTTTTTGCTATGATATCTTGGGCAGTATATACTATTACAACTCATTCTGTTTTCCTTCCATCTATTGATGATTTGGCTTGAAGCCTAATTATACCTCTGAAGACCTTTTAAACTTGTTGCTTATCATATGGGAAGAGTGGGGAGAGCTGATTCTTCTGCTCTGGCTCAAAGAAGAGATTTATAAAAAATTCTACGGTTTTTACGAGGTTTGCAGCCATGGAATGGCGCTTCTACAAATACAGCCTCTGCCACAGCGACTTCTGGGAAACCTTCCACGAAATGATTAAAAAAAGATCCGCCTTTTCCTACAGTCACCTCCTCCTTCTTCTCTAGACCTGCTGCTTGAAGAAATTTGAGCCTTGCTCCCTTTCGTGAAGGATACTAATACCAAGCTGCAACATCTCACTGAGAGATGGTCCCAAATGGATGAACGTCTGCTTGTAGTAGAGCAGAATATCTTGTCGTATGTCGTAACTCAAAGCAAAGTAAACTCTCTTCAAACTCAAGTCTTCTCTCTGCAAAAGCAAGTTGAGGAGTTGGAAAACAGAAACAGAAGAAACAATCTGCGAATTTATGGTCTGCCAGAAAATGCGGAGGGATCAGATCCTCTCACTTTCTTAAAAAAAATTCTTCCTGGATTGTTAAAGCTGCCTGAAGGTACCTATTTAAATATTCAACGCACACACAGACTGGGGCGTACGCCAGTTGCTGCCTCTTCTTCAAGACGTCCAAGGGGTGTAATCCTATACTTTTTGGAGTATACAGATCACCTTAAGGTCCTTTCAGTGTCAATAAACCGTATTTCCTGGTCAGGTCATGCTTTGTTTTTTTCTCAAGACTATGCCACGAGTATGGCCGACAGACGTAGAAAATTCTTAAGGTGCTCGCTATGTTCTTTTTCACCCTTGCCTCTTCAAAGTTACCCACGGAAATAATATGACCACCTATGAAGATCCTGCTAAATTGAAGAGCTTCATAAACTACTGCAAGATGGAAAATATTGACACCTCTGGAACTTCAGCGCCTCACTCTAGTTAAAACTTTAGGGTCCCGTTGATTTCAAGGAATGTTTCTCTTTTTGAATTTCCTGTATTACTTTATTATTCATTCACGTAATGTTTTTGATGCTCTGTACTCTATACTGTTGTTACCTTTTAGTAATTGATCTTTCTCTTCCGTTTATCCCTTTTAGATATCTCATTGTATGTGCTTGTCGTTGTCTCATATCACGTAGACTGCTGTCGTCCATGTGCTCTTTCTGCAGAGTCTGGATGTGCGATCTATCCATGTGGTCTCATCTCCCCCCCATCTTTTTGGGATGTTTTAGGTATGTGTTTCCCCGTTTATGTCTCTATCCTCCTTTTCTTCCTTTTTCTTCTCTTTGTGTTTCCTTCCTTCTTTTTGTCCCTGTTAGACTTTCCCTATTGGCATTCTCTCTGGTCTTTTTATCTTTACTTCACTCTTATTCTATTCTTTCTGATCTTTGTTATATTTATGCACATACTTGTGGATCTATGGTTCACATTGTACTATCTTTATAATATGGATGGCTGAGTTTATTTCTTTTTATATTGAATTTTCTATGTCGTTGAAAATTATTTCATGGAATGTACGAGGCTTGAATTCCCCTATTAAAAGACAGCGTGTTCTAACACATTTATCTAAGTTAGAAGCTGACATAGCTTTAATACAAGAGATGCATCTTATGGAAAGGGAGTCTTTAAAATTAAAAAGAGACTGGGTAGGTACAGTTTTGTTTTTTCCAGGAGATGGTAAAAGAAACGGAGTTGCTACTTTATGTCGTAAATCTCTCTGTGTTAAGCTAGTCTCTCAGGAATTGGATGATGTGGGCCGCTGGTTGTTTACTGAATTGTTGATTCGAAAGGTTCCACTTTCTTTATTTATTATTTATGCCCCAACTACTGGTGATTCTTTGTTTTGGTCTAACCTTACGAAAAATCTTTTACAGTGTTCTCAAGACAACCTTATTCTAGCGGGTGATGGTAATCAGATTATAAACCCTTTTATTGACTGTAACTCCTTGACGTCCTTCACACCAAATAAAGACCATAAGTTATTTATACAAACCATCAAACAGCAAAAACTATTGGATGCCTGGAGACTATGTAATCCCACCCTAAGAGAATTTACTTATTTCTCCATGGTACACCAAACCCAGTCACGTATTGACTACTTTTTTCTTTCTCACAACGTCTCTCAGTCCTTACAATCTGCTGATATTGGCTCTATACTAATTTCTGACAATGCCCCAATCTCCATTTTGCTAGACGTGCTTAACAAACCAAACCTATCTAAGCCCTGGCATTTTAATAATTCTTTACTCTTAGACCCTACATTTACTTCTTCCTTTACCTCTTTTTTTAATGAATATTTTCATATTATTTGGGACGCTTTTAAAGCGGCTGCTCGCGACTTCATTATTAATTATGTCTCAAGGAAAAGACATAATGCACGCAAACTTGGTACTGAATATTTGCAAAAATAAAGAAATTGGAACATTGCTATTACACTTCTAAGTCGAAAGAATGCTTTCTGAACTTGTAGCAACCAAATTCAAATTTAATAAAGAATCCACTGATAATGCTTTATTATATTTATTAAAATCTAGCACAAAATTCTATCAAGTTCAGAGTAAATCAGGCAAATTGCTAGCAAATTACCTCAAGATCAAACACAATAAGCTTAACATTGAATCAATTATAGATTTTCAACAGATTCCCAAATATAAAGACTCAGAGATCTTAGAAGAGTTTCATCATTTTTATAAATCTTTATATACACCGGATACCTCACCTTTGGACACTGAGATTATAGATTGCCTTTCCACTATCAAGAAATCCTTCGACACACAGCTAAACCTTGACCCATTAGAGTTAGATATTTCACATGACGAATTGCGCACGGCATTACATACACTCGAAAAAGACAAAGCTCCAGGCCCTGATGGGTTCACTGTAGAATTTTTCGTACACTTTTCTCATTTGCTCCTTCTAAAATTGACTGCTCTCACAATTTCCTTTGCACATGCTGGTAAATCTTCTGGATCCTTTCTGGATGCTTTAATTTGCCTCATTCCTAAAGAAGGTAAAGATCTCCATTATTGTAGAAATTATAGACCCATCTCTTTAGTAAATATCGATTATAAAATCTTTTCCATAGCTCTGGCCTTGAGGATGGAATCTTTTCTTCCTGATCTTCTTGGTAGAGAACAATCTGGTTTTGTAAAGGGACTTTTCATCACAGATAATACCCGTTTATTTTTTACATATTATCCAAAACTTCCCACAAATCTGACTCTATAGCCGCAATTGCACTAGACGCAGAGAAAGCCTTTGATAGGGTCCACTGGCTTTTTCTTTTCAATCACTTAAAAGGTTCGGATTTGGTCCAAAAATTACATCTTTGATCTCTCTTCTTTATTCAAGTCCTAAAGCAGCAACTTTTGCTAATGGCCTAACCTCCTTGTATTTTACTTTAGGCAGAGGTGTCAGACAAGGATGCCCCTTATCTCCTTTTCTTTTTAATCTAGCACTGGAACCCTTTTGTCTAAAATACGTCAAAATCCAGAAATCCATGATTTTAGATCTAATAATTTACAAATCAAATTAGCAGCATATGCTGATGATATTCTATTATTTCTTTTGCAACCCCAGTCCTCCCTCTTTGCCTTTCTACAAGAAGTAACTTCATACTCCTTTGTCTCTGGCTATAAATAAAACAATGATAAGTGCAAGATATGACCCTTAACCAAATTTACGTTTAAAGGTGATTTTAATATGTCCAACTTTGTCTGGAATTCTCAACATATAAAGCACTTGGGGTTATATTTTACCTCATCACTTAAAACATCCATTTCTATAAACATAGAGAATTGTTTAATGAAGTTGTCCAGTTTAACTGATAAATGGCACCCTCTCTATCTTTCCTGGTGGGGCCGTTTGGATACTATCAAGATGATGTTATCCCCCATCATACTTTACATTATCTCTAATATACCAATTGCTATACTCTTTAAGTCCTTTAAGAAAATCAATTCCATATTCTCCTCTTTTCTCTGGGGCAATAAAAGATCTTGCATGTCTTTATCAAAACTCATGCGCCCGAAACTAGAAGGTAGGGTAAATTTCCCTGATTTCTCTAACTACCACAAAGCATTTCTGCTACGTCAATCTTCTAAATGGATCTCAGACTCTTCATTGACTCCTCCACTCTGGGTTTCACTTGAACAATATTACCTCCTTCCTTTCTCTTTTCAAGAGTGTAGGAAGGTGGAATCTGACTATATGGTTGCCCCCACTTTTTTTATGGTGTTTTGCTGGTTTATGACTTAGTTGGACTGGGATCCTGCTATTCAGGGCCCCAGTCTATCTGCTCTCTCTAAATGACATGGAGTGCACTCTAGGTGCACTAGTGATTGGTTACTGTGGTGCCTTATGAGTCCCTAGTATATGGTACCTTAGGTGCCAAGGGCATAGGTACTTCACAGGCCTACCAGGGGCTGCAGCATGTATTATGCCACCCCTGGGAAGCAGACTAAATCTGACACCACAGGCCTGCTACTGCAGCCTGGGTGAGGTGGTGCTAGCACCCCTCACTGAGATATAGGTTTCCTATATCTCTCCTGCACACACATATAAACCTATCAGTCACCCCTATGGCAGGCCCTATCAATCCTGAGGGCAGGGTGCTTGGCTTCTATGTGAGGGGGTGCCTCTGCATGAGCAGGGCCCCTCTGCAGTTCTCAGAGTCCATTCTCTGGTGCTGTTTGTGGATGCGGTTAAACCATATACTCTTAAGTGCATTATATCCTCGCGGTAAATGCTAACTTTGGAATGGCTGCATCAAAACATGTCGTGTTTGGTGTCAAACATCTTGGAATACTACCCCCCGCCAATCTTGGCAGCGGGGGTAGCATTCCACCCTTCTAGAGGGATAAGACATGTACCTGCTGTGGAAACGCGGTAGAATCCTAAAGAGCCCTGGCATCACAAAATGGATGCCACCAGTCACAGACACTGGGCTGCCCTCCTGCTGATGACCGAAACTCACAGTGGAGGAAGCCCAACAATAGGCATCCTGTCACAGGGAGGTGTAACCACCTTCCAGACAGGGTTTAGTGTATTGGGGCTGGGTGGGTGCACTCTTAGAGTGCTTTGAAGTCCTGCACTGGGGGAGCAGAAGGCTCCTCTGTGCATATGCCAGTTCAAACCAGCTCAGGGGCTACCTGCCCCTGCTCTGGCGCGAAACTGGACAAAGGGAAGTGGGTGTAGCCACCCCCTCCCTTGACCCTCCCATAGGTGGGGTCATAGAGCTAGTCCATCCCCTCTTTTTAGTATAAGAGGGGGAACCTTGCCATTGCAAAGCAGATAACCCCTGGACGACGCTCTACAGAAGAATCCTGGCCCTTCGACGTTCCACTACCTTTGGAAGACAGAAGAATCTCCTTGGAGTCAAGGAGTGACTCCCCTGCTTGGCAGGCACCAAAACGACAACGACGGTCGCAAACTACGCCGCTCCCGCCGGAGTCCGAAGTCCCTGCAGCCCAAGAAGTGGATTTCCTGACCTCTCCCAGGCCATCGTGAGTCCCTAGCGAAGCTGAGGCAAGTGGACCCCACGAGTAACGAGGAACCGCGACCCCTGGGTACCGTGCACTATTGTCGAGTGCAACCCCTTCACAACGTTCTACGAACCTGTGCTTCGGACCACGTGTGGTGCCGACCTCCAGCAGGAATCCCTCCGAAGATCAGAGGCCTACACCGTCCCGAGTGACCGTGGGCCCCTGTTGAGTGATTCCGCCCGAGGTGTCTTCGCGATCCCTTGCCCGCTGGCTTGTGGGTCCCCAGAAGACTTCTTAAAGAAACCAAAGGGCTCCCTGGTTGCTCCAGGCCTGCCCTGACTTACCCTCGCTGGGTGAGTCCCTCAGACCTTGCTGGTCTGCGCCATCGACTTTTCTTCATCTCCCCGAGACTTGCTGCTGCCAAGGCTTGTTGGCTCCGATCGAGTTGCCGACACCGCAGTCAGCTGCAAACGTCGAGGGACACACCGAATCCAGCTCCTGGTCATTGTCGACACCTCCTGGACCACGTGGCTGAAGAGTCAAGGCACCCGCAACCGACCTGAAGCGACCGACGACGGTGGGCATCCATCTTCCTTGCCCCGGGTCACTGCCAAGTGACTTTGAACACTGTCCCCTCTGCTTTCAGGTCATCCTTCTTCAGAATCCAGGCTTGGATTCCAACGGACACTTCTTCAGCTCCCGCAAGCAGCAAGTCTTCTTTGTTCGCCCTTGAAAACGACGCCGCGACCCGACACCAAAGGACACCTGTGCACCCGGCTTCCTGGGTGAGGTAACTCCAGCACTACGGTGCTCCTGTGGGTGTGGGCCCTAGAACTACTTACCCTGTAAGTGACTTGCTTGTAGGTTCTCCCGAAGTATCCTAAAACTCTTTATTTCCAACCGCGACTTGCCCCATTGAAGTTAACGGCGATTCGCGCCTGTGTATCCACACTGCACGCGTCCCCCGTGGGTCCTTTACTTACCTGCCTTGGGTGGTTTCGTGAGGCCCCAGCACTTCTGAAGGCCCTAGGCCTTGTCTCCTTGCAAGTCGTTGTTTCTAAGTCTCTTACTTAGTATATGGTCTGGTACGCCCCTAGGGCCCCAGCCATATTTTGTGCTTAACTTATTGTGAAACGTTGATTTGTGCATATGTTTGTCTTCTAATCTCATAAAGAGATTAGTAGAGAGTTATTTAGAAATAAATACATATATATTTGATATATATACCTGTGTGGTGTCTTTTCATTTGGTGATTCAAGAGATTATATGGTAAAACAAGCTGCTTTACATTCCTCCGAGACTTAGCCTGAAGGCTGCTCTCCACAGCTACCACTAGGATAGCTTTCTTTAAAAGGTTGTCTTAAACCTATCTACCATAAGAGTCGATTTGCCCTGGTGCAAGGTGTCCACTTTAATTAGTGAACAGCATATACCAGGCCAACTTCTCACATTGGTGGGCAGCGTGTGGGATTCCAGCTTGCCATTGTTTTACCAGAAAATCTCTATTTGAATTACTAACTGAAAACCATTATAGGTACTCAAGGTACATATAAAGTCAAGCTTAGTATCAATAAGTTCTACTGAACTTAGAGCTGTGTGCCAAGGGATAGCACACCCTTTCCACAGCTCAAGCTAGGATCAGTAGGCCACAAACTAGTGTAGGTAGTACAACACTGCACAACACTAGAATGTCCTTAAAGGGTGGACCCAGTGGATCCACTCAGCCTCAGTATAAGGACATGGCTTTCTCTGACTTGAGAGCCATGTGTGTTGACAGACACCTGAGGATAGGACAGAGTCCCTCAACACTCCACCTGATAGATCTGCTGACAGCAGATGACCTTAGATTGGCTCTAGGAGCTAAAGGGTTTGAATCAGTGGGTGGGTCAGTCATAGTATCTGGGTCAGATGATGAAAATCAGAATGACCAAGACTCTGTGATTGAAGGGCCAGGCTCCAAGGGGCCTGAAAAGGACAGAGGAATTCTCCATAAGAGAACTGACAGAGTGGATGAGAGGCACAGATCCCCTTCCACGGAATCTGAGCACTCTTATCACTCTGGCAGAGAATTTGTCCAAGAGAGGAGCTCATACTTTAACTTAAGAGAGACCTCCTCTGAGAGAAGGTGCAAACTGCTCCAGTATGAGGAAGCCAAAGTGGCCCTCAGAACCAAGCAGTTGGCACTGGATAGAGAAGCCCTGGAGATCCAGAGAGCTTCCAGAAGGGAGGGTTTAGAACCCCTGGTGGCAGCAACAGTGTCCCTAGAGGCAGAGAATATGTCCCTGACCATAGGAACCTGAGCAAGGTTGTTCCTCCCTACCAGAGTGGGGATGATATCCACAAATGGATAACTGCTATGGAGAGGGCCTGTAGAGTACAGCAGGTCCCCCAAAAGCAGTGGGCAGCAATCTTGTGGCTCTCCTTTTCAGATAAAGGAAGAGACAAGCTCCTCACTGTTAGAGAGGAGGATGCTGATGATTATGAGGTCCTGAAGAGTGCACTGATAGATGGGTTTGGCTTAACCACTGAAGAGTACAGGTTGAAGTTCAGAGATACCCAGAAGGCACAGACTCAGGACTGGACAGACTTTGTAGATTGTGCATCCAAGGCTCTGGAGGGTTGGCTGGTTGGCAGTAGGGTTACTGATTTCAAAGGATTTTATAATCTAATGATGAGAGAACAGATCCTTAATAATTGTCAAAACCAGCTTTTACACCAGTACCTGGTGGACTCTGATCTGACCTCTCCCCAAGAATTGGGAAAGAAGGCAGACAAATGGGTCAGAACCAGGGTAAGGCCTAAGAATCAGGGTGGTGACCACAAGAAAGATTCTACCAAGTCCCAAGAGAAAGGTGGGGATAAATCTAAGGATAAGTCCACTACAGGGCCCCAAAATTCCTCTTCTGGGGGTGGGTCCCAAACTCCTTCCTCTCCTGAAAAGAAACCATATTGCCATGTCTGTAAAAAGCCTGGGCACTGGAAAACTGATCCCAGTTGCCCCAGGATTGGCAATAAAGAAAATGTTCCTCCCACAACTACTACCACCCCTCCTGGTACTACCAGTAGTAATCCTCCAGTTGGGAGTAGTGCACCCAAAAGTTAGGTGCTTTTGCAAGAGGAACAGAGGTGGGCCCTAGTTTAGACAGGGACCCCTCAACAGACTCCTCTGACTCTGATGGTGGTATAGGATTTGCCACCTTTACCATGGGTCCCATAGCATTGGGCAGGTACAGACTGGAGCCAATGATTAATGGTCAGAAAGCTGTGGCATTTAGGGACACAGGGGCTAGTGTCACCATGGTGGCAGGGAAACTAGTCCCCCTCACCAGCTTTTACCTGAGTTTAAATACCAGGTGACCAACATTGATGGTGTCAGAACAGATCACCCCATGGCCATAGTCAATCTCAGCTGGGAGGGGGTCACAGGCCCAAAAAGAGTGGCAGTGTCCCCAACCCTACCTGTAGATTGCCTGATGGGCAATGATTTGGAAATTTCAGCCTGGGCTGAAGTTGAACACCAAACCCATCTTAGGATGTTGGGCGTCCCTGCAAAGGTTAGTGGGGCTGTGATGGCCACAGCCCCAGCCCAAGAATTTGGAGAGATGGAGCCTGAAAGAATGGCCCACTCTCCCCCAAAAGAGAGCACAAGGGTTGAAGAAAAGTCTTCTTCCCCCAGACAGTAGGTAAGGGTCAGCCTCCTCAGGGAACTGACCCTACCCCTAGTGAAGGAACTGCCACAGAGGTAGTCAGGCCTGGCCTGGCCACACCCCTGATGGCAGAGGACCCTTCCAAGGTGGTACCCAGTCTGGAGCAGGTAACCTGCCCCTCTCTACCCTGCCTCAGTCAGCCCAGGGCTGCAGAGGTCAGGGAGGTCAGTGGACCCCCGGGCCCCCTGTCCAGAGGAAGCCCCCATCAGCAGATTAGGGGCACCCAGTCTAGTAGCCCTAGCCAGGTGAAAATTCCTCTACACACTGAGGGATCCCCCATACCTTTATGTAGGGACCTCCCCCAGAAGGACTCTGGTAGGCAAGGGCAAACCTGGGACCAGAAGGTTCCAAACCTGCCATGTCCCTCCAGTGTTCCATCCAAAGGGACCCAACCCCCAGCTGTAGGCAGCCAAAGGTTGACCCTTAGAGCAAAGTGCAACTCAGTCATGGAAAGACAGGCATACATGGTGACCAGTGATCTGAGGAAGCTGAGGCCAACATTCCTAGGGCCTCACTTCCCTACTCAGACACCTCACCGGCCTTGTACTTTACCTAAGCACACCAGAGGTAGTGATTCCCCATGGTGGAGACTCTCTCTTACCCTTAGGGCGAGGGATTGCTTAGTGGACCATAACATAGGGGGCAACCATGCTAGTGCAGGTGCTTCCTTATATGGCCACTTAGTCAATATAGGCTCAACTGGTCAAGGTTAGCCTTATCTCCTTTCGCTTGGGGGGGTTATGTAGGAAGGTGGAATCTGACTATATGGTTGCCCCCACTTTTTTTATGGTGTTTTGCTGGTTTATGACTTAGTTGGACTGGGATCCTGCTATTCAGGGCCCCAGTCTATCTGCTCTCTCTAAATGACATGGAGTGCACTCTAGGTGCACTAGTGATTGGTTACTGTGGTGCCTTATGAGTCCCTAGTATATGGTACCTTAGGTGCCAAGGGCATAGGTACTTCACAGGCCTACCAGGGGCTGCAGCATGTATTATGCCACCCCTGGGAAGCAGACTAAATCTGACACCACAGGCCTGCTACTGCAGCCTGGGTGAGGTGGTGCTAGCACCCCTCACTGAGATATAGGTTTCCTATATCTCTCCTGCACACACATATAAACCTATCAGTCACCCCTATGGCAGGCCCTATCAATCCTGAGGGCAGGGTGCTTGGCTTCTATGTGAGGGGGTGCCTCTGCATGAGCAGGGCCCCTCTGCAGTTCTCAGAGTCCATTCTCTGGTGCTGTTTGTGGATGCGGTTAAACCATATACTCTTAAGTGCATTATATCCTCGCGGTAAATGCTAACTTTGGAATGGCTGCATCAAAACATGTCGTGTTTGGTGTCAAACATCTTGGAATACTACCCCCCCGCCAATCTTGGCGGCGGGAGTAGCATTCCACCCTTCTAGAGGGATAAGACATGTACCTGCTGTGGAAACGCGGTAGAATCCTAAAGAGCCCTGGCATCACAAAATGGATGCCACCAGTCACAGACACTGGGCTGCCCTCCTGCTGATGACCGAAACTCACAGTGGAGGAAGCCCAACAATAGGCATCCTGTCACAGGGAGGTGTAACCACCTTCCAGACAGGGTTTAGTGTATTGGGGCTGGGTGGGTGCACTCTTAGAGTGCTTTGAAGTCCTGCACTGGGGGAGCAGAAGGCTCCTCTGTGCATATGCCAGTTCAAACCAGCTCAGGGGCTACCTGCCCCTGCTCTGGCGCGAAACTGGACAAAGGGAAGTGGGTGTAGCCACCCCCTCCCTTGACCCTCCCATAGGTGGGGTCATAGAGCTAGTCCATCCCCTCTTTTAGTATAAGAGGGGGAACCTTGCCATTGCAAAGCAGATAACCCCTGGACGACGCTCTACAGAAGAATCCTGGCCCTTCGACGTTCCACTACCTTTGGAAGACAGAAGAATCTCCCTTGGAGTCAAGGAGTGACTCCCCTGCTTGGCAGGCACCAAAAACGACAACGACGGTCGCAAACTACGCCGCTCCCGCCGGAGTCCGAAGTCTCTGCAGCCCAAGAAGTGGATTTCCTGACCTCTCCCAGGCCATCGTGAGTCCCTAGCGAAGCTGAGGCAAGTGGACCCCACGAGTAACGAGGAACCGCGACCCCTGGGTACCGTGCACTATTGTCGAGTGCAACCCCTTCACAACGTTCTACGAACCTGTGCTTCGGACCACGTGTGGTGCCGACCTCCAGCAGGAATCCCTCCGAAGATCAGAGGCCTACACCGTCCCGAGTGACCGTGGGCCCCTGTTGAGTGATTCCGCCCGAGGTGTCTTCGCGATCCCTTGCCCGCTGGCTTGTGGGTCCCCAGAAGACTTCTTAAAGAAACCAAAGGGCTCCCCTGGTTGCTCCAGGCCTGCCCTGACTTACCCTCGCTGGGTGAGTCCCTCAGACCTTGCTGGTCTGCGCCATCGACTTTTCTTCATCTCCCGAGACTTGCTGCTGCCAAGGCTTGTTGGCTCCGATCGAGTTGCCGACACCGCAGTCAGCTGCAAACGTCGAGGGACACACCGAATCCAGCTCCTGGTCATTGTCGACACCTCCTGGACCACGTGGCTGAAGAGTCAAGGCACCCGCAACCGACCTGAAGCGACCGACGACGGTGGGCATCCATCTTCCTTGCCCCGGGTCACTGCCAAGTGACTTTGAACACTGTCCCCTCTGCTTTCAGGTCATCCTTCTTCAGAATCCAGGCTTGGATTCCAACGGACACTTCTTCAGCTCCCGCAAGCAGCAAGTCTTCTTTGTTCGCCCTTGAAAACGACGCCGCGACCCGACACCAAAGGACACCTGTGCACCCGGCTTCCCTGGGTGAGGTAACTCCAGCACTACGGTGCTCCTGTGGGTGTGGGCCCTAGAACTACTTACCCTGTAAGTGACTTGCTTGTAGGTTCTCCCGAAGTATCCTAAAACTCTTTATTTCCAACCGCGACTTGCCCCATTGAAGTTAACGGCGATTCGCGCCTGTGTATCCACACTGCACGCGTCCCCCGTGGGTCCTTTACTTACCTGCCTTGGGTGGTTTCGTGAGGCCCCAGCACTTCTGAAGGCCCTAGGCCTTGTCTCCTTGCAAGTCGTTGTTTCTAAGTCTCTTACTTAGTATATGGTCTGGTACGCCCCTAGGGCCCCAGCCATATTTTGTGCTTAACTTATTGTGAAACGTTGATTTGTGCATATGTTTGTCTTCTAATCTCATAAAGAGATTAGTAGAGAGTTATTTAGAAATAAATACATATATATTTGATATATATACCTGTGTGGTGTCTTTTCATTTGGTGATTCAAGAGATTATATGGTAAAACAAGCTGCTTTACATTCCTCCGAGACTTAGCCTGAAGGCTGCTCTCCACAGCTACCACTAGGATAGCTTTCTTTAAAAGGTTGTCTTAAACCTATCTACCATAAGAGTCGATTTGCCCTGGTGCAAGGTGTCCACTTTAATTAGTGAACAGCATATACCAGGCCAACTTCTCACAAAGAGTATTTATCTTTTACTCGTAAACCTCAACATTTATCCACTACGATTTTTAAGTGCTCGAGTAACCTATTAGAATCGGTTTTGCCGTGTCTGCCTAGTGATTCCGAAACATTTCTTAAAACCACTATATGGCACAACAAATTCATACTGATTAAAGGTAAACCTTTCTATTGGAAAGCCTGGAGACAAAAAGGTCTAATTTGGGTGAATCAATTATTCGAAAACAATACTGTGATGTCTTCTTCCCAGGCACGTTTTTTATTTGGCCTTCCACCCTCCTTTCGGAATAAATATCAATTATTGCAAAGCGGTTTATATCTTGCTTTTGCCCAATTCAATTTATCTCCTCTCCATACCTCCACAACCGTCAATCAAATCCATAATCTCCTTAACACAAGTCCCAAGGCTTCCAATATATACTCTCATTTGCGAGCATCCAGTATCACTAGAGACAAAACTAATGTAGAGGTACCCTGGGAACAAGATTTTGGTAGGGAATAAAATCTGGACTAAAATCAGGAAACCTTCTAGAGCAGCCAACACAACACAGACACTCTTTTTATGTATAATAGGCTTCTTCTCTCTCCCACAATATTACATAGGATGAACGCTTATATATTGGATGCATGTTGGTCATGCTCCTTAATACATGCTGATTTAATTCATTTGCTTTTTACTTGTCCTTTTGTTCACAACTTTTGGAAATGTGTTTGGGATCAGATTAACTGAATATTTGTTTTACAGCTCCTTTTTCCTTTACTAATAATTTTCTAGGCACTTTATCGGATGACTGGGACAACTGTCCCTCAAATATATGAATTTTAGATTTGCTTATAGCAGTAACATTTCAACAAATCACTAAGCATTGGAAAGATTCATCTATACTATCTTTTCAAGCCTGGTGGTATGCAGTTTGTCATAACCATAGATTAGATACAGCTTATGTACATCCAGTCTATCTTGTCATGAAATGCTTACTGTTGTGGTCCCCTGTCGCAAATTTCATTGATATCAGTGCGAAACGTTCTTTCATGCATACTCCCATGGAACAAGAAGTTTTGAAGCCTCTTTGATATTCCGAATTTTATAATTATAACTATTTAAATATGTTTAAAAGATATATAACGTTACAATTTTGCATATGCTACAAGACTTTGTTTACCCCTAGGTATTTCCCTTTTTCTTTTCCTTGATATTATAACCACATTTCTTTGTATAATATTATGTTGTACCATTCACTTTCAAAAACTTACCTTAGTTAAAACTTTTTTTTAAAAGTGTCATTGCTGTTGACACGTGTTTTATGCATTGCCTGTGCGCTTGATTTAAGTCCTGTTAAACCTATAAATCAATCCACTGCAGAAGTTGGGAGGGAAGTTGTTGGTGCTGTAGGTTTGGTAGCAGACAATGGTGTTACCGCTGGTGGATGCTGCTGCTGCAGATGTGACACTGGATGTGATGTGGCAATCTGACTGTAGACGTGATTGCTTTTATAGTTTGTCACTCAAAATAGAGAGAAGAGTGTATACAGGGTCCCCGCACCCCATGAAGTTCTGATCAACAAGGATTTGGGTAAGCAACCTTATAATCCCTGTCTTTTGGAATATGTTAAATACACTCAAGAGTACACCACCTGTAAATCCAAAATGACAAATTGTCTGGACAAAGCATAGGAAGGAGCCTTCAGGACAGAAAGAAGAATTTAATACTGTATGTACAGTAGCCTCATTCTCTATGGCACTTCCACTGTGTAAGCCCAAAAAATAAATAAATACAAATGTGGGTTATTTATTGGTGCTATCGGTTTAAAGAAACACTGCACTGCTCATGTTTGGTGTGAATGCGTTGTTGCTGACTCTTAGAACATTTCCATTTGATTTTGTTTATTCGCACAGAGAATTCTAAATATTTACAGTGAATGTACTTTTTTTTATTCTTTGTGCAGTTAACTGAGCTGAAACATATTTGGCTTTGCCAGTGCTTGTTAGTCTGTGATCTCATTTGGTCCCCCCGCCCTTTTTAGACCCTTCTTCCCCTTTTATTGCCATGCTCACTTGTCCTCTTTTACTAAAAGGGTGCATGAAGATAGATTTTTATGTGAAAAATATTTCACATAAAGCACTATGGGCATATTTATGAGAGTCTTGTGTCGTGTTTGCACCACGCAACATGGTACATGGTACATGCATGACGCAAACCTCTAACCCAGATTTTTGAAGCCACGCAAAACCACTTTGCATGGCTCTGATGGCTCCATAAATCTAGAGTAAGACAACACAGCGCAAATCGCTGCATTGTGTTACTCTGCCCTAGAAAGGCATTCCATGGGCATTGCCTGGGTCTTTCCACGCAACTCCCATGGATTTTGATCCATTACCAGATTTACAAGAACTTGTAAACCTAGAGATGCACCAAAATCCTACACCTTCCCAGGGGAGGTGTAACAAGGAGAAATATCTCTATTTCTCCTGGTTTCTTCCTCTTTCTAAGTATGATGCAGAAGAATATGCCTCCCAGGATTGTTTTTGTGGAGGAAGGTGCCCCTTCCCGCACAAAAACAATTCAGTATGCAACGCATGGGAAAAGACAAGAATGCACCGTATTGCCTCAGAGCACATTCCTGCCCTTTCCCTGTCACGCAGCGCAGCAAGGTGACTTTCCCTGCTACGCTGTGTGACTTCCTCATAAATGAGTCCTTATTGCTTTTTGAGATTTAAACCGTAGATGATCAAACTACTGTTTACGAGGGAAAGAACATCTCAGACCATTCTTCATTAAGCACAATGTGAGGCACTCACTGCAAAGCAGCCATGATATTTTGCATGCATGCTGATAGCGAGCTTGTTTACAGGTCAATAGCCGAATACATTTATGCTGCTTGGCGATCACCAATGGGCACCATTTAGAGGTATATATATCCTGCTCCAAGTGCTGGAGCTTTCTGGTTATGGCATTATTGTAATCCTGCTTTTTCGAGCCACTGGAAGAAAATGAATCAATAACTTTTGCCAACTGCACCCTTTGGTCCCCCTTCTTTCTTTCTAATGCCCCCTATATTCTTAAGCCACTGTCACTTGCTCTTTGGCACGTGTATGGTGAAGTCTAGCCCCGTTCCTGATTCTGTAAATGAAATATGCCAAGTGCGTGGTGCCCTCTACGGAGTTTTTATTATGGTCTTGTGGACGCACCTGCCAGCTCCAGCATGTTTTAAATGTGTGAATTTTGCACTAGATCTAAGTCAGTTTTTATGCTTATATTTTATGTAATATTGTATGGCATATAGCTGATAAGCTGGAACAATAAAGGTTTCCGGCTATTTACGAAGATACTGCGTTAAAGGTCGGGCGAGAAAAGAGATTTGTGTTGGTATTGGTACAGGAGAGTGTGGTATTGAAATTATAGCCTGTTTGCAATCTGACCACCGGTCCACCTTGCAGGCTGTTCTTGCTGTTGCTTGTTTTAGTAGCACTGGCGGGTTCTGTGAAGCAAACAGCACACGGTGATCACTCACACCTCCGTCCCCCCAACAGAGAATCACACATACACACACGTAGGAAAGCTTGTTCACTTCTCACATCTGCCAGGATTTCCAACCGCACGCGGCAGGGAAGGCCCCTAAAGACAGATTCAGAGATGAATACGGTAATGATTGCTGACATCTACCTACACTGCACGCCTGGAGCTAACCGGCTCGCCGCCTTCCGCGGCAGCAGCCCTCTCTGCTGTCTCTTCTGCCCCGGAGGGAGAGTGCTGTCTGGTAAACGATGCAAGGAATTATATTGTTTTTAAGGCGCTAGTGTCCGGGTGAAAATGGAAATGATAATTAGTGGACCAACAAAATAGTATTGCCTTAATGATAAACGTGCATTATAAGTACCACTGCTCTGCCTTTCAAAAGTGAAGGGAGAAGCAGATTCATCTCAAGATGTGTTAGCGATGGACGAAGTGCACTTTTCATGCCTCACCCCCTTTTCTATGTTTGGACAAAACATACACTTACTTGTCTCCTTTCCATTTTTGTTCAACTCTTAGGCAGGGCTTTAAGTTGGCTAAACAAACTGGTGGGGGGAGGGAAGGGGGGAGTGGGGAGGGGGATAGGAGGTCTCTCAAAGGGGCGTGGCCGATGTAATTAAGGGCGTGGTTGAAAAACACATAACCTAAAAATCTGTGCTTAGCATAGTGTCGGGCCCAACTGGTATTTTGCTGCTTCTGTCATTGCATCCAGATATTTTTAGTGTAACAAGCAACATTACATCTACAGCAAGCCAGAACTATTTTTTTTGTCAATGGTTGTTAGTTGCATAAGACAAATAAGCAACCACTATGGCTTGGCTGTATAGACCATTGAAAATGCTTCAGTTCTGAAATGACGAGACTGCGAAAGAACTATAACCAGTCTCTCTGAAGTTACATCAAAGGCAGTAAAGGGTGGTACAGCTGCAGAGTTGAAATTTAGTTTTTTTCACACTTAGGCTGAGGGCAAAAATGCAGAGCCCGACAGGGACACGTCTCAGCACCTGCTTTTTAGAACTGCCAGTGCTAAGCACTGGCAGGACCCGGCCCACTTAAAACCCTGTTCTTAGGCCCTCATTATGAGTGCCCATGTCATTCTGATACTGCCAGGACACCCTGGATCTGTTTATTTTCACCCAGAAATTTCAGAAGCTAAAGGCAGCCAAAATCTCCTGGTGAAAACCCGGGACAAAATTAACAAATTACATGGAGAATCGGTCTCAGAATGTCTGATTTCCCAGCAATTCCTCACTTCTGAAGGAAACCTCGGGGTTCCACTTCTTATCCCCCTTAACTTTGCCTCCAAACCCCTCCTGCCCGGGTTATTGGTATCATTAATATCAGTAAATCTGTCTGTCAGAGTTAGCAGCCCAACTCCTGGGACTTAGGAATAAATTGCTTAGTAAAGCAGACCCTCTGGTTGAATTGTTGCATATATAAATGAAGGCTTTTACATAGAACCAAATACCATGGGAAAGGCATATGGTGGCTCTCTACAAATGTATTTTAATAGAACGAAGTGACAAATGGTGAATATTTAACACCATTAGGTCTGTAGCATTGAACAAACGTTTATAGGATTTAAAGAGTACTTTATTAGGCACTCGAAGGGTATTTAGAGGCTCCTAGAGACAGTGCCCTAACCCACCGGTCTATCCTACTGCTGTCGAAACCTGTCACCTGGAGAAAGTCACATATCTTTGCATGTTGAGAGCTGCACATTGCTCTCTTTGACAGTATAGGACTCAGTTTTATTTTACATTCGCCTAGCTGCTGAGTGAGCCTAACTTATATGTGACAACTTCAAGCAGTCCTGACTGTTTGCCAAACAACACACTGCATGCTAAGACTTGTAGTGTCATGATCGGAATGCCGGTTGCGCACTAACTGCCCTCCTCGCGCGACCCTGGCTCTGGAACACCCAGTTCAGAACTACTCTTCCCGGCGTACAACGCGAGTCACGTATCACGTGACTCGGGTGCAACGTCGGATACGATGATAAGGACGGCGGAAACCAGCCAACGCGCCGATTATTCGACTCGATTTCCCTGAGTCGGACTTCTCCAAAGGTCCACATCCGTTTGGGCGGTAAGAGTGCTTTTTGCACAAATCTTCCGAACCGCCATCTCTGCATCCAGAAAGGTGACAAGCTCTCCGTTACCCCGTGACTCCTCTGTTGGCTGAGACCCGCCTGACAGCGGTCTTTTGCAGAGGAGCTTAGACGCCTTCTAAGGTGTTTGGGTTTGCTATCTCCCTGTTGGAGAAACCAAAGAATTACCGGTTTCATGCAGGGAGATGTAGGGCACCCGCGATCATGGCACAATGATGTTGTGTTGCTCGTTGGCAAATATTGAGAATTTGCTAGGGTATTGTGATTTCTAACAAACCCTCGCCTTATAAACTTTAAGGATTAGGAAAAGACTGTCATTGTTTCCTGACCTAGAAGAACACGTTTTTTTAATGTTTTGGTTGTTGTTCCTTTTGTTATATTCATATCCCAGGAGAGAGGTCACAGAGCGAAGACACGGTCTGGCACAACACGGTTTACGTTACAAATATCCTTGGTATGTGTTTCAAGATCACAAAAGAAGCGTAGAGGAAAGTGTCAGGGGTTGTAGGAAATCTTCCCTCATATGTCTTCCCTTGTTTTGTAGTTCTTGATAGTGTTGTGTCGTGAATGTGCCACAACCCTCTTCTCTCTTCTGGTGCCTGCTATCCACCTTTATTATTTCAGGTAGGGGTTGACATACCGAAGGGATATTATCTATATATATATATATATATATATATATATATATATATATATATATATATATATATATATGTGTTAAGCTTTGAGAGAGAATAGACAAATTAGTAATACCACACTCACGTTGTTTTTTTTTCTTATATCATTCACAGATCTCCCTCCCCGCAGTTCCTACCCTTTCCTTCCCCCGCTCAATTGCCCCAACAGTCTGTGGGTATTCATAATCCAGACTTGGGGTGGTTCAGAGGTGGGCCCCCTTTGAGCATCAGCACGACCCCGAGGATTAGGAACAGAGGAGTCTGACAGAATAATCGGCCCAAGAATTTAGACTCCTCCTGGTTGTGCTGGGGTTCAGGGATGGCCACCTTAGAGGACGTCATGGCGGCTCTGGTCCTTGTTCAGGCAGAACTGGCTGCCTCACGCCAGGAGACAGCGGCCTTACAGTCCAGAGTAGACAGGTTACAGAGAAACCCATTTGATGCAGGGGGAACCCAACACCCAACATCAGTAGTAGTGGAGATGCCTGCCCAAATACCATTGGCCCCCCCTGAGAGGTTTTATGGGGATATAAAGAAGGTACAAGTCTTCATAACCCAGGTGCTGCTCCACTTCACCTGCAAACCCAAGATGTTTGCAACTAATCAAGCCCGAGTGGCTTTCCTGATCTCTTACCTGGGCGGAGAGGCAGCACAGTGGGCAGTTCCCATTGTGCGGAGAGACGACCCTCTTCTTTACGACTGGGACGAATTCAGGGAGAGCTTTGAGAAAACGTTTGATCGTCGGGCCGACACTTTCTCTGCGGATAGAGACCTGCTGGAACTACGACAAGGAACCTCTGATTTAGTGAGTTACTTAAATAACTTTCGAAGACTAGTGGCAGAAACGGACTGGCCGGAAACCAAACAGTCGGCTATTTTCTATCAGGGGCTCACGGAAGAGCTCAAGGATGTTCTGGCTCAAATTGACCCCCAACCCCGCACCTGTGCAGCTCTCATAGAACTCACCCTCCGATTGGATCATAGACTCCGGGAGCGCAAAGGAGAACACAAACGGAAAGAAAAACACATTCCGTTTACTGACCGAGCCTTTTTTACAGAGAAAACAACCACAAAACCTGAACCTATGGAGATCGGAACGGTGAGAGCGTCATTAACTCTCAGTGAGAGAGACCATTGCCGCAAACAAGGTCTGTGCCTGTACTGCGGTAAAAAAGGACATTTTCTTCGTGAATGTCCTGTTAAACCGAAATACGGTCGATCCCGATCGGGGCAATTGGCCACGGTAACCGCTGAAAAAGGGGCGGAAAACTACAACGCTTGAGGACACAGGAAGGGATATCCTCAAGCAGTTGTACCATCCCTTCGGTGAATTCCTTTGCCTCCACGGAAGCAGAACATTTTTTTATTTCACTGGTCATAAAGATCAACCAAGAGACAAAACAAATACGAGCCATGGTGGATTCGGGAGCCACCGGGTGCTTTATGGACCGAGGTGAGGCGCTACGTTTAGGAGTGCAACTTATCCGCAAGCCCACCCCAGACACCGTGTACGCAGTCGACGGCAAGGAGCTGGAGTCAGGACCAATTAGGCATAGCACCCCGGAGTACGAGCTCACCTATGAAGAATACCATCGAGAGTGGCTATCTTTCAATATCATACAAGCCCCACAGTATGGGGTCATACTAGGTCTTACCTGGTTGCAAAGACACGAGCCTACCATCCAATGGGCCAACAAGACCTTACAGATGGACTCCTCATACTGCCAGAACCACTGTAATCAAATGCTAGCCCGGCCATCGAGAATATTAGCAATCAGACATCACATCGCAACGGCGGCGGAAAAGAATGTGGTCTTGCCTGCGTGTTATGCGGCGTTTGAAGACGTCTTCAGCGATACCAAGGCGGAGGAACTTCCACCTCACAGAGACTATGATTGTCGTATAAACTTGGTCCCAGGGTCAGTGGTCCCTTGTGGGAGGATATATGCCCTTACGGTACCCGAGAACGTGTATCTACGAAGGTATTTGGATAAACATCTGGAGTTGGGTTCCATTCGTCCATCCAGATCCCCGGCAGCCTCTCCCCTCTTTTTTATCCCGAAAGCTAACGGAGATCTGAGATGCTGCATAGACTACAGGGCGTTGAACGCCATTACCATCAAGAACCAGTATCCACTTCCCTTGATCCCTGTACTATTGGAGCAGGTGCGAGCAGCAGGCCTCTATACGAAGCTGGACTTAAAGGGGGCTTATCATTTGGTCCGGATACACAAGGGCGATGAGTGGAATACCGCCTTTAAAACGCGGTATGGGCTTTTTGAATACCTAGTTATGCCCTTTGGACTGTGTAACGCCCCTGCGGCGTTTCAGTTCTTTCTCAACGAGGTTCTAAGGGAATACTTGGACCTCTTCGTTGTTGTCTATATAGATGACATCCTCATTTACTCCGCAACAGAAGAAGAACATGTCGTTCATGTGCGCCTGGTATTACAGGCACTACGTAAGCACCGGTTGTTCTGCAAGATCACTAAATGCGAGTTCCACGTGACCACAGTGGAGTTCCTGGGGGTCATGCTCACCCCCTCCGGTCAAGTCATGGCAGAAAGGAAAGTCAAGGCTATTTTTGACTGGCCATGTCCTCGCAACGTAAAGGAGATCCAGAGTCTACTGGGGTTTGCAAACTTCTACAGAAGGTTTATACGACAGTTCTCGGACATGGTTGCACCCCTAACCAAATTGACAAGGAAAAAGACACAGTTTCTGTGGACCGAAGAAACTCAGAGGGCGTTCAATCTCCTAAAACAGTCTTTCACGACAGCCCCGGTTCTTACACATGCCAACCCAGATTTACCATTCATCGTGGAGGCCGATGCGTCTGAAGTAGCGGTAGGAGCGGTGCTCTCTCAACGGCATGAGACGACTGGTTACCTTCACCCCATGGCATTCATGTCTCGGAAGCTGAATACCGCGGAGCAGAACTATACAATAGCAGAAAAGGAACTCCTGGCTATCAAGGACGCCTTTCTGGAGTGGAGACATTGGCTGATGGGGGCGGTACATCAGGTAACAGTCTACTCGGACCATCGTAACCTCCAGTTTATGCAGGCCGCTCGCCATCTCACCCCATGTCAGCTCCGGTGGATGCTGTTCTTTGCAGAATATCATTTTATTGTAACCTTCCGACCCGGCGTGGACAACAAGAAGGCTGACGCCCTCACAAGGCAAGACACTATCATGCTTCAGTCCATTTCTCCAGAAAGTTCCATCATCGAACCTAGCAGGGTATTGTGTGTTATACAAACCGATGATTTCCTGCAGAAAGTCAGACAGGGGATACAATCCTGTACCTGGAGAAGCTGGCTCAAAGGCCATCCGGCTTGGCAGATGCGACAAGGCCTCCCTGTGAAAGGTCAACAAGTCCTAGTCCCCACTAGCAACCTACGCAGAACCGTGTTTTCTTGGTGTCATGACCTCCCGTGTGCTGGTCACCTAGGAGGCGCAAAAACCCTGGAGAAAGTGCTGCGGCAGTTCTGGTGGCCAACCGTCCGCCCGGACGTCCTATCATGGGTAAGAGAATGCTCCGTATGTGCCCAAAACAAAACCGACCATCAACAAGCTCAAGGGCTCCTACAAACCATGCCCACACCCGAGACCCCGTGGGAACGGTTCTCGGTGGATTTCATTGTGGGTTTACCCAAAGATCAGGGAAACACAGCCATAATAGTGGTCATTGACTTTTTGTCTAAAATGGGCCATTTTATCGCGTGCAAACAAGCACCCTCGGCAAGCCAGTTGGCTAAACTACTGTTGGTGAACATTGTCCGGCTCCATGGCCTTCCTAGAGTCATCGTCTCGGATAGAGGCGCCCAATTCACAGCTAGCTTCTGGAAAACCTGGTGCTCCGAACTGCAGATCTCTTCTTCTCTTTTTACGAGCTTCCACCCACAGACTGATGGCCAAACTGAGAGGCTTAATCAAACCCTCAAACAGTTTCTAAGATGCTACGTCGATACTAATACTGATGCGTGGGTGGAATGGTTGTGGGTGGCGGAAATTGCGTATAATAGCGCCAAACATTCTTCCACGCTGCACACTCCTTTTTTCTGTTCCTATGGGTTTCACCCTCGGTTCACTCCCTTGATTGTTCCCAGTACTAATACCAAACTTCCTGATTTACGCAAAAGACTAATGCTTATGCGCAAAACACTGTTGACGACACGTAACAACCTGCTCAAGGCCAAAGAAAAGTACAAAACCCAGGCCGATAAACATCGGAGACCTGGTCCTTCGTACAAAGGCGGGGAGTGGGTTTGGTTGTCAACAAAACACATAAGATTAAAAAAATACAGTGTGTTTAATCCAAAGTTTATTGGCCCGTACCGCGTGATCAAACACATAAACCCAGTGGCGGTTAAACTAAAATTACCAGCTCATTTCCGGATACATCCGGTGTTTCACGTATCACTCCTGAAACCCTCTCGTGGCCCTGTAAAGAGAAACCCCTCTCCCATATGGGTTCAGGGAGAACAAGAATACGAAGATCGGGGTATCCTGGACGCAAAAAAGGTACGGGGGATACTGTGGTACCTAGTGGCCTGGAAAGGCTATGTTCCGGAGGAAAACTCCTGGGAGCCAGTCGGGGCGGTGCACGCGCCTAGATTGGTGGCCAGGTTCTATCGTTTACACCCGGAGAAACCGTCTGGCAGTTAGTGTCCTCTGAGAGGGGGATGTTCTGTCATGATCGGAATGCCGGTTGCGCACTAACTGCCCTCCTCGCGCGACCCTGGCTCTGGAACACCCAGTTCAGAACTACTCTTCCCGGCGTACAACGCGAGTCACGTATCACGTGACTCGGGTGCAACGTCGGATACGATGATAAGGACGGCGGAAACCAGCCAACGCCGCCGATTATTCGACTCGATTTCCCTGAGTCTGACTTCTCCAAAGGTCCACATCCGTTTGGGCGGTAAGAGTGCTTTTTGCACAAATCTTCCGAACCGCCATCTCTGCATCCAGAAAGGTGACAAGCTCTCCGTTACCCCGTGACTCCTCTGTTGGCTGAGACCCGCCTGACAGCGGTCTTTTGCAGAGGAGCTTAGACGCCTTCTAAGGTGTTTGGGTTTGCTATCTCCCTGTTGGAGAAACCAAAGAATTACCGGTTTCATGCAGGGAGATGTAGGGCACCCGCGATCATGGCACAATGATGTTGTGTTGCTCGTTGGCAAATATTGAGAATTTGCTAGGGTATTGTGATTTCTAACAAACCCTCGCCTTATAAACTTTAAGGATTAGGAAAAGACTGTCATTGTTTCCTGACCTAGAAGAACACGTTTTTTTTTATGTTTTGGTTGTTCTTCCTTTTGTTATATTCATATCCCAGGAGAGAGGTCACAGAGAGGGGTACCGAAGACACGGTCTGGCACAACACGGTTTACGTTACAAATATCCTTGGTATGTGTTTCAAGATCACAAAAGAAGCGTAGAGGAAAGTGTCAGGGGTTGTAGGAAATCTTCCCTCATATGTCTTCCCTTGTTTTGTAGTTCTTGATAGTGTCGTGTCGTGAATGTGCCACAACCCTCTTCTCTCTTCTGATGCCTGCTATCCACCTTTATTATTTCAGGTAGGGGTTGACATACCGAAGGGATATTATCTATATATATATATATATATATGTGTTAAGCTTTGAGAGAGAATAGACAAATTAGTAATACCACACTCACGTTGTTTTTTTTTCTTATATCATTCACAGATCTCCCTCCCCGCAGTTCCTACCCTTTCCTTCCCCCGCTCAATTGCCCCAACAGTGGGTGGGCATTCATAATCCAGACTTGGGGTGGTTCAGAGGTGTGCCCCCTTTGAGCATCAGCACGACCCCGAGGATTAGGAACAGAGGAGTCTGACATGTAGTTTAACTTTCACCATTAGAAGAAAGGTTTTACAAACACCAGCAGGCAAACTGTGTTGGCCACAATGACAAGGAACAAATACGGGAACCATGAAAAGTCCATAATTTCTTACTTTTAAAACTCTAGTGATACTGTGCTTGTAAAATCGCTTTCTACCTGACTGGCACATTGTGTGGAATGAAGAGTCTGCCATTAGGATCAAGGGAGTAGCCAGAAATTTAAAATACCCCCCACTTTGAACCAAAATTCTTATGACACCAAGCAAACGAAGCAAGTCATTGGGACCCTCCCCAGAAGAGCTTGCTCGTCTCTTCCATCCAACTATCTATCCATTTATCTATTCATTCTTTCATCCATTCGCTGATAATCATCTTTTCATCTTTACATTCTGTCATCCAGGCATTCTTTCATCCAACATTGAGTTCTTCACCATTCCGTGCATCTGTCCACATCCAAAGCTAAATCTTCAAACCTATCCAGACATAACAATCCTTTCACTCACTCAGTCATCCATCCTTTCACTTGTCCATCCCCCCCTTTCACCCAACGATCCTTTCCTTCATCCATCCATCCATCCATCCTTTCACGCATCCATCCGCCCTGTTACTCTTCCATCCATCCTTTCACTTCATACATCCATCCATCCTCCTTTTCACTCATTCATTGATCCATCCTTTCACTCAGCGATTCATCCTTTCACTCATCCAGCCACACTTTGACCAATCTATCCTCTCATCCATCCATTTACCCTTTCACTCATCCATCCATCCTTTCACTCACTCATCCATCCATCCACGATTTCACTCATTTATCTATCCATTCATCCATCCATCCATCTACCCTTTTATCCAGTCATCCACCTACCCCCCCTTTCACTCACCCATCCATTCTTTCACTTAGCCATCCATCCATCCATTCATCCATACATCCACTCATCCATCCATTCACCCCTTCATTCAGCAAATCCATCCACTCATCAGTCCTTCTATTTACCCTTTCACTCATTCATCCATTCTTTATTTAATCATTCATCCAGCCATCCACCCTCCACCCTTTCACTAATCTATCCATTCACTCACCCTTTAACTTATCCATCCATTCTCCCTTTACTCATCGATCCTTACCTCCATCCTTTCACTCATTCATCCATTCATATATCCATCCACATTTTCACTCACAGACATCCATCCATCCATTTACCTTTTCACTCATCCATCCATCCTTTAACACCATCCATCCATCTTCCCTTCCACTCATCCATCAATTCACCCTTTCGCTCAGCCATCCATCCTTTCACTAATCCATTCACTCTTTGACCCATCCATCCACTCATCCATTCATCCATTTACACTTTTACTCAACCACTCTTTCACTCACTCATCCATCCCCGTTTCACTTATCCATACGTCCACCCTTTCATCCAGCCATCCATCTGCCCTCCCTTTCACTCATCCATCCATTCTTTCATTCATTCATCCTTACATCCATCCTTTCACTCATACATACATCCACCAGTCCACCCTTTCCCTCAGTCCATCCATCCATCCATCCATCCACTCATCCATTTATCTTTTGACTCATCGATGCATCCTTTCACTCACTCATCCATCCATCCTTTGTCTCATCATTCATCCAGCCATCCACCCTTTCACTCATTGATTCATACACCCTTTCACTCATCCATCCTACATCCATTTCACTCATCCATCCTTACATCAATCATTTCACTCATTCATCCATGCATCTATCCATCCACCTTTTCACTCATACATCCATCCATCCTTTCACTCATCCATCCATCCTTTTACTCACTTATCCATTCACCTTTTCACCCTACCATCCATCCTTCCTTTAACTCATCCATCGATCCACCCTTTCAAACTTGCCATCCATCCATCCTTTCACTCAGCCATCCTTTCACTTACTCATCCATCCATTCTTTCACACATCCGCCCATCCATTTATCCATCCTTCCTCCCTTTCACTCCTCCATCCTTACATCCATCCTTTCACTCTTTCACCTATCCATGCACACCTTCACTCACCCACCCATCCACCATTTCACACATCATCCATCATCCTTTCAACCACTCACCTTCCCACCCTTTCATCTGCCGAGTTGCAGACAAAAGAGGCCCATCAAAAACCCCACCACGCTGCAATTGCTAAAGCGGGGGGTTGACAACGCCACTGCGCCACTACTTCCAAACCTATTCATCTATCTTCAAACCTATCCATCAAACATATCTATCCTTTCACTCAGTCATCCATCCTTTCACTCATCATCCATCCAGCCTTCCACCCTTTCACTCATTGATCCATACACCCTTTCACTCATCCATCCTTCCTCCCTTTCACTCATCCATCCTTACATCCATCATTTCACTCATTCCATCCACCTCTTCACTCACTCATACATCCATCCATCCTTTTACTCATCCATCCATCCTTTCACTCACTCATCCATTCACCTTTCCACCCTACCCTCCATCTATCCTCCCTTTCACTCATCCATCTACCCTTTCAACATGGCCATCCATCCATCCTTTCACTCCATCCATCGATCCTTTCACTAAGCCATCCTTTCACTTTCTCATCCATCCATCCTTTCACACATCCACCCATCCATTTATCCATCCTTCCTCCCTTTCACCCTACCATCCTTCCATCCATCCTTTCACTCTTTCACCTATCCATGCACCCCTCCACTCACCCACCCGTCCTCCATTTCACACATCCATCCATCCTTTCATCCACTCACCTTCCCACCCTTTCGTCTGCTGAGTTGCAGACAAAAGAGGCCCATCAAAAACCCTACCCCACTGCAGCTGCTAAAGCGGGGAATTGACAACGCCATTGCGTCCACATCCAAACCTATTCATCTATCTTCAAACCTATCCATCAAACATATCTATCCTTTTACTCAGTCGTCCATCCTTTCACTTGTCCATCCCCCCTTTCATACATTGATCCTTTCATTAATCCATCCTTTCACTCATCCATCCATGCATCCATCCACCCTTTTACTCATCTATCCATCCTTTCACTCCATACATCCATACACCTTCCATTTCACTTATTCATCGATCCATCCTTTCACTCAGCGAACCATCCCTTCATACATCTATCCACCCTTTGACCCATCTATTCTCTCATCCATCCATTTACCCTTTCACTCATCCATAATTTCACTCATTTATCCATACACCATTTCACTCATGTATCCATCCATTCATCCTTTCACTCATCCATCCATCTACCCTTTCATCCAGCCATCCATCTGCCCTCCCTTTCACTCATCCATCCATTCTTTCACTTACCCATGCATACATTCATCCTTTCATTCATCCATACACCCACTCATCCATCCATTTACCCTTTCATTCAGCCCATCCATCCATATATCCATTCACTCATCAGTCTTTCCATTTACCCTTTCACTGATCCATCCTTTATTTCATCATTTATCCAGCCATCTACCCTTTCACTCATTTATCCATTCACTCACCCTTTTACTCATCCATTCCATTCTTCAATTACTCATCCATCCTTACCTCCTCCTCTCACTCACTCATTCATCCATGCATCTATCCATCCACCTTTTCACTCAGACATCCATCAATACATCCATCCATCATCCATTTACCTTTTCAGTCATCCATTCATCCTTTCACACCATCCATCCATCTTCCTTTTCACTTATCCATTGATCCACCCTTTTGCTCAGTCATCCATGCTTTCACTAATCCATTCACTCTTTGACCCATCCATCCACCCACTCATCCATTCATCCATTTACACTTTTACTCAACCATTCTTTCACTCACTCATCCATCCACCCTTTTCACTTATCCATCCTCCACCCTTTCATCCAGCCATCCATCATACCTCCCTTTCACTCTTCCATCCATTCTTTCACTCATCCATCCTTTCACTCATCCATACATCTACCAATTTACCCTTTCACTCAGTTCATCCATCCACTCATTGATCCATCCATTTATCTTTCGACTCATCATTGCATCCTTTCACTCACACATTCATCCATCCTTCCTCCCATCATCCATCCATCCATCCACCCATTCATTCATCGATCCATCCATTCCCCCTTTCAGTCATCCTTCCATCCTTCCTCCCTTTCACTAATTTATCCTTACATCCATAATTTCACTCATTCATCCATGCATCTATCCATCCCCCTTTTCACTCACACATCCATCCATCCATAGAATCGATTATTTACGTACGTATCACATTAAATGTAGACACAACATTCACAATTCAACATGACAATATCACATTAATGAAACGCATATGATTACAATCACATAAAAGAGTGTCCGGTATTTGTAAACATTCAAAGTTATATATTTCTTTTAACTGGGGACATTATTCTGACCCTTACAAGGAATGCGGGGTTCAAAAGATACCCAATGGCCCTATTTAGTGGTTGGAGAATGCTCGACAGGTCATAGAGGCTTCATTCCTCTAATCGCCTTCAAGTAAGTGTTGCTTTCTTTATTTATATTTTTAAGTGGCAAACTCCTGACCACTGCTTAGTGTAGGCTGACACGTTTCAACCTTCGTTTTGGGCCTGTGGGTTTTGGGTGAAGGTCTTCTTCAGGGCAGGAACCATGAATAGGGGGGACACTATGTAAAAAAAAAGACAAAAAGACGGATGTTTGATTGTGTCAAGAAGCCTAGATCAATTTGTGTTATTAAAACAGCATATTTGCATATGCCCCTCAATTTCGTGGTTACCAAAAGATATACTTGAAATATAGTGGGTAAAAGAGATTAAAGGGAGTATTGGGCATACCATTCCAAAGGGTATCACATATGAGGGACACGCCCGGATAAGGTTGTAACTTGGCTGTGCTGGGGGTATTCTGGCCCCAACATGCGTCTTGTTGAACAACTAGAAAAAAAATAATAAAGTGATGCCTTGTGTTAAGTGGGTTGATATGCTGCATCCATGGTTTATCCTTATAGTTGTATCATTGTGGTAAAGCATACCTGCAGATTTTTAGAAATTCCTTTGAAGTTAAAGGTAAAGTCCTATACAGAGGCCGTCTCCTAAAAAAATTAGATGAGAGGTGACTTGCATTGGGCAAAGAAACGCATTAAACAATGGTTGTGACGCCATCAATATGTGTGCATGCATGTGCAGTTTAAAAAAAAAAACAATTCATCATGACATCTCGTGTTAATGGTGCCTTTCACTCTGTATAATCATTCTTGGGCATGCTGGCATGCCGGCATGCTGCTTGCAACCGGGAGCATAACTCCGGGTATCCCATCCATGGGCTAAACCCAGGCAAGCATCAAGTGCGAGGCCAAATGCCCATGCCCCGTGATGACTGGAAACATGTGGGGAGAGGCCACCCTGTTTGTTAGGGTGAATCTCTGATGGGTATGACAGGGGAGCCAGCTTCTTATATTGGTGAAGTACCAAGAGGCTACCCTAAATGCAGCGGGCACAGAAAAGGATAGCACCAGCATGTGTGCCTTTATGAGGGGCTGTGTGTCGTAAAGGAGAGTGATCCAGTTGAAGACTTAGGAGGCTGGGATCAATACAAATTATATCATGAAGAGGTACCTCCAAGACCATCAATCAAATCTTTACTCTATTGAAGAAACAGGACTATTGTTTCTTCAAGCATACGTAATTTAGCCTGTTTTCACTTAGTATATTATTCAATGCTGTACACTGAACTGAATCATGCCACAATATGTTAATCAAAAATACTTCTCGGGAAATGAACAAGGAGTCCTCTTTCTTAGTTCATTCTTGTTTTGAAAGGACAATTACAAACACATACAAACATTATACAGGGGATATTTTACATTAATTTGACAGAAATAACGTTGATGAACACAATGGTGGTCTTGGAGGTACCTCTTCATGATATAATTTATGAGGGGCTGGGCGCGGAGTGGAGACCGCAGCTTGTGCAAGTGTGTCCGCAGCTCGATTGTTATTAATTAGCGGGTCTCGTTAATTGTGGAAACCGTGCTGGGGAGCGAGGCCCCATGTCAGATGGTAAAAAATGGGTACATCCCTAAGCATGGTGGCCGTCTAAACACGTACCTTCTTAGAACAGAGGTCCGTTACTGAACATCGGACATGAATGCCTCTTCTATTTACGGTCGGACAAAAGTGAGGCAGCATTCAAAGCAGTGAAATTGGGTATCAGCACAATGTCCACCTTGTGTCATTTTGACACCAGGAAAAAGTCTATATTGACCACAGAAGCCAGTCTTTGGGGACTAGGTGCAGTACTTTCTCAGGTTGAGGCTGGTGTGGAAAAAGTGGTGGCATTTGCCTCAAGAGCTCTGAGGAAGGTGGAGGAACACTACTCGTGTATTGAAAGAGAGGCTCTGGCTATAGTCCGGGTGGTCCAACATTTTAAGTTTTATCCGTGGGGTATCCCCTTCTTGGTGAGAACTGACCACCGGCATTTGGTTCAGGTGTTTTCCTGTAATGACAGTGAGAGATTGACCCCTAGACTCAAGCGGTGGAGTGAAGGTCTAAAAGAATTTAAATTTCAAGTGCAGTATCTTTCTGGGATGACTAATAAAGCAGTTGACTATCTGTCATGGCTGCCAGTGGCCTGCAAAAATGGTGAGGTCATTGAAGAAGTAAATTGTGTGAATTGGGTGAGGGAACCCCTGACTACAAGGGAGGAGTGGCTGAATAGGGGTGAGGATGACATACTATTTCCCATTATTAAAACCTTTGTGTTGAATGGGTGGCTTGATTATAAAGGATTAGATTCTAAGCTAAGACCATTCTGGTCGGTAGAAAATGAGCTTACATTGTTCCAAGATGACCTGGTGACGGGTGATAGGATTATCCCACCCTGCAGTCTGAGTTCCAAGGTGATCAACTTAGCCCATGAAGGTCACCTTGGTAGAAGCCTCACTAAGGCCAGGATCAGGGAGAGGTACTGGTGGCCAGGGATGGATCACCAAGCGAAAGAGGTGGTAAAGGAGTGTTGTTTGTGTGCCTCCAATGATAAAACTCATATAACTAATGATGCCCCTTTGTCACCTGCTGCCATGCCAGAAGGGCCTTGGACAAAGTTGGGCCTTGACATAATGGGCCCATTTGAGTTTTTACCACCAGCGGAACAATTTATTTTACTGCTGGTGGATCACACCTCCAAATGGGTAACTACCAGCTGTGTGGGCACTGTGGGTACTAGGGTGGTCATTGAGTTCCTTGAGGATGAATTTTCAAGTGAGGGGGTACTAAAGTATCTGGTGACAGAAAATGGGGTGCAGTTCATCTCACATGAATTGCAAGAGTTTTTAAATGACTTTGGGATAACTCATCATGCCCTTTATGCACCGCAGGCCAATGGTCTTGTGGAACGCATGAACCGGATTGTGAAAGCCAGTGTTCAGAGAGCTTTGTTGTTCAGGGCACCACTTAAAGAAAGGCGAGCTGAGGGACATGTGGTGTGTGCATCGCACTGCTCCTAATTATATCACACAGAAATCACCTTTTGAGTCTTTGAGGGGCAGAGCAGCCACTTTCAAGTTAAACCCTCAGCAGGTGCCTATCAGGCGTGCTGTTATCCTGGAGAGAGAGAAGATGGGTGCCAGAATCCAGGTGTATCAGCAGAGGTATAAACGTAGGTATGATGAGAAAAATTCAGTAAAGTGCAGGAAATGTAAAGTGAGTGATCACGCTTTAGTAAAGAAACCAAGATGGGAGAGGAAGGGAGTAACTGAGCACATGGGTCCCTTTATCATCACATCTATCTGGAGAAATGTGGTGATAGTCGATACTGGTAGCAAGTGGAGCATGTCCAGGTTTATGAGATACCCAGGTAACAAGTTAGCTACAGAGGTGGGAATGAGTCCACCTGTTGATCTTCCTGGGAAGGAGGCGGGAGGCCCCAAGGTCCAGAAGGATGCTGTCTCGCATCAGAGATTTTGTTATGAAGAAGTGTTCATCGCATTTATGCTGGATCATTCTTTTAATCTATCTTACTGTCAAACATTTGAAGTAGGTGTATCTTTATGTTCTTGATTGCTGTTTATTAGTGAGAATTTAGATGTGTTTTATTATCTATTGTTTTGTTATGTAAGGGGGATGTGGTATAGTATACATAGCTCCTTTAAATGTACATCAGCAACTCATGCTAGGGATGCTCGCTGTCTCCATTGTAGTGATGTTCTACTGAATGCCAGTTGGAGGCTGGGAGCTGTACTCCAGGCTGCACTGTGGTGGTGTTGTATTTTACAATAAAGTGGGTTTCCAAAATAACCTGATTCATTGTTGTAACAGATTGCCTCTAGACAGCCACACACAAAGGGAGCTTAGGAGTGACTGATGGGCCATTCACATCCTGATGGCAGGGAAGAGCTGACACCTACACCTGAATAGGCTGTGTCTTGTCCCCACACAAAGGACTGCATACATCCCTGTAGTGAGCCTGGAGCCAGGGCAGCAAGAGCAGGGATTCTGTGCACTTCAAAGGCCTCTCTTTGAATTCTCCCCCACTACGAAGGCCCAACTGGGTATAAATACTGGACCTCTGACACCCCCAACTCAGTACACTTCTGGACCTGAGGATAGCGTGCTACTGGCAGGACTGCCATTCTGTTGGACTGCTACACTAATGGAGTTCTGCTCTGCTGTGCTGACCTGCTGCCTGCTGCCCTCTTGCATGGGAGTGAGAAAGGCTGGACCTGCATCTCTCCAACCCAGAAACAAAGTGACTTAAAGGGTTTGTCTGCTTGTCTCCTGTTTTGAAGTCTCAGGGGCATCAAAGACTTACAACCTACAGCACCTGGACTCTGCCATCTGAGGGTCTTGCCCTGCCAAGTGGTGCCAATCCAGCCCTGCACCCTTGGAAGCTGGTATAAAGTGCTGCAACAACCAAAATCCATGCATCGCCATCGTTGCGCAGCTTGAAACCGGTGCATCTCCCTCGATACCAATGCATCACTGCTGCCACAAGGACCAAGAACATTGCATCGCCGACTGCGAGGTGCATCACCTCCAGTTCCCAATGCATCCTCGACTTGTGTGGCTCGAACACGACGCATCGTGTTCATCTTGTAGCTTGACGATGACACATTTCCGACTTGACTCGGAACCGATGCATAGCCTACATCTGAAGGGATCGACTACGACACATCGCCTCCTTTGTTCCACTCGTCGGGCCCTCGCAACAAGGTACTCCACAGTGGGGCAAGGTTGGTCCCTGTATCCGACCCCCCGCTCCATTGTGATTAGCCTGAACTTTTGGATTTGACCCAGTCTAGCATGACCAGATAGCCCCGGTTGGCGCTCCATGCTTTTAAGCACTACATTTCAGTTCAATCTTAATTCCGGATATACTTATTGAACTTTTGTAGTTTTGGTGTTGTTTTGTCTATCAAATTAAGCTCTATTTTTCTAACCAGGTGGGGTGTTTTTTTGTGTGGTGTTTTCACTGTTTTACTGTTTGATGTGTTGCACAAATTCTTTACACATTGCCTCTTAAGTTAAGCCTGACTTTTCTGTGCCAAGCTACTAGAGGGTGAGCACAAGTTAATTTAGGGTGCATTATCTCACTTACCCTGACTATGATTGTGGTTTCTGCTTTGACAGGGTGCTTATCTCTGCCAACCAGAAACCCAATTTCAAACAGTTTGTTTAAAATATTTTTATTTAGGCATTTGAAGACTCATTTATTCAAATAAAGACCTGAGTGTTGAAACAAATAAAAATTAAAAAAAAGTCACCAATTTCAGGACTATTGCTATTTTATTAGCCTGTAGGTGATGGTGTAAATAAAAACTTCATAGAGTCAATTTCCTAGACTCAATCTGTCCACTGTGTGACTTCTAACAAGTCTACTAGCTTCTGCGTAATAAAATTATACAATGGCACATTCATTAGGACCGAAAACATATTTTTGGTAAATCCTCGATGAAATAAATGAGCAAATTTGGCCACCACTGAAGAATACAGCTTGAGCGCCGTCATTGTGATTTTCTAAAAATAAAACCATAATATTAAGTTATAACACATTGTAATGAAAAGTACTCACGGTATGTAGCAAACAACATTAGAAACAGTCTGTTTTAAACTCATTATGTAAAGTAATACGTAAATCAGTGAAAATAGCTCTGAGTTTTTCAAAAATGATCTTTATTAAGTTAAAAAAAATGCAATCTTATTTTTATTCGATGATACATATCTCTCACTTCCAACAAAAATCTTTCCATAACAATAAAACAGGTGTCAGAGAACTCCCAGATTTAAAACCAAAAGTTAAGGAAACTTTACGTACTGTAGATGCACTTAGAAATGCAAATGAGAGCAGGGCTCTTTGAGATTATCCCATGAACAAAAACGCTTATGTGTGGAGTAAGCAGAAGTGGGTTTTCAGAGTTGATAAAAATTTGACACTTAAAAACATTCATTGAAAAGTTCTATGTACATTATCTAAAAGGAAAAATGTGTGTATACCTGTGGCAAAAAGGTGAAAAACAAAACCACCTTTACGCCCCTATGATGCATTCAAAGAAATGATACAGGCAATAGTGACAAACCATTTCAGATGCCGATGGAGACGTTCACGCACCATTTGGTTACGTCAACTCATTTACTTGTGTCGCGCACCGCAAGCGCACTATTTGGTCACGTCAGCGCGTTTACTTATGACATTGCACTGTCAGTCAGAATAGCAATACCCAAAACATCCCCACATATGCTCTATGACCTCCATAATATTAATGAGAAGTGTTTCCCCAAATATATAAAGCCTCCTTTAGTGTAATCCAAAACACAGAGTAGGTTTTCACACTACATTTATTCTGGCGACCAGGTTGCCCAAATGCTTCCAACCAGAAAGCGAAAAATAAGGGAGTGAAAAAGAGTAGGAGGTGGGAGGTGTGCAACAGACAGAAATAAGAGCCTGACATAGAGTAAAAAAATATCTTGGTAGCCTGTTGATAAGAAAAAGAGAGATACCATTAATTCTACCTGTAAACATGCAGTGAATACTGCATGAAAATGGAGAAAATTGCTATGTGCATCATGCCAGTTCATTTATAGCAGAGAAGTTACACCCCCAAAGGGTGGCACAACAGCTGGATTCCTACATCACTTATGCTTTGAGGTAGCTCGGATGTCTTTAGGATATGCACTTAGGGTTGGAAGGTTGCACACAAATGTAACGGGGTGAGGACAGCGGCTCTACGGAAGAGTGGTAAGTTCATGATACGGAAATGCTAGATGAAAATGTTTTATTCAAGGTGTGAGGATTCAAATATTGGGATGAGGTGGGCATGAGATAGCAGTAAAATAGTTCAATCAATCAATCAGTCAGTAGTTTTGTACAGCTCTTCTTGTCAGCCATGAGGGTAAACAGGCACTGTTAGAGACAAAGTGAGCTAAAGAGCAGAGGTAATCAATTAACATCTACTTGAGATAGTTTCAGAATTCTGTTCTATATTTGGACTTTCTTCACAAACTACATTCCAACAAATTTCACAATTCTCATGTTCATGAACTTCCATACCTGAATTGATCATATCACCCTTTCACTTGGTTTGTGGGCTGCATTGTTACCCTTACTCCTCTTACCCATATCCTCTACTTTTTTCTGCACATTTATAATTTTCACTTATCGTAACTTTATAGTATCACAATGTTATATTGTTATGTTATGTGTATTTTTACAGCACTATCACCCATGACGGTATGCTGGCGCTTTGCATGTGTGTGCAGCTAACCTTGAGTGGACTTATTTGAAAAGCCAGGTGTACGAAAGTGCTCCTTTTGACATGGTTACCCCCCACTTTTTGCCTGGTATCTGGTGCAACTTTGACTGGAAGTTTACTGGGTTCCTGCTAACCAGGCCTCCAGTACCAGTGTTCTGTCCTTAAAATGTATTACTGTTCCACAATTGGCACCCCTTCTAGGGTCCTTGTAAGTCCCTAGTAAGTGGTACCTCTGGTACCTAGGGCCTTGGAACCAAAGAGGGTCCCCAAGGGCAGCAGCACAAATTGTGCCAGTCTATGGCACCTGTCACCAAGCTCCTGCAAACTGCCATTGCAGCCTGCGTGTTTTGGTGCAGAGAAAACTGAAGAGTCAACATGGCACATACTTCTGTGTGACATGCTAGCAAAACACTGCATGTGGTACAGGTAAGCTACCCCTATGGCAGGCCTCACAGCCCGAAGGCAGGGTGCACTATACCCATGTGTGGGCATATCTACCTGAGTGGATGTGTCCCCGTTATATTTAAGTTCACCCTTAGATATTACAAGTGCATAGGGAGGCCATAAGGAATACATGGACTTGACACTCGTCATTACGAGTTCTCCAGCTACATGATGGCTTCACCCAAGGGGTTTGGTACCAAATACTTCACCTTAATAAAGCCACAGTGATGCCAGTGCTGACTTTATTAATAATGCACCCAGAGGGCACCTTAGAGGGGCCCCCTGAAAACCTACCAATTACTAGTGTGTTGACCGACTGGTCTTGCCAGCCAGCCACCTTAGACAGGTTTCTGACCTCGTGAGGTGAGAGCCTTCACTCTCAGAGTCCAGGAATAAAGCCTGCTCTGGGTAGAGGTGTTCACATCTCCTCCAAGTAGAAAGGGCATTGCAGGGGGTGAAACTTCAAAGGCTCTGCCGCCTTTGCTATGCAACCCCATGCCTATCCAGATAGTGGTGGTGCCCACCCCCCTGTCCTGACCCCACTTATTGGTGGCAAGACTGTCAGGAAAATTAGTAAGATTAGGAGGTGTGTACACATTCCACCAACACCATCCCTAGGGCAGGCCAGCTAATGTGGACCCCACTTTTCGAATTTTTCCATCTTGTTTTGGAAGGAATTAGCATTCTAGGGTCAGGGTTATGCCCACTTCCCACAGGAAGTGGTCATATAGAGGGTGTAGACACCCTAAAGGTAGGTAGCTCATTGGCTACTACCTGTCACTCCCCTTAACGCCCCTGATTTGAGTATTTAGGTGGCACCCTTGAACCCAAGAACTAAGATTCAATGGATCAACAGAAGAAGGCTGAAGAAGAGTCACTGCCTAGGGACAACTGCAGCAGAACCTTAGACATTGGCGTGAAACCCTGCCGGCCTCAGCACTCTTTCTTCAATCATGACTGAGTGACTCATCCAGAGAGCTGGAGAGCTACCACAGACTTGGGTAGCCTGCCAGCACTTTGAAAATCACCCACATTCTCCCTTGAAGTAGAGGAGCTACCCCCCCCCTGTCCGCAGCCACCTCACAAGCAGAGTCCGGTCCACCACCATGCAGCTCCCTGGCCCGACCAATGCCACAGATGACCAGGATAAGGTACACATGCTCTGGGAGGTTGGATATATCTCCCCCCGAGTGTGGAGGCACGAGGACCAACCGGAACCATGCAGCACCAACCTCTGGGGTGCCAGATGCCCCCACCAAACACCAACAGTGAAAGTCTAGCCCGGATTTTCACTGCATGATGACCAAGCAGCCATCGAGGGACGTCAGCATCATTGAGACCCACTTCGAGAGTGGCCAAGCTGCTTTGATTTTGCCCCTGCTAGCTGTTTTTCTCTGACTGTGAGGTGCATCTTTGCGCACCCGGCCCAACCAACCTAACCACTCTGCAGCCAATCCACCCGGCCCGGGTCCTGATGAACTGGCTGTGCCCCCTTGCTCCAAGACCCCTTGTGACCTATGCCTCTGTTAGGGAGCCCTCAAACTTGTCCACAAGACTGTTTTTGGGTGCCCCCTTCCTCATAGGGCACCAGCTACCAGCTTAACCAGCATCCTGCTCCCAGGAGAACCCAGGTGGGTCCCGAAGAACGGCTGGTAGTACTTTGGATCTTGGTGCACTACAACTCCTAACCCTGAAGGGGAACCCCTGAAACTGACTGTACCTACCTTTATTCATCTTTCACTTTTCCTCCCATAGGATGGCATTGCGTGTAAAAGCGCAGAGGTTTGAACATTTTACTTGCCTGTGAATATTGCTATCAAAAACAGTACTTACCTTTAAACGAAGTTCTTGGTTTAAAAACATACATGAAAAAGAAGTGTTATTTTTCTAATTTGATCTCGGATTTATTCTTTGAGTGTGTGCCTCATTTATTGCCTCTGTGAGTACAACAAATGCTTAGCACTTGCCTCTGATAAGCCTAACTGCTCGTCCACACTACCATAAAAGAGAGCATTAGTACTATCTACTTTTGCCTCTGTAAACCAATTGAGGACCCAGTGTATTCTCTGCACAGTGTACTTCATTTTAGTACACTATATAGAGAGGCAGCATCCTACACCAGGCCTTCCGTTCACAGTCCATTTGGCAATGGTAACGTGTCATCTGAATTCAGGAAATTCACATACTTTCTAAAATGTTAGTTTGAGATTCAGTTATCTCTTAGAGGAAGTCATAGATCTACACTGTTAATTTTCAAGCTGCACCTGGAGCACATTACATGTTAAAGCTGTTGTTGTATCAAACACCAGCGCGGCCGGCACAGGTAAGAGCCGTGGGGCTGGGCAGAGGCGGAGCGGGTGGGGGGGAGTCGACCGACGATGTGATAGGTAAAATGAAACTAAACAGTAAATAAAACCACCTACCTTGTGCTCACCGCACTACTGGGTCAGCGATGCAGTGAGCGCAAGGTGAGTGGTTTTATTTATTTTTTTATTTAATTTTACCTATCCTGTCGTCTATCGTCTTCCCCCTCGCCCTGCCACCGCCCCGCCGCTCTTACCTGTACTAGCCACGCCTGATCAAACACCTTTTCCTATGCATTGATTCTCCTTATGTTTTTTATTTTTTCCTTATCTCAGGTATTTTAGCCACTATTTTTTACACATTGAAGCTGAACCTTAAACGGTGTGGTTCATGCCTTTGGAACTTAAGATAAATAAGGACAGTATTCCCTAATGAGTCACTTAATACAGTGCAAACTCCGCCCAAGGGCATTGGAGCGCTTGACATGAACACCAGTTGCATAGCACAAGGTCACATTCATTTTTTTGGCACAGGGAGATTAAGTGATGTGCCCAGAATCACCGGATGGTTAGCAGATGCCTGCAGCCGAACCTGGTTCCACAGTTCCAAAGTCGGCATCCCTGGCCCAAAGGCCCCATGCTCTCAAGGTCATCAACCACACAGAAAAAGGAGTCTTGACACTGAGATAATATCTCAGGTACATTATAATGGAATGATAGAAAAGGGGTATGCATGATGGTCAAAAACTTCCAAACAAATTTCAATTGATGCAGTGTAATTAAAACATGAAGCATAGACGTAACTTTTAATAATCTATTTAGGAGCATAAGGTAATCGACCCGAGCACCATTGACAAATTCCCTCCAAAAGTTCAAAAAGATAAAGTGAAACCACACACGAGAATTACTAACAACAGAGTGAAAATCTTGAGACATTGGCTGGAAAACAGTAATAAAAATCAGCAATATGACAGGACTAAACATGATAAGTAAAAATAATTGAGGTGACAAAGCACTAAAAATTACTTATGTACTTAATGGAAAAGTGGGCAAGCACAGCATCCGTCTAAGTGATGTAATGGATGCAATGGATGCATGTAATAAATTCACTAAGCAATGGAATGGATGCAAATAAATGGGCCGCCAGGAGATCGGCACCAAGAAGGTTCTTGTCCTATTGAGTGCGCTAGAGGAACGTGAGCGGGTCATCATTAAAGAAATAAAGATGTCAGTGCAGATGTGCATGCAACTGGGATCCGCTCCAGTGCAGATACAGAGATTTGTTTAAAAACCACCGAGAAAAATAAGAAAAACAATGTAGATGATTTAAAGTTAATCTAAACAGGTCTAAAGCATGGACAAAACTAGGACATAGGAAGAAAGACTAGACATCCCAAAATAACAGTGGTGATGCATCTAAGAGAGAAGTTGTCTTCACGGTATATTCTTAATAGAACAATTAACGTTTAGAAGAATATTACTATGATAATATACCAAACTGACAGATTTACATGTTACATATATGCAATCTGGCCACATATGGCTCACATTTTATAGTGTAGTTTAGATGTAAGACTCCTAAAGGAAAACACAGCATGTATAAGGAGGTTAGAGGACTGTAAACGAATGACTAAATGGTACTTATGTTACTCAATTCCTCCATGGTTTTTAGACCCTCAACCATGAAGTTACATTTAGACATCCATTTGTCCTCACACATGTTCAAGATTCGTGCAATATATCCACTGCACGGTGTTCTACTCAACGACACAAGGATATTCCTTTTCTATCAGTATACCTCCGACCAGCAGTGTTATAATGTGCAAGCAGGGTGTATTCTGAATACTGCATTTATTGAGGCTTTTATGTTGAGTAAATTGTGATTTTTTGTTCTGGGAAAGTTTGAACTAGGTATATTAAGTGGACACCAAACGACATATATACAAATTGTAGAGTCACAGTTTCACAAATGCGGTAACATATGTACGTTTCTCCCATGTTTGAATTCTATTGTGTTATAGTGCACTCGGAAGGAGAGAAATTTCTGCACTTAAAATGTCCAGTGGTTTTGGGCAAACCCCGGGTGCACTCAATAGATGCATCAGGGATTTTCTAACAAAAGTGGAAGACTATATGTTCCTTGATATTTTTGTCCCTTTTAAAGGAGAATAATGCAAATCAGGAAAGAATTTGCTAGTCTGCAATATGGATCAGTGCTTTCTTGTGACCTTCATTAAAGTGTTAGTGGAGTGACTGAATGTGGTGACATATGTGATGCATCTTTTTTTGGGTTGCTTGGCACATAGTTCTTCTCTGAGGTAGAGACAGCCTTTTTCATGATCTGTTTCAATAATCTCAGTCAGTTTATTGCAGGCACTTCATGCTTATTGAAAATTAGTATTTGGAAATCCTCTGTGTAGGAAAATGCCTCTTTTTGTATGGTCAACCCCATTTATTTCGGACTCATGCTGCTGGTTGTTTGACTTTGTGCACTGGGGCACATGCTAACCAGGACCCAGCGCATGTGCTCTGACCCCTAAAACTTGTTGAAATTGGCTACATTCCTGAGTGGAATATTTAACTTACACATAAGTCGCTACTATATGGTACAAAAGAGTGCCCAGGGCCTGTATGTTAAATCTCACTAGTGGACTGCAGCATCTATTGTGCCACCACCAAGGTGACAATGCAGACCATGTTTCCAGGTCGGCCCCTAAAACCTGGGTAAGCAGTTTTAAAACTGCCGATTTGACCTGGAAAAATAAACCTTTTGCCAGGCCTAAACCTTCCTTTTTAAAAGTCACTCATAAGGTAGGCCCTAATTGCCCCTAAGGCAAGGTGAATGGCATTTAAAAAGTAGGGATGTGTATTTTATGTACCACATGTCCTGGCAGCAAAAAACCTCCAAATTCGCTTTTCACTATTGTCAGGCTGGCTGTCCCATAGGAAAGCACTGGGTTACATTGTAACACTTTATAATGCTTACCTTCCATTTGGAGGTGCCTAGGAAAATTATTCAAAAACTCGTTTTAGTAGCAATTTAAAATACAACTGAAGGGTCAAGTCAGATTTTATATTATTGTTTTGAAAATGACACTGTGATAAAGTTGTCATATTCCTGCCTGAGCCAAATTTGCCTTTCTGCCATTGTTCATTGTCACTCAGGAACTGAATGGTTCATTGTTTAGTTGTTGAAGTGGCTCCCAGAGCTGAGACAAAAGGATGGAAGTTGATTTTCTTGTGACATGATGGCCATCTGGGCTGTTCCCAGGAACTTAATTAGCTTAAAAGATGCTTACCCTATCATGGGCCAATGTAGATCGCATCGGGCCTGCCCCCTCTTTTCTCCTGCTAGCCAGCCAGGCACCAATCCTAGTTGGAGAAAATCTGCCACCAGAACTGGTTTCGAGTGATCACAGTGAGGGTTTTCTCAGTAACATAGACACACCTCTGGGTGGGCAAGGGGGCACTGTACAGGGGAAGAAAGGTTGTGTCATCTTGGTTTTAGGTAGCAAAGGGCTGTTGGACATGGCCTCCTTGGGGAAGATTACCCCCAAACCTTTTTGATTTTTCCTCCTAGTCTTTGATGACTCTCTGCATAACATTAAGAAACTATGCACCTTCCCTCTGGACTGCAGAGGGAAGGTATGTGTGCCCGCCTCGCATGCACTCGGCTGGGGGTGTGTATACGATGGGGTTTAGGTGCTGTACCTCCGTGCGCCCTGCAAACAGGGATACACATACCCAGGGCGGGTACAGCACTGGCTAGTAGTGGACAATGCACTGATAGTTGTCAACCCTATATCGAGTCCGCATGACACGGTTGTGGGACACAAATGCGCCCCTGACTGCACTGGCATCGCTTGTGCCTCTTCCAATCCTGAGTGGGTCATCCCATACCATGAGGGCACCCCACCTAGGGGAGCCCTGACTGGCACCAAGGGGGTGGTTGGTTGAAGATCCGGTGGCACATATGCATGTGCCCTGCCCAGGTAGTGATGAATCCCCCAAATGGGGCTTCCCCTACCTTAGAGCTCAGTTCTACACATGGTTACTCCTACGGTGCTGCCCATTCTCTGGAGTGGCCTTAGGGCCCAGCACACCTCTTCAATGTTAAGGCTGTGTGGCAGTGTGTGCGCCTTCCAACACAAATTAGAAAGAGTTGCTGACACTCTGTTCTGGAACATGGGCTGGTCTGCCAATGCAGACCAGGGTGTGGTCACCAGCCTTGATGCTGTTTCGTATGTGTGTCCTGCCTGCCATGGCAGGCTGGAGGATGCGCCATGGCACCTAGGGCCTTTTGGACAGGTCCCCGGCTCACCATTGTGGCAGTTCGGGCTGGACTGTTCCCACAAGGAACAGGGTCAAGACTGATTTGCATATGGCTGGGTCCAAACTGGGGTGGTGTGGTGAGCAAAAGAATGATGGATTTAACCCAGATCCTTGTGACTGGGGGTGAATGTTTGCATTGTCCAGCATTCCGTCCATCAATTGTTTCTTTTGCATTTGTCGCCCTAAGTGGGAAGGGTATGCCCAGACGTGGGTCCCGTGCTCACTACACCACTGGATTCAAGCTAGCCTGGCTGAAGAAGGGTGATGCCCTGAAACCGGTCCTAGGATGCTTGTTTCCGGTCCAGGGAGGACCTGGCTTGGCAGTTCGGGCTGGACTGTTCCCACAAGGAACAGGGTCAAGACTGATTTGCATATGGCTGGGTCCAAACTGGGGTGGTGTGGTGAGCAAAAGAATGATGGATTTAACCCAGATCCTTGTGACTGGGGGTGAATGTTTGCATTGTCCAGCATTCCGTCCATCAATTGTTTCTTTTGCATTTGTCGCCCTAAGTGGGAAGGGTATGCCCAGACGTGGGTCCCGTGCTCACTACACCACTGGATTCAAGCTAGCCTGGCTGAAGAAGGGTGATGCCCTGAAACCGGTCCTAGGATGCTTGTTTCCGGTCCAGGGAGGACCTGGCTTGGCAGTTCGGGCTGGACTGTTCCCACAAGGAACAGGGTCAAGACTGATTTGCATATGGCTGGGTCCAAACTGGGGTGGTGTGGTGAGCAAAAGAATGATGGATTTAACCCAGATCCTTGTGACTGGGGGTGAATGTTTGCATTGTCCAGCATTCCGTCCATCAATTGTTTCTTTTGCATTTGTCGCCCTAAGTGGGAAGGGTATGCCCAGACGTGGGTCCCGTGCTCACTACACCACTGGATTCAAGCTAGCCTGGCTGAAGAAGGGTGATGCCCTGAAACCGGTCCTAGGATGCTTGTTTCCGGTCCAGGGAGGACCTGGCTTGGCAGTTCGGGCTGGACTGTTCCCACAAGGAACAGGGTCAAGACTGATTTGCATATGGCTGGGTCCAAACTGGGGTGGTGTGGTGAGCAAAAGAATGATGGATTTAACCCAGATCCTTGTGACTGGGGGTGAATGTTTGCATTGTCCAGCATTCCGTCCATCAATTGTTTCTTTTGCATTTGTCGCCCTAAGTGGGAAGGGTATGCCCAGACGTGGGTCCCGTGCTCACTACACCACTGGATTCAAGCTAGCCTGGCTGAAGAAGGGTGATGCCCTGAAACCGGTCCTAGGATGCTTGTTTCCGGTCCAGGGAGGACCTGGCTTGGCAGTTCGGGCTGGACTGTTCCCACAAGGAACAGGGTCAAGACTGATTTGCATATGGCTGGGTCCAAACTGGGGTGGTGTGGTGAGCAAAAGAATGATGGATTTAACCCAGATCCTTGTGACTGGGGGTGAATGTTTGCATTGTCCAGCATTCCGTCCATCAATTGTTTCTTTTGCATTTGTCGCCCTAAGTGGGAAGGGTATGCCCAGACGTGGGTCCCGTGCTCACTACACCACTGGATTCAAGCTAGCCTGGCTGAAGAAGGGTGATGCCCTGAAACCGGTCCTAGGATGCTTGTTTCCGGTCCAGGGAGGACCTGGCTTGGCAGTTCGGGCTGGACTGTTCCCACAAGGAACAGGGTCAAGACTGATTTGCATATGGCTGGGTCCAAACTGGGGTGGTGTGGTGAGCAAAAGAATGATGGATTTAACCCAGATCCTTGTGACTGGGGGTGAATGTTTGCATTGTCCAGCATTCCGTCCATCAATTGTTTCTTTTGCATTTGTCGCCCTAAGTGGGAAGGGTATGCCCAGACGTGGGTCCCGTGCTCACTACACCACTGGATTCAAGCTAGCCTGGCTGAAGAAGGGTGATGCCCTGAAACCGGTCCTAGGATGCTTGTTTCCGGTCCAGGGAGGACCTGGCTTGGCAGTTCGGGCTGGACTGTTCCCACAAGGAACAGGGTCAAGACTGATTTGCATATGGCTGGGTCCAAACTGGGGTGGTGTGGTGAGCAAAAGAATGATGGATTTAACCCAGATCCTTGTGACTGGGGGTGAATGTTTGCATTGTCCAGCATTCCGTCCATCAATTGTTTCTTTTGCAGGTGAGCACATACCGGCATCCCCGGTGTTCTATACTCCGGGGCAGGCCTGCCATTGCAGGCCTGTGTCTGTGCGCTTGTATCCATGATGCTAGCGGGAAGGTGCCAGGTCCGCTGTTACTGGCCGGGAGTGCCGAACTGCACCAATGAGGGCGTCTATCAATGCCTGACTGGTCCGAGCAGGGTGGTGTGCATGCACTGACACCAAAGGTGCTAGGGCCTTGGTGAGCCATGTGCCCGGCCTGTCCTTGCCCCATGAAAGCGTGTGCGCCTTTTCTATCCGTGTTCAGGAGGGGCGCTGATTCACTGTTCTGAAACACGGGCTGATATGTTATTGCAGACTGGTGTATGCACACTGGCATTTATCATGAGTGATCTCATGAGCAGCTTGCCATTGTAGGCCGCTGTGAGTGAGCACCTGCACCTATGGTGCCCGTGATTGCATGTACCACCTGCCAACGCAGGTTTGTGCATGTGCACAGACACACATATTAGTTTAAACCTGTGTCCTGTCTGCTGTGCAGACTCAACAGGTGCACTGGCACCACTAGTGCTGAGAACTATGTGTCCCTCCTGCCATTGCAGGTCGGGGACAACAATAGTGAGGAATACCTATGTGTGTTTTCGCTACCTATGAGGTCTGCTCTTCCCATAGGTTAACATGGGGAAGTGGTTGACATTACTTCGGACTACAAGAGTGGTTTGCAGTGGAGCAGCCTCATGATGTTTCATATCAATGGATTCACAGTGTCAAACCCTTTCCATTGGTAAGTGGGTTTTGGCATAACTTGCTTAGAAATGTCTCTGTTAGAATAGGACTTTTCTATGCTCCAAGAGTCTCAGGACCATGGTGTCTGGCTCCAGTGGACATCAGGGGTTGGGGGATCACATCTGTGCATTCCCCAATCGACAGCCATAAATCATGGGCATCCCACGGGAATGGCAGATCTCTGCCATTTGAGGGCCAAATGGGATAGATTGAAGATAGAAGTTGTGTCACTTAGCCTCCAGGAGCCGGATCATGGCCCCACTAAAGATCTGTGTTCCAAGACCCCATGGTAGACAGGTCTACAATTTAGGGGCGAAATCTGTGGTTCAAAGGGAAAATCCCCTAAACCATCCCAACTTCAAAGACACACAGCAAGGGGTGAGATGATCTTGTGGGGATGTGGGACCGGAGAACCCGGATTCCCAGTGGCGGCCGGTGACATTTGAAAGTGGCAGGGCATAAAAGTTTGAGTTGAGTGACCTGTAGCGAGTGAGAACCGCGAGCGAGGCCGGTCATCATATGGGGGGTCAGGGGAGGTTATCCCCCTGAGAACATTTTGAAAAAAAGAGTGGGCAAATGGTGCAATTTCAAGCAAATTTGAGAAAGCAAGAAGAATAATAAGTCAATTATGAAAGTGTAGTCATGCCATTAATAAAGAGATTTCATATGATAATGATGCGGGACCACTTGACATCTCCAATGTACAGTGAATAATCAAACATTGCATTCTTTATCTTATAGATGCACTATCTATAGAAAGCAATATTTTTTGTTTATTTCCACTGTGACTACAACAGGCTTTTAAAAAATATTTTAGCCAGGACTCAGAATGCAAGCCAGGCCTATTGGCTTTGTCAATGCTTCATGAGTCCTCGAGACTTTGTGTCTCCGTAAACATGTGGGTGTTGAGTGAAATGATTAACCTTATCTTCCCCACACTCTGGGGTTCAAAGAGACTTCAGATGCAGGGAGAGGCAGGGGAAGATTGGGCAGCCCAGAGTTTACATCAAAGAGAAAGACTTGTTGGCAATGCAGGGACAACTAGTGGACAGAAGTGGAAGACAGAAGGAAAGGTGAGCTAGGCAGAGGAAGGTGGACAAAGAAGTTGAGAGAAAGAGTGCAATTCATTGGCAAATATAAAGAGGGGGGAGAAAGAGACACAAAAGAATTGACTTGGGAAAGATAGTGAAATAGTGTACATCACACTGAGATAGGGAGAGGAATAAGGGGAAAAGGGAAAAAGAGAATCAAATGGAAAGAAATGGGGAAACAGAGTGAGTATGTTATAAAGAGGTAATGTCAATGTGGCAGAATGGCCAGTCTGGCCCTACCAACATGTTATTCAGCAGCCAATTAGACCATATATTCTGCAAAACATGCATCTGGAGACTAAGGGGCCGATTCCGATCTCGGCCGGTAGGGCTCCGAATCGGATTCGGCTGAACCGGATCCGATTCGGAGCCCTATTTCCCGAACGATTCGTACGCGCGTCCGGGCGAGCGAGTACGATGCGAAATCGCCGACCGACTCGTCCGGGCGTCCCGACCGCTCCGACCGACTCGTTCCCGGGTCTAACCGCACCGACCGACTCACTCGGACTCGTCTCGCACCGCGCAATGGAGACGTTCCCCGGCCGGGTAAGTACGATGCGCGCCGCGAGCAGTCCGACCGAGCCGCGCACTCCGGCTCCAAAGAGCAGTCGGAGCCGTACTTTGGGGGTCCTTGTCGGACCCCCCTGTACGCATAGCCACGCGAGTCGCACACAGGGGGGACCCATGGGTCCCCCGTACCTGTGCGTGTACGGCACGAGTCGCTTCGCCGCGTACACGCTGTAGGGGGCGCCCTTGTCTGCCTCGCACCCATTGAGTCAATGGGAGCCCGCGTACGCGTTGTACGACAGGCTCCCATTGACTTCAATGGGAGTCCGACCGAATCGAGTCCGATGGCATACGTGCGCATCGTACTCGTTCGGTCGGGCTGCACAGGTCCAATTCGGTCGGAAATCTCTCCGGGTCCGGCTCGGTCGGAGAGATTTCCGGCCCGAATCGGAATCGGCCCCTAAGTGTACTTTTAAAATAACATGAAACGAACATATGAAATGATATTACATAATAAAAAGAAAATAACCTTAATGCAACATACCATTAGGTAAATCAAAATAATATCAAATGAAATGTACGGTAAATAGACATAATATCGAAAAAAATATATAGAATGGACAGAATATAGAAGACAAAATATAGAATGGACATAATATCGAATGGACATAATATAGTGGTTAATAATATCGAAATGCAGGTAAGTAATATCGATTGCCAAAATATAGTAGTACATAATATAGGCATTAAAAAATATCGAATTTTTAATAATATCGATTTTTTTGTAAGTGTTTTGTATGTTAGTATATGAGTTAAAAATGTATAATATTTTTGTAATGTATGTTTAATTGTTTTTAAAGTTATGAAATTCATGTAAAATAATTTTTGCGTATAATACTTCCGTAGCGGGTTGTGGGTTTATAGGGGAATAGGATGGGAAGTAATTTAATTATAATATATATTTTTATAAATTAATTAAAATTAATTAATTATATGTTAATTAATTTTTGTGTAATTTAAATCTGTAGCGGGTTGTGGGGTTATAGGGGAATAGGGTGGGAAGTAATTTAATTTAAATTAATTAATTATTTTATTAATTAATAATTTAGGGGCCCATTACGATGTCGGGCGGAAGCACCACCGCCGTGCTGGCGGATGCAAAAACCACCAGTCACCGCCTGCACGCAGCAGTCCACACGCCCGCCCGATTACGATGCGAAAAGTCAGCCAAACACCGCCGGCAAGCCAGCGACACCGTCCGCCATCAAAGTGCGCCCGTACACGTAGCGGCGCAGCACTATTGACACACACCGTCCGACGAAACACGTACCGCCCGGCGTACAAATTACGATGCCGCACACAAACTGAACCCACGGCTAAGAGACACCGTACGTCAAACCGAAGCGGTAACACAAACGCCGAGCACGGACACCGAAGAAGCGGCACCCCCGAGCATGAATCCAGCACTGCAGGCCCTCCCCATGCTCTATCTGATGCACCACCAAGGACGCAACGTACCGCGAAGACGCAGGTAGGCACACATACAACAAGTGCACGCAAACAGCGCACACAGTGCAAGGGCGGAAAAAGCGGACAACCCCCACCCCCGCGTGTACACGACACATCTACCATAGCACCCACATATGACACACAGGCCAAATTGTAACATCTCGTAACACATGTGTACACACCACCTGGGACTAGGAACCAACCACCCCGTCACGGCCCCAAAGCGGCGATGACGCTGCCACACATGCGCACAACGCAGAGGCCAACCGCAGCGCCATGCATGCGTCGCACACAGACACAGGGACACAACCAAGCAGCACACACACCAGCCCCACCCCGAACGCACATGACACGTGACAGGCCTGCCACAGACATGTCCCCAACGCCCAATTCACGGACAACACCCAACGTCACACAACCGACGCACACATGTCAGTGAAGTCACGCAACAGCAGGACACACCCCAGTGCAACAAACATGGCGAAGCACACAGCGGCGGCAACACCAACTAGGAGAAGCAGGGCCCCTTCGGGAAGAGGAACGCCAGTACCACACTGAAACACCCATACCACCCTGCACATATGAACAAGACATACAAAACGGAACACCAAAGAGCCCGGGGACCGACAACAGGTGGCCCAAGAATAACACTCACACACAAGGCCCAACGCAGAGCGGAAAGGCAGCCTGCCGCCCACACAAGGGAGAGCAGACAGCACTGAATGACCTTCCATTCCAACTCCGAAACCACAGCCCTACGAAAGAAGCCGGTGAATACAGCCATTGTCCAATAAAAGACCAACACAGGCATGCAGAGGAGACCGACCACTGGGCAGATAGCGCATATCACAGAAGAACACAACGGACGGGAAAGAATAAAGAAAACACTCCCCCATGTCGGCCCCATGCAAGTTAATTGGAAGGAGTCACACATCACTGACCTTGAACTGTCTGAGAAGCATGTGGGATGAGGGCCCGTGTCCTCCGCACAAGCCAACAGAACACAAGTCCTGTCTCCCTACGACTACACAGAGCTCACAGCAACCTCGGAGCGTGCACATTACAGACTGCACACACAGCCGGAGCACGCCACCACAACGCACCGCTGCAAAATGGCAACCGCAACACACCTACCCAACTACGCCGGACAGGTCAAGCTGTACAAAACCAACCTGATACATATATTGGGATGCGAACTCCTGTCCCTGCTGAACGTCAGTTACCGACTGACTTACCGCATCACATTGTTCAGCTGCGTCATACCCGTCTTCTACTGTCGGAGGTGTCCCTACCAGCATCCCGTGGAGATGTGTCTCTCCAACCCGGCATGTCTAAAGGCGGACCTGCTAGCACTATTCCTCCCTCTGGACGCACACGACAGGGCCTGCTCTGCCTATGGGGGCATGGCGTATGTGGCCAACATCGCACCCGCACTGAAATGGGACCACTGTGCCTCCACACGACGGATCATCGAGCACAGCTACATCGAATGTCACCCAGCATGCCCCATCATGGTCCTCCAAGGGACAACTTACGAACAACACCTTGACAGCCACCATCCGCTACATTGGCTGGCAAACATTAACACCACCAATGACATGGAAGCCCTGCTGGACGGCATCGCATACCTGACAACCTGTAAATTCGTCGGACCCCAACGCAGGTTCCCCGATTGACCTATGATGTCCAACCCCGCACCCATGCTTAGCTTCCGCACGGACTGGCCAGTCACCACCACAACAGCCATACCAAACGACCGGCAACAATTACCACACCATCAACGACATCGCCATGACATCGGATATGACCGGGACATGCACACTGTTCCCCATCACATCCAGGAACACCGCATGCATCGTGGGAGGCAGTGGCATGGGGTCTGTGTATCGCACCCACATGGACGGAACTGCACGAACAACCAGGACACGACATGGATCCAGCGCCCATGGACACACACACCGCTCAGTGGACATGAATAGGTCGCCTGGAGTCTGTGGGTGCTGCACCCCTCCCACCCCCGCCCCGGAAATCCCATACCAGGACCTTTGCACGGACGACAAGTGCAAACAACAACAACACGACCCCAGTGACTGTGACATGTCCAGTAACCACCACATTGCAACAACAAGTGGCACGCCGCTGCATGCACGCAAGCACATGCCCTGATGTCATCTCACATGCACAGGTGCATGAGGAACAACCGCAGCAAACCTGTCACATGGAACTGAGATGGACTGTGCCCATGATGCCAAGCGGTCTGGTAGGCTACTTGTATACCGTCTGTGTCAAAGTCCGCAGCTCCGCAGCTATACGTAAATGTACATTAGCACAGCCTTGGCCAAGCAGATGTAACTCTGAAGCCCACATCCCACATGCAACAGCCAATCACATGTAACCCCACACCCTATCCCATTTGTAATCATGCTCAGTATATCCTCAACATGTATTCCGCTGCCAGTAGTGTCCACTATACTGCATCACAGAGGACAGAAGACTCAATATAATATTTGAAACCAAAACTGTCTCCGCTGACTCATTTCACAAGTACGAATGAGAGAGGATGAGAGTATGTGAAGTACATGGCAGTCGTGACATGACCATGTAGTCCACTGTTATTGGATGTCAACGCAAATGAGTAGCACTACTGTGGAAGACACACATGGGTCGTGTGAAGTCGTATGGACGCAGTGCTCAGGTGGGTGGGTGCGATGGGTAGATGCGCACATGCCAAGTTGGAGCACGCCGTGTTGGGAGGGGTCATGAACAGTACACCACCGCTTCCCTGGGCATTGTGAGAGGACACCTGTCGGGGGAAGTGAACACGTGTGTGCACAGCAGCCGGGCACACGAACAATGCGGAACCAGGCGCACACGTCAGCCCACCCTCCGTGGAATAGCTGGATCCTGTTGTGCGCCCGCCATGCCCCTTGACAAGGCACACACAGCCCCAGTCGACCAGGTGTAACCCCAACATAGTCAATCCGCACAGGCGATACAGGGCACGGGATGGCAGTGGAGCATGGTGTGTGAGAGGTCTCCTCGCGCTCCTCCTGGTCATATCACGCAGGCAATAGAACCTCAACGTGTAGCATGGCACAAGTCAAATGGAAGTGTAGGGGGACGCACCTCAGCACGAGCAGCACTGACGTCACGGGAGGTGGCTCGCACCATCCCATCCATTGCCCATTATACCAACCACGCCACATGCCATTGCGACTAAGTGCAAGCGCGTGCGCCACCACCCCCGAGCCCTCCCCAGAGAGGCCAAAGAGTGAATGTGTGGGCCATCAGTCACAGACGGACGCGGCCTGGCCGCAAGGGCAGCCACTGCCACTGGGTGTCGCAGGTGGCGGATCCGGAAGGCGAAGACTGTGATGCATAGTCCATGCAGGCCGGGTCTCCATTTGGGGCACCACGCAGGTGGACGGCGTCCCGCCACACATCATACCCTGAGACAGCCCACTCGTGCAATTGGACCCACACATACACTCCTTGCCCTCTCTGGTGCGAGCTTGGGGCTGCCTGTGCAAGCGCTAGCCTCGCAGGTGCACATGCATATTGGGGAGCGAGGGGAGGACATGAGGGCTGGGGCGAAGATGACTGTATCACTGTCAGTGAGTACAAGGGATGACCCAGATGTGGAAAGGAAGAGACGTGTCCCGTGTGTACTGCAACTAGTCGCCAATCCAACTACCCCCCATGTCCGGAATGTAAGCCCGCACCTAGGCCCGCCCATCCGCCACATCGAATATACCACCAGCACAACAACCTTCCCATTCGAAACACTGACTGGGGGTGGCGACCAGTGAACAAACATGTGTAGCCTACCCACGCGTACATGTGGGCCCTCCATGATCCATGTCACCTGCGGCAAAGTCATGACATGCGCAATGAGGGAAGTGAGGTGAGCTGTCCGCCCCACGCACAGAAGGTGCATCAGCTCCACAGACCCAGCAGCGAGTCCAGCAGGGGTCACATGTGCAGGGGCAGCTGTGCCTGGTGTGAAGGCACATGCACATGGACAGCACATCGACCAATGTGTAGTCTGCCCACATCTACAGTCCATCATCATGCGGACATAGGAATTGTACACAGGGCAACACATCTTAGTGGGTGCACCCACCGTGACCAACAATGCGCAATCATCGATGTACCCGCCCTGTGCATGGCCCCCCACCCAACGGAGGCACATCCAGTGCCACCATCCCACACACACAAGCCTTCCACAGAACATGCTGTGTCCAATGGTCAGTACAGAGTCAGCGCCCATCTGGTGGATCCTGAACAGGAGACACATGCACACACATGATAGCTCCCACTATGTACGTCTGCCACCTGGCACGTGCAATGTAACCTCTCACCTGTGACGTGTGACTGCAAGCACACAGCCGTCTTGGCATGGGGCTGTCAATGTGGACACCTGTCAATGTTTCGGGAGGTGTGATCCGTACAGTGCTGTACATAGGGTGCAGTGCTGACACCTACTACTGTCTCATATCCCCTCGTGCCACAGGTCCCACTTGTTTTGGCCGCTCAGCCTGTGCCCACATCGTCGTCGTGTGCCATACTCATCCAGCCTCGGAAGCAGTGCCATGCTCAGCAGACATTCATGTTGCCGTGGCGTTGCCGCTTGACGAATATGCAGTCAGTCCCCATCACCACGCCCCGCAAGTCATTGGGGCCTAGATCCCCATGTGCATGACCATGGCAGTGGTTTGCATCACTAGCCATTGCCATTGGTGGGAGACCTGTGTAAGTGTATTGTGGCCGAGCCGTCCCTGCTTGACAGCTGGGCTGTGACTCATGTGCTTGCTCAGTCATGTCAGTGATGTGAATGCGAAATTGCCATGTGTTGTGTTGCTCTGACATGTGTCCACTGCCATCTTCCCTAGGCGGAGACCGAACATTGACCGCCCATACCAATTGCTGGCGGACATGGAGGATACTGAGGTCATAAGGAAGTTTCGGCTGGACAGGCCAACCCTGCATCGACTGTGTGCCATGTTGGAACCCCATCTCCGTCCCCGCAGGGTGTATCCGACAGCATTCACCCCCACGGCTAAGGTGATGGCCGCCATGCATTTCTTCGCCACTGGGTCATTCCAGCACACAGTGGGCAGTGGAGGAGGGATGTCCCAGCCCATGTTCAGCAAGGTGCTGAGGGATGTACTGGCAGCCATGATGCTGTACCGAAACAGGTACATCAGATTCCCCAGGGCTCGTGAATTGGCGGCAGTGAAGGGTGCATTCTATGCCCTTGGCAGGATCCCACACGTCGTTGGTGCCATTGATTGCACACATGTTGGCCTTGTTCCACCACAGGCCACTGAGCACCTGTACCGCAACAGGAAGCACACGCACTCCCTGAATGTGCAAGTGGTGTGCCTTGCGGACATGGTGATAACCCACGTGTGTGCAAAGTTTCCAGGCTCGGCCTATGACGCACACGTAATGCGCAACAGCATCTTGCCACGACTGATGTCCAATCTGCAACAGGATCGTGGCTGTATTGTCGGTGAGTATGTGGAGTGGTGTAGCGTGCTGGTTGTGCGATGCTGTCCCCTGTCCACTTGGAATAGCAACGGTTCTCTGTGTCCCTCACACCCAGGTGACTCTGCGTACCCGAATGGGGCATGGCTGCTCAGTCCATTGAGGAATCCTCGCACCCCAGCAGACGATCGCTACAATGAGGCACATGGGAGGACCAGACGTGTGGTCGAGCGTACCTTTGGCCTCCTCAAGTCCAGGTTCAGGTGCCTGGACCGCACCGGAGGTGCGCTGGCGTACTCCCCACAGAAGGTGTGCCAGATAGTGGTGGCGTGCTGCATGCTGCACAATCTGGCCATTCGGAAGCAGATCCCCTCATTGTGGATGACGGAGATCAACCAGGGCCCCAGCCCGCAGACCAGGACAGCTCGAGTGAGGAGGACAGCGGAGAGGAGGAAGCTGGGAATGTGCGCCAGCAGCTCATCGCCCGCTACTTCACTTAACAGTGAGTGTCCATGTACGACGGCTGATGTGTCTGTATTTGTGCAGGTGTGTGTGTGCTGTGTCAGGGTGGCCTTTTGTTCACTGCGTGCTGTGTGTCAACGCTCCATGCCCAGGTTAGTATGCCACTGATGGTGGCTGTGGCATTGTGCCCTATTGCTCTGTGCGATGTGTGTACATTGCTTGTAGTTGTTGACATGTACTGTGTGATGGGTGTGTGACACACTCATTGAATGTGCTCCTGTTCTGTCTCCCACCCCTAGGTCCCTACAGGCCCTCCGGTTCCATTGCCATGCCACGCATCAGGTGCCGTTCCGCTCAAGGTGGCCGTTGTATTCCGTACAATTAAAACACAGGGCACAGACAGCAGTTTGTGGAAGAGGTGCATTTATTTCAAACTGTGACATGTGATTGTGTGTAAGGTGATGACAAAAGTGGTGCGTGCAGTGACAATGAGCTGTCGGTCATGGCTGCGTGATGCTCAGGGTGTACCCACTGGTTCTATGTCCATAGTCCAACACACACATGCCATCCAGATGGCTGTGTGGAGTGGGATCGTAGTCCAAGTCAATGCAGTGGGTGGTCAAGGAAGGCTGGCTGGCTGCCTCACTTGCGTCTGGAGCGTGCAAAGTCCTCCCGGGAGATCTGTTTCCACTTCGGACGGCCCCTTCCACGTTTGCGAGGGGGTGCCTGCTTGCAACCTGCTGGTGGTTGAGGTGTGCTCACTGGCTGTGGACGCAGGGGAACTGGACACTGCTGCTCGACCCTGCGCCCCGGCAGGTGGTGGCGGAGGGGAGCTGCTGTCCCTGGCTGTGACCTCACCGCCACCACCAGCTGGCCCATGAGGTCCACGAGTTGGCCCATACAGGCGTCCATGGACCTCAGCACCCCCAGCACCTCACGCGTGTCTGTAGCTGACCTGGCCCATTGTCCTTGGGCCTGTTCATAGGCCCCAAGGACTCTGGCCATTTGAGGCAGGGCATGGCTCCCAGGGGAGGCTGGCGTTTCCCTGACCCTGCTCCTCCTACCAGTCCTGCTGCCACCGGCCTGCCCACTAGCCACATTGCTCACCACGGTCCTCACCCTGGCTCCCAGGGTGGATCCAGTCGTCCGGGCCACCACCTGCGCTGGGGCTGGGGCCAGCGAAGACGTGGTGGCGGTTGCGGCAGTGGTAGTGGCCGCAATGACCGTGGGTGTGGCCGCAATGACCGTGGGTGTGGCCGCAATGCCCGTGGGTGTGGCCGCAATGACCGTGGGTGTGGCCGCAACGACAGTGGCTGCAGGGGGCTGGGAATGTTCAGCAGCCCTGGATGATGGGTTGGTGGGTAGGAGGGGTCCTGGGGAGCGGCTGGGCCCTGCCACACTAGATGGGCCTGCTTGGTGGTCCGTGTCCGAAGAGGAGGACAGATCCTCCACATCCGTGTGTCCTCGTTGGGGGCTTGTAGGCTGGCTGTGCTGGCTGCTGTCTCCATCCCCAGCATCCAGCAGTTCGTCACCTGTGGAGCGAATGAGATTTGTTATTGTGTTGCACCTGGCGAAGTCTGTATTGGTTGTCTGACATTCTCCGTTCGTGCACTCTCGTGCACGTGTGTCCCGGAGGCGGGTGTGTGGCTGTACAATCTGTTGTTGTGTGTGCTTGGCAATGGGACTGTGTGCTGTGCACATGTGGCATGGGACGGATTGGCTATGCCGATGGGTGTGTTGCTGTGCTCCTACTTATTGTGACTCTGGTGTATGCGGGCTCCAGGCCCATCCTGGGTCTGGTTTGTACTTTGCTTTTGGGGTGCAAATGGAACGCTTAGGAACGCATATGGCAACATGGGGGTCATGCCCCAGAAACGCATTTGGGATGGAATATGCTTTTGGGCTACATGCTGTGAGCCATGGGTGCCGAACGTGACATGTGTTGTGGCAGCATGACAGTGCATGGTCTGAGGTGTGTGCATGCCTGACATACCCTGCATATTTGCTGTCTCTTGTGATTACTGGACATGGCATTGGACGCATCGTTATGAGTGTGTGATGGTTGTGTGCCACCCGACGTATTGCAGTTGTCCCATCTCCTTGGTGTGCGTGCTGCCTTGTGCCATGTGCATCACTGCAGTGCTCGGGGGGTGTGGCCCATGTTGTGTGTTGTTGCTCACAGTGTGGCGTGCGCTTCATTGACTTCTGGCACATGGTTGGTCATGGGCATGTATCTTAGCGTGACTGCTGTATGTGTGGCAGCTGTGCGGATGACATGCCTTTCATGAGACTGGGGCTGACGGATGGGATGGATGGTATGTTGTATGTGCATGGTGTGTCTGTGTGTTTGATGGGTTCAGTGGTGTTCGTGTGCATTTATGTTGTTCCGCTCTGTTGCGTCTAGTGTTGTTTGTCTTACATAGGCGTAGTTGTGGGGTGTGTGGTTGACAGGCAGTAGGGGCTACATGGACAGGACTTCAATGGTGTTTCGGTTGTGTGTGATGGGTTGCACAGAGGCTGCCGTGTGGTACTATATTCAGTGTGGCTTGTGCATGCAGACGTGGCTCCTTGGGTGTTGCTGTGTCTGTGATGGGTCATGTGGGGTGTGAGTCTGTGGTTCATGTCCGTGTGCACATTGTTCACTTGTTCGTGACAGTGGGCGGTGCTGCGTGTTCGTCTGCTACGTAACATGTCCCATGTGTTGGTCGTGTTACGGTCCTCATGCCTCCAGTAATCCAGCCCTGTCCAGTTTCCCACCTGCAGGTTGTTCGTGCGTGCACTGTACTGGATGCCACATGGTTCTAAGCGGGGGGTGCTCCATGTTGCAGGTCTGTGGGGGTGGGGGCGGTGTTGTGGGTCGTGGTGATGGCTGGACACCCACTGACACCGATTGTTGTGGACCGTGATGTCTACCTTTCGGCTGTCGGTGTGCACTGCGGTGGCTGACACGTGGGTGTGGGGTGTGGGGGATGCTCCTCCTTGCTGTGCTGTGGGACTAGGGGCCTGGTGTGTGTTGTACTTGAGCTGTCCACCCTCCCACCCACTGCACTTTGTGTTCCTGCCACTTACCTGTTACTTGTCGGTTAGTGCAGCTATGGCGGACACATGGGTGTGGTGGGTGCTCGTTGTGGCGCTTCTGGCATACTTGGGGACCTGTTGGTGGTTACGTGGCTGGCTGAGTGTACACATGCCCCCACGTATCTTACAGTTGTTAGGTTTGGGCTGTGTGTGGTGGTGTCTGTTGCATGTGTGTGTGATGTGTTGTGTATTGTGTGCTGGACATGGGGGTGTTTGTCCCTGGGAGCTGTGGCATGGTGGTAGTGCATGTGAGTACATAGCGGTGTGCTGGTATACATTAGTTTGTACTTACCAGCCTCCACTCCCCCTGCTAATCCGGCGAGGATCTCCGGATGTATAATGACTCGCACCTTCTCCTCCCACGCTTTGAAGGTCTTGAAGAGCGCCGGATTCCCTCCGCCAGTGACGGCAGCCAGCTCTCTGTTCTTGCTCTCCTTCTTCTTGACCAGGCTCTTGACGTCATTCCACCGTTTGTTGATTTCAACTCTGTTCCTGGGCAGGGTCCCGACTGCATTGACCTGGTCTACGATCCGGTTCCACATTCTCTTTCTGGTGGCTAGTGGTGTGTGCTGGACCAGGTTCCCATAGATTTGTGGGTGCACCTTGATAATCTCGTCGACCATGACCGTCAGCTCAATGGGCGTGAACTTGGGCATTCTTTGTGGTGCCATGGTGTTTGTGGTGCTGGTGCGGTGTGTGTTGTGTAATGTGCAGGGGGTTTGTGGTGCCGGTGTTTGGTGGTGGTGGTGGTGGTGGTGGTGGTTGTGATGTGTGCGTTTCTGTGGTGTGCTGCTGTCCTTGCTGTGTCACTGTGTCCTCTCCTCTCCTCTCTAGTTTGCAATGTTGCAAGGGGTTGTGGTCTGTGGGAGTGCTGCGTTTGTACTTACCTATGTGGGTGTGTCCTCATGGTCTGTTGTTTTCAGGTGTGTTGTGTCTGGTGTTCTGGCCTTTGTGGGTTTTGTTTGTCCAGGGGGTGTGTTTTCGGGATGTGTACTGTGCTTGTGTATTTGTGCGTGCCTTGCTGTGTGGACTTGTTGGCCATGTTGTGTGCGATTGTTTTTGTCAGCGGATGGTTTCTGTGCAGGGACGTGGGCGCCATGGCTTCTGCCGTGTCAATTCTCATCGGCGTTGTTTGCGCTGGCGGGCGGTATATTTGTGGTTTACCCGCGCTCATGGCGGTGCGATCGTAATTTCACGTGCGGTGTGTCGGCCGTGAGGGCGGGCGGTTTTGTGTTGTCGTGCGTGTTTCCGTCCGTGGCGGGCGGTTTGACTCCGACTCGGACGAGGGCGGGCGGTATCTTGTGTGGTTTTTCCGCCGATGGCGGTTTCGGTTTGTGTATTCGTAATGGCGTGGTCGGTGTTCAGACGGTGTGTGCGGGCGGATTTTTGCCGCTTTCATGGGTGGCGGATTTTTTACGCCCGGTATCGTAATGGGCCTTATAATATTTAATAATTTATATTGTTAATTACGCTAATTAATGTATTATTAATTAATTATAATTTGACTAATAACAATAAATAATTAATTGGTAATTATGTTAATTATGTTAAAAAATGAATTAATTAGTAATTAAAAGATATTAATTATTAAATATTATTTTGTTAATATGTTAATTGTGTATGTTTTTTAGGAGCGGGTTGAGGGTTGATAGGGGAGTAGGGTGGGAAGTAATTTAATTTTAAGTACATTTTATAATAATTTAAAAATAATATTTATTAAAAGTTATTTTATAATGTTAATTGTGTTAATGAATTTAGATTTGATAATTATTAATTTGATTGTTAATTGCTATTAGTTAATTAATTAATTGTTAATTAATTATGTTAAATAATTAATAATTTAGTAATTTGGAGGTGACGTTTATAGGGGAAAATGGTGGGAGGTAAATTAATTTACAAAAATTAATTAATTGTTAATTAATGTTGATTAAATTGCTGGAGTGGGAATATTAAATTATTCCTATCCGCTATCCAACGCTTTCCTTACTGTTCCACTCGCTGGAGTGGGAATAGTAAATTTTACCCTCCCGCTATCCAACGCTTTCCCTACTGTTCCACTCGCTGGAGTGGGAATAGTAAATTTTACCCTCCCGCTATCCAACGCTTTCCCTACTGTTCCACTCGCTGGAGTGGGAATAGTAAATTTTACCCTCCCGCTATCCAACGCTTTCCCTACTGTTCCACTCGCTGGAGTGGGAATAGTAACTTTTACTCTCCCGCTATCCAACGCTTTCCCTACTGTTCCACTCGCTGGAGTGGGAATAGTAAATTTTACCCTCCCGCTATCCAACGCTTTCCCTACTGTTCCACTCGCTGGAGTGGGAATAGTACATTTTACCCTCCCGCTATCCAACGCTTTCCCTACTGTTCCACTCGCTGGAGTGGGAATAGTAAATTTTATCCTCCTGCTATCCAACGCTTTCCCTATTGTTCCAATCGCAGGAGTGGGAATAGTAAATTTTACCCTCCCGCTATCCAACATTGATGTAAAAAAATTTTACCGGATTATATTTATATTTTATATTAATTTTATCATTTTTAAATTAATTTTAAGTATGTTTTAATTAATTATATTGATTATTTAATTAAGTTAATATTACTTTTAACATATTTAAAAAATTCGATATTTTTTACAAACTATATTTAAAACAACGATATTTTGTATTCGATATTTTTGTACTTACCTGTTTGTAGATAGGGAGACGAGATTTTGTCCATCGATATTTTGGCGACGATATTCTGTCCAGACTATATTTTGGTCGTCGATATTATGTCAGTGATCCGAAATGTACCAATAAATAACAAATTTTTAACAATTTAACCTGAAATTACCAAACTATTACAGGGTTGAAGTCATCATGAACACCATATTCCCGAGCAAACTTTTATTTTGTAGATGATTGTAATGTAGAACTTGAATCCAAGTACTTTAATCGAAACAAGGAGCCCGTGTACATCGTTAAGTTAACTTTAAGCAATGTTCTGTGCCACATCTGCAGCAAATTAGCCACAACTAATTGAATTCCGTTGCAAAACGTGCAATGCCTTACCAATGTTTGCTTTGAGTGAGAGGCGGCAATTTCTCCAGATCGTTTCACATTAGACAGGCACTGTGCCCTTATCTAAAAAATCTATACATTGCAATTGGAACAAAACCTCCTGTGACAGGAGGTTATGTTTCAATGGAAATGCATAGATTTTTGAGATAAGGGCGTCCCGTAAGAAGGCAGGGCATCACCTTATTTACACTCTCACCACCATCGTAAAACAAATAAACTGAAACAAAAAAATTGTTGTGTGATAACTTTTTTAAACATTCAAATTTACTAACAGCTTTGCTCTCTTACCTTGGAAGCCTGCGGTGCTGTCCAAACTGCCCGGGCGTGTCTGTTCTTACCGGCCTGTGCAGAGAAACCAGCAGCAGGCCCAGTCTGTATGCGGCCTGCCCTTACCAGACTCAGACAGCCCTCGCTACATATACTTTGGTCTGAGTTCGACCGTGCAGAAGAAAGAACACCCGGCAGCAGTAGGCTCAGTCTCCCCCAAATTCCCACACAGGCTGACAAGTCATTGCGGGGGCACATCGACTGTTCACATGGGGCCTGCCTAAATGTTGTCATGTTCGTGGGGGAAAATTCTACGGGCCTTGCATGGAGGAAGTTCTGAGTTTAATGAGCACCAGCTCGGCCCTCTAGTCCCATCCCCCTTCTCCTGAGCCAATCTCAAGGCTATTCCCATCCTGAATAAACAGCACAAGAGCAGGACAATGATTGGCTCGGTCAGGAGCTGACAAAGCTCCATAGGAGACTTGGCGGCTATTGCTTGAATCCCCCGCTATCCTAACATTGCGAAGCATGGCAAGGGTTCAAGTGTGCATGTGGGGCTGGGCACATCAAGGCACCTGTCCAGCCTAACATGCGCACTTCACCCCAAGAGCAGAACAATGATTGGCTCGGTCAGGAGATGACAATGCTCCATAGGAGACTTGGCGGCTATTGCCTGAATCCCCCGCTATCCTAACATTGCGAAGCATGGCAAGGGTTCAAGTGTGCATGTGGGGCTGGGCACATCAAGGCACCTGTCCAGCCTAACATGCGCACTTCACCCCAAGGCCCAGCTGGACCAGAACCACCTAGTCATCATGTCAATCATCATAAGCTTCACCCCTCCCTCCCTCACTCGCAAAAGCAATAAGCAATCTCCTTGAACTCTGTGGGGCCATGCCACCGATGCATGGCTGAAATAGATTCTAAAGCATTTATGGGGCGTCCAGGGGCAGCAAAACAACAGGGGGGCAATGCCCCTGTGCCCCAATAAAGAAACTGCCCCTGCGGACGGTGTGGTGCACATTGTCAGAGAATTCCGTTGTGCACATGGAGTATAACTGTCCAAATAGATGCTGGCCTGGGCCGAGGACCTGCTGAAGTGTGCTGCTCTGAAGTGTGCTCTCCAGGGACCTACTGTTCTCTCTGAGATCTCAGGGACATCAAAGATCTCACAGAGGGACCAACACCATACACCTGTGACATCTGGAGAGTGGTGCCCACCTCAGCTACTAAATCCAAACTGGCAGCATGGTGTGAGCGTGGACCTAAGACTTGTGTCTGGAAACCTGATTTCCTAGTGTAGAGCCCCAGAAATCTTGCCCGCATCTAAGGCATGATGTTCCCATACTGTGGGGACATCGACACTCATAAGCATCTAGTGGTGGTGAGCTGATTCACCGATTGCAGGACCCCGCATGGCACATGTCGTCGATCGTGATGCATTTCTCTTGTGCGGCACACTGACTGCATGCTCATTGACTGCGGTGACCGATTTACATGGTGTGACCCTCTGAAGTAGAGGTGTACATGGACTGGTGCCTCATTCTATGTCATGTGGCTCTGCTGAACTTGCTCTCGTGTGTGTGTCCGGACCGGTCTGGTGAAACCTGTATCATATGTTGTACTTCATTTCCAGAGAGGTACAGAATTGCAACTGTTCGCTGTGTGTGACCGAAATTGCCTGGTACAACCCAACTCATCATGCACCAATGCTTGTGCCTCTTTTCCTGGGAGTTGCAGAATTTGCAACTCATCGTGTTTGAAATCTGAAGTGCCTGGTGTGACTCATCCTTACGTGCACCAGACACTATGCCTGAATTGCCTGGGCACAACCCGGATCATCGTGTACTGATCGGGGCACCTCATCCTATCAAGAGGCCCCCCTGTATTACTCCCCATTCATTGGGTGTTCCCCTGTTAACCCTCATCGAGGCAGACCAACTGCCCTCTCCACACCTGGCCCCTCCCGAAGACATGTTGGTGGCAGGTAGTAGTGAGAGTGATTGACTGGATTGAAGAAATGCTTTCGAGACAGTTCAGAAGCGGATCAAGAGACTGCATGACTGTTTTGAGGCCTGTGGGTGAACTTCCAGAGTGGCTGTTAACCTCTCCCTTATGCATGTCTACCTCATAATTCAAACTGCTAAATATTCCCACCTGATTCCGAGGACCCAGATTAAGTGTGACTTTGGCCGCATGCAACCCAGTGTCCGGGACGTGGGATGGTAATCTTCCATTTGGGGGTGTAGGACAATTGTGGTGAACTAGAGGGTGGAGGGAGGCTTGGGTCATGGTTTCTGCAGAAGGTGAACCATTGACCTGCTGGGTACCAGTGGCACTGCATTAGGGTGCTGAGTACGTATGTGTATGTAAGAGTGTGCCGCACAGACTGGCTGATACCTGTCACACTGCGTAGTGGTGCGGAGTGAGTGTGTGTGAGTGGGAGTGATCGTGTGTGGACCACCGGGGATTCACAACACTGTCCAGCGGTGCCGCATTATACGCTGATTGTTGCCAAAAGCACAATACCTTTTGGTATTAGGTTTTCCTGCATGACTTTGGCCTGCGGTGCTGCTAAAAGTGTTCTATTTTTGTACATAATTTTGGTATTGTGCACCGCATAAGAGTGCTCTCTCTCAATTGAGGGGAGCAGAATAGGAATTGTCCACAGTGTGCATACTATTGATACCATAACAATACGACTGGGCCTAGTACTGCTAGTAAATATGTCCGAATTTGTTTTATGCCCAAGAGTATATGATGGTCATGTTATAATTATTGAATATATGTGTTGAATGTAAACATTCTCTCATACACCCTGTGTGAGTCACTTTTGTGATGCTCAATGTATTTATTGCGAGTAGCTGTTGTGCCTTTGCTGTTTTATACATTGCCTCTGTAGTGAGCCTGACTGCTCAGTGCCAAGCTACCCAAGAGTGGGCCCGATTTATACGGCAAGTGTAATCACCTGCCCTTGATGGAAGCAGTAGCTCTGCCTGGCTGGGATCACCCCTTCAGCCAACCAAGAAGTTCAGTCTGGGATTTTAGAGTATAACACAAAGGAAGGGCTGCAAAATTGAGATGGATCAACCCAGGGAACATTTACCCCATTGGTTAAGGAGTGGCCGGACGTTGTCCTCAGCATTTATCACCCCAAGTGGGATGGCAGTTCGGGCTGGACTGTTGCCATAGGGAGCAGGGTCAAGACTGATTTGCATATGTCAGGGTTCAAATTGGAATGGCATGGGGAGAAAAAAAATGATGGATTTAAGCCCATATCTCTGTACTGGGGTGAATGTATGATATTGTTCTGCATTCTGTCCATCAATTGTTCTTTTTGCATTTGTCACCCTGAGTGGGACGGGTATAGCCAGACATGGGTTCCGCGCTCTCCATGCCACTGGAGTCAGGCTAGCCTGGCTGATGAGAGGTGAAACCCCGAAACCAGTCCTAGGATGCTTGTTTCCAGTCCAGGGAGGACCTTTCCTGGCAGTTTAGGTGTGGGTGGGAATGTTCCCATAGGGAGCTGGGTCAAGACTGATTTGCATATGGCTGGGTTCAAATTGGAATGGCATGGGGAACAAAAAAACTATGGATTTAGGCCCAGATCTCTGTACTGGGGTGAATGTATGAAATTGTTCTGCATTCTGTCCATCAATTGTTCTTTTTGCATTTGTCACCCTGAGTGGGATGGGTATGCCCAGACGTGGGTCCTGTACTCCCCATGCCACTGGAGTCAAGCTATCCTGGCTGATGAGGTTTGAAACCCCGAAACCGGTCTTAGGATGCTTGTTTCCAGTCCAGGGAGGACCTGGCCTGGCAGTTCGGGTCGGACTGTTCCCATTGGGCGCAGGGTCGACTGATTTGCATATGGCTGGGTTCAAACTGGAATGGCATGGGGAGCAAAAAAACGATGGATGTAGGCCCAAATCTCTGTACTGGAGTGAATGTATGACATTGTTCTGCATTCTGTCCATCAATTGTTCTTTTTGCACTCAGCCACAGCCTGGCACTGGGCATAAAAGTGGCACCCTCAGTATTTTTCAGAACACTACTGGACCTGTGAAAGACAGAAGAAGGACTGCATCTGCTGTTTTGACCTGTGAGAAGAACCTGAAGGGCTGGTCATGCTACCATTTGTACTCAGAGCTAAGAGTGGACTTAAGGGATCAGTTGGCAGACTGCCTGCTATGCTACAGGCACACGCAAACTGCAAGAAGCCCACTGTCCTAAGAGCCCAGCTGACCAGTTACAGCTGGACCTACTCTAGACCCCCCCCCTGGCTCCTAAGTGCCATTCCTGAGGTCTTGGAACCGTTGGCTGGTTTCAGAGTGTACACCTTCTGCCTAGCCCTTAAAGTTGGGACTATGACACTTTTTGCTAACAAAATTCTGTCTGGAGAATTGTTGTGGGACTGGGACCGAACTGCCAGGTGAGCCTCCGAGGGTGCATTGCCAGTGCAGGTGATTTCGCTGTAGGTCCTGCTGCGTTCTCTGCTCGATGCCAAGATCTATCAGGGGTGAGGCTGCTTTGTCCAAATCCCTCAGCTTCCTCTTTTTTTGTCCTCTTTTTTTGTAATCATATCACCATGGCTTCTGCAAACTCAGGTAATTTTAAGATGGGTATCTGGCCCTTAGCCTACTGCATTTGCGTTGGCCTCACCTCACCAACCTTGGCTGAAACGCCCAGCTCCATAACAGTGAGTAGGAATAATCATGGGACCACTTGAATTACTGGTACCAACATACCAGTCCACCTGGAGAAATCAGCCCATACCCCATTCGTCCTATCAGGATTGCTTTACACATCTAGCTGCCAAGTCCATTGCACCACTTTTAACCAGTCCGTTGGAGAGGAAGGCAAAAGATCTGTCCACCGTTTGGAGATCTCCCTTCTAGCGAGAAGTATAAGATAAAACAACAAGCCCCGTTGTGATCTCCTCAACAGGTTGGGTGATGCCATATCCACCCCAATCCGAACCAGCAAATAACTCAGGCTAATTCTGACACCCTAGATCTCTGCAATGGTATTACCCACTATCTCCCAATACCTGCTGATCGCGGGACAGGTAAAAAACATATGTTCATTATTAGCTTCAAGATGACCACATCGCCTACATCTGGGCATCAGATTTTGCACAAATCTTGTGATCTTTTGGGGGGTCCTATATATTCTATTGAGGCTCCTCAGCTTTCTCAACACCGCAGATGACAAAGATTTGATCAATGCTCAAGATTGTGAAGGTGCAAAAACCCAAACCCTTCCCACCTTCGTCAATGATACAGCAGACCCCGTCCTCCTATAGCCCGATGAGTCCCTTCTTTGGCTCCTATCAGTTGTCATCTATGGAGATGAACCCATCAACAATCTGTTGATATCTAGAACTGTTTCTAAGAAAAACGGTAACTCTTTGACCGGGATGAAGCTACTTCTTTTACCCGAACTGTGATCTACCGGGGTTAGCTTTAACTTTGATTTTGCCGCATTCTAGCTTGACCAGTCTTAAAACAATGATTTTCTCAGGTTCCCGTTGTTGTATAATTTGCTGTTTTGGTGTCATTTTGTTGATTAAAATATTCTATATTTTTATTAATTGGAGTAGCACTTTTATTGTGTTGTGTTGTTGACTTTTTATTCATTTTGGTACTTCTATATGCTTTTCACATTTTCTTAAGTTAAACTTGTCTGTCCTGTGCAATAGCTCATAGCTACCATGGGTTGAGCTCAAGTTTAAATTACTGAAACCGTTACTGGACCTTACAGGAATAGTCAATATTACTTGCAGGGGACTGCCATCCACCCGTAGAAGTAATCAAATTTCTCACACTCTGGGGCCGATTCCGATCTCGGTCGGAGGCGCACCCAATACCATTCGGTCAGGAAAAAAGCCATGCGAAAGCCTGTTTCCCGACCGATCCGTACAGCACACCGAACGAGTAAGTACGATGCGCACAACAGCACAGAATCCGGCCGAGCCGTACTCACCCAAACCAGGTCCTGTTCCCCGACCGAGGCGAATCCGGAAACGCTGAATCGAGTCGCACGGAAGGGAAAATGCAGCTCCGTCCGGCCGAACAAGTACGATGCGCTTCCCGTACGCGCCGAACCCGTTGCTACGCACGGCACGTCAAAGCATCCGGGAGAGGCGCACATAAGCCCCGATTCGCGCCACAACACGATCCACGGCTACGAGACGAACACGCCAGCGACGAGGACGACGCGAAGCGACGAGGACGACGCGAAGCAACGAGAAGGACGAACGACACGAACCAACCATGAATCCCTTCGTCCCGATCATACCAATATTCTACATTTACTACCGGAACAGGCACGGACGCGTACGGCGCAGAAGGTAAGTCAGACACCAACCACAAAACACATACAACACGTACACGACACATCACACACACACAGAGGGATGCAGAATATACTTACACCAGCAACAGCAGCACCATAGGGGCGGGATGCCCATCACCAATGCCACATATGCACACAGGGGCCTGAATGCGCACCACCACCCCTAACCAGGGGGGGCAGGATGCCTACCACTACTACCACCCTTAGCCAGGGGGTGCTGGATGCCTACCACTACTACCACCCTGAGCCAGGGGGGGCTGGATGCCTACCACAACTACCACCCTTAGCCAGGGGGGGCTGGATGCCTACCACTACTACCACCCTGAGCCAGGGGGGGCTGGATGCCTACCACTACTACCACCCTTAGCCAGGGGGGGCTGGATGCCCACCACCACCCTTAGCCAGGGGGGGCTGGATGCCTACCACTACTACCACCCTGAGCCAGGGGGAGCTGGATGCCTACCACAACTACCACCCTTAGCCAGGGGGTGCTGGATGCCTACCACTACTACCACCCTTAGCCAGGGGGGGCTGGATGCCTACCACTACTACCACCCTGAGCCAGGGGGGGCTGGATGCCTACCACCACCCTTAGCCAGGGGGGCTGGATGCCTACCACTACTACCACCCTTAGCCAGGGGGGCTGGATGCCTACCACTACTACCACCCTGAGCCAGGGGGCTGGATGCCTACCACTACTACCACCCTGAGCCAGGGGGCTGGATGCCTACCACCACCCTTAGCCAGGGGGCTGGATGCCTACCACTACTACCACCCTTAGCCAGGGGGCTGGATGCCTACCACTACTACCACCCTTAGCCAGGGGGGCTGGATGCCTACCACTACTACCACCCCTAGCCAGGGGGGCTGGATGCCTACCACTACTACCACCCTGAGCCAGGGGGCTGGATGCCTACCACTACTACCACCCTGAGCCAGGGGGTGCTGGATGCCTACCACCACCCTTAGCCAGGGGGGGCTGGATGCCTACCACTACTACCACCCTTAGCCAGGGGGTGCTGGATGCCTACCACTACTACCACCCTTAGCCAGGGGTGCTGGATGCCTACCACTACTACCACCCTGAGCCAGGGGGCTGGATGCCTACCACAACTACCACCCTTAGCCAGGGGGCTGGATGCCTACCACTACTACCACCCTTAGCCAGGGGGGTTGGTTGCCTACCACTACTACCACCCTGAGCCAGGGGGGGCTGGATGCCTACCACTACTACCACCCTGAGCCAGGGGGGCTGGATGCCTACCACCACCCTTAGCCAGGGGGCTGGATGCCTACCACTACTACCACCCTTAGCCAGGGGGCTGGATGCCTACCACTACTACCACCCTGAGCCAGGGGGCTGGATGCCTACCACTACTACCACCCTGAGCCAGGGGGGCTGGATGCCTAACACTACTACCACCCTTAGCCAGGGGGGCTGGATGCCTACCACTACTACCAGCCTTAGCCAGGGGGCTGGATGCCTACCACTACTACCACCCTTAGCCAGGGGGGCTGGATGCCTACCACTACTACCACCCTGAGCCAGGGGGGCTGGATGCCTACCACTACTACCACCCTTAGCCAGGGTGGGCTGGATGCCTACCACTACTACCACCCTTAGCCAGGGGGCTGGATGCCCACCACCACCCTTAGCCAGGGGTCTGGATGCCTACCACTACTACCACCCTGAGCCAGGGGGGCTGGATGCCTACCACTACTACCACCCTTAGCCAGGGGGCTGGATGCCTACCACTACTACCACCCTTAGCCAGGGGGCTGGATGCCCACCACCACCCTTAGCCAGGTGGGGCTGGATGCCTACCACTACTACCACCCTGAGCCAGGGGGGGCTGGATGCCTACCACTACTACCACCCTGAGCCAGGGGGGGCTGGATGCCTACCACTACTACCACCCTGAGCCGGGGGGGGCTGGATGCCTACCACTACTACCACCCTGAGCCAGGGGGAGCTGGATGCCTACCACTACTACCACCCTTAGCCAGGGGGGGCTGGATGCCTACCACTACTACCACCCTGAGCCAGGGGGGGCTGGATGCCTACCACTACCACCACCCTTAGCCAGGGGGGGCTGGATGCCTACCACTACTACCACCCTTAGCCAGGGGGGGCTGGATGCCTACCACTACTACCACCCTTAGCCAGGGGGCTGGATGCCTACCACTACTACCACCCTTAGCCAGGGGGGCTGGATGCCCACCACCACCCTTAGCCAGGGGGCTGGATGCCTACCACTACTACCACCCTTAGCCAGGGGGCTGGATGCCTACCACCACCCTTAGCCAGGGGGGCTGGATGCCTACCACTACTACCACCCTGAGCCAGGGGGGCTGGATGCCTACCACTACTACCACCCTGAGCCAGGGGGCTGGATGCCTACCACTACTACCACCCCCACTCATAGGATGGACAATGCATGACACAACCAGCACACCACAACCTAGGGAATGCAAGAAAAAGACATCCCCCAACACCATGACAAGCGTGTGTAGACTGTGTCAAATGCCTACAACACCGAACATGACTTTGAACATACAATGTGACCCCCTAGCACATGTGCCACACATATATGTGTGTGGCACCCACAATGCAAGCAGGCCATGACCATTGTGGCAATGGGGTCCAAACCCCCATCATCACAGTGACCAAAATGTAAGTGTGGGGTCCATAGCTGAAGCACATTTTGAACATTGTGGCAATGGGGTCTAAACCCCCATCATCACACTGACCAAAATGTAAGTGTGGGGTCCATAGCTGAAGCACATTTTGAACATTGTGGCAATGGGGTCTAAACCCCCATCATCACACTCACCAAAATGTAAGTGTGGGGTCCATAGCTGAAGCACATTTTGAACATTGTGGCAATGGGGTCTAAACCCCCATCATCACAGTGACCAAAATGTAAGTGTGGGGTCCATAGCTGAAGCACATTTTGAACATTGTGGCAATGGGGTCTAAACCCCCATCATCACAGTGACCAAAATGTAAGTGTGGGGTCCATAGCTGAAGCACATTTTGAACATTGTGGCAATGGGGTCTAAACCCCCATCATCACAGTGACCAAAATGTAAGTGTGGGGTCCATAGCTGAAGCACATTTTGAACATTGTGGCAATGGGGTCTAAACCCCCATCATCACAGTGACCAAAATGTAAGTGTGGGGTCCATAGCTGAAGCACATTTTGAACATTGTGGCAATGGGGTCTAAACCCCCATCATCACAGTGACCAAAATGTAAGTGTGGGGTCCATAGCTGAAGCACATTTTGAACATTGTGGCAATGGGGTCTAAACCCCCATCATCACAGTGAGCAAAATGTAAGTGTGGGGTCCATAGCTGAAGCACATATTGAACATTGTGGCAATGGGGTCTAAACCCCCATCATCACAGTGACCAAAAGGTAAGTGTTGACAAAGAAAGAGGTGCAACTGCCAAACTGCATGGATGATTCCTGGTCACAGGACAAAAAACACATCAGTGGCAAAGTAGTGTATGTGTCCCATTGCAACATAAATTGGGTGAGCCAAATACTGCAGTGCAAATAAGACATACCTTTGGCCATGTGCAGACAAACAACACCCATGGGGGCTGACACCGTCAACATTCATCAATGACACAATGACAGAAGTGACCATCAGAATGCAGACCCACATATTTGCACCAATGGGCACACAAATGCAGATACCCTGTGGAGACTGCAGATGTGAGGTGAACAGATACCATACCATGGCAGCAATGGGACACACAAACCATGATCATTGTGCTGACTGATGACCTAGGAGTCCCAGGGACAGCAGGGGAAACCCACCAAACTACATACAGCCAATGGCACACCCAAGATATGCCAATGCAGTGGTGCAGATACACAAACACAAACAGGCAGACCCACACTGCACATCATACACAACAGGTGAGGGGGGGGGTGCCAGTGTCCCCAGGCAACCACACAACACATGAGGAAACCTGAATACCAATCATACAGATGTGCATACAGTGCCACACAAAGGTAACTCATGGATCCAAATCCCCTATGTGGGCAAGCAGGCATTGTCAGATGAGAGGGAGCACAAATCACACATGTCACACAGGCACGTAGGAACAGCAACTGACACAGCAAGACACAGACACACCACAGCACCACCCCCAGGGCCCCCACAATGTGGTGACCCTGGGCTGCATTACAATCCCACTGTGATGACAAAGCTAAATGTGGTTCACACTGTGAACCACAGTCATGTGTCCTGAGCAACAAACTACCATCACACCTACACAAGCACAAATCAATCAGCATGGCCAGTAAGCCAAGGCCAACATGGAGGCAGGGGCCTAGCCGGGCAACAACTCTCATCTGCACACACTCAACACCACACCCCTCGACCTCCAACAATGTGCAGCAGTGAAGTACACATGCACTGGTGACATTGCACATGCACCCATGACTATTTCAGGGTGGTGGGTGGGAACCAAGGTGCAGAAACACATCACACATGGCCACTCAACAAGACTCCTGAATGTCTGACACACTGCACACTACGCTGTACATGGACATGACGGCAATGGGATCCCAGCCACAGTCACACACCAATGAAGAAGCCAAGGTCACCCACAAAGAACACACATAGACAACAACCAACATTGCAGCCCGGACCCTGAGGAGTGCCAGCAGTCACACACACAACGTGTCACAATCACTGAAAGATAACACAAACTGGAAATCACATGACAGGGGCAAACAACAAATGCCAAGGGAAACCTGACTGTGACCCATCTGCGTCTGCACACAAACTCAGCCCTGACAGCAAACAGACCTATGGGTGACACCCTGATGACCAGTAATGTGCCATGCACCCACATCACAGAGAACCCAGGGAGAAGACTTTGGGGGAACATAGGTCAACTCAGCTAGCATCACAAACAGGTACAACACTAGGGATCACAGCATGCACAGCTAAACGGAAGTGAACACACAGACATGCACATACAACACACACCTTGGGCGCAGGCAATGTCACAGGAGTACACACTGCCATGAGGGGACTCCACTCCTGTGTGAGGAAAGCTGTGCCATATGTTGCCTCAGTAGGGCCCCATCATGTCAGCTGAGCACTTGGTCACACAATCAACAATTAGCACCAAATGAGGGCTCCCGTCACATCAGCCTGGTCATGGAAGTGCCAACGGAATCATCAGCACAGATCCAACACACTTGTATAGCAATGTTGCACTGACAACACAGATTAGTCCTTCCCGAATTGATGCCCAAACCTGCATGTCCAGTGGAGATGGCCACACGGTCAGGGAAGTAGACGAATTGAACAATGGCAGGCACAACAGATGTGCAAGGGTGGAAGCCACAGATGTGAAATAGCTAATCTAAGTAGGAAATCCCATTGCCAAATACTGAACACATGACACCCTCAGATGCTGCTATGGATGACATGGATACACCACAGGATAGGACACATTCCCCCTGGACCACATGGGTTCCTGCACAGTAACACTTCATTATCATGAGACCAAATATCACCATCACTGCACCAAGGGCATGGTTAGCATCATCAACAACATGTACATCAGAAGCATAAGCACTAGAGAACAGAAAGTTGCTTTATTCAGCATATGTGTGGAATGAAAACAAAGTCCAGAAAAAACACAAAGGCCAATGGCCAGTCCATTGTAAAAGTCCAAACAGGGTGACAGTGGCAGATGTCACCCTACGCATGCCTGCACAAAACCAGGGACAATCCACTAGGAGGGGCAACCGGGGGGCAGGCCAGGCACCGCAGGGACAGGATCAGGGCTCACCAGGAGGAAGCAGGGAAGGGGTGGTGGGTGCTGGAGAGCCACTGACAACTGCAGTGGAGGTGTCTGACATGGTGTGTGCCGGCACAACTGGGGGGCATGACTCAGATGTTGTGGGTGCCGGCACGACTGCAGTGGACCCTGCAGATGGAGTGGACAGGTCCGCCACTGCAGTGCCCAAGTCAGACAGGGTGGTAGTGGACTCCACTGCAGTGCCTACCACCAGGGGAGGAGAATGGGGAACAGGCAAGGTGGGCTGGACAGAGGGGGAGGACACCCTCACCACATCAGTGGCACAGACAAGCGCAGCGGGGGTGTGGTGCCGGGAGAGCAAGTGCCAGGGGAGAAGGCCGGATCCTCTTGGTGATGGTATATCTGTGGGTGGGGGAACCTGGGGCAGGGTGTGGTGGGGGCACCTGTGGAGTGGGGGCCTGAGGGATGGAGGAAGGAGACCTGGTGCCTGAGCTACAGGGCGGCGGCGGGGTCTTGCTCTTACGACTCCGGGGGACTTGCGGGTGGGGGCCTCAGTCTGTCTGCGCCTGGGGGAGGGTGTCCGGGGGCGAGGGGCACTCTGCTCCGTGTGGGTGGGCTTCCTCTTCCCCCTGGATGCTGGAGCAGCTGGATCGGAGGGGAAGAGGCCGAGGTCACTGAGGAAGAGGCGCTGGGTCTTTGGGGTTGCAGGTGAGGCAAGGGAGGGTGTTTTGGAGGGAGAGGCAACTGAGGACTGCGCAGTGCTCGTGGATGCGTGTGTGTGTACCAGGGCCCCATCCCCTGTGAGTCTGGTTTCAGTCCCCTGACTGTGCGTGCGCGTGCATTTTGTTTGTGGCGTGTGTGTCTGTGTGCTGGATGTGTGTGTGCTGGTGTGTGCCTGTGCCGGTGTGTGTGTGCTTGGGACGGGTAAGGTGCTGGGGAGTGTGGATGGAGCAGAGGCAGGAGGGGTGAGGGACTGTCTGAGGAGGGACACTGCTGCCGTCAGGGAGGAGTCCATGGACCTATTGCCCCTCTGTAGGTCAGAAATGCCCGATGAGATGCCCTCCATGAATGACACCAGCTGAATCAACAGAGCGGTGTGCGCATGGAGGACACTCAGCATGGCTGTCTGCCCTACATGGAGCTGGCGAAGGAGGTATACAGACTCCTCACTCAGGGCAGCAGGGGACACAGGGGCAGGGGTGCCTGGCCCAAAGGAGACACGCTCCCGAACATGGGAGCCTCCACGGACCTGGGGAATGGGAGCCGATGGGAGGGCGGTGGTGGTGCTGGTGGTGGCGGGGACAGCAACACTAGCTGGGGTGTGGTGGCTGCTGACACCCGCCTCCACAAGGGAGTCATCCTCCGAGTTGCTCTGGTCCTCAGCTGAGGTGGATGGTGCTGAGGACTCCTCGGTGTGGCTCCCCTCGCCCTCCGTGCCACTGGGTCCCTCCGACCACTCCTCGGCTGCTGACCCAGTCTGGCTCTCCGGCTCCTCCTGGTCCGTGGAGCTGTCCCCTTCCGTGGCCGTGGATGTATCTGCAAACAATGGGGAAACGCACCAAACGCACACACCACTGTGAGCACAGCACATTACAGAGCAAGCCCTGGCATCATTAGTTGTACATTGCTAAAAGTGCCCTAACTGAACAGGAGCAGCCAATTGTCAGTCTGATGCCAACCATGGCACTCACATCCCACATGGCCTTGCACCCATCTGTCTGGTGTCTGTTGGATTGCGACACCCCAGTGTGGACACATGCACCAACTACACAGTAGTTGGACAGTGCAGAGGACACAGTGTGACATGTGGACATGCACACATCACAGCTCTTGCCACTGAGTCAGTACAGGTTTCCGGATGAAAGGGATGCCCAGAGTCAAATAGGAAATGCATGTGATGCATACCAGCGACAGACACCATGATGCACCTATGTCCTGATAGCCATCACCACAATGGTGTGCATGTAGCACATGTCACTCCCCTGCAGGATCACCAATAAGTAGACACATGCCATGGCGGAGGCATGACTGCTAAGTCATACATCACTGTCTCAGTGATGTATGACTTGGCAGCCAGACAACAACACTCTGCACTGTGTCACAATAGTAGGTCATGGGGAATGCAAGTCCTGGAGCTGCACAAGTGCACATGTACATCCCCCCCACAACACATCATCTTAACCCTCATCTGTCCAGGTCATACCTATTGGACATATGGGAGACCTGTGACACTACCCTCTGAACCTGAGCCCCTCACAATCTGCTGTGAATGGGGAACAGCTGCCTGAACTTCACATTCGCATACCCCAGTCTGCACGGGCAGCTGATCAAACACCTATGTGACACACAAGTATCGTCTCCTATGGTCACATCTCCAGGGGCATGCTGAGCCCCTACCAAGAAACACCCCAGCAGTCCTGGCAACTAATCCACAGCACACTGACACAGAGGCAGACACCTGAGCGGTCAAATCACTGCGCACAATGTGTCAGCTGATACACGGGAGTGGGAGTACAGAGTGCATTGCATGGCCTGGAGTAGGCATGACTGTCCTGCCCCACATGAATGAGGGATGAGCCCTGGACAGTGGATAGCTGGCTATGTATGTGTGACACACGTAATCTGCACACTCCTGGGGCCCAAACATTGTTCCCACCCGCTGCATGGGCGTGTGCCACATACCCCAGGCACATGTGGTGGCTCAGCTCAGCAAGTGGACCGCATATCAAAGCAACACGCAGATTACATGTCCGAACACAGGCGTTGTGTGAACAATGGACCCACCCATGATGCCCACAACAGAGTTAGGGAAACAGATGCTGTCCCCCACCTTTAGTGAAGCAAACTGCAAGGACACAGTCCCAAGTGACACAATTCCCTGAATGTAAGGGCCACACCTGGGTATCAGATGAGCAGTGGGCAGTGCACAATAGAGGGACATGGCTCCTGGACAACATGACTGCTGCACTGTGGCAGTTGAACCAGGCCAGAGGAGGGCACAAAGCATGTAATACAAAGTTCACAGTGCAGTCTTTGACTCACCCCCTCCTTGCTGCTGTCTGGCCTTCAGCTGCCCATCCAGGTCTGGAAACACCACCGCCAGGATCTGGAGCATGTGGGGGTCAGGGTCCGTGTTCCGCCCCTCCTGCGAGGAGGCGACAGCTTCAGCTGGACCCGTGCAATCCTCCGGGTCCAGCCCCGAAGGTCCTGCCACCTCTTCTGGCAGTTGCGGATCCGGCGCTTGTAGACCCCCACGGACCGGACAGCCCGGACGATGTCCTTCCAGATCTCCTGCTTCCGATGGGCATTAACCTGTCAGGATGACAAAGTGAAAAGGCCATTACTACACATGCAACATATCCGTGCATGACACAGTTGTATATACATGTCTCAATCACAGGGGCACATGATGTACACAGGCAGTGCAAAGCTGCCCATGGACAGTTTGCCAGACGTCACTACATGGTATCATTGCATGGGAAGTAAAACCTTGTTCAAATGCACTGTCACTGCACCATACCTGTCCAGTGCATGTCACTACACACTATGGGGGTGACAACTACTCAGTGAGCCTGCTAGCCAGTGGCGTGCAGACTTTCAGCCTTGCTAGTCAGACAATATGCACATTCAGAAAGGCAGTGCACAGAACACTCACCTGCTCCCCTGGTGTCCCATACAGCTTGCTGTACTGTGGAAGTAGGCTGTCCAGCAGGGCCTGGTTCTCCTCAAGGCTGAAGGCTGGGGCTCTCTCCACAGTACGTGCCATTGCAGGGTCCAGAGGGGCAGAGACAGCAGCAGTGCAGTGGCAGATGTCGTCCTGGAGCATGTAGTGCAGGCAAGTGAGCTCTCAGGGGAACAGCCAGCAATATATATGTGTTGGAGAGGCAGATACTGTCCCTTGTGTCCAAAGTGATAGGTCCAAGTCGTTTGCATCTTCTGAATCTGGCCAATCCATGGAATAGCAGCACCAAAACACGCCCACAGCATCCTTCAAATCTTCAACTTCATGACATACATGATTTTGCAACATTGTTGTGGGTGACCAACTGAATTTCCAGCAACCGACTCGTTCGAATTTCGAAAACGCGTCCGTTGCCAGGCAAGGCCATTGTCAATGGGTGCGCACCGATCGGTCCATTGCGGTACAACGCGTACAGGGGTACAACGCTGCACCGCACACATTGAATGCAATGGGCCGGCCGGGGGCACCGATTGGTCCATTGCAGTTCAACGCGTACAGGGGTACAATGCGTACCCGCACACATTGAATGCAATGGGCCGGCCGGGGCACCGATCGGTCCATTGCAGTACAACGCGTACAGGGGTACAACGCGTACCCGCACACATTGAATGCAATGGGCCGGCCGGGGCACCGATCGGTCCATTGCAGTACAACGCGTACAGGGGTACAACGCGTACCCGCACACATTGAATGCAATGGGCCGGCCGGGGGCACCGATCGGTCCATTGCAGTACAACGCGTACAGGGGTACAACGCGTACCCGCACACATTGAATGCAATGGGCCGGCCGGGGCACCGATCGGTCCATTGCAGTACAACGCGTACAGGGGTACAACGCGTGCCCGCACACATTGAATGCAATGGGCCGGCCGGGGCACCGATCGGTCCATTGCAGTACAACGCGTACAGGGGTACAACGCGTACCCGCACACATTGAATGCAATGGGCCGGCCGGGGCACCGATCGGTCCATTGCAGTACAACGCGTACAGAGGTACAACGCGCACTCGCACACATTGAATGCAATGGGCCGGCCGGGGGCACCGATCGGTCCATTGCAGTACAACGCGTACAGGGGTACAACGCGTACCTGCACACATTGAATGCAATGGGCCTGCCGGGGCACCGATCGGTCCATTGCAGTACAACGCGTACAGGGGTACAACGCGTACTCCGCACACATTGAATGCAATGGGCCGGCCGGGGCACCGATCGGTCCATTGCTGTTCAACGCATCACTGTACATGTGACTGGCATATGTCACCATGCCTGTCTCAGATGGACATATGCCAGCCACAGATAGCTCCCAGGGAGTGAGGGGCACACCTACATCACGACAGCTTGTCCAAACTTTATCATAAGGCATGTAAGGCTGCATTTCCTATTGTGTGTATGTTGGTGTACATGTTGTCCTGTGGGTGTCACCTGTGGGCAGCCACCCCCAGGCTGTGCATGTGTTCATGGGGTCGGGATCCTGGGTGTTACGTGTACATGACCACTGTGATGTGCAACTGTTCATATCTGTGCATGTGCCATGGTCACATTTCACGGTGGTGTATGTGTATGTCATGTCACATACCCCGTGAGTCCCATGTGGGACGGTATGTTTGAGCCAGGGTGTCCCAGTGGCACAATAGTGATGGTCCTCCACAGTCTGTGTGCATGTAGTGTTTACAATGTCTCTGATTTCATGTGCACAATGGGAGACAGTCTCCACATCCACGTTGTGTGTGCATGGACTTTGATGTTGTGCGTGTGTGTGTCACAGACGTCCATGTCTGTCCTGCCGTGGCAAGTGGGACCACTACCTGTGGGGGTCATGGTTGTTTTGCTGTGGTGTATACATGATACTCCATGTAATGCCAGTGTCCATGTGGCAATACAGGGTCCCTGTGAATGTACCTGTCTTTGAGCTGTGGTGCCTGGGGCACATCTGTCCTCACATGTCACTGTGGGGGGTGATTGTGACACGGCAGCAGGAGATGGGAACTGTGACACAGCCTCATGATATCCAATGGGCCAACCTGGGACTAATTGATGCCACTTGTTGGACCGTGTTGACAGATGTTGGCAATGTATGTACCATACATGTCCTTACGGAACTGCACACTTCATGTAGTTGTGCCTCATAATGATGTATGTTGGGATATTGAGTGTGTTCAATGCCGCATATGTGGGGTGACTGACAATCTTGCTTACTTCTCCTCTGCACTGCAGGGCTCCTGCTGTCCATCGACCATTCCCAGACCTGGCAACGATGGTGGAACGGGACAGCATCCGACGGTACCGCTTCACCAGGCAGCTGATTGAGGATTTGGCAGTGCAGTTGTCCCCACATTTGCAGCCTGGCCGGCCGTATCCTACAGCGCTGACCCCCAAGGTGAAGGTGATGGCAGCCCTACACTTCTTTGCCACCGGTACCTTCCAACATACTGTGGCGACTGCTGGTGGGATGTCACAGACCATGTTGAGCCGTGTGCTCCGCGATGTTTTGGCGGCAATGTTGCTATTCCTGAACCGGTACATCTATTTCCCTAGACTGCGACGACTCACTGACGTGAAGAGTGACTTTTATGCCCTGGGGAGGATGCCGCATGTCATTGGCTCCATTGATGGGACACATGTGGCTTTGGTACCACCAAAGTCACAGGAGCAGGCCTACAGGAACCGCAAGCACTACCACTCGGTCAATGCACTGGTGGTGTGTCTTGCAGACATGACCATCACACACGTGTGTGCCCGTTTCCCTGGTTCAGCACACGATGCCTTTGTGATGAGGAGTAGTCGCATCCCCAGGATGATGGCACAGATGCAGAACCAGCGTGCCTGGCTTGTCGGTGTGTACTGACTTTGTGCCATTGTGTGTGATCTGATCTGTAGTATTCCGCCCACTTTTCCAAGTCAGCTAATGTGCACTTGTCTGTCCGTAGGTGACTCGGGATACCCCAACATGCCGTGGTTGCTGACACCCCTCAGGAACCCTGTGACACCAGCCCAGATGCGCTACAATGAGGCACATGGTCGGACCAGGAGAGTTATTGAGCGGACATTTGGTCTCCTGAAGAGCCGCTTCCGCTGCCTGGACAAGACCGGAGGGTCCCTCCCATATGCCCCTGCGAAAGTGTGCAAGATTATCATCGTCTGCTGCATGCTCCACAACCTGGCAGTGCGGAAGGAGTTGCCTCTCATCCAGGATGACAATGACCAACATCCGCCACCTGTGGAGGATCCTGGCCTGGACCACGATGCCAGTGACGATGATGATGATGATGATGAGGGTGATGTCCGCACACAGCTCATCACCAACTTCTTTAGCTGAATGTGAGTATCCTGAGGTGTCATGTCAATGATGTGAGTTGGCATGATATGTGTAGGTGGTGCTCTGGTGCTGTTGGAGTGTGTCCATGGGCTACTTGACTGGAAGTGTGTTGCGATGTGTGCTTACAGGTGGGCTGTACTCCCCAACAGTGTTGACATGCTAACTTGTTTCTGGGTGGGTATCTTGTAACATGTATTGTGCATGAGTTTTGCTGTTCTGTCGTGTACTCCATTGCTTTTGACTGTGTGTCATTTCTGTCCTTCACAGGGTACTTTCAGATTCGTTTGGTCAACTGTGTCCACCGACGACGTGATTGCACTTCCAGGGTGGTAGCTGTTGTGTCCCTACAGGTGATGTGTGCCGCACCCATGTACTTCCTTCCATCTACAGTTGTTGACTGTGTGCCCGCTGCCAGGTGGGATTACCTTGCATCTGTAGTGGTTACGACATGTTGCAACTGTGTAATAAACCTGTGCTTCACTTTGTGATGTGCGTTGTCTGTGGTCACACATTTGACTGCCATTTGCTTACTGCACCTGTGGGCTACTTGACTACAACTGGGAATGGGTGTGGTGTCTGTGCATTGCACCGTCTTCCCTGGCAACATCAGTGTAGGCAATGAGTCAGATGGCCTAGGTGTGTATGTGTTGTGTAGCCCTGGTGGTGTGTCTCCCTCATATGTGTCACGTTGCCTTTACTCACATGCCTGTGTTGTACTTGCTGTTGCAGTTCGCATACACAGTGTAATTTTGCAGTTCATCATCCCCATAACAGCACCCACGTTGGAATCACAACAGAGGCAAGTATGGTGTATTAGTGTGTTTATTGTGATACATTTGTGTGAATAGTGCATAGGATGGGTAGTGCTGTACATAAATCTTGCAATCAGAAGTTCCTAGGTGAATTGAAAGTCCTGGTAGACAGAATCCCCAGTATCGGGGCCACAGTTGTCTGACACATTGGTCCAACTTGTACTCCCCATGCAATGTGTGGGAGTAGTGTTGCCGTCAACAGGGTGAACAGTCTGTGCACAAAGGTGAACATCCAGAACAGGTTCAGGCTTCCTGGGAGTTGCGCTTGTCCATCGGCCTCTCACTTGCCCCTCTTCGGACGACCCCTCTTCTTGGGGGCCCCTCAAGTACAGGCTGCTGCGGTGCAGGGGACTCTCCGCCAGAGTCATCCTCCCTCCCTGTGGCAGTTGCAGTTTGGGCAGCACCAGATGTTGTTGGCACACAGGGAGGTGTGGACTCGTTGCTGTTCATCTGGCGGAGGCATTGTAAAATGTCCCTGTGCACCGCCGTCATCTCATGCAGTGCATCCCACTTGGACTCCACGCGGGACATGTGTGAGTCCACGCGGGACATGTGTGACTCCACGTGGGACATGTGAGAGTCCAAGCGGGCATGATGGGCAGCCTGCTGCTGTTTCATGTCTCTGAGGAGCCCCACTACCTGGCTGAGGTCTCCGGTGCTGGACTGGTACGCATCAGCTATGCGTACCAGTTGTGGGTCATCATGCACACCAGCAACCTCTGCAAGCAGCGACCTCTGTCTCCCACCCCTCCCACCACCCCTGCTGACATGTGCAGTGCGTGCAGTGGCACGCACAGATGACCCTGGTCCACCTTGGAGGTTGGTGGTGGTGGTGGTGTCCATGGCCCCAGGTTGGTCCAGGGTCCCTGTGCTGGTGTTGCTCCTTGTTCTGTCCATGTCGGCAGGGATGGTATTTGTGGTGACAGTCGTTGGAGGGGTGGGTGCAGGGGGTGCAGCTGGTGGTCCTGCTGGTGCTGCAGCTGGTGGTCCTGCTGGTGCTGCATGTAGACTTGCACCGGATGTGCCAGGTTGGTCTTCTTTGTCCGAGGAGGGCAGAGGCTGTACGACACCAGTGAGCTCCGCATCCTCTTGAGCCTGGGACTGGGACTCCTCAGCGTCTGCTGCTGTGTCCCCATCATCACCTGTTTTTGGGAGACACACACAATGTATGTTATGTTTCTGTAGGCATCAATGGTTGACACACATGACAGTTGTGACTGTGCCTCTGGGTGCGGGCCTGTACATTGCATTGTCCTAAGTCGTCACAGTCAGGGGTTGATATTGGTGTGGCACATTGTCCTGCATTATTTGGGCATTTCTATGTATTTGTTGGGGTGTGAACATGGTCTGCATTGGTTGTGTTTGGTTGACAGCCGGCCCTCCTTCCCACCCACCCAGCCAGTCAGTTATCCCACCATGGACTGTGCTTGCATTGCAGGGAGTGGAAGTTGTCTCTCAGGATGTCAGTCAGTGGTGTCCTGCTGTTTGTTGGTGCACAGTTGCCAGCAGGGCCTTGTGCTCCCCACAGCAGTAGCCAGTGTCAGCCATCTTGTGAATCCTTCTCCACTCCCTGTGATGTGAGCATGGTTCAGGGTGGTGTTGATGGGACAGTTGTGGGGGTGACCAATATCAGTGACTGCCACTCCCATCATGCTATTGCCTCCACCCCACTTGCCAGCATTCCCATACTTACTTGCTTTTGTGGGGAGTTCAGTGTGTGTGGGTGTGAGGGCAATGGCAAGATGGCTGACAGTGGTGTCCTGCTGTTGGTTGGTGTGCAGTTCCCAGCATGCCCTTGTGCTCCCCACGACACAGCAACAGTGTCAGACATCTTTGATGGGCCTTTCCACTCTCTGTGGGATGTGCATGCGTGAGTGTGAGCTTGCTGGGCCATGTGGTGGGGGATGTAGAGCTGTGACTACGACTCCCATCATGCTATTGCCTCCACCCCCCTTCCCAGCATGCCCATCCTTCCTTCCTTTTGACTCTGCTTCCCTGTGGGGTGGGCTGGCTGTGCTGACAGGATGGCTGGGAGTGTTGTCCTGGCAGTTGTTTGGCTAAAAGTCCCAAGAGTGTCCCTGTGCTTCACACAACATAACCCAGGGTGGTGGTTCTTTGTGGGATCTTGAGTTAGGATGTGAGGCATTGCATTCTCCCAGGTGGGTTCTGTGGAGTTTGTGTTGAGGGGGTGTGAGGGGAGGTGCTTGTGACTATGGTCAGTGCTGCAAGTCCTCCTTCCCACCCAGCCAGCCAGATATCCCACCATGGAACGTGCTTGCATTGCAGGGAGTGGAAGTTGTCTCTCAGGATGTCAGTCAGTGGTGTCCTGCTGTTTGTTGGTGCACAGTTGCCAGCAGGGCCTTGTGCTCCCACAGCAGTTGCCAGTGTCAGCCATCTTGTGAGTCCTTCTCCACTCCCTGTGATGTGAGCATGGTTCATGGTGGTGTTGATGGGACAGTTGGGGGGCAATATGTGTGACTGCGACTCCCATGATGCTATTGGCTACACTGACTTGGCCAGCCTACACAGAATTCCTTCCTTTGAGTGGTCTTCACTGTGTGTTGGTGTTGTTGTGGTGGCTACATGTCTGGATGTGTTTGTTAGTTCTATTTGTGCCACTGCCTAGCTGTAGTTGTAGTTGTGTTTGTACATGTGATGGCACAGTTGGATGTAACTTTTTTGATGGCATGTGTTGTGTTTATCTGACTGACATACACATTTTGGGATGATTCTGTTCTGGTTGCTGTGTAATTGCTATGAGTGCATGGTTTGACTCTCCCCTTGACAGTGATGTGTGTGTGTTTTGTGGCAGAATATTGTGTACATTTGTTGTGTACTCACCAGGCACTGGGATGTTCTCTAGTCCATATACGCTCACTGGCGGAAGGATGGCCAGCACCTTCTCCTCCCAGGGCCTGAGGTATATTGGCTTGGCAGGAGGGCCACTGCCGGTGTATTGGCTGATGATGTAGTCTTTCTTGAGCAGGTCCCGTACCCTCCTGCGCACATCATACCACCTGTTCTGGATGTCGCTCTTTGTGCCCAGACAAGGTGATTGTGCGTTCACCCTGTTGATGATCCTCTCCCACATCTTGGTTTTCTGGGAGATGGGGGTCTGTTGGACCAGTGTGCCAAACAGCTGTGGCTCTACCCTGAGGATCTCGTCTACCATGACTTCCAATTCACAATCTAGGAACTTGTGATTCTTCTTGGGGGCATGGTGATGGGTGGTGATGGTGAGTGATGTGTGTGTTGGTGTGCAGGTGAGGGTGTGTGAGTGTGTGTTTTGCTGGGTGTATGTGAGGTAGGTATTTGTTGATGTGCTGATGGTGTGTGGCTTGTGTGAGGGATGAGCTGTGGGTGTGTGGTTGCTGTCTCTTGGGTGCTGGCAGTGGAATGGCATTTGCAAAGGATCATGGTTGTGATTTGTGTCCTTTATATGGGTGGAGTTGTGGGTGTGTCTTTGTTCTCTGTCCCCACCCCCCAGTATTTATTGGCTTTGTAATTGCTTGTTTGGCCTTTTTTGTGTGATTTTTCCTTTGTACTGTCTGTGCATGTTGGAAACGTTCTTGTGACCGAGTCGGACCCTGCATTTGTCTCGTACGGTGTTCTCCGTTTCGTTCACGCTGTGTTTGTGCAGTTTTCTATGCTGCGTACGCGTCGGTCGCGGTGTTTTGTGTTGCTTCGGCTCGGTTTTGTATGCGTGTCGGTCGTACGGCTTGTCCTCCGTCCGACTCGGTCGTGGTTTTCGCGCCTTGCATCGTACTTTGCGGTTTGGAGTTCGCGTGTACGTTTCGGTCGGATTTGTTCCGGGTGCGTGTCGGTCGGTTGGATTCGCGTGTTTTTCCGGCCGGATTGCTGTTTTCCGTGCGGCTAGGTCGTTCGGCTTGGGTTCGGTACGTGTCGGTCGGATTTTGCACGCCTTGCATCGTACTTGGCGTGTCGGGCGCCACAGGTACGTGTCGGTCGGTATAAGTTCCGGCTCCGAGTCGGTCGGTGCTTTTTCTGGCCCGAATCGGAATCGACCCCTCTGTATCCAAAGGAACTGTCCAAGTGGAATTCCGTCTTTTAAGGATCTCTGGTGGTTACAAGTGTATTATGGGAGTATTGTGCTCCATATGTTTTTGATGCAGGGAGGTACCAAGTTTGCCATTATTACGTGGATAGCAAGATCCAAAAATTTAATTGGTTTGGAGCTATAATTAGCAGTAAATATCTGGTCAATATGTGAAGCATTGAGTCAATTTAGGAAAGTGCATACAGTTTCTATATTGCCAGTGCCTTGCCAGATAGGATATCATCAATGTATTGTACCATAGGCAAGTATTGGTGTAATAAGGATTGTTGTCAGCCAGAAGAACATGTGTCTCAAAATCATCAACATATAGTACAACAAAGTTTGGGGTGAAAACTGTCACCATTGCGACTCCTTTAACTTGAACAAAAAAGTCAGTCATTTGTTGTTAAGCCTGTCCAGAGTAGAGCAATAGGAAGTCAATCAGTACCTTGATGGGTTCAGGTCTAGTATCAGGACATTAATTTGAGTTATAACCTCCAACGTCTAGCTCCTCCTACTGAGGAATATTTGTGTAGAGTAATTCAATATCAACACTCACAAGTAAGTCTTGATTTTCATCAATCGGAGTATCTTCTATTTGTATTATCAAGCCACTACTGTTCCTTAGCTATCATTGTGTGGATGGTATAAATTGTTTGACTAAAAAAACACAATGTATTTCACAATGGGTTTAAGGGCTTAGCTGCAACCATGTATAATCGGTCTGCCTTGTGGTGCTGTGGCGCATATGTATCTTTGGGGGTACAATTTTTGAATCTGGAAAATGAACTGATTGACGCTCAAAAACTCTCTCCTTGCCTCCAACAATATGTTTTTAATTTATGGGTAGGGGTTGTGAATAAGTAAAAGGTAATGTTCAGGATCGGATAGCTGAAAAATTATGTGGAATCAGATGTACAACTATCTGATAGCAAAATGTTGGTCACAAATTGCGACCAGTATTTCTGCAATCAGTAAAGATTTTTAAGAAAGCCCCATATACTAATAGGTCAGTTCTTAAAAATCTGAATCGTAGTGGGTTGCCGCTGACCTACTTCCTGCATATTAATGAGGTAGGGCGTATATTGCAGCTAACTACAATTGGAGACAATTAACGGGTGGTGTCCTGCTGGGGCCAGAAGACCACCAAGTGTTGGAATGGAAAAGTCCTCTGCATAGCTATGGACTTGCACCCCCGCCCTGAGTTTCCAACTGTACTGAGGCCTAATGCAGTTTTTTGTTTCCATAGGCAAACATGGATCATGTGTACATGCCATGACAGAGGCCTGTATCACAGATCGCTGTCTTGTTGGACCAGGAGGGGCATCCAAAGAGCTGCCCTCATAGTGGTGGAAGGTTAATGCCTTCACCATAAGTTAAGCAGCACAAGCGCTGTGGCGGCAGCATACCGTGTAGTGATCAGTAGAAGAGGAAAGGAGCTTTTGAACCTGGTCACTGGAGTGAGGCCTACAGGTTCAATCAAACTTTTTAAAGTTCTTCTGCTGTGTGCCTTATTCACCCTCAGCCTACATCAGTTACATTAAAAAGGGCTGTGCAGCATAGGAGTGGTGACTGCGCTGGATGTATGTGTGCCTGGGAAGGGTACAGTACAGGGATTGAGTAGTGCTGTGGAGTGCATGTATGGTGAGTGTGTGTCTCAAGTGTATGTGTCCCAGAAAGTAAACATTACATGTGAGATGTAGTGCTGTGCAGTGAGTGCACAATGAGAACATGCGCTGGGTGCATGTGTGCTAGTGAGTAGTACAATATATGAAGGGTGAAGTGTTGTGCAGTGCAGGCATGGTGAATGTGTGTGCTAGCAGTATGTGTGTTTGCATGAGGCACACCATGACAAAATATGGAAAGGTTACGGTACTAAACAGTAAGTGCAGAGTGAACGTGTGTGTTGAATGTATGTGCACCTCTAGTGGCACAATACATGGAGGCAACAGTACTGGACAGTAGGTGTGCTTTGCATGTACTGGGTGTGCTCTGTATGTGGACTAAGTGTAAGTGTATCAGCAATGGTACATTATATAAAGGACTCTGGGTTCTATTTTGGGAAACCCAGGCCTACATGGTGAAGACATGAGGAGTAGAGGAATCCCCCCCAGACAAATGTATGTATTGCTGTAGTCCTGTGAGCTGGGTGGGACACATCGGAGTAGGGAGAGAGAAAGCCACCCTGTACACTTCAAAAGGTGTTCCTTGACTTAGTGAGAGATCACAAAGAAGGAAGGTGCCTGGAAACATCTCGAAGAGGAGATGGGGCTGATAAGGGAATCATATAGAGTAGTGCTGGGAGCCTGGGATTAACCTTTTGATGCACATTTCACTGAGGCTAACTCAGTGTGAAGACAAGTCACTCACAGGGCCTGTGTTGTGGGACTATTGTGGAAACCATCTTTGTGAGTTGATACCAAATGTCTGATCTACTGGCCTGCACAAAGCTGACACAGAATCATTAGACAAATGCTTGTACTTTTCCATGGCACAGAAAGAAAGATGCTCTCACAACGCAAGGATTGCTCAAGAACCGGATTCGAACAGTACAGGATGCTAGCCTAGCCACAAAAGCTTCAGCATACCATATTTAGAAGTAACACTGCTACGTGCTAGATATTGCAATCATTTCTATGGAAAAGTACTAAGGCTGGTACATTTCATTAGGCTGGACAGTCCCAAAAGTGTCACGTACTCAGGATACATGGTCAGCAACAGTATATCTCAGTCCATGAAAGGTATCTCGCAGCTTAGGCCTCTTCTGATTGGACAAATATTCAATGCTTAATCTGTATTACATGCATAATGACGTTCTTTCCTTCTGTGGTTTGTATCAATAAAAGCTGTCAGAAACTTCCCTTCTTCGGACACTCAGGGCCTCACTTATAAGGCCCCGTGCGCCTGTTGGAACATCACTTTTTGTGGCATTCTGTGGCGCAGGAGCCTCCTCTATATATACAAGGCAGGACTAAACCACTTTTTTTGGCTTAATGCTGCCTCGTAAATATTGTCCCCTTTAACGCAGTTTTCTGTGTTAAATGGGCATGCAATGGGTGTTGCTGGGGGTGCTCCCAGAAACATCCATGGCATTTTGACACTGCCCCAGATTTACAAGAAATCGTAAATCTGAGGCAGCGCCAAAACCTTACGCCCCCCCTGGGGAGGCACAACAAGGAGAAATATCTTTATTTCTCCTCGTTTTTCCTTTTTCTATGTGTGCTGCATTCTGCAGCACACATAGAAAAAGGAAAAAACCTCTTGTGATTGTTTTGGGGCAGGAAGTTTTCCCTTCCTGCACAAAAACAATCATCTCCTCAATGCAGGCACCCTTGCACCATGGTGCAAAGGTGCCTGCGTTGGAGCATAGCAGCCCATTGGGCGCCGGCGCAGGGGAAAAGGACAGGAATGTGTCGTATCTCATAGATACAGAGCATTCCTGGTCTTTTCTTTTGCTGTAGGGCAGCGCAGCAGAAAGGCCTGCTGGTGCTGCCCTACGGCAAAAACACATAAATGAGGCCATCAGTGGCTATGCTGACTGTCTCCGTGCTGCACGCATTCGCATTATCTGGTTGACCTATAATAAATTCTATTCATCTTATGTGCTGGCAGGGAGTTGGTATTATTTGTTTATTATTTGTTTTAGGCTTCTACACTATCAGCTGCTTCAGAGACTCTCCTGCTGTAACAGACAGTCTTTCAAGAGGAACAGTTGAAAAGGGTACACTTCAAAAGAAGTAGAACCCTAATATAAAAATTCAAAGATCCAGACCCTAAATCACATTTGGTGTCTGGAAATGGAATATAAGAAGGGGAGGTTGAGGCCCCAAAAATGTGCTATCGGCTAAGCAGCCAGATGGACTTCGTGAGGAGGGGAAGCTCTGCAAGACTTTTACCTGTGACCAGGACTGGGGGCCACGGCCTACTAGCCTCCTGCCGGGTGAGAGGATATCACCCAGTCAAACCATGACCACCTGCTCTGGAGCCTAGAGCACCAGCACCTGCCTGCTTGCCAAAATCAGTGTGCCCTGTGAAGGAGAGGAGAGAGTTGGAGGGAGCGAGGAGAGAGTTGGAGGAGCAAGGTCTAGTGGGGGAGCCCTATCGAGCAGACTCCTGATGTGAGATGTGAGGAAATGGCTGTTGCACTGAATGGGTCATTGTCCATGTGCAGATTCAGGTCGGTGAGCCTCGTATGCCAGGAGAGGGCCGCCATGAAGACAGCCATGAACTTAGTGCGGTGCAGAGAGAGTGAAGCTCAAACTGCATCCTTGTGGTGATCCTGTATGCCAGGAGGGGCAGCAGTGAAAGCTATTGCTGCAGACAAGCGCCAAGCCTTGTGTGGGGCTTTAGCGGTGACCTTGTATGCCAGGAGGGGCCGCCACGGTATAGACTGCCATGCAGTAAAAACCAGCTGCGTGTTTGATGGTGCCGTGGCAACCCCATATGCTAGGGGTGCTGCTGGTACTGAGGGAGCTGTGAAGTTTGGGCTGTATCTGTGATTATGTTTCAATAAAGTAAACATTTCTTTTCCTCAAATGAAATGGAACTGCTTTTAAAAATAAACGTTTACCTTTTTTGCTTGTTAGAGTAGACCTTGGTCCAATGGGCCGCTGCCTGCTCTTCAACAAACTATTTTAACATTCACAAAGGGGAAAGGATCCCAAAGGTAACTGAAGGTTACATTCTTTGAGGTGTCGGCAACATCAATTGTTTGTGACCGGATTTTGGTTGCCAAGGATTGATACGTTAGACACCAATTTGGTATTTGGAAGGCACTCCTCTATGGCGCCCCTTCCAGACACCAAATCAGTATCCCGTCGCAATCCTGTTTTAGGAATCAGAAAAACGTGTGTAGTATTCCTGAGCCTCGGATGAGGCTCAGGAATACTACACTCAAGCAAAGGCAGACAGCCAAGATATCAAGCTAGCCCTTACTGAAGTCACTAGTAAGGTCGCCTCTTTGTCCACGGACGTCACTGAACTACAAGAATGTGTGGCAGTAGTTGAAGAAGTTAACACTCACACTGCAAGCGTTGCTAAAGCATGCGAGACCCAGGTGGCTTTTCTACAATCTAAGTTGGAGGATCTTGAGAACCGTCAATGGCAGAACAACCTATGAGTCTTCGGCATACCAGAGGGGAGAGAAGGCTCGGATCCACAGGCGTATATTGTCAATCTGTTTCAACAAGCATTTCCTGAACTATCTGACTGGAACATGGACTCACAAGTTCAATGGGCACGCCGCATACCTTTTACCATCCTACAAGGAAACCACGGCAATCCACCCCGGCCGCGTCCCATCTTGGTATTCTTGGGTAGCTTCTTGCTTCGCCAAGCAATATACACCAAAGCGCGCCCCTCTACTCCTGTCAGATTGGACACTATCACTATGTTCGTGCGCTCGGATCTGTGCAAGTCCACAATGGACCGACGATGGAGGATGCAGCATCTAATTGACCCCTTCAAATCAGTGTGTTCGCAAGTTTATCTACAGGAGCCAGCACGTCTGAAGATTATAAGAAACGGATGTTCACACTTTTTCAGCACGGAACAGGAGGCCAGACAGGCTCTGTCGAAATGGCAGGCTGAAACCGCGGGCTGAGACGTTTCAAGTGCCTAGACACAGAAAGATAGAAATTGAGCAACATGTGCCTGGCTGCTCTCCTACCTTTTCTTATCCTCCCCCTCCCACTTCTTCAGCCCCCCCCTCACTTCTTCACCGTCTTTTTCCTAGATTTCATTAACCCCGTTAGGGGGTGGGGGAGTGGGGTGCGGGGAGGGGGAACAGCTATTAACGGGTGTCAAACAAGGTTTTTCTTTGAAACAACCCAAGCTCTTTTCTTCTGTTTGAGGTATGATGGGAGGGTGCGGGGCTGCTGGGTCATGGGGGGTGCTGGGTGTACTTCCACTGAAGCTGTCAGTCAGCGACAGCTCGGGTGGGATGATTCCTTTCAGTAGGCACTGGGGGGGAATTGGGGGTAGGGGTCCCTCAGGGACAGGGGGGAGGGTTCACGTGTTGGATGTTGGCTTTTCACTGGGTGACGAGGGTGAGGGGGTAAATAGCCATTTAACAGTTAGAAGTGTAGATGTTAAAACTAAGACGTCAGAAGTCCAAGAAATTAAAACTATTCAATGTCAGATTTAAAACTTATGTGCTGGGTTGAATCAATCTTGCAAACGGCGCTTAATCAGGGAGGAACTTCGTATCTTGAAACCACACCTAATGGGCCTAACTGAAACCCATTTAGCCTACAAAGACAGGTCGCTGTTGGGACAGCTCGGCTACGATACACTAGTATGTACATCGCAGACAGTCTCTATTCGGGGGGGGTTGCAATATTGAAATCAAGGACCCTAGCAGCCACTGTAATGCGTACATTGTCAGACAGCAGGGGGAGATGGGCTATCGTCCAGTTGCAGATAGCGGGTCGCACTGCTATGATCTGTGCCATATATGGTCCCAACTCGGACTGCCCTGAGAGCCTTGATTATTTAAGTGCTGAACTACTGGGTCGGGATGGGGATTTGATAATCCTGGGCGACTTTAACTGCATTATGGACAGTAAAATTGACACTACTTATACAAGACACGGGCAAGAATGTCCAAGACTAGAGCAGCATTGCAGGAGCTCTTGCATATTCATCAGCTTGACGATGCTTGGCGTGTGCTGTATCCAACACTGCCAGGTTATACTTTTTACTCATACCCACATAAACAGTACTCCCGTTGTTAGTCTAAAAATCCCCTAGCTGTGTTATTCTTGCACTGTGCTATATTAGGTTAGCATTATAAGGCTAAGTTATTAGCAGCTGCCACATTTGTAGGTAACCCACTGAGCTGTCCTAATAGAATGCAGGCTTAAGTTAGCGGCTGTGGCTCCATTTTGTATTTCACAATCCATATTAGACTGTGACTGGACTAAGCTTCCTTATATGTGCTGCTTGCTTCAGCAGAAAGCTGCTGGGGTGCATTTTCTCCTAAGGTTGGGCCTCGCTGTACTAATGAATATATTGTTTGTACTTCTGCATACCTTTCCCATGAGATGAAGCCTGCTTCCTCTGGCTCAGCTACAGGCACAGATGGAATGACCTTGCCAGAGAGAGATAGTGTGTGCCCGGTCTCAGACTCTTAGCTCATCCTTGTATGCCCCCTTTGTCTCTTGCTGCCTTCTGTGGAAAGTTACTGGGTGGGTATGTCTTGTGCTCCTGCTGAAATGTATAATTGTTACTTCTATGCCTGGGGAAGGCAGTCCCTCGGCAGACATCTTAGGGTGCAGGTCATGATGGACTCCTCTGCAGAGTATTTATAATAAAACTAACTGCTTGTATTCTCTACTGTCTGACCGACTCTTCATTCTTGGGAAGGCATAGCAGGGACCCCGCAAGGTGATTTGCAGGGTCGGGGTACGCTTGGTCGGTCGGGCGGATCGGGTACCCCACACAAGACCGAGCTTGGTTCTCGCAGCTGCCCTGCCCGGCTGATCGGGCATATCCTCTTCTGGTGGTCACCGGCTGGGGTCCTGAGAAGGCGAAACCTTGGAGTTGACCGTTTGGGTCCGAAGAGTCGGCAGTGGAGAATGATTTGACTCGACCTGAGTGATTTGATTCTTGGAAAAATGGCACCATTCTTGAACGACACGAGCCTGCGGGCTGTGTCTTGATACAGTCTCCTGACTGTCTTGGTGCAGTTTTCAGACTGCCTTGCTTGAACGGCACAAGCCGACGGGCTGTCTTGGTACGGTCTTTTGGGCTGTCTTGGTTTGAACTTGGTGGGTTTGTGGACCCTTTTTGAAAGACACAGAGTGTTTGTGAACAATCTGCCAGGCCAACTGGTAATTTGTTTTTTTTCTCTTGAAAAGGTCTGGGGCTAAAGCCCGTCTTCTTGAACTTGGTACAGTCTCCGGACTGTCTTCTTGTCTTGGTACAGTGTTTGGACTGTTTTGTTCTGATGCAGTCTCCGGGATAATTTGTGGTTTGATTGTTGTGTTTGGGTGCTATGAGGTTTGTGGACCGACGTCGGTGGTGGTGCTTGTGAAATGCTTGTTTGAGTGAGTAGCGACTGTGCTTTTCGTGTGGAGGTAAGGATGCCTTGCCTCAGTAAGCTGTGTTGTGAGGGGTGTTTGTTTGACATGGTCTGAGAACCGCCTTTGGGAATTGTACTTGCAATTTCCTTTGCCAGGCAAAATTATGGGTGTGGCCCCTTCTTGACAATGTCTGCAATGAGCTTGATTTGGTCTCTTGTTGTCATTGTGTTCTGCAGCTGCCCATTGGAAGGAGGTTAGCTGGCACCTCCTGATGACACTTTAAATTTTGAAGAATAAAAACAAATAATAATAATGAATAAATAAAAATATAGTTTGATCAGAAATACTACCAAGAATGTACATTTGTTTTGACATAGGAAGAGTACAACATGAGAAAAATGTAAAAAGGGATGCACATTTAAATTAAAAACAGTGTTGGGACGCTTCAAGGTAATGTATATTTATGCTGAACAGACACGCATTCTAAAGGTGCAGTAAGGAGAGGTGAAATACAAGCTCGTAATTCAGTGGCACTGAATGTGTTCGGTCTCTCCATGAAAAGGGGGAGGCAGGATTTCTACAAAGAAATTATGGAAAGGGAGCAGTGTGTGGGAATTTAGAGCTTTCCAGCTTTCCAGCTTCAGACATGAACTGCATTCTGAAAATTGGCACGTAGAAATCCGGTGCAATGCTCAGAAGTTAACATATGATTGAATTGAGTGGGTGTGTTTCAATTAGATTTGCCCACATTAGAACGTGTATTTAATTGGGAAAAATTGTTTCAAGCACTCTGGGCAGTGTAGTGTGTCTTTATGATGAATAAAAGGATTTTCAAAATTGAAAGACCGAGCTTGTGAATTCAGTGTGTGGCAGGTATGCTATGACCTTCGGTGTGATAAGAGAGGAATTCCCAAGTAGGGGGCTCATCCAGCAGGGAGACTCAGAGCAAAGCAGCAGACAAGAGAAGGTGGGGGCCATGCCCAGCTCCTCACACAGACAGGCAGAGATGCACAGCACGGAGCCAGACTCTCCTGAAGGGCAGAGTGCCAGCAAAAGATGTTAGTTGTGCACAGCTTGAAAGAACAACGCAGGAGTTAAAAGATTTGGTTCATGAGTTTTGTGAAAGTGTGTATTTAGAGTTTCCACAACACTGTGGGATAGAATGTCCTGGAGCCAGTGGCATGATATTCTTTGTGACTCAGTTGGTTATTGGATTAATGTTTTCTGATCAGATTAGTATGCACGTATAGTAAGTATTTGTTTGTTTTCAAAGAAAGTTGATAGATGGTATTCTGAAGGATGATGTGTACTATAGTGTTTGGACAAGTAATGAAGTAGAAAGAGTTTTAAAAAAAAATGATATATATGATGGTACAGAGAGGGTTTGCTCAGGAAAATTGTCAGCAGGGAATGAAAAGTGAGTTAAAATGCGTATGTGCAGTTTAGAGGGGCCCAGCAAGAGACAGCCCTAGCATTGTTTTCAGAAATGTCAGTTTGCAAATGCTGTCCTTTTCTTTCTGCTGTTTCTATTCCTGCTGTGATGTTCAGGCTGTTCTGGTTGTTGCTGTCAAAGGAAAAATAAAAATGTGGCCCTCCAGTTGTCTGCTGCTCTGGCTAATATTATGCTTCTTTTGCTGCTCAATTTTTTTTCTCTGTCGCTGATCTAAGCGCATTCTTTGGCAGTATTGCTTATAGAATATATATGGTAGGTCTTTGTTTGGAATAACATTGGTTGGTAAGAGATATAGGCTCCGCTGCGCCTTTTAGGACCATGCAGAAAGACAGGGCATCTATACAAAGTTTAAAAATACAAGTTTTAGACACAGCAAAGTTGCAAGGCAGTACAGTTGCATGGTGTTAGACATGGCATCCTTGGCGTGGTTTCCCCTGACCTTTTTGCCTCTACCCCCTATGTTTTGATGCTGTGCTTGTTTTCGTTTTTGTTAGCTTAGATGCTTTGGGTATTTTGCCACTGCAGATCAGTGTCACAGTGCCAGTGCTTTCTGTGTAAATTGATATTGTGCTAGGTTCCCCTGATTGGCATAGTGGTTTTATTAGTAGATCCCTAGTGAAGTGCACTGATTGTGCCAGAGCTGGTACATAAATAGCTCCTAGTAGGCTTGCAGCGTTGATTGTGCCACCCACATGGGTAGCCCGGAAAAGATGCCTCGGGCCTGCCACCGCAGTGCCTGTGTGCAGTTTGTACATAGGACACACCTATGGTAGGCCTAGGGTACACCCCTGGGCAGGGTGCAGTGTATGTGCAACGCTGATGTGTGCTGGTGTGTGTGGCGTGTCCAGGTGGTAAACAGATACCATTTTTCTTTTTCACTATTGAGGGGCTGTCCTGCTGATAGGCCGGAATGGGGAATTTTGTGACATTTAACGAGTATATCTTTCATAGGGATAAGATAGACAATAGGAATATGGTACAAAGAATTGGATAACGCATCTTTTAGTAAATATGGGCTTTGAAGTCTGTGTTTGAAAATGGCACTTTTAGAGAGTGGCTGTTTTCTTGTTCAACTTTTTCGTGCCTTTCTGTCTTTTGTGGATTGATTGTCTTGTTGGTGTGGTGTTCTTTTATGGTGTCTTTACTGTGTTACTGTGCGTATTGGTACAAATACTTTATACATTGCCTTTGGGATAAGTCTGTCTGCTCATGCCCAGCTACAAAAGGGGTAAGTATTGTCGACAGGTGGTCACCTGCTTAGGTCACCTACTGTCGAAAGGGGGGTAGGAGATTAGCTCCTTGGCAACTAGGGGACTAACATATTAAATGGGGTGCATGGGGTGCATGAGCCTTAACTCTGAATGCCTAACACTTGAAACAGCATTTTTCTTCTTCGGCTCCTGTGCTTGGTATAAATATTGCTGTATGCTGTTTTGTGTTGTAAGTCACAAGACGGTTTTTTGTGCGCTTTCTGTCTTTTGAGCCCGCCCGAGCTGTCTAGGAATGGTCATGCTGGTGGCCATTTCCATAAGACAATCGGTTGGGCTCGCTTTAGCCACTCATTTCACTGGATGCTGTAAACATGCCCTAGAATAAACAGAGACACAGCACCTCATCAGTGCATGTCTAATTGACTATAACATAACACCGCTTGGGAAAATTGTCATGATTAAGGAAAATGTGTCACCTTGAAGTCATCCATGTTACTGCCCCTCCTTTCTGTAAATTGAAGGAATTGAATTGAAATGGAGATGAAAGGACGGGTAGACTAGACTGATGTTCCGTTATCTGACCCTTAAGGGGAACTATATGTCTGTGGCTTTCGTTTGAATGCCCAGGTGGCACCACCATTATTGTTCATGTTACCGCAACACTACGTACAGTTGTAGAGACATCACAAGTCCTTTATTAGTTAGCCTGAGTAACTGGGTTGTAACAGATGATGTGGGAAAAAATAATGCGTTTGCAGAAAATGATTAAAATGAAATAAAAGAATGTTTGTAGTAGGCCCTGCTGGGTGGGTGTGAGAAGTTGGCCTGGCATATGCTGTCCACTAATTATAGTGGGCACCTTGCACCAGTCCAAACAACCCCTTATTGGAGATAGGTTAAAGACAACCTTTATTGAAAGCTATCCTAGTGGTAGCTATGGAGAGCAGCCTTCAGGCTAAGTCTTGAAGGAATGTAAAGCAGCTTGTTTTACCAGTCTATAATCTCTTGAGTGACCAAATGAAAGAGGACCACACCAGGTATATATTCAAAATATATGTATTTATTGCTAAACACACCCTCTAGTCTCTTTATGAGGCTAGAGTTCGAAGTACATAAATTATAAGTTAGTTATCTACAGTAATAGCACAAATACACATTTCAGCCCTAGGGCCGTACCAAACCATATACCAATAAAGTGGTATAAGAACCACGACTGAGCTAGACACAGGGCCTAGAGCCTGTAGAAGTGCTTGGATCACAAGGAACCACCCAAGGTAGTGACACAGGGGACCCACGGGGGACGCGTGCAGTGTATGAACACAGTCACGAATCGCCGTTAACTTCTATGGGGAAAGTCGTGATTTGAATTTAAAAGAAAAGGGACACTTAGAGGAGGACTTGGAGCAAACCCTTTGAGAACTAAGCTGTTCTAGTGTCAATACCCACGGGAGCACCGGAGTACTCGAGTTACCTCACCCAGGGGAGCCGGGTGCATAGGTGTCTTTCGGGGTCGGGTTTCGTCGTCGCTTTCAATGGCGATCTGCTGCAAAGTGCTGCTGGCGGCCAAGTCGAAAGTGTTCGGGTGGATCCAAAGGTGGATCGAAGATCTGAAGAACCTGAAAGCAGAGGGGACAGAGTCTGGGTCACTAGCCAGTGACCAGGAAGGCGATGAGCAGATGCCCACCGATGTCGAGTGCTTCAGGTAGGTTGACGGTCATCTTAACTCTTCGGCCACGAGGTCCAGGAGGCGTCGACGACAACCAGGAGCTGGATTCGAGCTGTCCCACAACGTCTGTCGATTGCAGGGGAGTCGGCGACCGGATTGGAACCAACAAGCCTTGGCAACGGCAAGTCTTGTGGAAATAGAAGAAGGACGATGTTGCAGACCAGCAAGATCTGGGGGACTCACCCAGCAAGGATAAGTCAGGGCACACCTGGAGCAACCAGGGAGCCCAAGCAGAAAAAGATTGGCCTTCGGGAGGGCCTACTAGCCAATGGACTAGTGACCGCAAAGGAGCCTCGAGACGGTGCACGTGGAGCTGGCTCACAGGACACTCGTGGAGTGGAGGCCAGTGATCTTCGGTGCAGTTGGTGCTGGAGGCGGGGGCTACTTGTAGCCCAAAGCACGACTTCATGGGACACCCAGAAGAGGATGCACTTTCAAATGCGTTCGGTGTCCAGGGGTCACGGTTCCACATTACCCACGACAGCTACGGGCCTCAGCTTTGCTGGGGACTCAGGGCAGCCTCGGGGAAGTCTGGAAATCCACCTCTGGTGATGCAAAGACTTTGGTGTCCGACAGGAGCTTCAGCGATGCAGACCGGACAATTGCTTCTTTGGTGCCTGCCAAGCAGGGGAGTCACTCCTTGACCCCAAGGGAGATTCTTCAGTCCTCTAATCTTGAAGTAGAGCGTCGAAGGTCCAGGATTCTGTGTCAGAGTTTCGTCCAGGTTAATCTAAAGTCCTAAGGACTGGGGTCCCCTACTTATACTAAGGTAGGGGTTGGACATACTCTGTGGCCCCACCTATGGGAGGGTCAGGGCAGAGGGGTGGTTACACCCCTTTCCCTTTGTCCAGTTTCGCGCCAGAGCAGGGGCTGGAAGCCCCTGAGCCGGTTTGAACTGGGGTATGCACAGGGACACCAAATGTGCCCCCAGTGCAGGACTTCAAAGCACCAGAGAGTGCTCCCGCCCAGCCCCAATACACACTATCCTGTCTGAGGAGGGGGTTACACCTCCCTGGGACAGGAAACCTATTGTCCTGGCCTCCCCTGCCGGAGTTTCGGTCAGCAGCAGGAGGCCAGACTCGTGTCTGTGGCAGCGGCATCCATTTTGTGATGCCAGGGCTCTGGAAAGTCAGTACCGGGTATACCGGTGTATACATGTCTCTCCTCTAGAACGGTGGAATGCTACTCCCGCCGCCAGAACTGGCGGGGGTAGTATTCCAAGATGTTTGACACCAAACACGACATGTTTCTGTGCAGCCATCCCAAAGTTAGCATTTAACGCAAGGTTATAATGCGCTTAAGAGTATATGGTCGGGCTGCACTACAAACAGCATCAGAGAAGGGTCTCCGAACGCTGCAGAGGGGCCCTGCTCATGCAGGGGCACCCTCTCACATAGGAACCACGCACTCTGCCTTCAGGATTGATAAGGCCTGCCATAGGAGTGACTTATAGGTTTATATGTGTGTATGTATGTAGTGATATAGGTAGCCTACATCACAGTAAGGGGTGCATGCACCACCTTACCCAGGCTGCAGTAGCAGACCTGTGGTGTCAGTTTGGATGGCCTTCCAGGGGTGGCATAATACATGCTGCAGCCCCTGGTAGGCCTCTGAGGTACCTATGCCCTGGGTACATAGTATACCATATACTAGGGACTTATAAGGGCACTCCAGATTCCAATCAGAGATGTGCCTAAGGCACATGGAAACCATTTTAAAGAGGAAGCAGCTAGGCTGGGGTTCTGATTAGCAGGGCCCCAGCCAGACTAAGGTCGAAAAACATTGAAGCATCAGCAAAAGTGGGGGTACCCATGTGAAGCAGATCCTACTCTCCTACACAACCCCCCCAAACGTAGGGACATTAAACTAACCTTGCCCAGTTAAGTCTTCATGTTCTAAGTGGAAGTACCTAGAGAGTCCATCCGCATTGGCATGGTTACTCCCAGGTCTATGTTCCACTGTGAAGTCCATCCCCTGTAGGGAAATGGACCACCTAAGCAGTTTGGGGTTTTCACCCTTCATTTGTTTTAGCCATAAGAGGGGCTTATGGTCTGTTTGAACAAGGAAGTGAGTACCAAACAAGTATGGCCTCAACTTCTTCAGAGCCCAGACCACAGCAAAGGCCTCCCTCTCAATGGCTGACCAACGTTTCTCTCTAGGGGTCAGCCTTCTGCTAATAAAAGCTACTGGCTGATCCTGACCTTCATCATTCAATTGTGACAGTACAGCCCCTACCCCAATTCAGATGCATCAGTTTGAACAATGAACTTCTTGGAGTAATCAGGACTCTGTAGAATGGGAGCAGTGCACATGGCCTGCTTCAGGTCATCAAATGCCTTTTGACAGCTAACTGTCCACTGAACCTTTTGGGCATTTTCTTGGAAGTTAAGTCATTCAGGGGTATCACTATTGATCCATACCCCTTGACAAATCTCCTATAGTACCCAGTCAGGCCTAAGAAGGCTCTTACCTGAGTCTGGGTAGTTGGAGCAGTCCAGTCCATGATGGTCTGGATCTTGCTCTGCAGTGGTTGAACCTGGCCTCCACCCACAAGGTGGCCCAGGTACACAACCTGACTCTGCCCTATCTGGCACTTGGTGGCCTTGATAGTCAGGCCTGCTTTCTGCAGGGCCTGTAAAACATTTCTGAGGTGGACCAGGTGATCCTCCCAGGTGGAGCTAAAGACAGCAATATCATCTAGATATGCTGCACTATAGGCTTCCAGACCTGTAAGGACTGTATTCACCAACCTCTGAAAAGTGGCAGGTGCATTCTTCAGACCAAAGGGCATCACCACAAATTGATAATGCCCACTAGGGGTTGAGAATGCTGTCTTTGGCTTTGCATCATCAGCTAGCCTGATCTGCCAGTAGCTAGCTGTCATGTCAAATGTGCTTAGATACTTGGCTGAGGCCAAAGTGTCTATTAGCTCATCTGCCCTTGGTATTGGATGGGCATCAGTCCTAGTGACTGCATTGAGACCCCTGTAGTCCACACAAAACCTCATCTCTCTTTTCCCACCATTGGTGTGAGGTTTTGGCACAAGGACCACTGGACTAGCCCAAGGGCTATCTGAGGGTTCAATAACTCCCAAATCCAACATCTTCTGGACTTCTGTCCTGATACAGTCCCTGACATGGTCAGGTTGCCTATAAATCTTATTTTTAATAGGCAGACTGTCCCCAGTGTCCACTTCATGAGTGCACCAGGTAGTCTGACTGGGTGTCAGTGAGAATATGTGTCTGAACTGATTGAGCACCTGTCTGCAATCAGTCTGCTGCTGGGTAGTGAGGCTGCCTGCCAAGGCTACACCATCCACTGACCCATCACCAGGGTTCTGTGAGAGCAGGTCAGGGAGTGGGTCACTCTCTTCCTCCTGTCCTCATCAGTAGCCATGAGCAAGCCCATGTCTGCCCTGTCCACATATGGTTTTAACCTGTTGACATGGAGAACCTTGTGGGGACTCCTGGGTGTTCCTAGGTCTACTAAGTAGGTAACCTCACCCTTCTGTTCAACAATGGTATGGGGTCCACTCCATTTGTCTTGGAGAGCTGCTGGGGCCACTGGCTCCAACACCCACACCTTCTGTCCTGGCTGGTAAACAGTCAGTACAGCCTTTGGTCATGCCAGGCTTTTTGAAGTTCCTGGCTAGCCTCAAGGTTTTTAGTTGCCTTTTTCATATACTCAGCCATCCGGGAGCGGAGACCAAGTACGTAGTCCACTATGTCTTGCTTTGGGGGCTTGAGAGGTAACTCCCATCCTTCCTTCACCAAGCACAATGGACCCCTGACAGGGTGACCAAACAAAGTTCAAAAGGGCTGTAGCCAACCCCTTTGAGGCACCTCCCTGTACGCAAATAAAAGGCAGGGCAAGAGTATGTCCCATCTTCGCCTAAGCTTTTCTGGGAGCCCTTTAATCATGCCCTTCAAGGTTTTGTTGAATCTCTCAACTAAACCATTGCATTGTGGGTGATAGGGTGTGGTGAACTTGTAAGTCACTCCACACTCCTTCCACATTGCTTTTAAGTATCCAGACATAAAGTTAGCACCCCTGTCTGATACAACCTCCTTAGGGAAGCCCACTCTTGAGAAAATTCCCAGGAGGGCCCTTGCCACCACAGGTCCTAAGGGGAATAGCCTCTGGGTACCTGGTGGCATGATCCACTACCACCAGGATAAACCTGTGCCCAGATGCTGTTTGGGGATCCATGGGACCAACAATGTCAATCCCCACCCTTTCAAAGGGAACCCCCACCACAGGCAGTGGTATCAGGGGGGCCTTTGTAGTGCCACCTGCCTTGCCACTGGCCTGGCAGGTTACACAGGAGTGACAAAACTCCTTGGTGTCTTCAGACATGTGGGGCCAGTGAAAGTGAGGGACAATTCTGTCCCAAGTCTTGTTCTGGCCCAGGTGACCTGCTAAGGGAATATCATGGGCTAGGGTCAATAGGAAGCCCCTGAACTTCAAAGGTAGAACCAACCTCCTGGTAGCACCAGGCTTGGGGTCTCTACACTCTGAGTACAAGAGTCCATCATCCCAATACACAGTATGGGGACCACTAGCTTTCCAGCAGCCTCAGCAGCAGCTTGCTGTCTGAGGGGTTCAAGAGAGGGGCAGCTCTGCTGCTCCTGGCTCAGATCTGCCCTGGAAGGGCCCCCTGTCCCCAAGAACTCAACCTGGTCAGGTTCAAGCTCCTCTGGGACAGTTCCTTCCTCAGGACTGAGATCATCCCCTCAAGGGACTGATCTTCCTTCTGAGCCAAGGGGAAGGCACTGCCTTTACCCTACTACTCCTCTTCTTGGAGGGCACTTGGTCCATTATTCCAGAATCCAAGGCCTGTTCAGTGCTAGACATTTTGGCTTGTGACCTGGTCACAGCAAACACATCTGCAGGGATGCCCAGTATTTCTGCATGGGTCCTGAGCTCCACTTCTGCCCAAGCTGAAGTTTCTAAGTCATTGCCAAGCAAGCATTCAACGGGTAGGTCTGCACTTACCACAACCTTCTTAAGGCCAGTTACCCCTCCCCAGGAGAAGTTAACAACTGCCAGAGTATGGTCTGTTCTGACGTTGCTAGCATTGGTCACTTGGTACATTTCACCAAGTATGATCTGCCCAGGATTCACAAGGTCTTGTGTCACCATGGTGACACTTGCCCTGTGTCCCTAAATGCCAAAGCCTCTCTTCCATTGATTAAGGGCTGTTGTCTGTACTTGCCCAGATTACTGGGACTCATAGAGGAGGTCATATCAATGCCTCCATCACAGACTAGGACAGCCTGAGTGAGTTCTCTGACTAGGTCAGAGCTCATCTCTTTACCCAGGGTCAACCCTACTAAACCCTTGGCTTGTGTAGTCCCACCACCAACTGTAACTGCACTAGGGAGAGCAGGTGCCTTAGGGGCATTGGTGGGGGCTGGAGTCGAGTCTTTGGACTTGGTGCAATCACTGGTCCAGTGGGTCTTTTGCTTACAGACCTTGCACCATGGTTTCCTTTGGCCTTTCCCTTTGGTAGACTGTGAATCCCCACCTGAAGAAGATTTTTGGGGGCCTTGTGAAGACTTTTGATCTTTACCCTTCTCCCCACCCTTATCAGAGGTTTTCGAATCTTGCTTCTTAGGGTCACCACCTTGGTTCTGTACCTTCTGCTTCACCCTGGTTCTGACCCATTTGTCTGCCTTCTTTCCCAATTCTTGGGGAGAGGTCAGATCAGAGTCTACCAGGTGCTGATGCAACAGCTGATTTTGACAGTTATTAAGAATCTGCTCCTCATTATCAGATTGTACAATCCTGTGAAGTCACATACCTTACTGCCCAATAACCAACCTTCCAGAGCCTTGGCAGAACAATCAACAATGTCCACCCAGTCTTGAGTCTGTGCTTTTGGGTATCCCTGAACTTTAACCTGTATTGTTCAGTGGTTAGGCCAAACCCATCAATTAGAGCACTCTTCAAGACTTTGTAATTATCAGCATCCTCCTCTCTAACAGTGAGGAGTTTGTCTCTACCTTTGTCTGCAAAGGAGAGCCACAAGATTGCTGCCCACTGCTCCTGAGGGACCCTCTGTACTTTACAGGCCCTCTCTAGAGCAGTTATCCATTTGTGGATGTCATCCCCACTCTGGTAGGGAGGGACAATCTTGCTCAGGTTTCTATGGTCATAAGACCTTTCCCTATCTTTGGGGAAACTGCTGCCACCATGGGACTCTAGTCCCAACTTTTGTCTCTCTCTATAGAGATCTAGGGACTCCTGTCTATAGCCAATTGCTGTTTCCTGAGTTCAAGCTGAGTTTGCTCATATTGAATCAGTCTCTTTCTCCTCTCATGAGAGGATTCCCTCCTATGAGAGGAGACAGAGGTCCCTATTGAGGTGTCAGAGTGGTTAGACTCCTGAGAAGGAGACCTAGACCTTCTGGGCACACTCAGAACTCTTCCTGGGGGACAAAGGGGAGGTCAGTCTGATCCTCTCCCTCCTCCTCCTCCACAGGAGGAATTGGATTTTCCAGGACAAGGTCATTTTCACCTTCCTGGCCAGTTTCAGAGGGGGGCCTGGGTTTCTTCACCCCTGGCCCCTTCCTCATCTTCTGCCCCACCCTCTTTGCCGACCCCTTCAGACCCTAGGGCCTGCTGAGATCATCAGCTAGTAACACCTCCCTGAGGTGTTGGGTGCTGGCACTTTGCCTGCCTTCAACTTCCTAGTATTGCATAATGCTCTCAATTCCAAGAATGGGAGTTTATCATACTTGGAGGGAAGAAGCCCACTGGCTTCTGGCAAGGACTCACTGGGTCCTGGCTTTGAAGACATTACTAGTGAGGTGTGGTGTATGCACTACCTACTCTAGTGTGGCCTACTAAACTCTCTTGAGTTGTAGAAAGGGTGTGCTGTCCCTTAACACACAACTCTAAGTTCAGTAGAACTTACTGTATTACTAAGCTTGATTTATATGTACCTTAGGTACCCTTAGTGGTTTTGAGTTGATCAATTCAATTGAGATTATCTAGTAAAACAATAGCAAGCTGGAATCCCACACGCTGCACACCGATGTGAGAAGTTGGCCTGGCATATGCTGTCCACTAATTATAGTGGGCACCTTGCACCAGTCCAAACAACCCCTTATTGGAGATAGGTTAAAGACAACCTTTATTGAAAGCTATCCTAGTGGTAGCTATGGAGAGCAGCCTTCAGGCTAAGTCTTGAAGGAATGTAAAGCTGCTTGTTTTACCAGTCTATAATCTCTTGAGTGACCAAATGAAAGAGGACCACACCAGGTATATATTCAAAATATATGTATTTATTGCTAAACACACCCCTCTAGTCTCTTTATGAGGCTAGAGTTCGAAGTACATAAATTATAAGTTAGTTATCTACAGTAATAGCACAAATACACGTTTGAGCCCTAGGGGCGTACTCAAACCATATACCAATAAAGTGGTATAAGAACCACGACTGAGCTAGACACAGGGCCTAGAGCCTGTGGAAGTGCTTGAACCACAAGGAACCACCCAAGGTAGTGACACAGGGGACCCACGGGGGACGCGTGCAGTGTATGAACACAGTCGCGAATCGCCGTTAACTTCTATGGGGAAAGTCGTGATTTGAATTTAAAAGAAAAGGGACACTTAGAGGAGGACTTGGAGCAAACCCTTTGAGAACTAGGCTGTTCTAGTGTCAATACCCACGGGAGCACCGGAGTACTCGAGTTACCTCACCCAGGGGAGCCGGATGCATAGGTGTCTTTCGGGTCGGGTTTCGCTGCCGCTTTCAATGGCGATCTGCTGCAAAGTGCTGCTGGCGGCCAAGTCGAAAGTGTTCGGGTGGATCCAAAGGTGGATCGAAGATCTGAAGAACCGGAAAGCAGAGGGTACAGAGTCTGGGTCACTAGCCAGTGACCAGGAAGGCGATGAGCAGATGCCCACCGATGTCGAGTGCTTCAGGTAGGTTGACGGTCGTCTTGCCTCTTCAGCCACGAGGTCCAGGAGGCGTCGATGACAACCAAGAGCTGGATTCGAGCTGTCCCATGATATCTGTCGATTGCAGGGGTATTGGCGACCGGATTGGACCCAACAAGCCTTGGCAACAGCAAGTCTTGTGGAAATAGAAGAAGGACGATGTTGCAGACCAGCAAGGTCTGGGGGACTCACCCAGCAAAGATAAGTCAGGGCACACTTGGAGCAACCAGGGAGCCCAAGCAGAAAAAGATTGGCCTTCGGGAGGGCCTACTAGCCAATGGACTAGCGACCGCGAAGGAGCCTCGAGACGGTGCACGTGGAGCTGGCTCACAGGACACTCGTAGAGTGGAGGCCAGTGATCTTCGGTGCAGTTGGTGCTGGAGGCTTGGGCTACTCAGAGCCCAAAGCACGACTTCGTGGGAGACCCAGAAGAGGATACACTTGCAAATGCGTTCGGTGTACAGGGGTCATGGTTCCACGTTACCCACGACAGCTACGGGCCTCAGCTTTGCTGGGGACTCAGGGCAGCCTTGGGCAAGTCTGGAAATCCACCTCTGGTGATGCAAAGACTTCGGTGTCCGACGGAAGCTTCAGCGATGCAGACTGGACAATTGCTTCTTTGGTGCCTGCCAAGCAGGGGAGTCACTCCTTGACCCCAAGGGAGATTCTTCAGTCCTCTAATCTTGAAGTAGAGCGTCGAAGGTCCAGGATTCTGTGTCAGAGTTTTGTCCAGGTTAATCTAAAGTCCTAAGGACTGGGGTCCCCTACTTATACTAAGGTAGGGGGTTGGACATACTCTGTGGCCCCACCTATGGGAGGGTCAGGGCAGAGGGGTGGTTACACCCCTTTCCCTTTGTCCAGTTTCACGCCAGAGCAGGGGCTGGAAGCCCCTGAGCCGGTTTGAACTGGGTATGCACAGGGACACCAAATGTGCCCCCAGTGCAGGACTTCAAAGCACCAGAGAGTGCTCCCGCCCTGCCCCAATACACACTATCCTGTCTGGGAGGTGGTTACACCTCCCTGGGACAGGAAACCTATTGTCCAGGCCTCCCCTGCCGGAGTTTCGGTCAGCGGCAGGAGGCCAGACTCGTGTCTGTGGCAGCGGCATCCATTTTGTGATGCCAGGGCTCTGGAAAGTCAGTACCGGGTATACCGGGTGTGTACATGTCTCTCCTCTAGAAGGGTGGAATGCTACCCCGCCACCAGAACTGGCGGGGGGTAGTATTCCAAGATGTTTGACACCAAACACGACATGTTTCCGTGCAGCCATCCCAAAGTTAGCATTTAACGCGAGGTTATAATGCGCTTAAGAGTATATGTTCAGGTTGCACTACAAACAGCATCAGAGAAGGGTCTCCGAACGCTGCAGAGGGGCCCTGCTCATGCAGGGGCACCCTCTCACATAGGAACCACGCACTCTGCCTTCAGGATTGATAACGCGATACCAAAGGGGATGATGGACGGAGCGTTTGAGCTAATCAAACACTCACCCCCAGTCAACTGATCTGGGTTTAATCCATCATCATTCTTTAGCTCACTCCACCACCCCAGTTCAGACATGGCCATATGCAAATCAGTCTGACCCTGTGCCTCATGGGAACAGTCCAGCCCGAACTGCCAAGCCATGTCTTCCCTGGACCGGAAACAAGCATCCTGGGACCGGTTTCTGGCTATTCAGCCGTCATCAGCCAGGCTAGCTTGAATCCAGTGGCAAAGTGAGCAAGGGACCCACGTCTGGGCATACCCTGCCAACTTAGGGCGAACAAAGCGATACCAAAGGGGATGATGGACGGAGCGTTTGAGCTAATCAAACACTCACCCCCAGTCAACTGATCTGGGTTTAATCCATCATCATTCTTTAGCTCACTCCACCACCCCAGTTCAGACATGGCCATATGCAAATCAGTCTGACCCTGTGCCTCATGGGAACAGTCCAGCCCGAACTGCCAAGCCATGCTCACTTTGCCACTGGATTCAAGCAAGCCTTGCTGATGACGGCTGATTAGCCAGAAACCGGTCCCAGGATGCTTGTTTCCGGTCCAGGGAAGACATGGCTTGGTAGTTCGGGCTGGACTGTTCCCATGAGGCACAGGGTCAGACTGATTTGCATATGGCCATGTCTGAACTGGGGTGGTGGAGTGAGCTAAAGAATGATGATGGATTAAACCCAGATCAGTTGACTGGGGGTGAGTGTTTGATTTGCTCAGGCGCTCCGTCCATCATCACCTTTGGTATCGCTTCAGGATTGATAAGGCCTGCCATAGGAGTGACTTATAGGTTTATATGTGTGTATGTATGTAGTGATATAGGTAGCCTATATCACAGTAAGGGTGCATGCACCACCTTACCCAGGCTGCAGTAGCAGACCTGTGGTGTCAGTTTGGATGGCCTTCCAGGGTGGCATAATACATGCTGCAGCCCCTGGTAGGCCTCTGAGGTACCTATGCCCTGGGTACATAGTATACCATATACTAGGGACTTATAAGGGCACTCCAGATTCCAATCAGAGATGTGCCTAAGGCACATGGAAACCATTTTAAAGAGGAAGCAGCTAGGCTGGGGTTCTGATTAGCAGGGCCCCAGCCAGACTAAGGTCAAAAAACAGTGAAGCATCAGCAAAAAGTGGGGGTACCCATGTGAAGCAGATCCTACTCTCCTACAGTGGGTACTGAAGTCAAGATGTCTAAGTTGAAAGTAAGGCACATTGGGGCACATGCATCAAAGGTTTTTGCGATCGCAACCGGTGCGATTCGCAAAAATCGGCCGTTTACGATCGCAAAATTACCTTTTGCGATGCATCAAGGGTCAAGGCCCTCGCAATTTGAGAATTCACAATTAATTGCGAATTCTCAAATTGCGATTGAATTTAAGGAATCGCAAATTGAGATTCCTTAAATGCAATGCATTAAAGTAAAAAAATTAGCGATTTCGCTAATAGGGGCGCAAATTACCATGAAGTTGAACTTCATGGTAATTTGTAAAACCTTGAAAAATGCACTAAAGTGCATTTTTCAAAGTTCCATTTACACACACACATGCCCTTGGGGCATGTGTGTGTGCAAGATGTACTCATATGCAGATTTCAGGGGTGCAACAGGGGTCCTTTTGACACCCTGGCACCCTTGAAATTGCATTCTCAATTTGCGATTCTCTAATTGCGAATCGCAAATTGAGAATGTCTTCCCATTCATTCCTATGGGCCTCTAGGCCCATAGGAATTAATGGGGAGAGTATTCTTAATTGCGACTCGCAATTAGCGAGTCGCAATTAAGGAATGTTTAGGAATCGCTATTTTTATAGCGATTCCTACATGCATAGGCTTTGCGATTCCTTAATTGCGATTCCTTAATAATCGCAATTAAGGAATCGCAAAAGCCTACCTTGATGCATGTGCCAAATTGTTAGGATGAGACATTGCTCAGCCCGTGTACTGTATGGTGCACATGAGGCACAGTACTTGGAAGGGTGCCTGTATGCCCCCGGTAATTGCGCACCACACATTTTAGTGGTTAACAGTTTGAAGAGCACGTAGCTCTACAGGAGCTTGTTTGGAACAACAAGTTTTGCTGGAGAATTCATGTACTTGCTACATTATGCTTAATTTGTCAGTTATATATAATTAGCAATTTTAAATTTTCCTGCCACAACTATAACGTGAGAGCATGGTCACGAAATGCAATGCTTATGTTGGCTCCCTTGGACAAATAATTCTAGAGGTGTCTGCAGACCTGCACAGCAGCGAAGGTTCACAAAGTAGAAGTTGTGTTGTGATCTCTATGACTTATTGAACACAAGCTTGCTAGAGAAAATAAACAAAAATAAGCCATTGCTTTGAAATTCCCTTTTTGAGGTTCTTCAGATGAATAATATAGGAATGGACAGATGTAATGATTCAAAGTATGTCCGTATTGTTCTTTCAGAGCTTATTAAATGAATTAAGGTTTACCCCACTACTTGGTGTTGGGAGAGAAAAACTTTTATCCTTGCCGGTTAACTGAAAGTGTGCATTCTATCTACTAATAGGTCTGGGACGCTCTGCAGTCACCAGAGAGGCCCGGACGCGATGCACAGCCTGGCTGCTCGTTATGGACCATCTACTTGAATAAAATAGAGGTGGAGCTGCAGAGCAAAGAAGTGCTGAACGAGGCAGTACCACCGAAAAACAAGAAAGAGGGGCTGTCCAGAAGCCCCGGCCTGTTGGTCCACCTGTGCTTGAGTCCTAGCCCGTTGAGCCCAGCCCGAGGGCTCGCCTGTGTTTGAGTCTCTGCCCTCTGGTCCTCTTGAGTCTGACCCCATTTCTCCTTGACCCCCCTTGTGCCCGGAGTATTGAAGCACCATTTGTGCCCCGACGAAAGGACAGTGCACCAGAGGGAAAGTTGTATTAGTAGGGATGGACTTCAAGGATGAAGAATAGGGTGCAGGTACCCTGTCTAAGGTACCAGCGATAGAATTCGGGAAAGAGATTGGTGCACTGGCCTGGACACTGGACAGGATTAGTTGAGGGTGTCCTCCAAGGAGGGGAGGTGCCCTATCCTGAGTGAAGAGGATTTTCCGGAAAGAGCCAGACGAGTAGCTCCACTGCCGGTGCTCAACAGCGCCTACGCCAGATGAACAATAGGAGCCTACCAGTGATGGCTCTCTGAAAGACACTGGAAAGAAGAGTTTTGCCCATCCTGTTCCCTAGTCACCAATTCCATTGTGTTACATTTCTCTCCCAATCACCATGTATCCGTTTGGTCACCCAATTGATGAGGAAAATAGCCTTTTGCACCTCCCTGTCCAGAGCGGGGTCGGTACATAGAAAGTGCAAGATTGCATCCCTAGTTGTTATTGTGCTAATAATAGTGTTAGGAACATCCTACTCCCTGAATGAGAAGTATCCTGTGCACTCTCAGGTTCATGCAGCACCTGCTTCTCTTGTGAACATGTGTTTGTTACTTTGGCTTCTCGCACAGGGGAGCACAGGAGGACATGAAATGATGATACAAGTGTCTAGATTGGTGTACCTTCGATTCTGTTCTCCAGTCCCAGATATGACATTTATTGATTTCCGCACTGCAAATGAATGTATAGTTAAAATGACAGTTCGTTTTTGTATCCAGGAGCTGGGGAGATTAAGGTGGGTGAGAACATATGACTTCATTTACAGACCGAACATGACAATAGGCCCGTCTTAAATTCTGTATCATAATGTTCACTTCGCCCGTGGATTACAAGTTCATACTTAGCATCTGAGGGGATGGTTTGCAAATGTTGCCTTCCTTTTCTGTTTTTCCCACTGTATTAGTTGCCCCATCTACCTATCGCACATTTCATCAGCTACAATGAAAAGAGTATGTTACATGGAAAACAGGCCCTTGTATGCACTGTCTCCTAGCTTGTTGTGTCTATTGAGTAGGTACATTGACTCCTAAGAACAGAATATCCATGCAATAAAATGTTAGGATCATGCTTCAGAAAGAGGTCGAAGGGTTGATGAGCGTTGATGTAGATACTTTTTAGGCCAACATGTCTATTATAGTTTCCCTGCTTAATAACGAGCATGAGCACGTTTCTGAGTATTAATATATTGATCATGTGAATGGAGATTTCCCATCCTGATTAGAATTGTAAAGACCCTTACCTGATGGCAAATAAAGATCCTTAGCATATAATGCTAAAAGGAGGGTCTGTTAGTCTGAAAATCCCCTAGCTGTGTTATTTTTGCACTGTGCTATATTAGGTTAGCATTATAAGGCTAAGTTAGTAGCAGCTGCCACATTTGTAGGTAACCCACTGAGCTGTCCTAATAGAATGCAGGCTTAAGTTAGTGCCTGTGGCTCCATTTTGTATTTTACAATCCATATTAGACTGTGACTGGACTAAGCTTCATTATATGTGCTGCTTGCTTCAGCAGAAAGCTGCTGGGGTGCATTTTTTCCTAAGGTTGGGCCTCGCTGTACTAATGAATATACTGTTTGTACTTCTGCATACCTTTCCCATGAGATGAAGCGTGCTTCCTCTGGCTCAGCTACAGGCACAGATGGAATGACCTTGCCAGAGAGAGATAGTGTGTGCCCGGTCTCAGACTCTTAGCTCATCCTTATGTGCACCCTTTGTCTCTTGCTGCCTTCCGTGGAAAGTTACTGGGTGGGTGTGTCTTGTGCTCCTGCTGAAATGTATAATTGTTACTTCTATGCCTCAGGAAGGCAGTCCCTCGGCAGACATCTTAGGGTGCAGGTCATGATGGACTCCTCTGCAGAGTATTGATAATAAAACTGCTTATATTGTCTACTGTCTGACCGACTCTTCATTCTTGGGAAGGCATAGCAGGTGGTTGTGAGCAACCCGCGTGGCCCCTAAGGCCCATGTCCTTCACCGTATAGATATGATCTTCATCAAGAGGTTGCTTCTGGAAAATGCCTTGGTGGAGGTCAGCCCTAAGATTATATCGGATCACAACCCTGTCATGCTGACCCTACAGAGACAACTCTGAGCTAGAAAACCCCCCGGGCTTTCTCATTCCCTAGACACTTACTTAGCAACCCTGAATATGTGGCATATATCAGAAGGGCTCTGAAGGAGTATTTGAATAACAATCTTGGGACAGCTAACATTTCTAGTGTATGGGATTGTATGAAAGCGTACGTCAGGGGGGAGACCTTTCGTTTTATCCTGGTTCAAAATCGACGGTCTACAGAGGTGGTTGAACAGGCTCGGCGAGAGCACTTAGATTTAGAGCGGCAGCACGCTGGGGCAATCGCTGTCGGGGATCCCGGGGCTCAGCTAATTTATCTTCAGATGTTAAAAATCCGATCAAAAATCAATAGAGGGTTAGCGGATAAGATTTCTTCAAATTTTTATAAACACAAAACTTTTCAATACGAATACGGGGAGAGGGTTGGGCGGGTGCTGGCCCTGCAGATCGCCGACCAAAAGGCCAGGACCAATGTTAAAACTATTAGAGGGGAGGGTGGCCAGTCCTTCACTCAACCACAGGACATAGTGGAGCAATTCAGGCTGTATTATGCTGATTTATATTCATCTGCCCCCTCATTTTGCCAACATACCTGTCATGAATACTTGCAGGCGAGTCATTTGCCCCGCTTGGACTGTCTCGACGACGAAGAATTACAGAAAGACATTATACTGACTGAGGTTGAAGAGGCTATCAAGTCTTTGCTCTCTGGCAAAGCGGCTGGCGAGGATGCCATCCCGCTCGAATTTTACAAGGTATTTCAGGATCTATTGGCTCCTGTCTATTTGCAGCTGAGTTTGAATATCATTAACGAGGGTAACGCGCCAGACTCATGGAGTGTAACTAATATTGTGGTTTTCCTTAAAAAGGGGAAGCCGATCGACGACAGAAGCTCCTATCGTCCGATATCACTATTTAATGCGGACGCCAAAATTTTTTCAAATATTTTGGCTTCCCGTTTATTCCCTCTTATTCATAAGCTTGTATCAGTGCAACAGCATGGTTTCGTTCCCGGAAGAGATACAACGGGCCACATAGGTACTGCCATAGCTGCTTTCGACGTCTCGTGCAAACTTAATATACAGATGGGCATGGTCATGCTCAATGCGGAAAAGGCGTTCGATAGAGTGGCCTGGGAGGCCCTATGGCTTACCATGATGTCATTCGGCTTCGGCACCAGGTTAATCTCTGCTCTACAGAAGTTGTACAAGAAGCCGGTTGCCACAATCAAACTGAATGGCTTGACATCGGCTATCCTTGATGTACAACGGGGAACACAGCAGGGATGCCCACTGTCACCTTTGCTATTTGCCCTTTACATTGAGCCATATATAAGGCATTTGCTGCTTAATGGAAGGATTTCCCCTGTATGTCTCAATGGTATGGAACTTAAGGTCAAGGGGTACGCCGACGATATCGCGGTTTTCTCTGCCAATCCCAGCGAACCATCATACACATTATGTAAGAGGCTGAGTTACTCAGCTCCTTTTCAGGTTACAAGTTGAATCTAGCCAAGACTCAGACAATCGTCAACTGTCAATCTGATGCCTTGCCTCCAACATTGGGGGTCACCTGGAATGCAACTTATCTCGGGGTATGTCTCTGCAGTCAGATCGATGATATTGTAACATTACACTACGATTCCCTCCTGAAAACTGTTTCGGCTAAACTGCGTTGCTGGCATCGGCTCCCACTAAGCATCTATGAGAGGTGCAACGTTTTAAGAAGGAATATCCTCCCCAAATTTCTATACTTATTTCGCTCTATACCATTGCGGGTCCCTCTGTCTTTTTTAAAGAAATTAAATAGTGTTATAGGTAGCTTTATTTGGGCATATAGGCGTGCTCGGCGGGATCTCAAATTTATGAGACTAACATATGCACAAGGGGGTTTCAAGCTCCCAGACTTCCAGCTTTACTTTTGGGCTTCCTTCGCCGGTCGGCTCCGCGGCTTGCTCTGTGGGCTGGATGCTGGCTCAACATTGCTATGTTATCAGCTTGCCTGCGGTCCTTCAGTGGGGTTTATGCTGTATAAAACTTCTGATCCTAATTACTTTAAACGGGTAAGGTTTAAGGTAATCAAAGACATAACTCGGATCTGGCTAGACATTTGTAAACAATACTCTCTCCCGGCGCTGCATCAATACACGGTGTTATGGGGTAATCCAACGCTACCCGGTAGACTGCAGCCGGAAGACTGCCCGAGATATACCTCGGCAGGGAGCGGAAGTGGGAGGGAAAAGGGGGGCGTGATGGGTCAGGGAGCAAAAACGTGACGTTGTTCACGTAGGTATCTATCATATGCTCTCAAATGTGGCGGCCATCTTGGAGAGGGATGTGTGAAAAAGAATATTGAGGCTGGGGTAAGATGCTGCACTCAGTTCCAGTACCCTCCCACTTCCGCTCCCTGCCGAGGTATATCTCGGGCAGTCTTCCGGCTGCAGTCTACCGGCAAACCCACAAGCGGATGGGCAGGTAAAAGGGCTGTCACGAAGGAGTAAAACTGTGAGTATTCTCCTGCTGCCTCGACGACGGATTAGGGTATTTACCAACACGCGCCATTAAGCTTAGAGCTGACCTCAACCAATTATATCAACAGGTGTACTCCCTCATTTCCGCATGGTATGCCGAGGAAGCCACTCCATCTAAATAGAGGGGTATGATATTTTGTATGTGTGGGATTGATGTATGTGCCACAACGTGGCTGTAGACTTATTTTCACGCAATTTAAGCATAACGCGCATTACTGATGACTGTGTGATCGTCACCTCTCAAATGTTAACGGACTGCCATGATCACCATGGCAGTGATGCCTAGATTTTAAGATCACGTTCTGAGACTCCGTCTCGCACATACAGATAGGCATGACATGCAGTATGTGTGGGATTGATGTGTGTGCCATATCGCGGCATATACCTGGTTTCACGCATTTTTCACACACTACGTGAGCGACTCAATACAATGAGATGTGTACCTTGTAATTGTTAACAGACTACAACGATCACTATGGCTGCGATGCCTATACTATATGATCATGTTTTTAATACCTCGTTTCATATGCCAGGGGTACTGTCAGTACGGCATAAAGCATGCATGATACCGGTCACCTCCGGCTGCACTTAGCCAGGGATAGGTGACATTCCACCTGTGCGTGTTTCACTGCACAGGCTAAACACGAGTACTATTACTTTACCATGCACTATTATGATGGAAGGGGCACGTTATATTAAGCATGCCTCCAAGACTATCCGTCGTCATGAATGCCGATCAGTTGACAGCATTCCATCGGATGTGAATGATTGTATTCACTATATCCCTACATGTTAATGTCTATTTGTGTGTCTCTTTTGTTTGTTGTTTCACCAGGTTGGAATAAGGAACACGACCCGGATGTTCCATTAGGCGCTCAGACGCCCACACCTAATTTTAGGTACCATAGGAATATAGAGTGTCGCCATCTCTAATTCCTATTTTTAAGAATTTTTATTGCACATCACGGTCCTGAAGAAGCGCACTGGGATCCATTAGGGACCACATTAAGCGCGAAACATGTCGACCTAATTTCACTGTGACTCACACTCACGTATAAGAGGTCAGCAGGATAATACTCTTCCCTCTACTATATTTGTTGGCAAGAGGTTCTCCTTATCCCTGGTTGTTTTTTAACCTTGCCACCTGGACCCCCGACTAAAAGTCTATTTACAGGTACCGGGGAGGCAATTTTAACTCACGCACACACTCTGTAAGGCCCACAGACCCGCATGCACAACTGCGGCGTCTCTCCTTAAAATATCTCTGCCAAACAGCCCTCTTGTGGGGCCCGTGGGGGACAGCAGCGCCACCCCCACGAGGAGCAAACGCCTGATGATGAAGCATGACACCCGCAAGGGTGTGTGAGGGCACTTTTTCCAAAAGGAGGAATTCCCCCACCTTCATCTATATCCAACCGCGAGTGTAAAAAGAGACCACTCCAACACGTTTATCTAAGCCACCAGAATAGGTTGCGTCCTTTTTCATAGGAACTGTTACCCCTAAGTGATTACAATGTAAGGGTATCACCCGACTGGGTCAACTTTACGATGGACGGGGGTTTTGTTCTTTTGCCGCACTCAAGGACGAGTTTGGTCTCTCGCAAAAAACGTTTTTTAAATACCTACAGGTCAGGGATTTTTTTACATGTGGCAAAAAGTTATTAACAATGTCAAACACATCGGAAATATTGGTTGGAATATATACACGTATCGGCCGAGGGGCAATCGGCTCAGTCTATTAGAAATTCCAGGCTTGCGCTAATGATGATAGTATACTGATCGCGGCTAAACTCAGCCGGGTTCTACGGTGGAAATAGCGGTAGAGGACATCCGGGAGTGTATGGAAGTATTAGACCAAGGGGTAACATCGGTCAATTTAAAGCTGCAACAGCATCGGGCTGTATATATGTTGTACTATACACCTGAGGTCATATCCAAGTGGGCCTCTTGTAACTCGGAAAAATCATTCTGCCCTAAGTGCCATTCATATGCTGCAGACCTCAGGCATATGTTCATTGATTGCCCAAAGCTTGACGGGTTCTGGAGTGGGGTCTCCAGTATTCTTAGTTCACTTCTCAGCCCAAATTTTCAGCTTACCGAAAATAACTTTTTCTAGGTATTAGAAGTGAGGCTGCTGGCGGCCGGAGTCTGCTGGCAACTATTGTTATCGCATGTGCCCGTTTATGTATAGCTAGAGTCTGGGTAGATAATGTCAGTCCAAGTGTTAATGAATTATGGGTTTTACTTAGACAGGTCTACAAGATGGAACTTGCTTTGGCTAAAGCTAGAGGGCCGCGCTCTTGGCTTAAATTTAATCAGATCTGGACTGATCGGCTATGGGAGTAATAAGGCGTTGTCTACCTATGATGTTTTCTCTCATGCTTTTTTTCATGGCTCTATGACATAAGTTCTTCCCTATCCTTCTCCTTTTCTTTTTTCTAAAAATGGGGTTATGATTGGTTCTTCTTCTTCTTCTCTTAATTGATCCTATTGTTGTCATTTTTCTTTTTTGGCTACTATTTGGTTGCAAAAGAGACTTTTGTTTTGTCTACTCTTCTAATGTCATTTATATAATGTTTGTCTTACTTTTGGCTTAAAATTAAAAAAAATTAAAAAAGGAATCAGAAAAACGTTTCTGAAGAAATATTTGAAATTGTATGTGCCTTCCAGAAATCTAAGATCTGCAGACACCAAACTCCTACAAACGCCCAGATTCAAGAAAGCTAGATGGTGTGGAGGACGCTTCTTGTTAGGGACAGTTAAAACATGGAACTCGCTCCCGGCCAGCTTAAAGAACAGCCCTACGCTGATATATTTTAGGAAATCGCTAAATACCTGGCTCTTTACCATCTAACATTGTCATCTACGGTCTTTATCGGCAACCCTACTGGATTCACTGGTACCAGCGTCTAGACGCCCCAGGGCATTCGCGCGCTATATAAATGTAAAAAAAAAAACCTCATTTTAACCTTTGCTGATGCCAAATTAGAGCATTTGTGTGAGAAAATAGATCTTTTTTCAGTGTCCCCTCCACTTTTTGCCCCAATTTGTGACTTATACTGGTGGTTATTGACTCTGATTGTGCCCTGGGCCCTGCTAACCAGACCCAGTGCTGTGTTAAGGGACATATGATATTTAGGTAAAATTATCATTGGTTCTGACACCCTACATTTAAGTCCCTAGTATATGGTAGGGCATGTAGGTTTAGAGGCCAGTAGATTTAGTTCATTCAGTGTCAAATTAAAAGTTGCAATAAATCCAACAACTTGCCATGGTTGGATTTATTATAACTATTGTAGGAAATAAGTTATAGAACTGCTGTCCTAAAGTTTACCTAATTCAGCTCTGTAGCAGCCTCTTCTGATTGGCTAGTCTTTGGCAGGCTGAGCCAAGCTGCCTTAATGAGGTGTGAAGTAGCCTGGGCTGAGACAAAGGAGACATCTGGTAGGAGGAGATAAGTAGCTGCAGAAGCCAGGACAGGAAGGGGACTGGGTAGCCAACCTGGTCTTCAAAGGGAGAAAAATAGCGAGGACAGGAACCAGGCCCACCCCTACTTCCTGCACCCCAGCCAGATGGGAGCCCCTGTAATTGAATTAGAAGAGGGGCTGGAAGGGGAGTGTAGGGGAATGTTAGCCACACCTGTGAGTGGGCGTAGCCAGACCTGATGCTTCAGGAGAGATTTTCTCCATATTGATTTTTGTGGAGCAGTGCTTTCTGGGACAAAAATATGCCACACTTCAGAGGAAGCTGTCATCACAGAGGGTGGCACCCTGCACCCCATTTGTCAGGGGTACCCCCCTTTTTACCAGCCCAGAAACCTGGACAAATATGAGAGAGCTGCCCAGCAGCTCAGATCCTTGCCTGGAAATATCAAGAGAAGAAGGACTGCCCTGCTGAACCCCTGACCTGCACCACAAGAGCTGTGAAGTCATAAGGACTGCTTCTGCTGCACAATTTGGGCTTCACGAAAGAGTACTTTGCTTGGCTTCAAAAGGATTAAGGAGTGGACTCCCTGAAAGCGACAGGTAAAAAAGAGCTTCAAGAAGTCACCTGCCTCAACTACATCAAGTCAAGCCCAGCTGACCAGCTTCACTTGGACTTTAAAGGATTTGACTTGGTGCATTGTGGAATTGTAGTCCCAGACCTCCAAGAGACACATCAGAGTTTCTGGACCATTGACTGGTGTTGTGGACCCTCAAAGACCCAAAAGAAACAGCTGGAGAAGAATAAATCCCCTGTTGGACCCTTGGGCTGCACAAGAGAGGACTGCATTCATAAAGACTGCATCTGCTGCACTCACAAGGCTTCACAACAAAAGGACTTTCCCTGTCTTAAAGAATAAGGTGTGGACTTCCTGATCAGTAACAGGTAGAAGAGTGCAGTAAGGGTTACCTGCAACATCAACAACAAGGACAACTCCAGCTGACAAGCTTCACCTGGATTTTACTTGGATTGACCAGGTGCATTGTGGGAGTTGTAGTCCCAGACCCCAAGAGACAAACCAGAGCTTCTGAACCCTTGACTGGTGCTGTGGACCACTTTGCTGCATCAAGAAACACTTCTGGAAGTAAGTGTAAAGGTGTTACATTGCGGGTGACCTGAACTCGACTTTTTTTTAACCCTTTGAGCACTATTTGCTTCTAAGAGCTAGTTTTACTTTTAATCTTTGAAAATTCATATCTCTGATTCCCTTCAATGGATTCTTGTCCTTTTTGTGTCATTTTAATCATAAAAATGTTTCCTATTGTTATAAATTGGTGTTGGCTTTTTATTGTGTGTTATGTCTTAGTCATTTACTGTATTGTTGTTTTCATATGCCTTACACACCTGTCTCCTAAGTTAAGCCTGACTGCTCGTGAGCTAAGGTACCAGGGGTTGAGCAAAGATTAATTTATTGAGACTTAACTGTACCTTATTTATTATTGTTGCGTTATTACTACTTGTAGCTACCTACCTGCACCTACTAATAAACCACCTTCCAACAGTTTGTGATTGTTAAAATGCTTAGTTCTTCCGGCACCTCCTGTTTATATTTGGTTCCTCCCCTCTTGTCTGCAGATTTGGCAATGTTGAAATAAGTACTATCCTGTATCATTCATTTACATGTTTTATTGATATATATCCATCACTGTAACCAAATGTGACATTCAAACACACAACTCAGTTCGGAAATCATGTCTGTATCTATATTATAGTGACCCAGTTTCCAAATGTAATACTTGGTTCTCCCTATCTCTGTATCTATGCTTGGAAGTTAGGAACCAGGATAATCCTGTCCAGAGGCACAAGGTTTTATTGCTACTCATCAAGGGGGGAGAGGGGGTGCACAGCAGCCGTCCTCCATGAGAGGTGTTTTTACATGATGAATGTTTAGCTATGTTTTATATTAGCCATTGTGGGGTTGCCTTAGCCTGTTCCTGTGATATTTCTGGAAAACAATAAGTGGCTCCCCGATCTGTAAACCACTTGACCTAACTTCATTCCAATTATTATTGTAAAGGGTTGAGACAGGTGCTAATTATTCATAATATATCTGTAGGTTCGCCTCTGCAGGGCGCCCTATCAGAAATCCTGCTCAGCATAGTAATGAAAATTGAGTTCCAAACCCGCACTCCTTTCTTATTCACAAAATCGAATATCTCTGTGTCATAGTATACACCTGCCACCTTGGTGTGTCCTCTATCCTGAGACACAATTCATAAACAGCAATCGCTATTCCATACGTAGAAATACTCCCAGGATGCACAGTATCATGGATTGCTAATAAATAGCCCCAAGATTATTCATCCATACACATTCAATGTTTGACTTTGAAGATTATTCATACTTCAGTCCTTTTTGTGAATATCTGTAATTATCGATATTCTTCATCAAAGAGAAAAATGCGTACAACATTCTAAATTCATTATGGATCACTTAAGTCCTCAACGATCATTGAACACAGTGCAGTGGAATCACATTTATATTAGATCACCATATGGATCATAAGCTAAAGGATTACAAACTATTTCTTTTTGGGAAATTTTATCTGTGTTTATCCTTATTTCTTTTTGGTTTTGTGGAAAAATAAAGTCGAAGCTAGTACGTTTCCATATTAAGTTAACCGACGAATGCACTCTCATACTTGAATGCCTTGTAGGTTTCAATGATATGCATACACATAGACAATAAATCCACACACTCAAATGTACATATGCACATTGTAATATCAACATTGTGCACGTTTATTGCTCTTTAAGCGTCATTAATGAACGTTTTCTCTTTTTTTTTACCAACTCTCCTGTAAATCGGCACAGTCTTTGGCTTATGACCGACAACATTTAGAATCACTCAAACTCAACCTAGTTTCAGTTTTTATCTATATTTAAAAACATATGTTCAAGAAAATACTAGTCTTTCTGTCTATATTTATCAGTGCATTAATTATAGGCATACCAGTAAATTAATATTATTATTAGTACATATTAAATGAAAATAAAAAATACTGCAGCTCACATTAAAAAAATATTCTTTAAGAAATATTACTTACTAATGAACTGCATATATTGTAATTAGGTATTTATATGATAAACATTTAAGTTAATGTGTGGAATCATATTATCAGTAAGTAGTGTGAAATTAAGATTTAGATAATTTTACATTGATATTTTTTAATGTTTATTAAACGTTTTTAACTTCCATAAAGGAAGATCTCTCCAACTATGGGGCCGATTTCGATCTCGGCCGGAAATCTCCCCGACCGAGCCGGACCCGGAGAGAATTCCGACCGAATCGGACCCTAGCAGTCCGACCGAACGAGTACGATGCGCACGCATGCTATCGGACTCGAGTCGGTCGGACTCCCATTGAAGTCAATGGGAGCCGGTCGTACAACGTGTACGCGGGCTCCCATTGACTCAATGGGTGCGAGGCGGACAAGGGCGCCCCCTACAGCGTGTACGCGTCCATGCGCATCGCAGCGTACATGCACAGGTAGGGGGGACCCATGGGTCCCCCCTGTGTGCGACTCGCGCGCCTACGCGTACAGGGGGTCCGACCCGGACCCCCAAAGTCCGGCTCCGACAGCTTTTTTGAGCCGGACGGGCGCGAGTCGATCGGACTCGCTCGCGGCGCGCATCGTACTTACCCGGCCGGGAAACGTCTCCATAGCGCGGTGCGAGTCGTGTCCATGCGAGTCGGTCGGAGCGTGTTGAAGCCGCGTTCGAGTCAGTCGGCGATTTTCGCGGGTGCTTGCATCGTACTCGCTCGGCCGGACCCGCGTACGATTCGGTCGGTAAACAGGGCTCCGAATCGGATCCGGTGAATCCGAATCCGATTCGGAGCACTACCGGCCGAGATCGGAATCGGCCCCTATATGTCAAAAGGTACATGTAGTATCCTTGCTGTACTAAATCCTGGTGTAGGAGGTTCCATCAGGTGGTGGAAACATGTAAGTCTTCACCTAGGTGTAACCTTACTCTGTGAAATAGCAAATAGCCGAAAAGTTACTATAAGGCACAGTAGTAGATTTACTCATGAGTAAATCTACACATGTAATTTTACCTTTTTGAATAGGCCCAATGTTAGCATCCATGGCATGCTGCTCACTTCTGGATAATGTTAGTACAATGGTAGTAATTCCTGTAATTTTATGGTCATCCATTAGAGGATGATGTCCACCCTGTCATGATACTGATTTTGAAAATCATGACACAATGCTACTAGCCTCTAGTATAATTTTGGCACTGACACAATGATGACAATTCTTGCCAATGATGGAGCAAGGGAAACGAAATATTTTTTGTACCCATTGGAAATTAATGACCCCATAACAATAATGGTACTACCCGTTTGAAACGCATGAACTAATCAACAAATACACCTTTTTGTTAAACAGTACACGTGGGCAACCTGCTAAAATGCATGCAATCTAATTTATTTACAAATGTGAAGCTAAATAACCTAAATTGTGATTTGAGTAGTAAATAGAGTAAAATTGCATGATTTGTGTCACATAGTAAATTGCACCGTGGCAAAGAATGCAGGTGGTAAGTAAAATGGCTTTAAATGTCGCTTCTGCTAGGTAATACCTAACACGGGTCTTTAGAATGGCGGGTGGTAAACAGAAAGGCTTATTTTCTATGTTTTAATTTCCGTTGTGTTTGTTCTTACATTAGTTCCGTTCGGGCCTGCTAGGCCATGCTTCCAAAATGGCAGCTGGAAAGGATGAGATGCGTGCGCCGAATAAAATGGCCCCTGCGCATGGGCAGCATGAAGTTCCAGTCACGTGTATGCGGCCTGTGCCCGAAGTGGGAGATGTCAAGGCCAGTCTGACCTGCCACAAAAGGCGTGCCAAGAGTTCAGCACATATGCCTGGGAACGGATGGGAAAAACGAACGACAGGGGAAGAACTATTGTGTGACCATCGGAGTTTGTTACAAATTATATTAACAAATTGAACTACTTTTGGACTTCTTTGGGATATGAGACTTATTGTATGCGTTATTGTCCCCAAACCGGTTCGAACAAGGAGGACGATGAGGTGACCATCACCACCCCTCCAATGGACCAATTAGCGTGATTTCTGCCCCTAAAGATTGCAACTTTTAAGTATAGTGAGCCAGAAAATAGGGTATAAGAGGGTCTGCTCTTACACTGTGAAAAAACGTCTCCTTTTATTCCATCCTGATGCTGCGAGAGACTCTGTCATTTTGAACTTTGGACTTTGACTGGGGAAAAGGAACGAGACCGTTGCGGGAGTTGCACGGGAGGAGATTGCTTCCGAGGAGGTTAGCGGGACAGTCAGTCAGTTTTGGGAGTCCATTCTGCAATCTGCGGTTCATCTTTTCTTTCCTGATGAACCATTCTTGTCATCGCCCAATGGCCAAGGGTAATGAATACTTCCCATCTATAATTTAACTTTTACTTAAAATGTTTACTGATATAATAAATGTATGTTGCTAATAAATTGAACTTTACCTTTACTTAAAGAAATTTAGATAAAATTATATGCTAACTCTAAATGAGTCTGTGGTTTCTTTAAATAAAACTGTGATTTTAAATGTTAAAGGTTTTAATTATGATGGAGCTGGTCTTAATCATCATCAACTAATTCTACTAGTTGGTCCATCGACCGAATAGCGGAGTACCTTGATGTTTAGAACCAACAGGATCCGAAGTCAATGTATATAATGTATAGGTTATAATTCTGTCATTTTAATAAGGTATCCCACTTGTCCAGCAACTCATTTTTCCTTAGCGCTTGATCCAGAGAATTGAATGGATGTATGTATGCGGTGTTATGGGCCCCACCGACATAAGTTCAAGTGATTAAAGCTGTGTAGGTGTTTTCCCTGGATTAGTGTCATGAGGAAAAATGTATATTAGCCGCGCTGGATCAGATTTCTTGGTAGCAGAGTTATGGTTACTATAGATTAGTTTGGTGATTATTGATTATCGATTTTTCATGACTAACATTATATGTTGAATTCAGTATTACGTTATGTGTAAGTCAGAATTTTGAAGCTTCCTGGAAGTAGGAAGTGGACACGTGTGGCAAGAGAAGTCACACAGAATTGTGCATTGTCTGATTTCAAATTTGGTGATAACACAGGACTGTGTTATGTTAGGGAAATTTCACGTATGAATTGCATTTGAGTGAAATAGCAACAGGTTTTCTTATGAAACTTTGGCCTTAATTCTCAGGAGCAGTGTAGTCTCCACATGTGTTTTATTCCCAGAGAAACAGGTTTACCTCTTGCTTGAGAGAAGGGTAAGGTAGGGGAAGTGCTACACTTATCGAACGAAACAGTATTCTTGTAAGAAAGAATAAACGATCTCTTTTGTTTAGAGAAACAGACAATGGAAAAGTGTTTTACTTTGTAACTAATCGATTTAGTCGAAAAGACAAGTTAAGAAAAGTGCCGATAATTTTTGTAAAGGAGGGGTCAGCAGAAGCAGGAGTAGAGCTGACGTCAACAAGAACCGCGCTGGTATTGGCCAGTTGTGGAAGAACGAAGAATTTCCAGATTGGTGCGTTGGTGTGAGACGCGCTGGGATAGGTTAGTGTGAGAGTGACGTAAAAGCTTTCTGATTGGTGCGTTGGTGTGAGACGCGCTGGGATAGGTTTGAATAGCCGAACAGTAGAAAGAACTGATTGGTGAAGGATTGTGTGAATTGCTTTGGCAAAACGACAGTGAAAAATGCCTTGTTATAACGAATGTGGTAGAGAGAAACTGTCGTGGTTGACAAAGCTTAAAAACTTTTTTAAGAAGGTTGTGACTAGGGAAGGAGAAGTACTTCCTCCACCGAAAACGCCAGCATCTCATATGATGTTGAAATATGGCTATCATACTTGCATTTGGTTAGAAAATTGGGTGAAGTACACTAAAGACAATGGAGTACTGGCATTTACAGAAAATGGTTCGTTTAGCACAGCGGTACTTCCAAATTTGAGAGAAAAGATGATGAGACTTGAACCGAGACCTAGACCGACACAGTTTGAAGCCTTAGGTGAATGGGAAGATGAGATGTATGGAAGAGAAAGGCACAGAGGTGCAAAGAATTATAGTTTGATTCATGGAAGAGTATGGGGAGTGAATCATGAAGACAGGATGAGACGATGGCGGTATGCTAACATGACGGATGGTATGTTTCCTGCCAGAACAGTTGAAGAAATTACAGGGAAAAAGTGTACGGAGAAAAAGAAGCATGCAGTAACAGAGAGATATGGGTATGGAGGTAGCGACACAGAGGATAAGTTGCTGGAGGACATTTTAAATAAAAGACCCCCCCCCCATATCAACAGGATTCTGTGGTGGTGACACCAAATGCACCGCCAATGAGAACTGTAATAAACCAAAGCCCTGAACGATTGACCAAAATAAATAGTCAGTTTAATAAACTAGAAACACCACAGACTGTGAAACATGAAAATGGTAATGCAGCTGAATTAGCCAGAACCACAAGAGAGTTGACTGAAAAGATAAGAGAACTAACAAAGAATATGGAAGCCATGACTGTGCCAGTAACTATAGGGCCAGTAATCCCAGTATTTGAACATCAAAAGATAGATGAACACTCCTTAATAATTCCATTAAATTCTAGTATGCAAAAAGCAAGAGAAGAGATAATTCCAGAAAGTAGAGAGAAAGAGGATTCTGTTGGTCCATTTAGGTTAAGTCCACCTGTAAATTTGACAATTAATGAGAGTCAGATAAATAGGACTCCTATGGGAGCTGAGTCAGCAACTGAAACCCCATAGAGAAGTGCAAATTGGATAGAATTAAATAGGACCCTTGTGGGTCCGACTGCAGAGGAATTAAATGATTGGGTGAAAAGCTTGCAGAAAAAGATGCCAAACCACAACTTTTGGATGTGGTCAGATTAAAAATAGACATGGAGGAATTAATTCTAGGCACTATTGGTACAGATCGATTGAAGTCCTATCAAGATGACAAATTAATGTTTATGTGTAAAAGCATCACTTGGAGAGCTAGGAATTTGCATGAAAAATTGGAAGAAACAGCGAATGAATTAGGAGTGGATTTTGGGAAAATTAAAGGATTGCAGAAACCGTACAGGGTAGATTTCAGTGAGAAAGACATAGAAAATCTGAACACTTCAGGACGACTAACCCAGATAAAAGAACTAATTGTTTTACTGAGAAAATGGGGTAATCTAGACAAATGGAGAAGTAGGTGGATAAGAAGGAAAGAGGGAACAACTGATAAAGCATCATCTGGCTTTTCCAGTAAAAGAGAAAGAACTAACAGTAATGGAATGTCCTATGAGAGAAACTGCAGGAGGAAGTTATGTACATGTCCCGCGGTCCAGACAAGATATATTGTCATTTACAAATGATTTTCCAAGATTGAGAGAAAAGCCTGTAGAGTGGCATAGACAGGTAGAAAGGTTTGTAAAGGTTTCAAAAGTATTGTGGGAAGATCTGGATGGATTGCTTGAGATTGTTATTCCTGCAGATTTATGGACAGAGTGTAAAATTACAATTGACTGGCCAAAGGAAGAATATCCTAGAGATGCAAAAACAGGAGCTCCAGGTCCAGAAGTATCGAGAAAATATGAACAGGCAATCACGTTTCTGAAAAATAAAATTCCACCAAAAGAAACGGATTGTGTAAAGATTGATAGAACAACTCAGGAGAGTAAGGAATCTGTACATGCTTACTACGAGAGACTGCTTTTGGTCTTTAAACAGTATAGTGGATACGAGAATTTGAGTGAAAAGGACATGAGTCATTTTGTGTACAGATTTGTGTATGTCTTAAGACTTGAGATAAGTGAAATGATTAAGCAGCATATGTTATGTTGGCGGAACAGCACAGTAGATGAGGTACTACGGTATGCAAAATATTGCAGTGATGATATTGAGTGTAGACAGCGTAAACTCAAGGAAAGGCAATGTGGGCACAAGTAAAAGTTGCCGAAAAGCAAGAAGCTCAGATGAATAATCAGTCTAGTGATGCAGGACAGACCAAGTCCAAACCAAATATTGGTAAGGGAAAAGGGCAGATGAGTATAGAAGAAGCTAAAAAGAAATGGCCATGTCATAATTGCGGAACATTAGGGCGCTGGAGAAACAAGTGTAAATTTCCTCCGAAAGTTAACACAGAGAATCAATCATTAAATCCACAGGTGCAGAATGAGGTGAGTTACCAACAGCTGCAACAGCCACAGGTAGTTACTCAACAGTGTCAGGTGCCGCAACCACCTCTTCCAAAGAGTGTAAATCCTCAAAGATACAGTACGGAGGCAGGATTCTACGGAGGAGAGCAGGTAACAAAATTGCCGCGCGCAGCTGCAATTTCGCAGTATTGGTCACTGCAGGATGGAGATTAATCGGATGAAAGCTTATGACGGTGCCTAGGAGAGGAAGAAGAGTGCGTGTTTGGCGCAACTCTAGAGGTAGATCAGTCAGGTCCATTTGTGGATGGAAAAGTGAATGGTGTAAATGTTACTTTCCTTGTGGACACTGGTGCTACCCGCTCTACTGTCAGGTCAGTGGAAATTCCAAACCTTCCTCTCTCAGGAGAATACATCCAAGTTGTAGGTGTTTCAAACAGACAAATTAAAACCCCACTTACAAAACCAATAGAGGTGGAAATTGGTCCATTCAAAGACATGCACCGTTTTGTGGTGTGTGATTGTAGTCCTGTAAATTTGTTAGGACGCGATATGCTTTGTAAATTGAATTGTACCATCTACTGTACTCCAGATGATATTGCTTTCCAGACACCAGATGATGATGTTCTGTATAAATTAACACTGACAGAACTAGAACCAGGACTGTATGATACATTTCCTGTGTTCGATGCAGAGAATATCCATGCTGAATTGAAAGAAACAGTCAGGTCTGATGTATGGGATTTCACAGGTGAAGATATTGGGCTAATGAGAGAAGTTGATCCTGTAAAGATTACCGTAAGAGAAGAAACGAATAACCAAAACACCCCGCAATACAAACTGACACCAGAAATTATTGAAGGAATAACACCTGTAATTAATAAGATGATTGAACAAGGGATTCTGAGAGAAATAATGAGTAGGCCATGTAATTCTCCTATAATGGGACTGAAAAGCCAAATGGAACATATAGAATAGTACAAGATTTGAGAAAGGTAAACAAAATTGTTATTCCTTGTTGCCCAATTGTGCCAAACCCTGCTGTAATACTGTATCAAATTCCCCATGATGCCGAATGGTACACAGTTATTGATTTGTGCCATGCATTCTTTTCCATTCCATTGCACCCTGACAGCCAGCCATTATTTGCGTTCCGGTTCGGAGAGTGTATTTTGGCATGGTGCCGAATTCCTCAAGGGTATACTGAAAGTCCTTCTATATTTAATCAGATTCTGAAGAAATCATTAGAAAGTTTAAAAATGCCAGAAAAATCTGTGATGGTCCAATATATCGATGACTTATTGGTGGCGTCGAAGACCAGAGAAGCATGTGTTACGGACACCATTGCTTTACTTAATCATTTGGCAGAAGGAGGACACAAGGTGTCCCCATCAAAACTGCAATTCTGTCAGCAAGAAGTACAGTACCTAGGTCATAAGATTGAGAAAGGGATGAGAAAAGTGACAACAGAAAGAATAAGGATTATTAAAGGAATGAGAGCCCCAATGACACAAAGAGAGGTGAGAATGTTTCTGGGAATGGTTGGTTATTGCCGACAGTGGATAAGTGGATTTTCATTGATTGCAAAACCTTTACAGCGATTGATGAAGAGGGATGTTAAAGATCCAATTGAACTGGATGAGGAGGAAATGAAGGCTTTCGAGGAACTAAGAACAAGTTTGTGTGAGGCACCAGCATTGGGAATGCCTGATTATGAGAAAGAGTTTGAGCTGTATTGTAGTGAGAGAGACGGATGTGCACTTTCAGTATTGGTACAAAGGCATGGAAGAATGAAACGACCAATAGCTTACTTTTCAGCTGTTTTGGACCCGGTAGCAAAGGCGTTGCCTGGATGTCTAAAAGCAGTAGCTGCTACTTGTGTGAGTCTGGAACAGAGTGAAGGCATTGTGATGGGATATCCTTTGAAAGTATATGTCCCTCACTCAGTTGAAATCCTTCTGACCCGAACAAAAACCCAATTCATGACACATAGTCGGCTGACTAGGTATGAAAAAGTGATCTTGGGTGCAGACAATGTAACCATTGTAAGATGCACGAGTGTGAATCCTTCCACCTCACTGCCAGATGCAGTAAATCCAGAGGTCAAAGATGATGTTGATCATAACTGTTTGGATGTGCTTGAGTTTTGCACAAAGCCCCGCCCTGATATTAGGGAAAAACCTTTGAAAGAATCAGATTATATAATGTTTGTGGACGGGTCATGCTTGAGCACAAATGAAGGAGTTTTAAGTGCTGTGTATGCTGTATGTACGGTAGCAACCATAATGGAAGCATCCTGTTTGAGAGGAATACGTTCAGCCCAAGTTGCTGAGCTGATTGCTCTGATTCGAGCGTGCATACTGGGAAAGAATTTCCGAATCACTGTGATCACGGATAGCCAGTATGGCTTCGGAGTGGTCCATGATTTTGGACAGATCTGGTCCCAGAGGGGTTCCTAACTTCCTCGGGGTCTCCTATTAGGAATGGTGAGTTTGTGAAGAAGTTGCTTGAGGCAATACAGCTGCCTAAACAGATTGCGGTGGTAAAATGCACTGCTCACAAAAATGGAACTGATTATATTGCAGTAGGTAACAAATTTGCTGATGAAATAGCCCAATATTGTGCCAGAAACGAGACCTCAATGAATCGGAAAAGGGAGAAAGAAAATGTTTCATGTCCCTTGCTGTTTACTAACCCAGTTGAAACATGGGATGAGGTAAAACAATTGCAGGAAGAGGCAAGTGATGAGGAAAAAGACGCTTGGATAAAATCAGGTTGTAGACAGAGAGAGGAAGATGAAGTCTGGGTTTACAGGGATGAAAGACCAGTTATGCCTGATAGCATGATCTCTAACATGGCACGGATGTACCATGGACAGGCACACATAGGTAGAGATGCCATGATCAGACTTTTCAAACAGACCTGGTACAACCCAAAATTTAGGGCTATTGCTGAAAGTCTTTGCCAAAGAAGCCTTATATGCCAACAGATAAATCCTGGAAGGAAGACAGTAGTGAGTTTGGGAACGATAGGACGTGAAGGAGGTCCTTTTACCAGAATGCAACTAGATTTTATTGAAATGCCCCCGAGTCACAGATTGAGGTATGTCCTGGTGGTCGTCTGTTTGTTTTCTCGTTGAGTGGAGGCCTATCCGACAAGAAGGAATGATGGAGTTACTTTAGCTAAGCTCCTGCTGAGAGAATTCATTCCTAGATATGGTTTTCCAGTAACGATAGAGACAGATAGAGGAACACATTTCCAAAATGAAATTATCCAACTGATATGTGAAGCACTGGATATTCAACAAAAGCTGCATTGTGGCTACAGACCAGAGGCTTCTGGAGTGGTAGAGCAAGTGAATGGCACCATAAAGAATAGGTTGGGGAAAATGTGTCAAGCCACAGGACTCAAATGGGCCGATGCCTTGCCATTGGTGCTGATGAGCATATGAAGCATACCCGACAGAAAGACAGGTTTGAGTCCCCACGAGATAATAATGGGACGAGCAATGAGACAAGCATACGTACCTGTGAACAAATTGCTGACTATAACTGATGATCTCATACTGGACTATTGCAAAGGACTGGCTGATGCGGTGCATTCTGTGTTTCATCAGGTTGGACCGGATGCGACCACTCTTGAGAGAAAACCAGCTCATGATCTGAGTCCAGGAGATTGGGTCCGCATAAAAGTTCACAGAATAAGAAATTCCTTGGTTCCACGTTGGGATAAGCCACATCAAGTGATTCTGGTGACAACGACCGCAGTAAAGTGTGCAGGTGTGAAAAATTGGATTCATGCCAGCCATACCATCAGAGTTCCAGATCCTGAAGCTGAACTGAAGCTCAGTTCGGAGTCTGAAGCAGAGACTGAAACAATCAGAGTTCCAGATCCTGAAGCTCGACCTGTATGTCGACATCTGGAAAAATCAGGTACCAATTCGGCAACTGAAGAAGAAACTGAAACAAACAGAGTTCCAGATCTTGAAGATCGACATGTAAGTCGACATCTGGAAAAATCAGATACCAGTTCTGCATCTGAAACAGACCAACCTGAATGCAATGAAAGACAAACAAAAGAATCCAAAAACAAAGGAACTGATATTGAAACAGGAGAAACTGAACAAATAAACAGTGATGGTGAACAACCAGGTACAAGCTTTGGGGAAATTCCACCAGAAATTGTAGAGGTAACTCAAGAAAGTTCAGATTCAGATAGGGAGATTGAGGTAAATGCGGAAGAAACACGAGGAGGATTAGACTCAAAATTACATGCGGAAGAAACACGAGGAGGATTAGACTCAGAAATACATGCGGAAGAAACACGAGAAGGTTCAGACTCAGACGAAGAAGCTGAGATCATAAAATTCAAAGTTAGAGGAAGTAAAGTGAGATCCGAGACAGAATCTGAGGAAAGTGAAGACGAAAGAAGGCAAAGAGTAGGTCCAAGAAAGAGAACTGAAAAGGCCAAGGAAAGGAGACAATTGGCCCAACAAAATTAAAAGACTGAGATATAAGCTAATACATTTGAACAAAGACAATGCAGAACAAGTAAATGAAATAACAAGTCAAGAGAGACAAAGAAAGACAAATAAAAGACAATTGCAGAGACCCAAAAGAGTGAAAAGACCTAACTTGAAATACAAGTCGCCTGAATGGGTATACATAGCATTGCCTGACATTAAAGAAGTGGATAGTAGTCACGAAAACCCAGACCAAGACTGTGAACAAGTGGGTGAGAGTGAACTGCACCAATCTTGAAAGTCAGAGAAAGCAAACCGGACTAGACACAAAACTGATAAAGACAAAGAACATTTCTGAGAAACCGAAAGGTGCGCCACAAGCAGTTGACCCCAGTCAACACTAAGGGGCCCATTACGATGGCGGGCGGAAGCACTACCGCCGTGCTGGCGGATGCAAAAACCACCAGTTACCGCCGGCACGCAGCAGTCCACACGCCCGCCCAATTACGATGCGAAAAGCAGGCCAAACACCGCCGGCAAGCCAGCAACACCGTCCGCCATCAAAGTGCGCCCGCACACGTAGCGGCGCAGCACAACTGACACACACCGTCCGACGAAACACGTCCCGCCCGGCGCATAAATTACGATGCCGCAAACAAACGGCTCCCACGGCAAAGAGACACCGCACGTGAAAGAGAGGCGGAAACACGGACGCAGAGCACGGACAACGAAGAAGCGGCACCCCGGGCATGAATCCAGCACTGCAGGCCCTTCCCATGCTTCTGCTGATGCACCACCAAGGACGCAACGTACCGCGGAGACGCAGGTAGGCACACACACAACAAGTGCACGCAAACAGCGCACACAGTGCAAGGGCGGATAAAGCGGACAACCCCCCACCAGCGCGTGCACACTACACATCCACCATTGCATCCACATATGACACACAGGCCAAATCCTAACATCGCGGAACACATGTGTACACACCACCTGGGACTAGGAACCAACCACCCCGTCACGGCCCCAAAGCGCCGATGACGCCGCCACACATGCGCACAACGCAGAGGCCAACCGCAGCGCCATGCATGCGTCGCACACAGACACAGGGACACAACCAAGCAGCACACACACCAGCCCCACCCCGAACGCACATGACACGTGACAGGCCGGCCACAGACATGTCCCCAACGCCCAATTCACGGACAACACCCAACGCCACACAACCGACGCACACATGTCAGTTAAGTCACGCAACAGCAGGACACACCCCAGTGTAACAAACATGGCGAAGCACACAGCGGCGGCAACACCAACTAGGAGAAGCAGGGCCCCTTCGGGAAGAGGAACGCCAGTACCACACTGAAAAACCCATACCACCCTGCACATATGAACAAGACACATGAAACGGAACACCAAAGAGCCCGGGGACCGACAACAGGTGGCCCAAGAATTACATCCACACACAAGGCCCAACGCAGAGCGGAAAGGCAGCCTGCCGCCCACACAAGGGAGAGCAGACAGCACTGAATGACCTTCCATTCCAACACCGAAACCACAGCCCTACGACAGAAGCCGGTGAATACAGCCATTGTCCAAGAATAGACCAACACAGGCATGCCGAGGAGACCGACCACACGGCAGATAGCGCATATCACAGAAGCACACAACGGACGGGGAGGAAAGAAGAAAACACTCCCCCATGTCGGCCACATGCAAGTTAATTGGAAGGAGTCACACAGCACCGACCTTGAACTGTCTGAGAAGCATGTGGGAAGAGGGCCCGTGTCCTCCAAACAAGCCAACAGAACACAAGTCCTGTCTCCCCATGACTACACAGAGCTCACAGCAACCCCGGAGCGTGCACATTGCAGACTGCACACACAGCCGGAGCACGCCACCTCTACGAACCGCTGCGAAATGGCAACCGCAACACACCTACCCAACTACGCCGAAGAGCTCAAGCTGTACCAAACCAGCACGATACATACATTGGGATGCGATCTCCTGTCCCTGCTGAACGTAAGTTACCGACTGACTTACCGCATCACATTGTTCAGCTGCGTCATGCCCGTCTTCTACTGTCGGAGGTGTCCCTACCAGCATCCCGTCGAGATATGCCTCTCCAACCCGGCATGTCTGAAGGCGGACCTGCTACCACTACTCCTCCCTCTGGACGCACACGACAGGGCCTGCTCTGCCTATGGGGGCATGGCGTATGTGGCCAACATCGCACGCGCACTGAAATGGAACCACTGTGCCTCCACACGACGGATCATCGAGAACAGCTACATCGAATGTCACCCAGCATGCCCCATCATGGTCCTCCAAGGGACAACCTACGAACAACACCTTGACAGCCACCATCCGCTTCATTGGCTGGCAAACATGTACACCACCAATGACATGGAAGCCCTGCTGGACGGCATCGCATACCTGTCAACCTGTAAATACGTCGGACCACAACGCAGGTTCCCCGAGTGACCTATGAAGTCCAACCCCGCACCCATGCTCAGCTTCCGCACGGACTGGCCAGTCACCACCACAACAGCCATACCAAACGACCGGCAACTGTAACCACACCATCAACGACATCGCCATGACATCGGATATGACCGGGACATGCACACTGTTCCCCATCACATCCAGGAACACCGCATGCATCGTGGGAGGCAGTGGCATGGGCTCTGTGCATCGCACCCACATGGACGGAACTGCACGAACAACCAGGACACGACATGGATCCAGCGCACATGGACACACACACCGCTCAGTGGACATGAATAGGTCGCCTGGAGTCTGTGGGTGCTGCACCCCTCCCACCCCCGCCCCGGGAATCCCATACCAGGACCTTTGCATGGACGACAAGTGCATACAACAACAACACGACCCCAGTGACTGTGACATGTCCAGTAACCACCACAGTGCAACAACAAGTGGCACGCCGCTGCATGCACGCAAGCACATGCCCTGATGTCATCTCACATGCACGCGTGCATGAGGAACAACCGCAGCAAACCTGTCACATGGAACTGAGATGGACTGTGCCCATGATGCCGAGCGGTCTGGTAGGCTACATGTATACCGTCTGTGTCAAAGTCCGCAGCTCCGCAGCTATACGTAAATGTACATTAGCACAGCCTTGGCCAAGCAGATGTAACCCCACACCCTATCCCATTTGTAATCATGCTCAGTATATCCTCAACATGTATTCCGCTGCCAGTAGTGTCCACTATACTGCATCACAGAGGACAGAAGACTCAATATAATGTTTGAAACCAGAACTGTCTCCGCTGACTCATTTCACAAGTACGAATGAGAGAGGATGAGAGTATGTGAAGTACACGGCAGTCGTGACATGACCATGTAGTCCACTGGTATTGGATGTCAACGCAAATGAGTAGCACTACTGTGGAAGACACACATGTGTCGTGTGAAGTCGTATGGACGCAGTGCTCAGGTGGGTGGGTGCGACGGGTAGATGCGCACATGCCAAGTTGGAGCACGCCGTGTTGGGAGGGCTCATGAACAGTACACCACCGCTTCCCTGGGCATTGTGAGAGGACACCTGTCGGGGGGAGTGAACACGTGTGTGCACAGCAGCCGGGCACACGTACAAAGCGGTACCAGGCGCACCTCAGCCCACCCTCTGTGGACAAGCTGGATCCTGTTGTGCGCCCGCCATGCCCCTTGACAAGGCACACACAGCCCCAGTCGACCAGGTGTAACCCCAACATAGTCAATCCGCACAGGCGATACAGGGCACGGGATGGCAGTGGAGCATGGTGTGTGAGAGGTCTCCTCGCGCTCCTCCTGGTCATATCACGCAGGCAATAGAACCTCAACGTCCAGCATGGCAAAAAGTCAAATGGAAGTGTAGGGGGACGCACCACAGCACGAGCAGCACTGACGTCACGGGAGGTGGCTCGCACCATCCCATCCATTGCCCATCATACCAACCACGCCACATGCCATTGCGACTAAGTGCAAGCGCGTGCGCCACCACCCCTGAGCCCTCCCCAGAGAGGCCAAAGAGTGAATGTGTGGGCCATCAGCCACAGACGGACGCGGCATGGCCGCAAGGGCAGCCACAGCCACTGGGTGTCGCAGGTGGCGGATCCGGAAGGCGAAGACTGTGATGCATAGTCCATGCAGGCCGGGTCTCCATTTGGGGCACCACGCAGGTGGACGGCGTCCCGCCACACATCATACCCTGAGACAGCCCACTCGTGCAACTGGACCCACACATACACTCCTTGCCCTCTCTGGTGCGAGCTTGGGGCTGCCTGTGCAAGCGCTAGCCTCGCAGGTGAGCATGCATATTGGGGGGCGAGGGGAGGACATGAGGGCTGGGGCGAAGATGACTGTATCACTGTCAGTTAGTACAAGGGATGACCCAGATGTGGAAAGGAAGAGACGTGTCCCGTGTGTACTGCAACTAGTCGCCAATCCAACTACCCCCCCATGTCCGGAATGTAAGCCCGCACCTAGGCCCGCCCATCCGCCACATCGAACATACCACCAGCACGACAACCTTCCCATTCGAAACACTGACTGGGGGTGGCGACCAGTGAACAATCATGTGTAGCCTACCCACGCGTACATGTGGGCCCTCCATGATCCATGTCACCTGCGGCAAAGACATGACATGCGCAATGAGGGAAGTGAGGAGAGCTGTCCGCCCCACGCGCAGAAGGTGCATCAGCTCCACAGACCCAGCAGCGAGTCCAGCAGGGGTCACATGTGCAGGGGCAGCTGTGCCTGGTGTGAAGGCACATGCATATAGACAGCACATCGACCAATGTGTAGTCTGCCCACATCCACAGTCCATCATCATGCGGACATAGGAATTGAACACAGGGCAACACATCTTAGCTGGTGCACCCACCGTGACCAACAATGCGCAATCATCGACGTACCCGCCCTGTGCATGGCCCCCCACCCAACGGAGGCACATCCAGTGCCACCATCCCACACACACAAGCCTTCCACGGAACATGCTGTGTCCAATGGTCAGTACAGAGTCAGCGCCCATCTGGTGGATCCTGAACAGGAGACACATGCACACACATGCCAGCTCCCACTATGTACGACTGCCACCTGGCACGTGCAATGTAACCTCTCACCTGTGACGTGTGACTGCAAGCACACAGCCGTCTTGGCATGGGGCTGTCAATGTGGACACCAGTCAATGTTTCGGGAGCTGTGATCCGTACAGTGCTGTACATAGGGTGCAGTGCTGACACCTACTACTGTCTCATATCCCCTCGTGCCACAGGTCCCACTTGTATTGGCCGCTCAGCCCGTGCCCACATCGTCGTCGTCGTGTGCCATACTCATCCAGCCTCGGAAGCAGTACCATGCTCAGCAGACACTCATGTTGCCGTGGCGTTGCCGCTTGACGAATATGCAGTCAGTCCCCATCAGCACGCCCCGCAAGTCATTGGGGCCTAGATCCCCATGTGCATGCACATGGCAGTGGTATGTCTCACTTGCCATTGCCATTGTTGGGAGACCTGTGTAAGTGTATTGTGGCCGTGCCGTCCCAGCTTGACAGCTGGGCTGTGGCCCATGTGCTTGCTCAGTCATGTCAGTGATGTGTATGCGAAATTGCTATGTGCCGTGTTGCTTTGACATGTGTCCTCTGCCATTTAACCCAGGCGGAGACCGAACATTGACCGCCCATACCAATTGCTGGCGGACATGGACGATACAGAGGTAATCAGGAAGTTTCGGCTGGACAGGCCAACTCTGCATCGACTGTGTGCCATGTTAGAGCCCCATCTCCGTCCCCGCAGGGTGTATCCGACTGCTGTCACCCCCACGGCTAAGGTGATGGCCGCCATGCATTTCTTCGCCACTGGGTCATTCCAGCACACAGTGGGCAGTGGAGGAGGGATGTCCCAGCCCATGTTCAGCAAGGTGCTGAGGGATGTACTGGCAGCCATGATGCTGTACCGGAACAGGTACATCAGATTCCCCAGGGCTCGTGAATTGGCGGCAGTGAAGGGTGCATTCTATGCCCTTGGCAGAATCCCACACGTCGTGGGAGCCATTGACTGCACTCATGTTGGCCTTGTTCCACCACAGGCCACTGAGCACCTGTACCGCAACAGGAAGCACACGCACTCCCTGAATGTGCAAGTGGTGTGCCTTGCGGACATGGTGATCACCCACGTGTGTGCAAAGTTTCCAGGCTCGGCCCATGACGCACACATAATGCGCAACAGCATCTTGCCACGACTGATGGCCAATCTGCAACAGGATCGTGGCTGTATTGTCGGTGAGTATGTGGAGTGGTGTAGCGTGCTGGTTGTGCGATGCTGTCCCCTGTCCAGTTGGAATAGCAACGGTTCTCTGTGTCCCTCACACCCAGGTGACTCTGCGTATCCGAATGGGGCATGGCTGCTCAGTCCATTGAGGAATCCTCGCACCCCAGCAGACGATCGATACAATGAGGCACATGGGAGGACCAGACGTGTGGTCGAGCGTACCTTTGGCCTCCTCAAGTCCAGGTTCAGGTGCCTGGACCGCACCGGGGGTGCACTGGCGTACTCCCCACAGAAGGTGTGCCAGATAGTGGTGGCGTGCTGCATGCTGCACAATCTGGCCATTCGGAAGCAGATCCCCCTCATTGTGGATGACGGAGATCAACCAGGGCCCCAGCCCGCAGACCAGGACAGCTCGAGTGAGGTGGACAGCGGAGAGGAGGAAGCTGGGAATGTGCGCCAGCAGCTCATCGCCCGCTACTTCACTTGACGGTGAGTGTCCATGTACGACGGATGATGTGTCTGTATCTATGCAGGTGTGTGTGTGCTGTGTCAGGGTGGCCGTATGTTCACTGCGTGCAGTGTGTCAACGCTCCATGGCCAGGGTAGTATGCCACTGTTGGTGACTGTGGCATTGTGCCCTATTGCTCTGTGCGATGTGTGTACATTGCTTGTAGTTGTTGACATGTACTGTGTGATGGGTGTGTGACACACTCATTGAATGTGCTCCTGTTCTGTCTCCCACCCCTAGGTCCCTACAGGCCCTCCGGATTCCATTTCCATGCCACGCATCAGGTGCCTTTCCGCCCAAGGTGGCCGTTGTATTCCGTACAATAAAGACACAGGGCACAAACAGCAGTTAGTGAAAAAGGTGCATTTATTACAAACTGTGACATGTGATTGTGTGTAAGGTGATGACAAAAGTGGTGCGTGCAGTGACAATGAGCTGTCGGTCATGGCTGCGTGATGATCAGGGTGTACCCACTGGTTCTATGTCCATAGTCCAACACACACATGCCATCCAGATGGCTGTGTGGAGTGGGATCGTAGAGCAAGTCAATGCAGTGGCTGGTCAAGGAAGGCTGGCGGAAGGCTGGCTGGCTGCCTCACTTGCGACTGGAGCGTGCGAAGTCCTCCCGGGAGATCTGTTTCCTCTTCGGACGGCCCCTTCCACGTTTGGGAGGGGGGTGTGTGGTGGCGACCTGCTGGTGGTGGGTGAGGTGTGCTCACTGGCTGTGGACGCAGGGGAAGTGGACACTGCTGCCCGAGCCTGCGCCCTAGCAGGTGGTGGCGGAGGTGGTGTTGCTGGCCTTGCCTGTGACCCCACCGCCACCACCAGCTGGCCCATGAGGTCCACGAGTTGGTCCATACGGGACACGAATTGGCCCATATGGGCGTCCATGGACCTCAGCACCCCCAGCACCTCCCGCGTGTCAGTAGCAGACCTGGCCCATTGTCCTTGGGCCTCTTCATAGGCCCCAAGGACTCTGGCCATTTGAGGCAGGGCATGGCTCCCAGGGGAGGCTGGCGTTTCCCTGACCCTGCTCCTCCTACCAGTCCTGCTGCCACCGGCCTGCCCACTAGCCACATTGCTCACCACGGTCCTCGCTGTGGCTCCCAGGGTGGATCCAGTCGGCCGGGCCACCACCTGCGCTGGGGCTGGTGCCAGCGAAGACGTGGTGGTGGTGGAGGCGGTGGTGGTCGGTGCGGCGATGGTGGCGGTTGCGGCAGTGGTAGTGGCCGCAATGACCGTGGGTGTGGCCGCAACGACAGTGGCAGCAGGGGACTGGGACTGTTCAGCATCCCTGGATGATGGGTTGGTGGGTAGGAGGGGTCCTGGGGAGCGGCTGGGCCCTGCCACGCCAGATGGGCCAGCTTGGTGGTCCGTGTCCGAAGAGGTGGACAGATCCTCCAGATCCGTGTGTCCTCGTTGGGGGCTTGTAGGCTGGCTGTGCTGGCTGCTGTCTCCATCCCCAGCGTCCAGCAGTTCGTCACCTGTGGAGAGAATGAGATTTGTTATTGTGTTGCACCTGGCGAAGTATGTATTAGTCGTCTGACATTGGCAGTTCGTGCAATCTCGTACATGGGTTTCCCGGAGGCGAGTGTGTGGCTGTGGCATCTGTAGGTGTGTGTGCTAGGCAATGGGACTGTGTGCTGTGCACATGTGGCATGGGACGGATTGGCCATGCCGATGGGTGTGTTGCTTTGCCCCTACTCATTGTGACTCTGGTGTATGCGGGCTCCTGGCCCATCCTGGGTCTGGTTTGTACTTTGCTTTTGGAGTTCAAATGGAACGCTTAGGAACGCATATGGCAACATGGGGGCCATGCCCCAGATTCGCATTTGGGATGGAATATGCTTTTGGGGTTCAAATGGAACGCTTAGGAACGCATATGGCAACATGGGGGCCATGCCCCAGATTCGCATTTGGGAGGGAATATGCTTTTGGGGTTCAAATGGAACGCTTAGGAACGCATATGGCAACATGGGGGCCATGCCCCAGATTCGCATTTGGGAGGGAATATGCTTTTGGGGTTCAAATGGAACGCTTTAGGAACGCATATGGCAACATGGGGGCCATGCCCCAGATTCGCATTTGGGAGGGTATATGCTTTTGGGGTACATGCTGTGAGCCATGGGTGCCGAACGTGACATGTGTTGTGGCAGCATGACAGTGCATGGTCTGAGGTGTGTGCATGCCTGACATGCCCTGCATATTTGCTGTCTGTTGTGGTTACTGGACATGGCATTGGACGCATCGTTATGAGTGAGTGATAGTTGTGTGCCAGCCAACGTATTGCAGTTGTCCCATCTCCTTGGTGTGCGTGCTGCCCTGTGCCATGTGCATCACTGCAGTGCTCGGGGGGTGTGGCCCATGTTGTGTGTTGTTGCTCACAGTGTGTCGTGCGCTTAATTGACTTCTGGCACATGGTTGGTCATGGGCATGTGTCTTAGCGTGACTGCTGTATGTGTGGCAGCTGTGCGGATGACATGCCTTTCATGAGACTGGGGCTGACGGATGGGATGGATGGTATGTTGTATGTGCATGGTGTGTCTGTGTGTTTGATGGGTTCAGTGGTGTTCGTGTGCATTTATGTTGTTCCGCTCTGTTGCGTCTAGTGTTGTTTGTCTTACATAGGCGTAGTTGTGGGGTGTGTGGTTGACAGGCAGTAGGGGCTACATGGACAGGACTTCAATGGTGTTTCGGTTGTGTGTGATGAGTTGCACAGTGGCTGCCGTGTGGGACTATATTCAGTGTGGCTTGTGCATGCAGACGTGGCTCCTTGGGTGTTGCTATGTCTGTGATGGGTCATGTGGGGTGTGAGTCTGCTGTTCATGTCCGTGTGCACATTGTTCACTTGTTCGTGACGGTGGGCGGTGCTGCGTGTTCGTGTGCTACGTGACATGTCCCATGTGTTGGTGGTGTTATGGTCCTCATGCCTCCAGTAATCCAGCCCTGTCCAGTTTCCCACCTGCAAGTTGTTCGTGCGTGCACTGTACTGGATGCCACATGGCTCTTAGCGGGGGGTGCTCCATGTTGCAGGTCTGTGGGGGTGGGGGGTGTAGTGGGTCGTGGGGGTGGCTGTACACCCACTGACACCGATTGCTGTGGACCGTGATGTCTGCCTTTCGGCTGTCGTTGTGCACTGCGGTGGCTGACACGTGGGTGTGGGGTGTGGGGGATGCTCCTCCTTGCTGTGCTGTGGGACTGGGGCCTGGTGTGTGTTGTACTTGGGCTGTCCACCGTCCCACCCACTGCACTTTGTGTTCCTGCCACTTACCTGTTACTTGTCGGTTGGTGCAGCTGTGCCTGACACATGGGTGTGGGGAGTGCTCCACCTTGCTGGTCTGTGGGAGTGGGGGCCTGGTGGGTGTTGTACTTCAGCTGTCCCCCTCCGACCCACTGCACTTTGTGTTCCTGCCACTTACCTGTTACTTGTCGGTTGGTGCAGCTGTGCCTGACACATGGGTGTGGGGAGTGCTCCACCTTGCTGGTCTGTGGGAGTGGGGGCCTGGTGGGTGTTGTACTTCAGCTGTCCCCCTCCGACCCACTGCACTTTGTGTTCCTGCCACTTACCTGTTACTTGTCAGTTGGTGCAGCTGTGGCGGACACATGGGTGTGGTGGGTGCTCGTTGTGGCGCTTCTGGCATATTTGGGGACCTGTTGGTGGTTACGTGGCTGGCTTAGTGTACACATGTCCCCACGCATCTTACAGTTGTTCGGTTTGGCCTGTGTGTGGTAGTGTCTGTTGCATGTGCGTGTGATGTGTTGTGTATTGTGTGCTGGACATGGGGGTGTTTGTCCCTGGGAGCTGTGGCATGGTGGTTGCGCATGTGTGTACATAGCGGTGTGCTGGTATACATTAGTTTGTACTTACCAGCCTCCACTCCCTCTGCTAATCCGGCGAGGATCTCCGGATGTATTACGACTCGCACCTTCTCCTCCCACGCTTTGAAGGTCTTAAAGAGCGCGGGATTCCCTCCGCCAGTGACGGCAGCCAGCTCTCTGTTTTTGCCCTCCTTCTTCTTGACCAGGCTCTTTACGTCATTCCAACGTTTGTTTATCTCGGTTCTGTTCCTGGGCAGGGTCCCGACTGCATTGACCTGGTCTACGATCCGGGTCCACATTCTGTTTCTGGTGGCTAGTGGTGTGTGCTGGACCGTGTTCCCATAGATTTGTGGGTACACCTTGATGATCTCGTCGACCATGACCGTCAGCTCCATGGGCGTGAACTTGGGCATCCTTTGTGGTGCCATGGTGTTTGTGGTGCTGGTGCGGTGTGTGTTGTGTAATGTGCAGGGGGTTTGTGGTGCCGGTGTTTGGTGGTGGTGGTGGTGGTGGTTGTGATGTGTGCGTTTCTGTGGTGTGCTGCTGTCCTTGCTGTGTCACTGTGTCCTCTCCTCTCCTCTCTGGTTTGCAATGTAGCAAGGGGTTGTGGTCTGTGGGAGTGCTGCTTTTGTACTCACCTATGTGGGTGTGTCCTCATGGTCTGTTGTTTTCAGGTGTGTTGTGTCTGGGGTTCTGGCCTTTGTATTTTTTGTTTGTCCGGGGGGTGTTTTCGGGATGTGTACTGTGCTTGTGTATTTGTGCGTGCCTTGCTGTGTGGACTTGTTGGCCATGTTGTGTGCTATTGGTTTTGTGTGCGGATGGTTTCTGTGCAGGTACGTGGGCGCCATGGCTTCTGCCGTGTCGATTCTCATCGGCGTTGTTTGCGCTGGCGGGCGGTATTTTTGTTGTTTTTCCGCGCTCATGGCGGTGCGATCGTAATTTCACGTGCGGTGTGTCGGCCGTGTGGGCGGGCGGTTTTGTGTTGTCGTGCGTGTTTCCGTCCGTGGCGGGCGGTTTGACTCCGACTCGGACGATGGCGGGCGGTATTTTGTATGATTTTTCCGCCGATGGCGGTTTTCAGTTTGTGTACTCATAATGGCGTGGTCGGTGTTCAGGCGGTGTGTGCGGGCGGATTTTTGCCGCTTCCATGCCTGGCGGATTTTTTTACGCCGGGTATCGTAATGTGCCCCTAAGTCATTTGAAGTGTGGAAACACATTTCTGTACATATAATTAGATAATATTTAAACAAGGTAGACTCCGAGAAGAGAAGAACTAGATGTGGGTTTTTCCGTAGATGGTGTAAGATGTGTTTCTGTTGTACAGGCTTTCTGATGCTTATTTGGTTCATTTTAACAATAGTAATCCCACTAAGATTAGTTGTAGAAAATACATCTGCAATCATAAATGACACGAATAATGACAAGAAATCTAACATAAAGAACACTGCAACACTGATAGATAGTACTGAATTTCATAGGGATAAGTCAATAACTGATTTCTCCAAGAATATCTTCACAAAACTCTTATATGAATATGTGGAGACAATGGATGTCAGAGATTGTTATTTATGTATGCAGTTACCTGCGTCTGTAACAGAAGGTGTGACGTATCATCACCTTCCTTTGACGTATGGAATAACTTGTAGTGTTTTAGCTAGTTTATTTTACAAAACAGGTAAATTAGAGTATTACTACACTGACACAGATGCTGTTTTTGCTAAAGTTCCCATAGTCCCTGAACTAAATAGGCTGAAATTTGCAAAGACTTTTGGTGAATTTTTCTTAGAAATAAAAGAATTAACATTAGAATATGCATTTAGACATAACCTTACTTGTAGGTTAAGGAAAGAAGAAAAAGTTTTCTTAGACATGGTATAAGACAGAAGGGTTAAGTTTCAAAGAAAGGCAACCGAAGAAAAGACAAAAACCCCACCTTGGGCGTTTGAAGAGGAAAGTCAAGACAAAGGCGAAACAAATGCAGCCATGGTTTTAGGTTGGCCCCAACAGGGGAAATTGTGTATTAGTAGAGATAACACTTTGTATGATAACTATTTTGTGGGTTCTAGTGAGTGCCGAGATACATACAAAATTTTAGGAGGATGGGGATTCAAAGGAGGAAAAGATACAGTATTTCCAGGGATCTATTATATTTGTGGAAACCGAGCATACTATAGGTAGCCGGACCATTGGTACGGATCATGCTTTCTAGGCCTAGTCTTTCCAAAGATTTTTCATGTGGAAAGAGGAATGAAAGGAATTCACGAGATAGGTACACCATTAACCCGTAGGAGAAGGGAAAGCTTCTCAGAGATAATAGGTGACATTTTTGGAGCATTGATACCAGCAGTGGGTGTATCATTGAATGCATACAAGATTCGGAAATTGTCTACAGTAGTAGATTGTTTATCAACGAATACTGCTGGAGGGTTCTTGATGATAAATACTAAAATGATTGCCATGAGGGCTATGGTAATGCAAAATCGACTTGCCCTTGACATTCTTTTGGCAAAAGAGGGTGGAGTCTGTGGAATGCTGAAAGTACAACATTGTTGCACTTACATTCCAGATAAAAGTCAGAATATACAGAAATATATAAAGAACATTACAGATTTGCATAAAGAAATTGCCCCACTGGAGGTTGAAGGTGCTTGGGAGAAACTTGGTAAAGGTTTTTACTCAATAAGAAAATGGTTCACCGAGTTAGGTAGTTCACTAATTGGAAAAGTACTAATTCCAGTGACTTTAGTAGTAATGATAATACTATTATTGAGATTAGCATATGTGTGTGTTAAAAGAAGAAAAAGGCAAAATAAAGTAAAAAGAGAAAATTTGAAATACAGAGAACGGGAGATGGGAGAGATCGAATTGGAAGAGTTTAAAGAGAATATGTACAAAAGGTCTAAGAAACAAGATGAAAAGAACACGATTGTCTAAATTAACAAATGCAAGTGGACAAGAAACATTTAACTGATAAAATTTGGTAGGGATAGGTTTTAGTTCTGATGTTAAAAATCACCAAAGGGGGGAATTGATGGAGCAAGGGAAACTAAATATTTTTCGTACCCCTTGGAAATTAATGACCCCATAACAATAATGGTACTAACCGTTTGAAACGCATGAACTAATCAACAAATACACCTTTTTGTTAAACAGTACACGTGGGCAACCTGCTAAAATGCATGCAATCTAATTTATTTACAAATGTGAAGCTAAATAACCTAAATTGTGATTTGAGTAGTAAATAGAGTAAAATTGCATGATTTGTGTCACATAGTAAATTGCACCATGGCAAAGAATGCAGGTGGTAAGTAAAATGGCTTTAAATGTCGCTTCTGCTAGGTAATACCTAACACGGGTCTTTAGAATGGCGGGTGGTAAACAGAAAGGCTTATTTTCTATGTTTTAATTTCCGTTGTGTTTGTTCTTACATTAGTTCCGTTCGGGCCTGCTAGGCCATGCTTCCAAAATGGCCGCTAGAAAGGATGAGATGCGTGAGCCGAATAAAATGGCCCCTGCGCATGGGCAGCATGAAGTTCCAGTCACGTGTATGCGGCCTGGAGATGTCAAGGCCAGTCTGACCTGCCACAAAAGGCGTGCCAAGAGTTCAGCACATATGCCTGGGAACGGATGGGAAAAATGAACGACAGGGGATGAACTAATGTGTGACCATCGGAGTTTGTTACACATTATATTAACAAATTGAACTACTTTAGGACTTCTTTGGATATGAGACTTATTGTATGCGTTATTGTCCCCAAACCGGTTCGAACAAGGAGGACGATGAGGTGACCATCACCACCCCTCCAATGGACCAATTAGCGTGATTTCTGCCCCTAAAGATTGCAACTTTTAAGTATAGTGAGCCAGAAAATAGGGTATAAGAGGGTCTGCTCTTACGTTGTGAAAAAACTTTTCCTTTTATTCTATCCTGATGCTGCGAGAGACTCTGTCATTTTGAACTTTGGACTTTGACTGGGGAAAAGGAACGAGACCGTTGCGGGAGTTGCCCGGAAGGAGATTGCGTCCGAGGAGGTTAGCGGGACAGTCAGTCAGTTTTGGGAGTCCATTCTGCAATCTGCGGTTCATCTTTTCTTTCCTGATGAACCATTCTTGTCATCGCCCAATGGCCAACGGTAATGAATACTTCCCATCTATAATTGAACTTTTACTTAAAATGTTTACTGATATAATAAATGTATGTTGCTAATAAATTGAACTTTACCTTTACTTAAAGAAATGTAGATAAAATTATATGCTAACTCTAAATGAGTCTGTGGTTTCTTTAAATAAAACTGTGATTTTAAATGTTAAAGGTTTTAATTATGATTGAGCTGGTCTTAATCATCATCAACTAATTCTACTAGTTGGTCCATCGACCAAATAGCGGAGTGCCTTGATGTTTAGAACCAACAGGATCCGAAGTCAATGTATATAATGTATAGGTTATAATTCTGTCATTTTTATAAGGTATCCCGCTTGTCCAGCAACTCATTTTTCCTTAGCGCTTGATCCAGAGAATTGAATGGATGTATGTATGCGGTGTTATTGGCCCCACCGACATAAGTTCAAGAGATTAAAGCTGTGTAGGTGTTTTCCCTGGATTAGTGTCATAAGGAAAAATTTATATTAGCCGCGCTGGATCACCACATTATAGGCATCTATTTTCATGCATTAACAGCCATTTGCAAGTAAATCTGAGGATGGTGAGTTGAAACAAAAATTGATTGACGAGCAGAGGCCCCATGCATCTTACTCTTTTTTTTTTGTATAATCTGTTTATTAAACATATCAACATAATAATGCAGCAGCCATACATTGACCAGTCTCATTAGACATAGCAGATAATTACAGTTACTAAGACTTCTTATATACTCAAGCATTAAGACCACCTCACATGTCTTCGTCCGGAGCCCCCACTCTACCGATTGCTCCATCTGTAGGTATGTCCTGGGCGTGAGGAGGACTGCAAATGTTCCCTCTGAACGAATTCCACTTTCCCCAAACCCTGTCCCACTTCCAAAGGCATCCTCTGGTCTTATAGACCTCGACTTCAGCAATCATGCACCAGTCCATGTCTCGATCCCAATCCAGCATGGTTGGCGGCTCTGCTGCTCCCCACCTCCGGGCAATATTACGTTTTGCAATCATGAGGCCCATAGTAGTCCAAAGCTGTTCAGTCCGATTCATATCAGTTGAAGCCCATATATTCAATAGGCACAGTTTCGGGAACAATGGAATGACCCCCCACATGCGTTTTTCATACGCGTAACTATTGCATCCCAGTATGACTGAATCAAGGGACCCTCCCAGAAAATATGGAAGAAAGTGCCCACCCTCCCACATAGCCTTTTGCACGCAGCCTCATCAGTCTTGCCCATTTTGACCAGTGTGGTGTATGTGATGTATGATCTATGGAGTGTTTTTAGCTGGATGAGATGCAATCGTTATGATATTGCCACTTCCCGGGGCGATGCAAGTGCTTCCCTCCAATCCTCCTCCTCTAGGAGCCCGATGTCAGCCTGCCAGCGTTCACGTAAAGTGAGTAGCGGGTCAGGTAAGTTGTTGATAATTTTTTTGTAGGTCAGGGAAATGGCTTTGTATTGCATATGCTCGGATAGGAGCCTGTCCTCTAATGGTCATGCCTCCGGTACGTCCTCCCCTACCGGGTCCACCCCCCGAGAGCATGCCGTATTTGGGAATATCTAAAGAGCTCCTTCTCGGAGAGCTCGTATTCTTTCTGCAGTTCTGTAAATGGGATTATTTTCCCCCTTGCCCACAGATCATTCACCTTTGAGATGCGGATGGTGTCCCATTTATTAAAGCCTTGGTAGCGGACCAACTTTCTCAGTCGCTCTGCCCACTAGAGGGGTGTGGTGAGTGTCACCTTATTCCCACCTTCTGAGATGTTTAGTATCTTTATGCCAGATGGCGACCGTTTGGGCTGTGGGCCCTGTTAGCTTCTGCTTTTTGGGATTGGTATATAGTGCTTCGCTCTACCCCCGACTTCCATCAACCACTCGTCCATATGACACGACGGATCACCCTGTGTGCGGTAAACCCATTTGTTGATGACTACCAATTGGGCTGCCCAGTAGTACGCCAGTATATTGGGTAGCACGATTCCTCCATCGTACCAGCCCCTAGTGAGTTTGTGCGCTGCTATACGGGGAGGTTTCCCTTCCCAGAGCAGGTTCCTGACCTCCCCGTCTATGGACCTGAAGTACGCTTTGGGAATCTCATAGGGCGTATTTTGCAGAGCATAAAGGAACCGCGGCAGAGCCATCATTTTAAATAACGCCGCTCTTCCCAGCAGGGATAGCGGCAGGGCACGCCAGTGCTGCACGTCTCCCTGTAGTCGGACCAGTGGAGCAAGGAGATTACGCTTGTAGAAAAGATCCTCCCTGGAGGTGACATAGATACCTAAGTATGTGAATCTTTCCGTCACAATTTTTGCTTCGCAGCCTGCAGCCAGGACAGGAGCAGGCCCCAGCAGGGGGAACACCACCGACTTGGACCAGTTGATGGTATATCCAGAGGATCGACCGAAAGTGGAGCAGATCTGGAGTATCCTATCAATGGAGAGTCGCAGCGACGCTACGTATAGAAGTATATCATCCGCATAGAGAGGAATTCTATCTTCGCGTCCCTCTGTCCATCATAGCCCCCGGCTAATTGGGTCCCCTTGAATCCAACTCGCCAGGGGATCCAGTATCTTGGCGAACAACAGCGGAAACAGCGGGCAACCCTGCTGTGTTCCCTGATTTAACGTAAAGGTGTTTGATGTTTGCCCGCTTACTACGACTTGGGCCAGAGGTGCGGTATATTGCAGCGGCAGCCATTCGATAAACTTTCCGCCCAACCCCATGATCTCTAAAACTGCAAACATGTGCGGCCACTCGACCGTGTCGAAGGCCATACGCGCGTCCAGGGATAGTATTGCTGCATCTTCCCAGATAGAGTCCCTTCGGCCAAAAACGGTGTTTAATCGCCTCAGGTTGAGAGCAGTGTTACGTCCTGGCATGAATCAGGACTGGAGCGGATGCATGAGCTTGGCCACAATTGGAATCAACCGTCGAGCCAGGACCTTGGCCAGAATTTTGACCTCCACATTAAGGAGGGAGATTGGCCTATAGGAGGAACATTCCTCCGCTGGCTTACCCTTCTTATGTATGACAACGACCGATGCTAGTCTCTGATCGCTGGGTAATAAACCCACCAGTCTACTTTCATTGTACATGTTGAGGATGTGAGGAGCTACCTTAGTGGCAGTTAATTCAAGGAACTCAATTCGGATACCATTAGGTCCCATGGCTTTACTGGACTGTATGGTGTTTATGGCTGCAATTATTTCCTCCACCGTGAGATCTTCCTCTAGCGATTTCCTATCTTCTTTTGAGCAGGGCCCGAATTGGGATGTCTGCTAACAATTCTCTAGATTCCTCAATTGTGCCTGGTGCTTCCAGGGAATAAAGGTGCATATAGTGGGCCGCAAAGGCCTCCGCAATTTCTTGCGGGTCGCGCAGCCACTCCCCTTCCGTTCCCCTGACCTATCTACCTGCTTTTTCTCTTTTATCCAGCCAGGCCAGCAACTTGACCGCTCTATCTCCAAGCTTGTAGACTCTGTGCTGTGTCGCCCTGAGCCTGCCTCTAGCTGTTTCCGTCACTAAGTTTCTGTATTCTTGCCGCTTTACCTCTATGGTATGCTGGGTGTTTTCATCTAAGGGGGTGGGGGACTGTTCAATAGCAAGCAGGTCTCGCTCCAGTACCTCTAGCTTAGCCTTCTTCTCTTTCCTGTGTCCGACCATAAGGGAGAGAGCCTGTCCCTTCAAAACCGCC